>CM064424.1:5000000-5625000 GCA_032690845.1 Eleusine coracana subsp. coracana
TTGCGCGCACCTGTATATCCAAACACAAAAAATATAAGACCAAGCTCCAAACGCGCATTTTCTCCAGCTCACGACGCAGATTTCTCCAGCTGGTCGTGTTTCGCCGGCAGGCGGCAGAAAATTTACCCGGAGACCGGCAGATCCGGGTCCGCAAGTCCTAACCACTGGGCACTGGCAGGTGAACAAAGCCTCCTCTCCTGACGCCGAAGCATCACCAAAAATGAGATCGGTCACCGTCGTCCAATCCATTCCAGCTGTGGCTGCTGTCGTCATGGCCGCGCCGCGGATCGGCGGATGCTGATCACAGCTGCGCAACGAACGCGCGGCCGCAAGGCAGCATATGCCGAGTTGTTTCTGTTGGATGGTCGCCGTCGGCCTACGCCTAGCATTCATGTGGCCACACGTTCCACGGACGGATTTTCCCCAGCAGGTCACAGTCACAGGCTTATGATACCCGTATAAAATTTGACGGATACGGGTCGCAGATAAGAGAATGTTTGCTTGTTGTTCAGGTAAAAACATCGTGCAACTCCATCTCGACACGTGCGACGGTCTGGAGCCATGTGCAATGTGTATTGCTCCAGCGCAAGCTGGAAAAAAAAAAGAGAAAAATGAATAAAGGAGGGGAAAGGCCCAATACAGTGGCTGGGCCGGAGGGCCGCGAATTCTTCGCTGGAACGAAGGGGATTAGTCCATTGGCAACGAAACGATGGGCAAAAAAATTGGGGTGAGAGAGGTTCGAACTCTCGACCTCAGGATCACTCACTTTAGCTATGAGACCTACGCGCTAGCCAACTGCGCCACCACCCCGTTGTGTTACGTTTCAGAATGATTTATTTACAGTCTCGTAATGTTTCTTCAAACATTCCCTTCTAGTCTTGACACATTGGCAGAGCAAATGTGGGAAACATGAGAGTAGACACTTATCCTTCTTTCAAGAAAAACAATGATGATCAAGTGATTTTGTCCATACCTGTACTGAAAAGGCACTAATTGTTGAGAAGTTAGAGCCTAATAAGAAATATTAAAAATGGCATAGCAAAGAAGTCCATGCATGGCTATTTTTCCAGGAAGGCTTTGAAACCAGTTGAGTTGACTGAAATCTTAATCATTCTTGGTCATTTTCCCCAACCGGTGCAACATTTATAAATAAAAATCTTACTACAACACGCATAAAAATATCATTTGCAACATCGATGGGATGAAGAAACAACATCATGAAAAAAAGCAAGGAAAAATTGTCTATAACCCACTGGGAAAACGTGGCTTCTTCTTCAACACATCGACAAAGTAGAATTTGTCTGCAACATACTATGATTTTATGATTTCTTGTCTGGAACACATTATGACTATTTAACAATTTTTTTCAATTTTTTAATCTCAATACTTATAATATTGTAGAGATTTGAAACTTGGCATAAATATACATTATTACATTATCTATCACTAAAAATGGAGCTATTTTGTTTTCAAATGTTTTTCATGTTTGCGCATTGTTTTAATATTGAATTTGTCCAACAAATTATGTAAATAATAACAAAAAAATCTAGCCCTATTTTTTAATGATAGATACTGTAACAATATATATTTGTGTCAAGTTTCAAGTTCTAATATATTCTATGTATTAAGATAAAAATAAATAAAAATAATTATTAAATGATCATAATGGGTTTGAAACGAGAAATCACAAAATCATAGTGTGCTGTAGGTAAATTCTATTTTGTTGATGTATTTGAGACGAAGCCATGTTTTCTCGGTATGTTACAGACAATTTTACCAAAAAGCAATTATTACTAAAGGATACAACATAATAATTTGTTGACATTGGCTAGTGCAAATTCAAATGACGAAGGGAGTATCATTTAACATTGATGAGATAAAGAAACACATCAAAATAAAAAAACAATTGCAGTATGAAAAAGTATATAATGATTACATCACTAATAAGGGATTCAATTCCAGAAACTTCTAAAACAATGTAGCATATATTATAATATACTCTCTCCGTTCTGAAAATCTTGTTGTTAGAACAAGATAACTAGTGTAAATTTGCACTAATAAATCTGTTGTAACGACAAGAAAAATAGAATAGAGGAGTAGTAAATTTAGTGCAAAATGTATGGCAATGATCTCACGTTGAACTCCCTGGTAAGGTCGTCTCTCCCGTCAGGCAGCTGCCGCATGACGTAAAGCAGCATGTCCACGAAGCACGCCGCACGCTGCGTGCGCTCCTTCCCGGTCTTGAGCTCCTGCTCCAGTATCGGGTTCAGGGCCGCCGCAAGCTCGCCGCCGATTCTCCGCTGTCGCGCCGGCGCGCCGACGATGCTCCCAGGCGAGACGAGCGTCGGCTGGTACCCCCAGCAGAAGGCAATCTTGGACGACTTGTCCTCGTCCTTGGGCTTCACCAGCACGCCGCGCGGGACGTGCAGCTCGGAAATTAAAGCCTGCCCGCTTCCGGGTGATACAGGTGCAGACGCGGCGCCCTCGCGAAATCCACAGATAACAGGAGCAGTCCCAACAATCGCCGACCAGCTTTTTCATTTGCCCCGCCGCCAGGGCCCAGAAATCGCCGAGCCGGTCCCACCGCCGGGTGTCCGCGTCGAGTAGCTAGAGGGCGAACTTTGCCGAGCCCGACCCACCGAACGTCGTCGCCACGCACAGCCGGCCCGACATCTCCATGAGAGCATCTCCAACCGACCGAGTAAATTTGACTCCCTAAATTTCATTTTAGAGGTTGATTTCTTTAATATACGGACTCAAATATTTCTCTCGTTCCAGCCGGAGTGACTAATCATCGATTTGCATTTGCAGCATCGCTCCACGCCTCGTCGGCTCCGTGCCCGCCTCGCGCGCTTTGCCTCTACTACCATGCAGCTTCCGCATGTCCCCGCAGCCTTGGGTTTCTTGGAGCTAGCAACGTTCACCCTGCTCGTGGTCGACGGCGACGGTGATGGCGAAGCCCTGCTCGCTGCCGTGACCCGCCCTTCGCATCGCGAGAACTTCGCGTCTGGGACGAACCGCCGCAATCGGAGTGAGGCCAGGGGACGAGCTGCTGCCACGCAGGACGAGAGGAACCGCCACCGGGTGGGGATGCGCCGCCGCTCCTGTCGACGTGGAGACAAAATGCGCGAGCACGGGAACGGGATGAGCAGCTGGGCCGCCAAATCGATGGCCGCTGCCGCCTCCCCTGGCCTAGAGTTGGCCGGATCGAAGCCGCCGTCGCCTCACGAAAGAACCAGGTCGGGGTCGGCATCTGTGCGCCGCTGAAGGAGAAGCGGGGTCGGGATCCGCCTTGCCGCCGCTCGGTTGGGCTGCTCCGTTGCTGACGCCTGTGCGCCCGAGGTCTCGCTCGAGGTCCCGCTGCCATCGCCTCTGGCCGATCGAGCGCCGCTGCCCTGCCCACGCGCGTGACGCCCACGCCGCCATGTGCGTGCAAGTCAAAAAGCCTATCGCACGTCCTCCACGGTGGTGGATCCGCGGCTTGGATCCGGCCAAGCCGCGGATCGATCTGCCGGCGGCGGGCGCGGGAGTGGGCTACCAAATTTTGAAGCAAACCCCATAGGAATAGAGAGCCACTATTTCTTCTCCAAAATATGGGGCCCACCATTTTTTTTCTTTTCTTTCCTCTTCTCTCCTCCTTTGCCCGACGCGAATGGACTCGGGCCACCAGCCACCGCCACCCGCCCCGCGCCCGCTGCCGGTAGATCGATCCACGGCCCAGCTGCTCATCCCGTTCCCGTGCTCGCGCATTTTGTCTCCACGTCAATATGAGCGGCAGCGCATCCCCACCCGGTGGCGGTTCCTCTCGTCCTGCGTGGCAGCAGCTCGTCCCCTGGCCTCGATCCGGCTGTGGCAGTTCATCCCAGACGTGGAGTTCTCGCGATGCGAAGGGCGGGTCACGGCGTGAGGCGGGCACGGAGCCGGCGAGGCGTGGAGCGATGCCGCAAATACAAATCGATGATTAGTCACTCCGGCTGGAGCGAGAGAAATGTTTGAGTCCGTATATTGAAGAAATCGGCCTCTAAAATGAAATTTAGGGAGTCAAATTTACTCGGTCGGCTGGAGATGCTCTCAGGGGTTGGAGTTGATTTTTTTAGTTTGGATAACTAAAGGTACGTTTAAGGGGCTATATAATCATTCGGCTGGAGTTGCTCTGAGCCTCGACTTGGCGTGCCTGATGAGGTGTTTCGTCGTCGCGTTGTTCCCTGACCCTGCCGCCGCGTGATCCCCGGGTAAGTCATCGATGGTCGAGACCGTCTCGTGGTCGACGTCGAACGCGAGCACCTTGGAGTAGTCGGCCAGGAGGTAGACTTTGCCGTCGAGGTACACCGGGTTGAGAAAGATGACACGAGATCTGTCGGCGTGGGGAGCCAGGAGGACGACGCCGTTGCACGTGCCGAGACGTACTTGTTGACGTTATTTTTGTCGCCTCTGAACGTTTTGTCTCGATCGAAGAGCGCGCGCCGCAGGTCGTGGTTACTCTTGCCGCCGGGTGACGATCCCTGGCCGGCGATGGTCAGGCGGAACTCGTGGAAGTGGCAGCTAGCCGTGATGGTCGATGTTCTTGCACGTTCTTGGACATAAACGTCGTCAATGAATCGTAACAAGCCTGAATGACGTATCCAAGGCAAACGTGACGTGTGCCATATTTACACCCCGGATACCTTCCTCGGCTGCTCGCCGGACCGGCCCAGCGTGCAGAGGAGCGCGGAACTTGTTGGTCGTTGTCAGGTCCTGCCGCGTCACGACGAGCTTGTATGCTGGACGGGCCGTACCCGAACCCGGACATGCGGTACCGGAGCTTGGCCTTGCCGGCGGCGGCCCGGTCGGGGCACGGGAAGCAGATCGCGCGCTCGCCGTGGGGGACGCGGCGGGGTTGAAGAAGTGGACGCCGCGGAGGGAGGCCTTGGCGGCCAGGAGGACCACGCCGTTGAACGTGACCTCTCCGTGACCAAGGCTTCATGGAGAAACCCGCTTCGCAGGCCGCAGTTAAGGTGCCTGAGTAGCACCTCTCAGGTTTCAGGTTTGATTCTAAGTGGGAGTGAATTTGCGATCTGGGTTAAAAAAATCCCCTCGTCTCTCCCCGTATCAAAGTATTTAGTTAAGACTTCGCCTTTAGAAGCAACGGTGTCTATAGTGGTCCTGGGCTAGGTTCTTATAAGGCTGGTGACCCCTATGTAAGAAAGAGAGAAGGGTTCAGGGGTTTTCTAGATCTACGTGAGAATATCCGGGGCCGTCATAGCCATACATTTCTTTTTTTTTTTAGGCCGCTGCCGGAGCCGGCGAGGTGGAAGTCGTGGAACGCGCAGTCTGGACGCGGCAGTGTTCGTGGATGAAGGCTAAAGCCTCTAGGTCGTCAGATAGCGTCACGTCGATCCAAGTACAACTCTGACACGTTTCGTATTTTCCTTCCTTCCTATATGTGCGCCAAATAAAGATCCACACGAGCCGCGGACTCACATCAAGCCGAAACACGACACACACGATGGGGAAAAATAAGGAAGGCGAGACCGATCGAGGAGGAGGAGCAAGAGACGGCGGCGGCGTTGAGCGAGCCCGACGCCAAGAAGAGGAAGAAGATCGTCACCGGAACCGGCAATGACGACGCGTCAGGAAAAGTCATCTGCGACGACGTCATCCGCAGCATCTTCGCACGCCTGCCGGCCCGCGCCACGGTCGCCTCCATGGTGCTCTCGAAGCACCACCGCCGCCTGATCCGCAGCCCGGAGTTCACGAGCCTCCACTGCCGCCTCGCGCCGCCGCTGCCGCCGCCGCACATCGCGTACGTGGCAACAGCGTCCATAAAGAGGAACCCCGAGCAGGAGAAGCCTGTCAGCATGTACCACGGCTTCCACGTCGCCGGCGACGCCGCCGCCCCGATGCGCGCCGCCATCGCCGGAGCAAGGTACCTCTACAGCAGGAAGTACGTCAACACGTGCAACGGCATCGTGCTCCTTGCCGGCGACAAGTTCTCTTCCCCCTGCAGGTGCATCCTCTGGAACCCTGCCGTCGCTGACCTCGTGGAGGAGGTAACCGTCCCGGAGGATCCCTCTTACGAAGAACGCGGATATCGCGTGTTAGGCCTTGGTTACGGCCGAAGGACCAAAACCTACAAGTTGCTCCTGTACCGGGACCACGCACACCGGGTACCCCAACCCCAATACCAACGCAGGGGGTGTCGTCGCTGTGTCAGGTCTGACCCGGGATATGAGTTAGGAATCTACGCACTCGGTGATGATGCGGGCAAGCAACCGCGATTACGAACTCTTGTATCAGAATCAGACCCGCCGCGATTACGAACTCTTTTTATCAGACCCGCTGATTGGAGAAATCACCCATGAATCGCTTTACATGGACGGCACGGTGTATCTCATCACCACACATAAGCCGTTGATTCTCGCTGTAGATGTTGACAATGAGACTGTGACCACTATCGACTTGCCAGCCGGTGAGCTCGACTCCGTGCTCATGGAGATGTCTGGCCATCCGTGCGTGGTCGCGCACGAGAGCACACAGCAGACTAGTCTCTGGTTGCTTAATTCCACGGATCACCGCTGGGAGCGAAGCCGCGTGTGTCACTGGCATCTCTGGTTGCACGCTTACCGGTATATGGGATTGCGGTGGCGTGCTGGTCATGTATCACTTGCAAGAATGGTTCGATGATGTCGACGCTGATGAGACTGAGACCACCAAGATCAGGCTCTACAACGTCGCGACTGACGAGACGTTCGAGGCGAACCTGCCGTCGGACCAGGGGCCTGAGTGTTTAAACCATACGTTATGCTGGGGTTACAGGCCTACGCTCGTCTCACCGGCGAGCGTTGTCAGTAGCAAGATCAACCATCATGACGATATGGAGCGCCGTCGAGATCGCTCAGCGGGCATACTGGACGCCTTGAAGCCTATCGGTCAGCAAGATAAGAGGAAAGGGCGAGAGGCGACGCTGGACACCGTGTGTTTCATGGAGTTCTTGGTTAGAATCATGAAGAAGCTGCCTGATGACTTGCAAGACGTTGTCGAAATGCCGATGACGGATGCGGATGATCCATTTTTCATCACTGTCAAGGAACATTAAGATTCACGGCTGACGACGGTCAATCGCCACTAGCGTATCTCAATTCATCTCTTATGATATTCATTCATGTTTCGTAGTAGTAGCGTACGTCTTGATGATTTGCAGTCCAGATTTGGAGTCTGAAACTTGAAGCCTCACAAATTGGGAAATAAAATACGCGAACACTTGAAAATGTTTAGCTCCTTTATTTGGTCACATATGCATGCATCTACTATTGTCAGTAGTATTAGGGAATTACTGTCCATGAAACAACAGTGTCCCGGTCGTTTTAATTGCACTACCAAGATTCAGAACATATATTCGATAATGCCGATGACGGATGCGGATGATCCATTTTTCATCACTGGATCGAGAGAAGTTGGCGCCGAGCGCCGGAGCTCCAGCGACGAAGAAGAGGAAAAGAGCTACAGCTGCCAGAGCTGAGGAGTCAGGAGCAGTCATCTGCGACGACATCCTCTCCAACATCCTCGCTCGCCTGCCTGCCCGATCTGCAGTCGCGTCCATGGCGCTCTCGAAGCACCACCATGCCCTGATCTGCAGTACCCAGTTCAGAACCCTCCACTGCCGCCTTGGCGCGCCGCTGCCCCGCGCGCACATCGCGTTCGTCTCGACGGCAGCGATCAGGAGGCGACCCGAGCACAATCCCGTCAGCGGGTACTACGGCTTCCACGTCGCCGGTGCGGGTGCGGCGGCCACCACCAGCAGCAACGAGCCGATGCGTGCTCTCACCGGAGTCAGGTACCGCGACACCAAATTCGTCAACACATGCAATGGCGTCGTGCTCTTTGCCGGCAAAAGGTTCTCTGATCAGTGCAGGTGCATCCTTTGGAACCCGGCCGTCGCCGATGAACCCGAAGCTGTAACCTTGCCGGATTCATCGGTGAAAGGAGATTTTCTCGTGCTGGCGTTGGGTTACGGCCGGAGGAGTGACACCTACAAGATACTTCTGTGCCGTAAGGAAGCCACGCGTCGGTCTCACTTTCCCGGTGGCGGCATGTGTTGTGGCTACGGCAAATGTCTCGTCAAATATCGACTACTGAGCTATGACCTGGGCAATGGCAAGACGGAGCTGCTAAGTACCGTCATGACGATGGCGCTCAAGGAAGAAACCAAGGAGAGGTCACTTTACATGGACGGTACAATTTACCTTCTCTTGGAGAAGTCGGCGATCCTTGCTTTCGATGTCGATGATGAGACGGTTGCCACCATCGACTTGCCGAGCAAGTGGCATTATCAACCAGATCGCTCCTGGGAGGTGGCACCCAAGCTCTTTGAGGTATCTGCTCGTTCGTGCGTGGTGGCGAAACATGAAGGCCGATGGGCATTGTGGATGCTCACAGTGGACCACCAGTTGGAGCAGAGGTGTGTCATTGTAGATGGAATTGATCGAGTGCATAGACTTCTTCATACTTGCCCTCTCGCAGGCGTTTGGGACTGCAGAGACATGCTAGTGATGTTATTTGAAAACTACAGGCTATGCCTGTACCATGTCCCAACTGCAAAGATGTTTGTGACAATCCTGCCTTACGACCTGGTGCCAAAGGGGTCAGACTATGCGCTCTGTTTGGATTACATTCCGACGCTGGTGTCGCCAAGGGGCATCACTGGTAAACTACACAACCAAGATGAGGAGCTGCGTCAAGATCTCATGGTGGACGCGGTAGAGATCATAAATCCTGTCAGGGAGCAAGAAAGGAAGAAAGGGCAGGAGGCAACGCTGGACACCGTATGCTTCATGAAGTTTTTGGTTTCGGTCATGCGAAAGCTGCCAGATGACGTGCGAGATGTCGTCAAAATGCCACTATTAACTGATTTAGAAGATCCCTTTTTCTTTTCTGAGCGAGTTCCGATTACGGATTCTGATTGACGATGGCTCAGCTACCACGAGTCTATTCCAATTCCTATTATTTGAACATTCAAATTTCACTAGTAGCTAGAATTGTTAGGGAACTGAAGATCCAGCAGGTTTGAATAAGATCTGCTTTATTTCTTAGGCTCTCTACAACTACAATATTTTTTCTTAATGTATATGTCGGTCCCTTCAATACTTATAAATCCTTGGCAATCATTTGTAAAGTTTAATGATTGTTAAACTTCTACTAGATAGATAATTATATTTGTTATGGTTATTTCTAGTGGATGCACAATACGTATTTAGATAAACTTTGCAAAATTGAAAGAATTTCCTCGGCAAAATTTAAGGATTACTCACTCTGTCCTAGGAAAAAAAGGAAGACGTGTATGGGACAAACTTTATTGAGTTATTTTTCAGTCCTCCAAGAGGTACTAACAAAAAGAGGTACCAAACACATCTAGCCGTTCATTTTTACAGGGCACGTTGGTATTGCATGCTCCGTTTTCAACGGCCACACACCGCCGCGTTGTCTGCTCCCAGAGTCGCCCTTTCAGCTCGCCGCCTGCCGCTAGGTACTGGACTGCCTCTTCTTCCTTGCAGAGCGTCTCAGTCGAGGTCGCCCTGTCTTTGTTTGCCGACGCTGGTCGCTCTAATCCGCTCTAAGTCCAGTTGTTCAAGAAATTCTGAGCTACCAATTAGTACTAACTGACCGAGTCTAAGTAAACAGCAGAGAAGCAAATTCCATCTCCTTTCATGATGTCGTGATGGCAATTTTACTGTATTCACAACTGTTATATCAATGCTATCAATTTGTTTAAATCAAAGATTATCCACCAAAAAATCTGGCGATGGCTAGAGTGATTTGACAGTCCTTACCAGCCCTGCACAAAGAGAGCTCGACACCCTAAACTGGAACCTTCCGCACACCCCAGATTTAGGCAACCTGTTGCCACCACATCTTCTCATTGCCAAGGTCGGTTCCCGGACGATGACCTCAGGTAGCAGCTGGTCGCCCGCCAGATTTGAGGCCTGAACCTTCAGCTCCGTGCGGCGCCCATCAGCTCTTGTCGGCAGGTGGGGATCTGGAGGAGGGCGACAATGGCCGGTGAGCCGGCACCGAGGCGCATGTTCAAGGTGCACTGCTGGCGAGCACGTACGACCTCCATGGCCACTCATATGTCCACTGCAGCCAACAGCCGGGTGCCGACGTGCGTTGCCAAGGAGAGAGGAGAGATGAGCTCGATGGAAATTTTTGTGCTTTGAAATTATAGACACGCCCTTGGTCGCTCGAGTTTCCGGGCGGTACCGAACAGCAACAACGCAGTACCGGCGTGTTTGAACCGTTGGATGAGTTGGATCGGACGGATCAGAATGTGGTACCTCTGATACCTTGTACCTCTTGAAGGACTGTTAAAAAGCTCAACTTTATTTCATTACCTTCAATCAATAGTTTTATTTATTGATGATATATCGGTAGAATAATCATATTTGTTTTGTGAAGCAAATAAAAATTTAGGCACTGGGAGCACCTTAGGTCAGTTGGTAAAACTCTACGGTGGCATGGAGCGCGGCTAGGGTTCGAACCCTAGCACCTAATTCAAAGAAGGCCGAGGATGTTTGCCCCTTTAAAAAAAATAATTAGGCACTCACATAATAATTAAGTTTATACACAATCATCCCTATTCCTATGAATGCACTATTATAAATGCTAAATGACCCCATGCAAATTGCCTATACTGCTGAAAGAATAAGGAGGAAGTCTATTTTACTTATGTGAATAATCTATTTTGTCTGTTTAATTCCATGAATAAAATTTGGCTCAATTTATTATTACTCTTAAAAGTTAAAACTTCCCAGTCGGTGCAATCAACCCTTACTAAAATCTATCCTTTTTATGTAATTTTAGTAGTGATGGATATTTTAATGGATACATGATTATTGAAAATATAATAAGAAAAACTTTGTCATTATAAAACTAAGGAAGACCCACTTTATAATTATTGAAATATATATACGAGAAAAACTCTAATTATTATATTATTCCTTTAATAGTAGAACAATCATATTATCTTTTCATAAAATATAGTACATATATGCACAACCGCGTGTATGAATAACTACCTGTATGAATGCACGCTCATGCATCCTACAATTATACATGGGCATTTGATCGGCTTGGCACACAGCTCGATCATTTTGCTCCAGCATGGCATGGTAAAAATCAGGCCCGTGCCAGCCCATGGCCTTATGCCAGTCATGCATTGGGCTGACCTGCCTCCCCCAGCCAGTAACATGGCACGAAAAGGAGGCGGTCCCATAATGACTCAAAAGAATAAGACGACCTAGTTGTCCAACGGTCCTACAACGATTTCCTCCTCTAACCTTGCATAATTTTCTCTCCTTCAACCTCCCAGTCCAGCAGGCGGTGCAACACTGCTATCTTTCTCTTACCTCCGAAGCTCCCCTTCCTGAACCCTACTATTCAGCGCCCAACACCAGAGTTGCCCCGCTACGTGCTGCCCCTTTATTCTTTCACCTCCCGAGTCCCAACTAGATGTTAAACCTATGTGGTCGTGTTCCTGCCTCTCCTTTCTCCTCTCGACCAGTCACATTGTCGCCCACAACCTAAAGCCCTCGTCCATCTCGAGTCCTCCAATGCTGCCCGAAATGCTAGAGCTGCCTCTAGATTTGCTTCTCCTTCATCGTCGATTGATTCCCCTCCCTACTTCACCAGCCTGCCACTGCCTTGCCCTCTCTTCTTCTCTCTACAGTGCCATCTATGTTGTTCTGATGGGACGAAGTCTGCTTCGTACCATGTTGTGGTCTGACTTCCAAGCATGAGCACGGCCTCGTGTCATGCCGACACGCATCCAGAGTGGGTCATGCCTAAGCAGGCCCATAAGGGCTAGGCCAAGTGGCCTGAATGTCCAGCTATACCTATCATGCATAGATGTCTCACTATCACATACACAATGTCTATTGCTAAAACAACAAAAATTTCTCTTATAATTCAATTTTTTTGTTTGACTTCAAGACTGAACTTTTGAATCAACTAATTTTTTTTTTGCGATATAAAGTAGAGTACTGATTTCAAATTTTAGAGTTGGTAGATGGCATTATTTAATATTTCTATTATTAGATACCTACCTGCCTCTCTTCTAAACAGAACGATGGTTGTTGGAGGTTGAGTACGAGAATTAAGAAGGGATGAAAAAAGGTAGCTAGTAGATAGTGTGGAAGAAACAAAGGTATAGCAGAAAAGAGAATTAGAGATAGAGTTGTATTTGGAAGGGAGCCTGACATTCTTTATGAAGTTTTGAATCGTGCAATCTTTTTTAGACAAAGAAAGTATTAAATTAAAAAATTTAAATCATACAGTTTCAGTTTTTAACATATAAGAACTTATATGATAGCTATCCTTATGCATAATTTTGAGCTCTAAAATGAAATTGCGTTAAAAAAAACAATTACATAATTGGTAGTTGCACTGACATCAAAAGCTTAAATAATCAAAATAAAAAAGTATAAATAAATTACATATAAGGGCGATACGTTTGGCACACACAATCTCTGGATATTTGTTTTCCTTTTATATATCTTTTGTATCGCGATAAATGTGTGGGAATGGGATTATTGGCCGTAACAAAATTTGACTCAATCGTCTCCGATCTCCGGCAGAAACAAATCGGTATCATGCCGTCCTATTATTTAGGCATCTTCGATCTACTCGAGCCACCACAATCGACTGTAGTCTGATGGAGAAGGCGGCAGGGGAGGATGACAACGTTGAGGAGCAACGTGAGGAGCAGGACAGCGGCGCCTAGCTCCGGCGGTCCAGCCGCAAAGAAAAAGAAGAAGAGAGCTGCGGCGTCAGGCGCAGGGATGATGTGCGGGGACGTCTTCCCCAACATCTTCGCCCGCCTGCCTGCTCGCTCCGCCGTCGCGTCCATGGCGCTCTCGAAGCACCACCGCGCCATGATCTGCAGTCCCGAGTTCAGGACCCTCCACTGCCGCCTCGGCGCGCCGCTGCCGCGGCCGCACATCGCGTACGTTGCGACGGCAGAGATCAGGAGGCGACCCGAGCGCGATCCGGTCATCGGGTACCATGGCTTCCACGTCACTGGTGGTGGTGGCGGGCTCAGGAGCAACGAGGATCCAATGCGCGTCCTATGTGGAGGGAGATATCTCGAGACGAGTTACGCCAACACGTGCGACGGCATCGTCGCTCTTGGGAATAAGGGGTTTTCTCCCATGTGCAGGTGCATCCTCTGGAACCCGGCCGTCGCTGACGTTGCCGAGGAGGTAACAACATTCTCTGGTTTGTCTCCTAATAAAGGATACGTCGTATTGGGGATGGGTTGCGGACAGAGAAGTAAAACCTACAAGATACTATTGTGCCACGAGACCGCTACAACTAGAAGTTCGTTCAGCTACAACTCAACAACTGGGGCGGCAAAGAACGCCGAGTAAAGAGTCGCGCTGATTACGCTTTGCTAATGTCCGACGCCCGCGGGCATGAAGAAGCGCGTTTGCTAACGGTTTTATCCACGCCAAGAAACCAGGAAAACGAAGAGATCAACCTGAATTCGGCTTACATGGATGGCACATTTTACCTCCTCCACTTATACGAGTCGGTCATCCATGCTGTTGACATCGACGATGAGATGGTCAACACCATCCTCTTGCCCGGCGAGCACCCTGAAGGTAGGCCCCAGCTTTTAGACATGTCTGGTCGCCTCTGCGTGGTGGGGATCGATGGTCACCGCAGGACAGTGTGGCTGCTCACGGCAGATCACCAGTGGGAGCGGAGATGCATCATTGCGGAGAAGCGCAACAACTCTCCTCAGGATGTTCTTCTTCACCATGCCACAATCCTAGGCATTAGGCATTTGGGACTGTGGCGATGTGTTACTCCTCCTCTTTCAGGACTGGAGATACGGCAGTCACAAGCTCTGTATGTACCATGTCTCCACTGAGAAGATATATAGCACAGACCTGCCATGCGACTTTACTCCGGATCTGTCAGACTATAAGATATGTTGGGGTTACAGGCCGACGCTCCTCTCACCGGCTAGCATCATCGGCGAGGTCAAGGAGCAGCATCCGCATCAAGATCTCTCGGTACAAGTAACGACGCTACTAATGCCAGTCAAGGAGCAAGATAGGAGAAAAGGGAGGGAGCTGACAATGGATACCGTGTGTTTCATGTAATTATTGGTTTACATCATGAGGAAGCTGCCCCATGACATGCAAGATTTGATCGGATTGCCACTGATAGTGGATTCAGAAGAGACAGTTGTCTTTGTCGAGCATAAAGGATAGTCAGATTAATTATTAGCACCTCTAGTTGTTGACGATTCAACCACAATCCGAATCGAATATCTTTGAATGTTCAGGTTCCAATGCTGGACCTTTCCTTGAAAACTTATTACGCTTTAGATTATGATCTCAAAAACTTATTACGCTTTAGATTATGTTCAGGTTCAGGTTCATATTTATAGGAAAAAAGAGGAAAGTTGCATTCTGAGTTTACCATTCTGAATTTGAAAAGCTACAGATTGTACTGTTCTAACTTTATCTCATTATTTATTAGTAGCATGACCAATAGCTGAGATTGGCAGTAACATCGATTTGTTCTTGACACACAACTATCTGTACTTGTTCAGCTTCTTGGTCTGCAAATAACAGAAGTAGCCTGCATGTCACAGTTATATATAGTAGTACCAAAAACAATTAGCATTATCAATCTTATAACCGGGCAGCCAGATATGACTGACAAAGCTTGATACAATTGCAACTGATCACTGGAACTGGCTAGGCAGCGCATGTTCTCTAAAACAAAGTCAAAACTTGAAACTCGTTGGAACCTTACCTAAGTTCTAGCCCCTGTACTAGTCCAGAAATTTTCACCATTTAGTAGCATGCATTACTCCTTCTTTAGATTTAATTGATATATAGCTACAAAAACTTTTTTAGTATAAAAATAATATAAAAGCATTTTGAAAAATATTACACAAAAAAAGCATTTTGAAAAATATTAATTAAAAAATAGAATCCAATAATCTCCCAGTCCAGCTAATGTCAGTTTTTGCCACATTCCTAAGGTCCTGTTTGGATCCTGTTAAGATTCTTATAACCTGATTTTTATCTTAAAATTTTAGAATCTGAATCCTAAATAAAATCTAGGTGGTGATATTTGGGTACCGATCAGATTCTTAATGAGATTTGAGTTTTTGGACATATAAAATCTGGCTCTTGCTGGGTATAACCAGATTGTAAGATTCTTAAAATCTGGGAATCTAGATTTTAGAATTCAGAATTTTTTTTGTCATATTTGAAGGTCTCACAGATTCTAAAATCTAGATTCTTAAAATCTCAGTGGATCCAAACAGAGTCTAAGTGAGTTTTATTTTAAGGGCAAATTAAATTTCACGCCTGAAAGATTTTAATTATTATTATTATTACTACAACTACTACTATTTATTAGGGACGCACGAAATAATTTGATAGCTGCGATTGGCCGTAACAAGATTTTATTCTGTTACTTGATTTGCGGATCTCCCAGCAGAAACAAATTGTATCATGCATTAGGGTACGTTTGGCACTGCTTATTGAAAGTGCTTATGATCAATAAGTAATTTGAATTGTCAAACAACAAAATATCAAAGTGCTTATAAGGTATAAGCACCTATAAGCACTTTGTCATTTTGTACTAGTTATAAGCATTTTAGACAAAGTAACAAAACGTAGCTTATAGTGCTTATGAGTCAACATAAACAGTTTTGATAGATAAACATAAACAGTTTTACCAAACAGATTGATTGATTATGTTACAATAAGCACTATAAGTAGTTTTAAAAAATAAGCACTAGAAACACTTTAAATATAAACAGTACTAAACGTACTCTTAGACTGAAAAACATTCCAGTCTCTCTGCATAAACTAAAATAGTCTCCGATCTACTTTTGCCACCCCAATTGACTCTAGTAAAGGATGGAGAAAGGCGGCAGGGGAGGATGAGGTGGTTGAGGAGCGAGAGACGGCGGCGTCAAGCGCAGGCGCTCCAGCCGCGAAGAAGAGGAAGAGAGCTGCAGCTGCCAGAGTTGAGGCGTCAGGCACAGGTATCTGCGACGACATCCTCTCCAACATCCTGGCCCGCCTACCTGCCCGATCTGCAATCGCGTCCATGGCGCTCTCGAAGCACCATCGTGCCTTGATCTGCAGTCCCCAGTTCAGGAGCCTCCATTGCCGCCTCGGCGCGCCGCTACCCCGCCCGCACATCGCCTACGTCGCGGCTGCAGCGATCAGGAGATATCTCGAGACGAGTTGCGCCAACACATGCGACGGCATCGTGGTCCTCAGCAGCAAGGATTCTCTTCCCCGTGCAGATGCACCCTCTGGAACCCGGCCGTTGCCGACGGCGCGGTGGAGGTAATAATTAGTACATTCCCTGGTTTGTCGCCGGAAAGCGAATGCATCGTCTTGGGGTTGGGTCGCGGACGGAGGAGTAAAACCTACAAGATGCTCGTGTCACGCAAGGAAAACACACGCTACATCGGCGGCGGCAAATTGGGTGGCTGCCGTGGAAAGTGGCGCTCTGATTATGCACTACTACTAATCTCTGCGCTCGGCGACGCCCACAGGCAACAAGAGCCGCGTTTGCTAACGGTCTTCCCGACGCCACCAAGCAGCAAGGAAGAAATCAACCTCAAGTCACTCAAGTCGCTGTATATTGATGGCACAATTTACCTTCTCCACGTATACGAGCCGACCAACATCCTTGCCGTTGACATTGACGACGAGACGGTCGACACCATCGTATTGCCCGGCCAGCACGTAGACGCTGCATCTTGGCGCGGAAGGCCCCAGCTTTTTGAGATGTCTGGTCGCCTGTGCGTGGTGGCGATCGATTACTACCGCAGGACAGTGTGGATGCTCACGGCGGATCGTCACCAGTGGGAGCGGAGATGCGTCATCGCGGAGAAAACCGAGGAGCGCACGAAATGGCATCATGGCGCCGTGGAACAACCGTGCCACCAGAACTTGACTCTGTTTATTTGGCCGGACCCTGACTTTCCATTATTTTGCGTTTTCTTTCTGAAAACAAACCTACCAAACCCCTATGGAGATTTAAAAACACATCTATTATCCACAGAAAAGAAGAAGAAGGCAGGCGATGCCGTCGAGGAGATGCGAGAAAAAGGGGAGCCGAGCGCTCCGGCCGCCAGGAAAAGACGACGGAAGCGGAAGAGAGGAGGAGCGCCCGATGTTGCAGCACGACCAGGCGTCTGCGACGACGTCATTCGCAGCATCTTCGCCCGCCTGCCGGCCCGCGCCGCGGTCGCCTCCATGGTGCTCTCCAAGCACCACCGCCGCATGATCTGCACTCATGAGTTCAGGAGCCTCCACTGCCGCCTCGGCGCGCCGCTGCCGGAGCCGCACGTCGCGTACATAGCGACCGCGCCGATACATCATGGACCTGATGATGATGTCAGTGGTGGGTACCACGGCTTCCACGTCGCCGGCGCTGGACACAGCAGCAACGTCCCAGTGCGTGCCTTATCCGGGGAGAGATACAGATACCTCAAGATGAAATACGTTAACACGAGCAACGGCATCTTGCTCTTTACCACCGAGAGATCTCCCAGCAGGTGCGTCCTTTGGAACCCGGCCGTCGCAGATGGAGAGAAGGAAGTCACCGTCCCTTACGTTGCCAAGTCGTATGGTTACGAACGTCGTCTACGAGGAGGCATCAATGGTCTTGGCGAATACAGCATATTGGGTTTGGGTTACGGCCGGACGAGCAACACCTACAAGCTGGTGCTAACCCTCCGGCACATGCTTCATATGACCCTGGATTCCTATCCGTCCCAACCTACATATTCTAAAGCGCTTCTGGTCTACACTCTCGGCGTGGCAGGACAGGAACCAAGGTTTGTGACCTTACTATCATCACACGGAGGAGACAGCGAGATCGGCCCGAAGTCACTACACATAAATGGCATAATTTATATCCTCGCTTTCGACAAGTCAATGATCCTTGCTTTCGACATTGATACTGAGACACTCGTCAAGATTAACATACCCGGCGGCAGTGTGGACCATTATCAAAATCGAGTAGTGTCCGACCTCATGCTAATGTCTGGCCGGCCGTGCTTGGTGAAGAATGATGATGGTCGTAGAGCCTTGTGGCTGCTTACAGTGGATCACGAGTGGGAGCGAAGGTGTATCTTCGAGGTTGAGAACAACTTTATTGATAAGCCAATCAAAGGAATTTGGGAGTATGCTGGTGTGCTAGTCTTGTACTTCTACAACTGAACTAGCAACGGTGACAAGCTCCTCTTATACTCCCTCTGTTTCAAAATTGTTGTCATCATTATTTTTTTATTATTATTTTTAATTGTTCGTCTTATTCAAAGTATTTAAAAAAATCATCATATATTTTTTTATGATTAGTTTCATTACTAGATAAACTTATAATATAATCAATAATTTTATTTATTTACGATAATTTTTTGAATAAGATAAATGGTTAAAGTTCACGAAAAAAGTCAATGGTGACAATAATCCAACGGGAATACTTTTTTTTTAAAAATCCCACAAGCTTCTCTTGTGCCAGGTGGCAACACAGAAGATGTTGAAGGAAAACCTGCCATGCGACCTGACACTACCTGGGGATTCAGATAATGCATTCTGCTGGGGTTATAGACTCGCCAGGGAGTATCGTTGGTGAAATCGAACAAGACAAAACGGAAGTCCCGAAGCCTGTCAATGATGAGAAAGACAAGAGGAAAGGACAGAAAGCAACGTTAGACACCGTTTCCTTCATGGAGTTCTTGATTAGGATCATGCAGAAGTTGCCTGAAAGAAACTGCAGTATGTGATCAAAATGCTATTGCTGTGCTGAATTCTGAGGAACCAGGTTATCCTTATCAACACACAATGTCGTTAGATTCAGCTTAGTAGTAGTTGAATTTTCTCCCTTATCAATTCAGATTAGTTTACTTGGATCTCATTGAATTTTCAAGTTTCATATCAGGACCTCTTTGAAAATATACAAGATTTTTTACATTTGCATTCAAGTGCTTGATCTCATTTAACCTAGTAGTATTAAACTGGGAGTCAGTTCCTCCTATCGTGAAAACAAAAAGATGGCAATGCTTCTCGCTCGACTGTCATGCTCCATCAAATTGACTGTTACACCATAATACAGGTTGGGGTTCGTATTACTTGAAGCTGAAAAAACGAACTGGAATATGCTTGTGTTCAATTTGGTATATGTAATCTTGATCTCACGTTAGGCGTTCTGCCCAACACATCAGACACTCACAGCCTTCTCTACAAATTTATTAATCGTGTTTGAGTGTGACGCTACAATGAGGTAAAAACTGGTGGCAGTCTTGGCTAACACGTTGGAAAATATTTGGTTCTACTGTAAATCATTCTTTGTCTGGATAATGATTTAGTGCTTTGCAGAGTTTTGCACTAAATCATTCCTAGCGTTGCTTCGGATATTAATAGGGTTCTACGAGTTACCTTAACCTTTCTTTTACCACACCACGTTACCTTTCTTTTGGTGGGTGACTGCATTTGCAAACAGTCCCGACGAGGTCGTCCATTCAAAACGGTCTCCACTGGGTTGGGCTTGGGCATGCTGATTAGTTTCCTCCATCTCTCGTGTTGGGCTGCTCCCATGGCGTGTGAGCCTGTTCATCGGTGTGCACCTTCATTGCTTGAACTGCTGCCCTGTTCATCGTTCTCGAGCTGTCCCGTATAGCTCCGACTCTGCCGCAGCTGCAGACTTGAGGAGGATGAAGAGATAACCCAAATCAAACGTGTTTCACCATTTAAACTCTGCGCTAGTCCTCACGCCTGCCATTTTCACATGATTATTATGAAGCTAGTTAGAACCTTAATAGAAAATATGCAGGTACTCTGACTGCTGAAGATTTCAAAACACAAAGATTTGAGCCATTGTTGAACGGAATCTCGCAGGATCCAGTACCTGCCAAGGCGGCAAAACATCGATGGCGATCATGTACACACCGCCTGATCATGTCCCCAGGCACAGAAACGAGAAATGCCATTCGTCACGCGAAAATGAGCCGACGAGTATTTGCACCCGGATCGGAAGGACACAAGCGCGTGCCAGGGACTTGCGCTCGCCGGAGGACGGCGGCGACACCGCCGGCGAAGCGACGCGGCGAGACGAGGATACGGAGCGCGCGGATAGTGGAGACCAGGCGGGCATCCAGGTGCTTGTATACCGAAGCTAAATCTGGGCCGTTATATCCGAATTCGACGGCTGACAGATACCCCGGGGGTGGTCGGGGAATCAAATACCGACCAAGTGGTTGGTAAACGAAATACCGACCACCCCTGGTCGCCGAGCGCGCCGCGTGCGTCCACCAATGTCCCCGCGTCGGAGAGCCGGGAGGTGGCCTGGGTGGAGACGATTATGGCACCCCGGTCGCCGATGCCAAGCACAGTGCAGCGCACGCAGTCTCCAAGCCATGCCGGCGGTGCGCGCCACACGCCCACCGGCGGCGTGGCGACGATCACGCCTTTCCCGGCGCAGTTTTACGCCATGGTGGATGGAGAATTCGATATGGCTCGGCGTTACAGCTGATGATAGGGACGGTGGCTGTCGGCCTGAAGGTTGAAGCGTTCCTCTTCAGTTTTGAAAAAGTTTAGAACAGGGCATTGAACTGTTTCTCCCGAGGTTCATGTGTTCCACTTCAGTTTTGAACAGTTGGGAACATGGCATTGAACTGTTTCTTCCGAGATTCATGCGTTCCAAATGTCTCTGAAGTTCAATAAAAGATTTAAATTGTTCGTGAAGATTTAAAAAAAATATTGACGTGATGTTCTCCATTTCAGCTTCTGAACTGAACTACGCAGCTCAGGAGTTTTGAAATGATTGATTTATGGAATCAATTTTCATGAACCCTTGGTCGTCGTCGTTGTCCGAGCATCATCGTCCACAACCAGTGAGAGGAAATCCTCTTGTGTCAAAACAGTCGGAATCATCGAACATGACTACTGAAGATTATTGGAGTTAGAAAATATGTTGTTCCTCTGGCTACCAAACTGAAGCGGACGAGATGATCTGCACCCGGGTCCAAACAACACGAGCGCGTGCATGCCAGTCACTTGAGGTTGCCGGAGGGTGGCGCCGGCGAAGCAGCGCGGCGAGATGATGATGATATGATACTCGACGCGCAGTTCATAGAGACAGCAGACTTGAGATAGGGGTCTTCGATGCTTAATCGTGACCGCTAGATCTGGACTGGACGGCTCTCAGATACCCCATGGGTGGTCGGGAAATGAAATACCGACCACCCCGGTCGGTAAAGGAAACACCGACCACGCCTGGTTACCACGCCAGAGAGCTGGGAGGTGGGCACGCCTTCCCTGGCGCAGTCCTATGCCGTGACGAATGGCAAAGTCCAGAAACTTGGCGTTGGAGCTGATGACGGTGGCTGGCAAGTACGTATACCATATACGTGTATTATACGAGGGAGGGGTGGCGCTGTCGGCCTGTAGTGCCCTCGCCAGTTAATTTCACCGCTAAAGCACGTATAGAGTCGTAGCAGGATTGTTTGTAGCAATCGACATCGCTTCATGTTAATTAATCTCCTGAGCTCATCAATCGAAGATGCTATTTCCGTCAAAAAGGTAGGAGTACGTCAAAATCACGGTGCAACCATATGCACTTGGGAATTCAAAAGTCTGAAACTATTCACGAAACAGCAGTTTTGTACTATTCTCTATTCATGGATCAAACTAAAATCCTGTCAGGCACGGAGTCCCGAACTCCAGAACTGCTTAAATCCCAAAGAGATCGAGTCCATCGAAGTCGGAGGAGGAATCAGTAATGCCGCCCATCGGTGACATGAACCCTCGGCCGTTGTCATTATCGAAACGCCGTGCACCATCACCAAGAGGAAACCCTTGGATGTCAGCAGAAGAGTAGTCAAAATCATCGAACATGCTGTCGGCCATGGTCGCCATCCTGCGCCGAACGTTGCTTTATTGTCCACCGCCACCTGTTCCGGAGCCACCGACATTACCGGAGACACTCCATGCATTACCAGCTGTGTCATGACCATCGTCGTCGCCGGCGCGTGGCGTCCATCGCTAAATGCGGCGACGTGGACGAAGAGCTTGTCCTTCCTGGAGAAGGAGGTGCCGCATGAGCAGGTCCAACGGTCGCGGCCGCAATGCTTCTCGTGCGTGCAGGTCGGCGAGCACGGAGAATCGCTTGACGCCGCCGCGCCGGCACGCGTGGCTGTGGCTGCGCCGGTAGTGGTTCTTCACGCACACCGTCGTCGTCTTCAGCGGTTGGAAGCTCCCGGTTGCGCCTGCACCCAACGAATCGGCACGAGTACACGCAACGGCTGGTGGTGCTCGTCGTCGTCGTCGTCCTCGTCTCCGGCTTGGCGGCGTGCGGCGGGTCATCGGCTAGGACAAGTCTTTCCCGTCGACGCAACGTCGTGCTCCTAGATTCCCACTCCGCATCCCGGCTCGGCGATGGCCACCTCACAATGCTGCCAAAGCGCCACAGGGTGGTCGGTATTTCATTTACCGACCACCCCCGGGCTTCCGTGAGCTGTCCGATCCGTGTCCTGCGGTCACGATTCGAAGCCGTCGATGCAAGCGATTCCTCTGCGGGCTGCCGCGCCATGATTGGAGCGACGACGCTCCCGACGGGGAAATCTATCTGCTCACCAAATCTTGTTCCGTTTGATTTGATCGTACCAGAACTGAACTCACGGATATTCTCCAGAATAAAATCGTGCCATGCCATGGATTCCAAAAACGCAACAGTCTAACTTACCATCAGCGCATCATATTTCTGAAAACAAATCTATACCAAACCCCCCAGGCGCTGCGCTGGGCGCCCGCCTGGCCTGGTGGTTGTACATTCTGCACCCACACGTTAGTTTGATCTTATTGAAGTTGCTATGAGTACGATTTCCCTTCCGAATATTATCTTCCCACCAAATGACGCATAGCCTTCTAAAGATAAGTATTCCCAAAAACAAATAATAAGATGCGTGACGTCCACGAATAGCAGAGGCATCCACGAGATCCTGAAACAGTCAATTTTGGATACGTTCCGATGGGGAACAAGAGGGCACGGGACACCGAGGACCAGGCAACGGCGGCGCCGAGCCCGAGCGCACCAGACGCGAAGAAGAGGAACAGCAGCGATGATGCTCCGGGAGCAGGCGTCTGCGACGACGTCCTCGACAACATCTTTGCTCGGCTGCCGGCCCGCACGGCAGTCGCGTCCATGGTTCTCTCGAAGCACCATCACCGCCTGATCTGCAGCTCCGAGTTTAGACGCATGCACTTCCGTCTCAGTCCGCCGCTGGTCAGCCCGCACATCGCGTATATCAGCAAGTTCCATTGCTTTCACGTCGCCGGTGCCGGCCACAACAGCGACGCCCCAATGCGCACGCTTGGAGGGATATACCATGAGATGAAATATATCAACACATGCAACGGCATCCTGCTCTTCGCCCGTGAACGTGAGACGAAGCCTCCTACATGCGTCCTTTGGAACCCGGCCTTGGCAGATATGATGACGAGAAGGAATTGAGCATCCCTGCTTATAAGAGGAAGAGAGATGACTATCGCAGACTTCTACCCACATGCAGAAACGATCCGGGCGATTACAGCATATTGGGCTTGGGCTACGGCAAGAGGAGCAAATCCTACAAGTTACTCCTATCGTACCGCCAAATGCAGGAGGCAGTTCTGCTGTCCTATCCACCCAAATCAACATATTGTAAAGAGCTTCTGGTCTAGACTCTTGGCACGGGCAGGCAAACACCACGATTAGTCAAATTGCTGGCACAAGGAATAAGAGACCTAGAAATAAGTCAGGAGTCACTCTTCATAGATGGTGTAATTTATCTTCTTTTTTATAAGAAACAGATCCTTGCTTTTGACATCGACAATGAGAAGCTCACCAGTATTGAACAGCCTGGCAGTAGCTGGTACCCATGTGAGAATCGAATAACATCTGAGCTCATGTCTTTTTCTGGCCGTCCATGCTTGGTGAAGAACGATGGCGGCAAGAGAGCCTTGTGGATACTTACAGGGGACCTCCAGTGGGAGCAAAGGTGTGTCTTCAAAGTGGAGGATGACCTTATATTTTGTCCAATCAAAGGTGTTTGGGACTACAACGGTGTGCTTTTCTTGTTCTTGTATAACAAAACAGGTGAGAGTAAATTCATCTTGCACGAGGTTACAACAAACAAGATGTTGATGGAAAACTTATCGTATGACCTGACGCCAAAGGGTTCACATTATTCATTTTGTTGGGATTACAAGCCAACACTACTGTCACCTAGGAGCATCATAGACGAGCTCAACCAAGATGTGAATTTGCTTGGCACTGGCAAACACGACGATATAGTGAAGGCTAAGAGACCTTTCAACAAGCTAGAGAAGAGGAAGGTTCCGAAGGCAGCGCTAGCCACCATTCGTTTCATGGATTACTTGATTCACATCATGGAGAAGCTGCCTGGCAACAAGCAAGAGATCAAAATGCCATTGCTGAATTCAGAGGAATTAGTCAATTAGATCAAGTTCTCATTATTCAATATATAATACTTTGATTTAGATTAGTAGTTGCTGAGATTTCCCCCCTACAAATATTATAGTTTATTATTACTCATATGCAGATGGCGATTCCTTTTACTCTTTGCAACTTCAAGTTTCAAATTGTACTGTTCCAGATGCTATAATTTTTTTTTTCTTTGGTGTTCCTCTTCCCGCAGCCTCTCTTCCTCTTCTATTTTGAAAAGAGGAGTTTTGCCAGTAGTTTGAGGTGTGATGATGTCTCACCACGACGTCGAGGTGTGAGGTGACAACGGGCGACGCAATCGCCAACATCGTCAGACGCCAGGTGCAAGCCACAACGCGACGGCACTGAGGCGAGCCCTCTGGTGGGCAGTGGCCAGCGGCATCGGACATGCATGCCTTCGATGGCGCTGTACATGCATGACGTTGTTCAAGGTTCTAGCAGCCCGCGGGCCAGTTTAGTTTCCTTTGGGCGCAGCTCTTGTGTCCAGCTACCAAATGCTCTCGTGATTCTCAAAAAAAAAAAAAAAGCTCTCGTGTCCGTCGTCATCTTCCGGATGGCGGATGACAGAAAAAGGATTTGTCTTGCATTGTTTTATTGTTGTGCGTATGTTATCTGGACACTATGTTGGGGCATGTGTTCTGAGTCCTAATGCCGGACGACGTGCATGGTCGCCATGGTGGTGGATTTTTCTTTGCCTTTCTCCTCTTTCGAGATAGAAAAACTTTCCATTAACCTGAAGCTAAAAAGTAGGAACATTATCAGGCCAAAACTGATAATCCCACACGTTAATTTCGGATCTAATAAATTTGCTATGTATATGAATATGACAGTATCCCACGCCAATGGCGCAGCTTTTAAAGATAAAATCTTCCAAAAAAAAAAAACGTGTCAAAACAAATCTTGCCAAAAACGAAAAACCAGAGATTAAGATGCTGTATATAACAGGCCAAAACGATACAATCGGGGGAGGAAGAAGAAGAGGGAACGGGAGACCAAGGGACCAAGCCATGGCGGCACCAGGTGCACCAGAAGGGAAGAAGAGGAAGAGCGAAGCTGATGATGCGCCAGGAGCAGGCATCTGCGATCACGTCCTCGACAACATCTTTGCCCGTCTGCCTGCCCGCACGGCGGTCGCGTCCATGGTGCTCTCGAAGCACCACCACGCTCGGATCTGCAGCTCCGAGTTCAGACTTCAGACGCCTGCACTTCCGCCTCAGCCCACCGCTAGCCCACCCGCACATCGCGTACATCAGCAAGTTCCACGGCTTCCACGTCGCCGGTGCCGGCCACAACAGCGACGCCCCAATACGCATGATGGGCCGAGGGATGTTCTACACTGAGATGAAGTATGTCAACACATGCAACGGCGTCCTGCTATTCGTCCATGAACATGAGACAGAGCGTCCCACGTGCGTCCTTTGGAACCCGGCCGTAGCAGAGAGCGAGAAGGAATTGACTGTCCCTTCAGATGAGAGGGGGGCTGATAATTTTGACATACTTCTAGGCACATGCAGCAACGATCCAGGTCCAGGCGATTACAGCATATTGGGTTTCGGCTACGGCAAGAGGAGCAAATCCTACAAGCTACTCCTATCGTTCCGTCAAAAGCAGGCCCGGGTACTGAAATCACGTCCACCCAAACCTACGTATTCAAAAGAATTGTTGGTCTACACTCTCGGTACGGGCAGGACATCACCACGATTAGTCCAATTGTTGTCACACAAATTGGACACAGAAATAAGTCAGGAGTCACTTTGCTTAAACGGTGTAATTTATCTTCTTTTTGGTTGGACAGAGATCCTTGCTTTTGACATCGACAAAGAGAAGGTCGAAACCATTCGCATGCCAGGCACCATGATGCACCCAAAGCTCATGCAGATTTATGGCCGCCTATGCTTGGTGACGGACAATGATGGCTGCCGGAGAGCCTTGTGGCTACTTACAGCAGATCGCCAGTGGGAGCAAAAGTGTGTCTTCACGGTGGAGGATGACCTTAAATTTTGTCCAATAAAAGGTGTTTGGGACTACAACGGTGTGATTGTCCTGTTCTTATATAATGAACAAGACGACAGTAAACTTTTCTTATACGAGGTTGCGACAGAGAAGATGTTGATAGAAAACCTATCGTATGACCTGACGCCGAGGGGGTCACATTATTCGTTTTCCTGGGGTTACAAGCCAACGTTATTGTCACCTGAGAGCATCGTAAACGAGCTCAACCAAGATGTGAATTGGCTTGGCATTCGCAAAGATAATATAGTTAAGGCTAAGAGACCTTTCCATAAGGAAGACAAGAGGAAGATTCCAAAGGCAGCATTAAGCACCATTCGCTTCATGGAATACTTGGTTCGTGTTATGGAGAAGCTACCTGGCAAAATGTCGTTGCTGAATTTAGAGGACTCAGAGGGTCATTCTCAGGATCCAGTCTAATTTAATTTAGATTAGTGGTTATTGAGATTTTTTTCCTACAATTATTAGTTAATTATTCATATGCTAGTTCACTAGGCTATTGAATCTAGTTTCGTATTTGTAGCTCTCTGAATATTTATATGAATTGTGAACTTTTGAAGGGTTTAGTTTTCATACGTATCTTCCGTTGTTCCCTGTATTGCTGTTTCTGAATAATGAGTACATATTCTAGCGACTGGATCTTAAATCGTTAGAACTTGTTTAGACAATTGTACATCATAATTATTCCAGCCTTCATTGACGTTCAAGTATATACGTTTAAACAGTACTTTCAGGCTTCGGTCCATTCAATCAAGTATATATGTATGTATGCTATAAGTTGAAGGGCGACCATGGTTCATTCTTGTGCGTGGGAAAATAAAGGAGGTTAGAGCAACTCCAATAAAGCTAGGCAAAACGGATTCTAAATTCCCTGATTTACCTAGTCCGTAAGTCAAAAAATAAAAACTAAAGAAAAAAACAGCCTCTCTAAATGATAGTCAAACTCTATATTGAAATTAGTCACATCATCATTGATCCCTACTTTTTGTCATCTTTCTTTTTCCATCTCCTTCCGTGATCGATGTTGGCTTCTCTTTCCTTTGATCCTGACTTGTTTTGCAATTGTCCCTTTCTTTTTCTCCTGCTGCGATCACAAACGGATCCTACTGGGTTTGATTGCATTTCTACTCTCACCTAACTGAAAACTGCACCCAAGTTGCTGTAGTGTAGTTGTTATCACGTCAATCTTACACACTGAAGGTCTCCGGTTCGATCCCGGGTAGCAACAATGTGTTAATCTATATTCTATATTTTATCTTCTGCCTTAAGGAAAAAAAAACGTGGTCTCCTAGCAGCTTGCTATATTTTATATTCTACCTTAAGAAAAAAAAAACCGTGATCACCTAGCAGCTTGCTCCCAGCTAGAGCAACTATACAGGAAGGAGAAGTCTCGGACCGCGATCGTCATGTCAGTCTTTTGAAGATCTGTTTTCTCGCAAAATATATATAATTACCTTCACACAAATATCCATATTTACCTTCATAAATAAAATGATTTAGACGGTCTATTTGACGGGTCTTTTTTTAGGGGTCGTCATTCTATTCAGTTGATAACATAGTTACATCATTTATAATAGTAGCTAAAATATATTCTACCTTTAAAAACAGAAAAATATAATCATCTCACGCCCTACTACAATGGTATTGTCTTATAGACCGTCTCATGCATTTCACGTAATCTTAAGACAGGTTATGAGACGACTTATATAATGGATAATCTTATTAGTTATCTTCTATTAATTATAGAACTCCTTAATTTATGGACATAAAAAAGAATTTTTATATATTAAAAGACTACTAGAGCCCATACAATAATGTGAGAGCCGTATCATACTCCTAAATTTTAGCACATAAGGTAGTTGCTACGCAAAACAACCACCTCTTTCTCTCACCATTCTCTCTCTCTTTCACATCATCAAAAATCCTATATGGCAATGCATGAGACGGCCTATAAGACTGCCTACGTGTAGTATTGTACCTGTCCTCAGTCGCTAGAGCCAACAATACAGGAAGAAGGAATGTCTCGGCCGCGATTATCATTGGAGTATGTTGAAGAGCTGTTTTCTCATAAAATATCCATATTTACCTCCACAAAATGATTTAGATGGTCTGTTTGAGTTTTTCATTACGAGGGAGCCTCATTCGGCATATTTTATGTACTTGATAACATAAAAGTAGCTAGACTCGGTAACTCATCGACCCAATCACAAGTGATTTTTTAACAAACAAAACATTCCTAGCTAACTCATGAGTTATCTGATTGGCTTCCTAGTGATAGTGTTCTATAGTAATATCATCAAACCCCTTCCAAATTGAGTAGCATTCCTCATATCTGGCATCTGCTATAGTTGCCAAGAAATTTCCTTCCTTGATATTTTCAACCACCTGAAAGCAATCATTCTACATTGTGAATTTGTTGCATCCGATCAGCTGAGCAAGCATCAAACCTTCAATGCAAAGGCTTCCACTAATGGGGGCATCACTGACATATGTGAGGAACCACTGCGCAGGTGCAATATAGCCTTCGTTTGCATACCTCAAGACAGCCCTTGTGCTTCCACAGTTCCACTGCTTGTATCACTGCTGGACTATGCATCCACGTTCAGCATTTAGCTTGCCTTTTGGTGGTTTGTGCTAACCTTGTCTCACCCTTGCATCCTTCTTCTTTGCTCTTTTGTAATTGTTTGCAAGGACCGCAATCAAGAGTGCCGATCAAAATGGTTTTTGTGTTGATTCACTATGCACTATACTTGTCTCCTTTTCCACCACACTACTACAATAATCATCAGCAGCAACAAAAGTTGAACAAACATTAGTGGCGGACATAATGAAGTACGTTACTAAACCGAGGCTAGGAGGGGTGCCTGTCACTAAATGGAATAAATTAGTGATGAACGCCTCACTGCCCGCCACTAAATGGTGTCACGTGGGTTAAAGGTGAGCTATAAATACGGCCCACCAGTAACTATCACCACCTCCTATAAAAGGAGGGGTTTGGAGGAGGGGGAGCAAACCATATCCACCTCATCCTTTCCTTCCGTTGCCACTCTCCCGCCTCCTCCCTTCTGTCTCCTCTCTTCCGCCACCCCCGACACTCCCATGGCCTGCCTGCGCTATGCTGTCATTGGCTATCCTTACAGATCAACACTAGTCTTTTTTATGCACTTTTGTTCTTACTCGTGCGCACCCGAGATAAACTTCCCAGCCGGTCACCCATCCCTAAATTGCTCCAAGCCAAACACGCTTAACTTTAGAGTTCTTTAGGAATGAGCTTCCGAAAAAGAAGTTGTAACTTGTTGGTATGAGTATTTCATTAATCCTATTAAGCACTGAGCCGGGATATCATATCGTCATGATGACAGTAGCCCTTGATGTTGTCCACATTGTGTCAGGGGCCATCGGCAACCTCCCGGACGACTCCTGACAGGTGGCGGCTCGCGGCGCTACGCTGTCGTTAGCGACATAGGCGGTGGAGGCGACAACGAGGATGGCGGCCATCACCGAGATGGTGGTGGTGGCATATGCCATGGCAATCAAGGGTTATGATTTCGATGCAGAGCCAAACACCTTTTGCTGCAGGCCCTAGTTTTTTTAGGTCGACTGATCGTGGGTAGTGACGGGCGGTGCCTGTCGCTACCATATTTTTTATTTTGTTGCTAATTATATAATTAGTGGTGGATATGTAGCCCGTCACAAAAAAAATATGACATTATCAGTATCGATTGTTTGTGGTGGACGCCGTGTCCGCCATAAAGGTCACTTATGACCCGTTGCTAATGATGGTTAATGTAGTAGTGTCATAGGTACTTAGCCACCCGCCCTAATTAGCTCTGCAAACTCAATGTTATCCCACCAAGCGAAGGATCTCTTCTATAACGACTGAGCCCGACCGGTCAACTAACAGAGTTGCTCGTGCTAACTACAAACTACTATAACTCCGGTATCTGCTGCCAACACAATAGTACGTCACTTCTGAATAGTACGGCACTCAAACTCACCAATAGGAATTATGTCGGTGCATTCTTCTAGAAATAAAAATCTTACCAAATGTGTGAAAAAACAAGACTAGATTATGAGATGTGTATATATAACACAATCCACGATACGACAATATGGGAAGGAGGAGGGCACGGGAGACCAAGGACCAAGAGATGGCGGCGCCGAGCGCGCCGGACGCGAAGAAGAAGAAGAACAGCGATGGCGCGCCAGGAGCAGGCGTCTGCAACGACGTCCTCGACAACATCTTCGCCCGGCTTCCGACCCGCTCGGCGATCGCGTCCATGGTGCTCTCGAAGCACCACCATCGCCTGATCTGCAGCACGGAGTTCAGGAACCTCCACTTCCATCTCGGCGCGCGGCGGCCCAACCCGAACATCGCCTACTTGGTGACAGAGAGAGACGAGCACAAAGACGACGAATTTCAGAGCTTTCACATCGCCGGTGCTGGGGTAATACACAGCAACGCCCCAATGCGTACTCTTGCTGGAGAGAAGCTCCACGAGATGAAGTACGTCAACACTTGCAATGGCATATTGCTCTTTGCCGGTGACACGAATTCCAAGACTTCCACGTGCATCCTCTGGAACCCGGCCATCGCTGAGAAGGAAGTGAGCGTCCCTTATACGGTGAACCAAGACCCAGACGATCTTTTTGAGATGATGACCGGATACGATTACAGCATATTGGGTTTGGGTTACGGCCCTAGGAGCAAAACCTACAAGCTACTCCTGTCGCTCCGAGTGAGGTTGAGCAGAGTTCTACAATCAGCCCCGCCCCAAAAGACATATGACAGGGAGCTGCTGGTCTACACTCTCGGCGTGGCCGGGGAGCAACCACGTTTTGTAACTTTGTTGTGGTCAGGACGGGACCGAAAAATCAGACGCCAATCACTTTATGTAAATGGCGTAATTTATTTCATGTCCGATGATTCGGACATCCATGCTTTCGACATTGACAATGAGACAATCACCGAGATTGATGTGCCTGGCAGCGAGATATACCCAGGTACGAATCTAATAACATCTGGGCTCATGCAGCTGTCTGACCGGCGTGCTTGGTGAAGAAGGATGGCGGCCAGAAAACATTGTGGATACTTACAGAAGATCACACATGGGAACAAAGATATGCCTTCAAGGTGGGGGACGACCTTATATATCGTCCAATCGAAGGAGTATGGGATCACAACGGTGTGCTAGTGTTGTATTTATATAACAAAGTCGGCCGTTACGACAAGCTATTTTTGTACCAGGATGCAACAAATAAGAAGTTGAAGAAAAACTTGTCGTGTAAGCTAAAGCCGGGGACCTCAGATTATTCTTTCTGCTGGGATTACATGCCAACCCTAGTGTCACCCAGGAACATCGTGGGGGAGCTGGGACAAGATGTGGAGCACCGTCTCGACCACACGGTGGATATAATGAAGGAAGTGAAACCGGGGCAATGAGCGAGATAGAAGAAATGAGCAAAAGTCAACTCCGGCCACCGTTTGCTTCATGGAGTACTTGATTCGTGTCATGGAGAAGCTGCCCCAAAACTTGCAAGATGAGATCGAAATGTCATTATTTGATTCGTAGAATCCAGGATTCCATTCTCAGGGTGCAATAAATAGTTAGGTTTAGTTTAGAGTACTCTATATTCATAATTTTTTTTTCGTAGCAGTACAATTTTATGCATAGTTCAGAGGTCTACAATTTTTGATACTGTGATTGAAATATTTGCATATTTGAAACTCGAAATTATTGTTTGAGGTTTTCCAGATTCTGAATCAATCTTCGTGATTTCAAATTATCACTGGGTTCAGTTGACTAGTGGGAGACAAGTAATGATTCACTTTTCCCAATCTATATTCTTGCTGCATAAGATTTCTCCTCTTGTGAAGTGGCGGTGATATTTTTAGTGTATAAATTAACAGGAATGCTATTTTTTAGTCGATTGAAAAGTAGCATTCTTTCAATTGATGATATTTTTAATATTATTTCTTTTGTTATTATTTATTTATAGGATTTTGTATTCATTAGATCTAGATCCAAAGATTGAAAGAAACTCTTATTTTTAATCGACTGAAAATTAGACACTCTCATAAATTAAAAGGTGTCGAGATCTCCCCCTCCCCCCCCCCCCCCCCCCCCCAACAAGACTGCATGAATTGAACCCTGATCAGATGAAGAGGAGGCCATTTTTTCTTAAATATCTGTTTCTGGCATTGGCAACCACTTGTCTTTTCTTTGCTGCCTTTCTTTTCAGTTTCGGTCACCCCGTGGAAATTTCCTTGAGCGCTCCAGCGACCAACCGAGCTACGGCACCATGCCCGATTGCCAGCAACCTTATAAATAGGCCGCCGCTTCCTATTCGTGTTCATCTCCACTTCGCCACTTGCAGAGGCAGCCGCACCGTGCTTCCCCGCTAGCCGCGCCGAACGACGATGCCTCCCTTCGACGACGTCAAGGCCGGAGGCGATGACAACGAGGCTGCCAACACCGCCGCGGCGAGGGTGAGGTGGGCCCTGGTGGCCAGCGGCATCGAACAAGCCGCGCGGCAGCTCTGTACATGGCTCTGTCCAAGCTGCCGGCGGGCGTGTTCCTCGGGGCGCGGCTCTTGCAGTACTCCTACTACATAGAACATAACACTGCTCTCGTCGGCGTCGTCCTCTTCGGTGTGGCGGAGGCGTTGGTGGGGCTCTGGGTCTCGCGTGACCCGCGTCGCCGGCGCGCCGTCGGGGTGGCGGTGCTCTGGGCGTCGCTCCTGCCGCTACTCCTCCTGGCTGGCGTGGGAGCTTTGCGGCTGTGAAATGGTTGTGCAATGCTACCGTGTGTGTTTTCTACGACTACCCTGTATCGCCTGTCGATCCTCGTTGCAGGATGGTACGGTTGGGTCGTGACATGGTTCTCCAATAATTGCACGGTGTTCTCTGTATATTTTTCATGTCAAAGTGACAAGGTTTGAGCTGCGAGTTCAGTATCAGTGTCAAAACATTCTGCCTGCATCAATGCTTGCTATATGGTTCTTTGTTGTATTTTGTTCATAATATATAGTATTTTTAAAAATCAAAATTTAATGTATTTCAAATTTTACGGAGTGTTTGGAGAAAGTTTTTTTTATATCATGCAAAATGTATTAGGTGTCGTAGGACAGAAAAGTGTAGGCGGTCAATAAGACAACACGCCATTGACACAGGCACTCCGCTGCACTGCCTCTGCGGGAAGCTGTTATGTTGTGCTCGGGACTCAGATTCGGCTCCGTGGAACCCGACGAATCATCCCACGCAAAAGCAGATAACCCTGACGCGAGCGGTTGTTTCTCCGTACTGCCGCCATGCTTAGAGCAAGAGCCTTTCTAAACAGGATTCTACTCTAAATTTTAGAAGCTTGGTCAGAAGCGGGGGCATGCGACGTGGAGCCTCGCTAGCGGCACGACGGTGGGGTGAGGTCAAGCGCGGACAAGGATCTAAATCAAGAACTATCAAATCAGACAAATTGCTATGATAGATCAGACTAAACTGAGATAATATACGCCAAAGTCCGCCATGGTAGATTTTTTAAGCTTGAATTGAAGACTGAAGGGGCGGGGGGGGGGGGGGGGTAAGGATCGTTGTGAATTAGCAAAACGGAACTTTGTAGATATAGTGAACTAACCTAGGGTGTTTTGAAGCTTCTTCGCCGCTTCTCGACGTCTCGTCAAAATCACTCATAAGTCATTACAATCGTCATCTCGTCGGAATCACGTTTGATTGAGTCATCAGATATGGATGGAGCAACATATATTTTTATACGGAACCGTCTTTGGAAGCATCACTGATTCGTTTGTGAAACCAGAAACCTGATCAAAACGTTATCGGACTCAAACACAAAAAGAAAAGCAAAGCTTACGATAAACCAAAAGCTGCCTGAAATAAAAAAAACAAGGTAGGATGCAACATAAAATTATGTGAAGAGACGATCATGCTAAACTTATTAATAAATAGAGAAGTAAAGATAATGAGTAATTTAGGAAAACGGAATTTTTTTTGGATGACTGATAAAGAATTGGGAGAACCCTCAATATTGAGGGCGCGTTGTGGGGGTGTGAAAAAGTGCCGGCAAAGCGAGGCGCACGGCCGGGCCAGTGGGCAATCCCTGTCTTTCCCCCAATTAAACCCTAATCAGGGAGAAGAGGCTAGTTTTTCTCATAATTTTATTCCTGGCATTCCGACCAGTTGTCCTTTGTTTTCTGTTTCTCTCACCCCTTGGAAGTTTCCTCGAGTGCTGCGGCGTTCAACCGGGCTTGCCTCTGCCCGCAGGCTCGGGCTCGGGTTCGGGCTGCATGGCTTGGCCCGATCATCCGTCAACTGTACCATGCCATGTCCTCCGTCCGTCTACCGGAAACTTTATAAATACGTCTCCGTGTTCATCCCCACTTCGCCACCTGCAGAGACAGCCACACAGCGCTTCCCGCTGCAGAAACCAAGATCGGCCGACGATGTGTCCCTTCGACGTCGAGGCCGGAGGAGACGACACCGCCGCAGCCAACGCGGTCGCCGACATCGCCGCGGCGAGCAAAGACGACGCGGCGAAGCTGAGGCGAGCCCTGGTGGCCGGCGGCGTCGGACAGGCCGCGACAGCGCTTTACATGGCGCTGTTCAAGCAACCGGCGGGCCTGTTCCTCGGGGCGCGGCTCTTGCAGTACTCCTACTACATTGCTCTCGTCGGCGTCGTCCTCTTCGGTGTGGCGGAGGCGTGGGTGGGGCTCTGGGTCTCGCGTGACCCGCGTCGCCGGCGCGCCGTCGGGGTGGCGGCGCTCTGGGCGTCGCTCCTGCCGCTGCTACTCCTGGTCGGCGTGGGAGCTTCGCGGCTGTGATCGTGCAATGCTCTCCTCTGTCTACTACTCTGCTTCGGCTGAACAACTGTACTGCACACTGGCTTTCTTTTTTATGATGCCCTGCCGATCCTCGTCGCAGGATGCTATGGTTGGGTCTTGCCTTGTTGCTCCGACTGAACGGTGTGCTCTGTATATATATTGTTTTTTTCATGTAAGGTTTGAACTGCAAACTCGGTATTATTGTTTGCTATGCGGTTCTTTGTTGTAGTTTTTGTCATGATATATGATTATGCAAATATGTTTTCAGTCGATTTCAAGAAAATTTGGACTGTTGCTGAGCAAGTTTTTTTCTAGCTTAATTTACATCATGGGAAGTGACGAAGTGTAACAGCTTCTGTGTCATGAGAATCTATTTACCCATGTTGTTGTATGTTTTTTTTTCTAGAAACAAAAATATATTAATATTCTGACTTTTGCGTCGACTGATGCATATAGCACAAGTTAATTATTACAACTGGTGAACCATAACAATCATAGTATGATACATATAAAGATTCTATGCACTAAAAGGTTATTTGATTTGAGAAACATCATCCATTACGCCCGTAGATCCCCATGGCAACAATTTCAAACAAACTGCATGCCGTCTTCAAGACTGCACACTCGTCCTTGTTTTATAACAGTGTCCAACATCTCGACCAGTAAGTACATCGATGCTGCTGTATGTGCATCGATTTACTGAATACCTGTAACACAAACCAAATTCACACATATACGTGCACCAATGATGGAAGCGTTTCAGCACCGTGCCACCGTAATTGAGATAGTAAAAATTTTCCATGCTGCTGTTGAAATTTAGAATAGCATAAAAGCGCTCATAGCATAAATGCCATTGACACACCAATGGTATTTAAGATTATTCTAAAGTTTTTCAATGGCACAAAAATGAATGTGTACTTAAACATGAAAATTTTCAGCATGTGGCGCTCAACAAGGCAAGAACCCTCCAGATCCCACGGCTGATTGTCACGTCGGAAGTGTGAAAAGGAAGTAAAACACGTGAGATCAACACGCTGTGTTCTGTTGTGCTCCGGGCCCCGTCGAGCCCGACGAATCGTCCCACGCAAAAGCAGAGGAATCTGAGCCGAGCCATCGCTTTCCGTCCTGCTGTCATGGTTACAATCGGGCTCGCGCACGCCCGAGCCGCGCCAGTTCGGGCCACGTGCCGTCACATCAGACCGAGCCGCGCTTCTTCAACCTGCCGCTCGCGCCCCCTTTTAAAAATGAGTGGCCCGACATACAAAGTCAATCAGAAACGTTCGGGCTACGGCGAGGCCCGGACCATTGCCACTGAGCTCCCAGCCTCTTATAAATACTCGAACCACGCGCTCTCGAAGCAAAAAATACCCATCAGCTCACTGCACGCACCAGGTAGCGGTAGCGGTACCGTCACACACTAGCAAGGGCAAATCACACGAGAACATACACGATCGATCAATGGGGTCCGTCTGCATCCAGATGCCCGGTGCAGCGCCGGAGGCCGTCGCCGGGGAGATGGCGGACGCGGCGCAGGACGACGAGAGGCTGCGGCGCGCCCTGGTCGGCGGCGGCGCCGTGAAGGCCGCGGCGGCGCTGCTCCTCGCGGTCTCCAGGGCGCCCGGCGGCGTGTTCCTCCGCGGCGGCAGGGCGCTGTACTATGCCTACTACGTGGTGCTCCTGTCCGTCGCCCTCGTCGGCGCGCTCGAGATGGCCGTGGGTTTCTGGGTCTCCGGCGACCCGGAGCGCCGCCGTGGGTGGGGGCAGGTGGCCCTGTGGGTCTCTGTCGTCACGCTCGTCCTCGTCGCCGGACTCGGAGGCTTCGCCGTGCTCAAATAGCTTTTTATGCTTATATATGGCTGTGCGTTACGTTTAACTTGGTGGATTCAACAGTTCGCGCCAGAAGTTTTAACACAGTGCATGTTCCGGCACTCTGACTGATTCACTCTGTTCCGGCAGTGTGGTGTCTGGTGTGTTTGATGCAAATCTGGTCCCCGTTCACATCTGGATCTAATTTGGCCCGCTTTGGGTTTTTTTTAGATTAATTTAGCCCGCTTTGGTACACAGACTAGTACAATATAGGCCCGTTAATGCTAAGACTAATAGGCCTGTTCCGCACGATTATGATTACGGCCCAATTCAGTGGGCCCATCTTATAAAGCCTGGAAAACTGATAGGTGTGCCGGTAGAGCATCCTTTTCCACGAAGTGAGTGACGGAGAGATCGCCTCGCCGCCGGCAACTGCATCACATACCTCCTGACCGATGTTCGTCATGAAAGGCTGCGCGTCACGGGCAGGTCTTGTGAAGCTTGGAAACTCTTCAGTTGAGCGCGCGCGTCAGGATTTGTGCACATACCGCAGCTCACGTTTTAGACATAAGAATCAGCTCCGTCAGAGATCACCCGTTAGTCACCGCTGCCGTTCTGGCAGCACACGACGACGTGCCGAAGACAACAGGCAAGCAGAGCGACGGGGCGTGCGCACCAGTACTTTCACTCTCCGGCGGCATGACAACCTCACACTCGCAGCACGGAACGCGCCGCTGGCGCTAAATAAAATCCAGCAGAGCATGCCATCACCGTCGACGATCTAGGCAAAGAGGATAACCACGACGTATCAGCCGCCATGCTGCAGTAGAAAGTGACCAAGCCTGGGCCCGATCGAAACCCGGCCGGAAACAGCCGCGGAAGGAAATAGGGGCTGTCCTGAAATGTCCGGCAAGGGGCGCTGACGCGAGCTACAGTACACGAGATGGACAGAGGAGGCGCGCGCACCACGACGGTTCAACCTCGTGCGCACGTTTTGCATGTATATCGCGACTTTAATACGCTGTCGCTTTAACTCAACCCGGGATACAAAGATCAAACTGTTCTAGATCGACCGAATTCAACGCCCGAGAAGCAAAACAACAACAATGAACCCAAATAAAAATCCTGATGTGGTAAAAAAAAAATCCTGAGAACGAGCACCAACGTATTCACATTTTGCCTATAACTGCTGCAACTTGCAATGCCTAGAGGCCAAAGCACCCGATATTACATCAGATTTAATCAGCGAATTAGCTCGAGCGCAGGAGGTCAAGGTTAACCCCAACCAAATTATCATCCCAACCTAACCGATCGCTCAAATCCGTAACAACAACTCACCTACATTGTCGCCGAGAACCAAAAAAAAAAAAAGAAGAAGAAGCAAAGAAAACAAAACTCATCGGAAGCCGTGTATCCGTTTTCGTTTCACCGCACCATGTTCGATTTCCGACGGCGCAGCGCCTTGATCTTCCCGGGGATGAGCCTTCCCCACCCGCTGGACTTGGAGGCGCCCTTCGCCGCTGAGGCCGCCGCAATCGACACCGACCTCGACCTCGCCAGCTCGACCGCGTCGTCGTACTCCTCCTCGACGTCCCTGCACCCCGCCGCCGCCTCCGCCGTCGGCTTCCGGAACGACACCCAGCCCCAGACCCTGGACTTGGACGGCCGCGCCTGGTCGTCGTCGCCTCCTCCGTGCACGGCGACGGAGCGGGACCGCGCGACCCGGTGGAACCGCTCGATGAGGCTGTGCACGCGGCCGAGCGCGCTGCCGGAGGACGAGGAGGACGGGGAGGAGGGTCCCGGGGACGACGACGACGCTCAGGGGCAGGGACGCGGGCACGCGCAGTCGGGGCAGAGGCGGAGGAGGCGGTCGCGGAGGCAGTGCGGGCACACGCCGCCGCCGCAGGGGACGTACGGGTGCCTCCGGCAGCGCCACTCGTCGGCGGCCATCCGATTCCGATCCGTGTCGCGCGCGAGGGTGGGGGAGTTGCGGGGATAGTCGCGCGCGGGAGGCGGTGCGAGCGAGATCGGGAGAGAGACGCGGGGAAGCAGAGGAGCGCCGCGCTCTTATATGCGGATGCCACAGAAGCCGGGTTTCCAGTGCCGTCTCGGCACGAAGTGGCACCCGGGGTTCCGCCCAGGTCGTTTTACGGGAACACGTGGCGCGTCGGAGTAGTAACGCCCGCCGATCATTTTTGATGGTTCGTGCATGCGCGGCAATGTCTGTGTGTCACTTGCAGAATGATCCCACGAACCAGTTGCCACGAAAAAGAGAATGAACAACAGAATCTCATTTCACTGAAATCCATAGCGCGGCACTTTGTACCATCACAAGTCTAAATGTACCGGCAGCATACGACCAGCAACTTAATTCAATTCCAGTCATCACACATTATTTTCCGGACAGAATGATTAGGCAAGATGTGGCATGATCTAGAAGACCCGAGAGAAGATCAGCTGAATGGATTGCGTCCATTTTTTTGCCGTTACACACTCGGCAAATCGGCAGGTCGGCATGCATGATGCCTGCTGCATCATCAGTTGGTGGGCGGCGGAACAGTCACGGGCCCCTGGTTGGTGCCGCACATGGCGCGACGGCCCTGCCCTATATGCTCAAACGGACACGGCCGCATCATCCAGGCTCCAGGTCGGACGTCTTATCCCCCAGAACGGTGACACGATATATCCAGCACGTATAGATACTGACCTAATCCGGCACCGTTCTTTCAGCCTGATTTTGTATGTAGGATCGCGATCTCTGCGTTGTTCTTGCGGTGGAGGCAGGCCGCCGCACTATTATTTTGTTGGGATTTGCTGATGCACGTTAGGTGGTTGGTTAGCTACTAGCTGCTTAACCAACCAGAGAGCCCCGCCCGGACCATGAACAAAGGTCTCTGAGTATTCAACATTTTGTGGAAGCTGCCAGTGCTGAGCTGATTACATGTGCAAATTGAAGGAGAACAAAAAATGGCCAAAAATAAAAAGCGAAGGATAAGGACCTAATCTAATAACAAAAAATGGCCCTTCGCACGTGAGTACGTGACGGGCTCGGTGGCATTGAAGCCCAAAATGTCTCTTTAACTAACTGGGACTAGTAGGGAACTAGTGATGTTTTTTTTTTTAATTCATGTTGTTGTTTCCTTGGGCCAAATTGGTTCATCTAAACCAGTATTAGCCCAAAAGGCCTAGTGGGGTCGCCTTGGCCCAACGGATTTCTTTTCCTCTACTGTACTGTTCGAGGAATTTGTTCTTTGAAAAAGATCGAGCGAGAGCTTTTAGTCCAAAATAGTGCATCCTAGATTCCTAGGTTCCTTGCTAAGCAGTGTTATATAGGTTCTCCTACATTTCTATCAACATCCCTATTTAGCCTGATACTTTGTCCCACAAAATATGCATCCTATTCTATTCTATTCCACGTTCCATCAAAGTCGCTCACACTATATGAAATTCGTTCGTACTGATAAAACCGCCGCATCTACAGGACCTCGGATAGAACACGCTCTCCAACCACGCACAGAAGATACACTGTCGTCCGGCAGGAACGACACGAGAAACAGACGAGCAGAAACCGCATTGCTTCCCCCGCACTCCTCGGCCGGCGACTGGCGCCGCCGCTGTTGCAGGCGAGTGCTGACGAAAGGCCGGTGGGGAAAGGCTTCACCCCAACAAGACGACAGCCGTCCCCTTCTCGACCGGCCACCTACAAAAACTAACCACACGAGCGTACCCACCCCGCCGACCCCGTATCGGGCCCTTCATCACCGGCCCGGAGGTCACCTGATGCGCACTGGATTGGAGGAGGAAAGACACCGTCCGTTCCCTGCTGCGTTGCGTCACGCGACACGCGGTTGGTCGCCGGGTGGAGGATATGTTCGTTTGCACAGCGATGACTCGGAGCGCAAAACTTTTTCGTATGTACTATAAAGTCATCCGAGGTGCAGTGATTTGCCGTTACACTTATAAAAAGATGGACAGTCGTTCTGTAACTGATTCTTGAGCACCGATAACTACCTGCGGCTTCAGATGCAAGCAGTCTGCGCACTCCATCACAACTTGACCTTAGAAAAAAACCCACCCAGTTGTTTTGAAAAGTACTTGTACTAATTAAGAACAGTCAGGATGAGGAGGAGCCGGTCGCTGTTGCATCAAGCCGTGAGGACGACGGTAGGTGGCGTCCGGGGCGGGCGGACGGGACTTCCAAGGCGATCACCGTGTTTTTATTGTTCCCGGCGCAAGGACGCCAGAAGGTTCACCCAATAAACGTGGCGGGATGGCAGGATGGCGATGCTGTAGGGGGTAGGCCCGATTCCTTGGCATGTGCGAGGTCGACACGTGAGGCCGCGCACGAACACCCAGGCCCCTCCCGTGGCGGCTCCCCGGCCGTCAGTCACCTCAGCCTATCTTTTCTGGGTAAGTACTGTACTCCCCTCGCTCGCTGGCCGGGTCAAATCTCACACACGCCCTGCTGCACATGGCAGCGTGTACTGAACCATGACCGCGTGGCGCTATAGATTAATCGGTTGATTGTAATCTGAAGCCAGACTATTAGTACTAGTATTTGCTCGAACAGAGTTGACTTCAAACAGATGATGCAACAAGTATTAGTACTAATACATTTCCCTCCGGTCAACAGCCGTTCGTACCGGACCGTGGAAGAGTAATGCCGGGGTTGGACTTTGCATCGCACGGTGGCACGGCGCCTGACCAGAAAACGAGCTGCCCGCGCAATTATTATGGGTGTCAACACCAACCCCATCAACCAACTTCAACGGGTTACGACACAGTACATGTCGTATCCGCAGCGCATCGCCGCGGTCTACACAGCCGTAATGGGAGACAAATCGGGTGGACGGGTGAATGGGATGGGTGCGGAGCACGGATCGACCTGTACGCAGTACGTGTCCGTCGCCTTGTGCCAGCGAGCAAATTGGACGAGGCGGACGGGCCGGCTTTGTCAAGTCTTCGCGTGGAAGCGAAGCACCCGCCCGCCCCGCGCTATGGCTAAGCAACCCGCGCGCGATGTGTCAGCTAGCCCGGAAATTTCCTAACCTGGAAAACCCACGCCGGAATTACAGGGAACGGGACTGCAAAAGGTAACCACGACTGGGACACGGCTAACTCTAGTAATCCGCGCGCCACGCGACAAGGGCCGTCGCCACGTCCGTCGCGCGCGCGGCGCCAGAGCAAGCAGCCATCATTGGCGTCACCAGACAGCTCTCGCTGTTGCCTTGTTTACAGTATAGATAATAGCATCGCCGCCGTCAGTTTCATTCAGCCGGCCCGGAGCCGAGAGGGCGGGCGCTGTGGTGGTGGTGACCTCACGACTTCTGGTTGCTTCGCCGCCCTTTTACTTAATCTGAACCCCGAGTTCTGGAAAGCGAGCCGATCCAAGCCTCGCCCTACACTGCATCTGTTTGTCTGTATTCGGGCGGTACAGGGATTACCCGGCATCCGCCACGAAATCAGCGGTACCAAAACGGTCTGCACCAGATATGTCCTCATTCCCTCGCCATCGCTAAAGTCAGCAAAAAGAGCAAAAGAATGAAATGCTCCGTCACCTGTTTTTACCGAACCAATGTCCAAAAAGCACGACGACTTTGGGTTTAGCACAAATGGAGCTAGTGGTCACCGTGCCACGCTTTTTCTACGGCCGCTGTTGTCGAGGTAGATTCAGTCAGTTTGATGCACAGATGGACTGACTGATTGGTTCGACAAGACTGATCAATGGAGCGTGCAGTTAATGATGCTCCGAACCGGGTGTCAATGATAGCGCGATCAGATGCCCCCCCAGCATGGGTGCTTCCATGTTTTCATTCCCCGCTTTTATAAGAGCCCTTCTTTCCTGTCTCCGTGGCCCGTGGTTGGATCTCTCTCCGGGTCCCAGAGAAGCGAAACCCGGAGGAGCGAGGAACAAGCATCTTTCTAGACGTTTATGGAGGGCAGAGCTAAACCAGCACCCTACACCAAAAAAGACGAAACGGGAGCTGAATAGTGCGCGGCGGCATGTCAACCAGCTAGACGCCGCATACAGTAGCTTTTTCATTCAGGCGTTCCCGTGTATAAGCTTTTGAGGTGCCTTTCCTCGCAACCACAGCGCTGTCTGACCAGATCGATCAGACTACGGCAAGGCAGGCAATATCTCTGGCCATGCATATGCATGCGTGGACGACTCCTGTAGCCAGGAAGAGGGCGGCGGAACAGTAACCCTCCTGACTCACTGAGCAGGTTTGAGTAATTTGCACTCACCCTGAACCTGAACATTCATTCATTTCTGGACACCATGTCGCTTCGTTCCGTAACTTCAGTCCGGGAACCAGGGAAGGTTACATCATCACACGATCAATAATTCACAGATAATGCAGCATGATTATTGCAGGGTAGACTTTGGTGAATTACTCTAGGAGAAAAGAAAACAAAAGAAGCGGGACGAAAAAGTCTTCTTCTTTGGCAGTAATTAATCAATACTGTTTCCCCTCTTGTTCCTTTTTGCAATTAACTAGCTAGCTAGAGCCGACCCGTTTCATCATTCCGGATAATTGTTAATTGGTTAGTGCATCGTTATCAGCCCAAGGGATTAGGACCGGTTCCAGGGGGGGTGATGCGACGTACAACCGCAGCACGAATAACTTATGCGACAAGGGCTTGGGTGCAACCGAACCTTAATCGAGCGCATAGTTCAACGCCCGAATTGTATATGCAGCCTCATGGAAACCATGATCCGGTAGTAAACTTGAGTTGAAAAGATTGGGGATTTATTAGAATGACCAGCGTGTGAACTGCTGCACAATCGCCTGTCTCAGCTGAAGAGGTTAGAGCTTATTAGCTGGTATAGCATTTAGGAATGAGAGACGAAAAGTAGTCCAAAGGTGTTGCAATGGTGGTTGACCAAACTACCAAATTTCGTACGTTGGCCGGGGGGAAAGGAGATACTGTAATCTATCAAAGATGCATCATTTTCCGCCTTTAACCTACTACATTACTTGCCCAGATGATGACTGAAGCAGGCAAATCCATCTGGTTAGTTAATTAGAAGCGCAGACCCTACTAACACCATCTTTGTGTTGAGTACCAGCTGAGAACTGGTGGTGATAAAACCGGGAGGAAATTAGGCGCTTATTGTTAGAATATGAATCCAGTCCGCTTGCACAATACGATGCATCTCAAGAACAAGTTCTCCATCCGAGGCAGAACACACTAGATGATGTGAAAGCAAGAGCATCTGATCCCTCCTGCCTGCCCACATCGTTTTATACAGTAGTACCGGTGTGGTGCTGTATCAAATGGATGCGCGGCCGGCATTCCCGGTGAAACTTCCTCCCGCGGTGATTTTCCAGGGTGGAGTGGCGTGAAAGATGATACAACGGCGAGGTTAGTGGTAACTTTTTCCGCGCGAAAAAACGTGGCTTCGATGCTTTGGCGCATGCGCGTCTGCACCAGCCGGCAGCCTGAATGGGCGCCTCCTACAGGCTACTACAGCCGCATCGGTGGTGGAGCAAGTGACGAAGAAACCGCGCACAAAGCACCACGCATAAATAAACCGGCACTAGAAAAGGGAGAGAAAAAGAACAGAGATTATCAGGCCGGATCATGGCCAGACCCGAATCCGCTCCAAAACGACGTCAGTGCTGATAATCTGCGTGCACTGCAAGCTGCAATGCTCGAACCAGTAAACATTCAATCTCGGCACGGTCCACCGTCAGATATGGACTCGTCGGGGTCAGGTGAGGCAGCAAATCTGACAGTGGGACTATGTTCCGTCTCTTGAAGAGTGACGTGACGAGGTGACTGGAGGGAAAAGAAAGATTATTTTTCACTGATGAGGGTGCATCAGGGCAGTTAAGCGGGCGAGTGCCCGGATTCGGTCGAGAGCGGATAAGGACGAGCTGGACCTGGACTTGGCATGAAGCATGACACAGACACAGTCGCCTCAAAGCATCCTCCCCTGTTGGTAATTTACCACCACTACCAGTGCTGCTGCGATACTTGTCGCTACTGCTGCTTGCTTTCCCCGGTCTACAAAGACCTCAGCTTTCCTACCTCCACTTCTTTCTTCCAAAGCCTCGCCCGCCTTCTTTTCCCTTCCTCCCTTCTTCCCTCCTCTCTCTCTCAAATCCCCCTCTCTATTTCCACATTCTCCCTGCGCAGTGCTTTGCCGTGTTGGTTTGAAGGATCGGAAATGGCAATAGACGATGAATCGCCGCTCAGAATCAATACTAGCAGAGGCCACGCCATGGTAAAGTGTTCATCCATCTCTTTGTACTCTGTTTCTTGGTGCTCTGTTTTCTTGGTTGTCTTGGTCTTAGCTAATGGCGGCTGTGCTGGATCGAATGCGGCAGGGTTGCGACGGGGCGGAGAACCAGCGGTGGCCGCCGTGGCTGAAGCCGCTGCTGTCGACGAGCTTCTTCGGTCAATGCAAGGTCCACGCGGACGCGCACAAGAGCGAGTGCAACATGTACTGCCTCGACTGCATGAACGGCGCGCTCTGCTCCCAGTGCCTCGCCTACCACCGCGACCACCACGCAATCCAGGTGAGCCGAGAGAGTCCAAATTCCAGAGAGAAAAAATAAAGTGGCATTTCTTGGCGTCGGATTGGAGCAGACGGCGCCGGGCCCTTTCTTTTCTTTGAAAGAAACGGCAGGTCCGGCCGGCGACCCTGCTTCCACCCAAAGAGTCTGCTAGTACTAGTTTGTTGTGTTCAGACCGCAATCCAACGGCCTCTCTTTCAATACACGCTTTTGATGCACCTGTTCCATCCCCTGCTTGTCGCTGACGATGATGCTCAATCTGGATTTATTATTTTTTTGATGCAGATACGGCGGTCCTCGTACCACGACGTGATCCGTGTGTCGGAGATACAGAAGGTGCTGGACATCACGGGCGTGCAGACCTACATCATCAACAGCGCGCGCGTGGTGTTCCTGAACGAGCGCCCGCAGCCGAGGCCGGGGAAGGGCGTCACCAACACCTGCGAGGTCTGCGAGCGCAGCCTCCTCGACACCTTCCGCTTCTGCTCCCTCGGATGCAAGGTCAGTTATTAGTACGCCGCGGAGCCAATCAAATTCCCCATTCTGCTGTAGTAGCATTCGTCGCACCTGCTGTATGCGTGATTTGCGACGGCATTGTAATGTCTCCCTGGACGCGCAGATCGTGGGCACCTCGGGCGAGTACCGCATCCGGAAGAAGCACGCGGCCATCAACAAGAACAGGAAGAAGAAGCTGCACAAGGGAGCGGCGGCGTCGGACTCGGAGGACTCGTCGACGAGCACGAGCGGGCGGAGCGACAAGAGCAGCGTGGTGCAGAGCTTCACCCCGTCGACCCCGCCGGCGACGGCCAACAGCTTCCGCGCCGGGAAGCGGCGCAAGGGCGTGCCGCACCGGTCGCCGTTCGGCAGCCTCATGGTGGAGTACTGAAAAGCAGAGCAAACATCGGTACTCCTACCACTTTAGAATACTCCATACTGTACCACCATAATCTATACTCCTACTAGTCAGCAGCAAGCAACACAGGAGCTAGTACTACTGAGCAATAACGCGGCGCCCCCCCCCCCCCCCCCCCCCCGCCATTGCACGCCTGCGCTTCTGGACGAGGAGGCCGGTGCTCTGCGCTGCGCCGGGGACGGTTTCACAAATGCAGTAACAACGGTTTGAGTGTAGTAGGTAGTTGTAGCAGTTACTCCTGTATTCATAAGCCACAGTACTACTAAGTTTTGCAATGTTCCTTATACGGACGGGAGGTTCTTAATAGTTACCAGTGCTTGATGTAGCAGTGCTTGATGTAGCAGTAGATGTAAATACATAGTATGTCTGTATATGTTATACTGTCGCGAAAACAGGGGAATGGTGTTCATATTCGTGCTTGACTAGTTTGCCTGTAATAAAGGATGATGATGCTAAGAAGAATGCTGCTCCTGATGATGATATGATAGCCTCTTTTTCAATGTCATGGTTGCTTGATTTCTCTTTTCCATCTTTATTCTTCAATTCGTAGTAGTAGCATATACAGCAGCAGCCTGTTTGAACCGGTCGTGCAATGCCGGGAGCGGAGACGGCAGTGGCGTCGATCGGTCGGTGCCTCGGCTCCTCGCCGCGCGGGGTACGGCGTGGTCCCTCGCCTAACTTGCTTGACCCGCCGTTCGCCTCGAAAGCGGCCTGGCCGATGCCGACGTTGTCGACATCGTCATATCGTTCACCGCTAGACCGGCCGGCGGGCCAGTTCCGTCTTCCCTCCTCCTTGCATACGGAACACGGGTGAGCCATCCATCCGGCACTTAGAACTCGGCGATGCCATAAAGTCGGTTCGATCTAGAGGCGGGATCTATGGGGTGGGTCGAAGTATCGTACGACGCCGCCAATGATGCCTGGCTGTACTGGCAGGCCACGTGCGGCTTACTACGAAGATCCCGAGGATTCATTTGCCGTCGTAGGAAGGGGGGGGGGGGGGGGGGGGGGGGGGGGAAACGTGGGAGGTGGGACGCGGCTGGCCTCCGATGGGGAGGGAAGGATGCCGGCGCGGATGTGTGCAAGCAAAGCGCGCGTCCGTTGTTTCCTCCTCTTGGATCGAGAGTACCGTGGCCTGTGGCCGCCTGCTCCCACTCGCGGCGAGTGCCTGGAAAATGCGCTCGCCGGCGCCCACCACCACATCCACAGCCACAGCACACGGGGCCGTGCGTAACGTCGAGCGACGCCGCCACCCACCCACCCACCACTGGACGGCCCACCGTATCCCGCGCGCACGCACACTCCCAAAGACACTTCTTTTTCCCTGCTCCCGCGGCGTGATGTCATCGCTCGCCCGCTGCCCTACACCCGGGGGAGCTCGCTCGTCGCCGGGGACACGCTTCCGCGCCGCGCCACCCCGCGGAAAACGTTTTGTCTCGCCGATAGGGAGCGCGACAAATAAACGACCGTGGCGCGCTCGGCTCCACCACCACCAACACGCCACGGCTGCTAGATATAATTGTCCGTGGAAGACTTGGATCGGATCGATCACGGGAGTCATCAAGCCCGGGCGGGATATTTTTGGGGCTTCCCCATCCCGTCTGGTTTCCACGGCGAAAGCAACGGGGGGCCACCGTCTGGTACTTGCTCCAGTTCCTTTCATGTAAGCGAGCATCCGGCCGGCGTTCCTTCTTGCGAGTCTCGGCGGAACAACGAGTCCAAATCCTTAAGCCTTTTATCTAAAAAAAAAAAAACGAGTACAAATCCTTGCCGCGGAACGGTTGACAGTTTGACACTTAGCATTCCTGATCCAGTTTAATCCTCCAGGAATCGGAATTATCTTATCAGTGCTCGCTCATTGCTATTGGTGCTCATGAGGTGTGTACGGTTCATGTTCAACTAGCTACGACGCTTTTCTGGGAGGGAGTATTTTTCCATTACTTTGCGCCACGGATCGGCGAATCGGCGAGTGGGGCGAGTGAGTGGGTTCGAGTTCATGGCCACCACCACCACCGCATCCTTTCTCCATTTAACCGTGATGATAATTCAGCCTGCTGCTGCTGCTTCTGCGCGCCCAGTGGTCTCTCCGGTAGTGACACTCGATCGTCAGTCCGTATTGCGGTATTGCCCCACTCCGCTTCGTGGGATCACGCGCACACACCTCTTTATAATTTCCTTTCTCCTTTCCACGAGATAAGTTCACAGCTACGAACAGGTGATTGCACACGATGAAGAAAAAAGGGGAAAGAAACAGGGTGTGGGGGCGAGAGATAGATTCTGAACAATCTCGGCGATGGCGAGGAAAGGCGCGCGTATTCGGAGACACAAAATCAGTGGCCTTTCAAGTGGATCAGATGAATGGAACGCTAGCTAAACTCCCCCCACCTTTATCATTTCAGGCGATGACCTTTTGCTCCTGTCTATGGCCCATCAGATCGCTTTCTCGCCAGCAGTGTTTGTTCACTGGGCACGGCCGGGACTCCGGTTTTCTTCCCCTCGTTGCCTCTAAAATTCCAACGAAGAAAAATCGGCAAAGCTGTGACTTTGGTGAGGCCAGCCAAGTGGTGCCGGATTTTTCTTCCGCCCCGCTGTGCGATCCGTTCAAAAAGCGAGATGGTGAAAGGGTTCTAGGCCGGACCAGGTCCCAGGAATCGGGCCTTGTCAGGAAGCTCCTTCCTTCAGAAACCAGCAAAGGTAAAAATATATAATGGATATATAGGCCCTACAAAATTAGGACGGATTCAAACTGTAGTCATCGTAATCTCTAGCAGCACATTGTATCACGATGTACTTATTCTTACTTATAAAAGGAAAAAAAGATCTCGCTGTGTGCACTTGTTGCACAATAGTAGCAGAGCTGACTAACCATGTCAGCAGTTCACATCTGCACTGCTCTCTGATTTGGCGAGGCACTTGGAAGTGTTTCCATTTTCTTCATTTATTTTGTGTCTGTTCTGAACTCTGAAGATGGGAGTGGTGGATCTTGCTTGATCTGTCCAAGCCTGTCCCCAATGGGTCTGCTGACACCAAAGTTTCAACTACTAGTAGAAGAAACCAGCCACAAGTTCGCAACAGTTCCACTGTACATCAGCACATTATAAACAGCGTCAGAACACCATTTGAAGAGCTCATTGTCGGAATGAGAGGAGACACTGAAAATTTCAGACATATGTAGCACATTCCAGTAGCAGCAGTGTGGACTCTGTCATATGAGAGTACAGTCCTACCAATCTGATGTTTGCATTTGTAGGATAGAGACCTGACCATATCAGTTCACTACCTAAAGAATCATGTATCGCCTTCAACCTCAAACTGTCAAGCCCGTGAAACAAGAGATCAACGAAACAGTTCAACACGACGACAAGATCCAGGAAAGACGGAGTGCTAGGTGAAAGATGAACGTCGTTGATCGGATGGATCCTGTGTCATCCTCGGATTGGAGTGCGATCTGTATAGTTCTTAGACGTTTACGGGCAAGGTATCCAACTATCCATCAGCTTCAAAATGTCTAGGCAAAATTGCTGCGCATCTGTATCTGTATGGTTCTTGGCAGCAAGCATGGCCGCGACAGGCGACCACAGGCTCTCTCCCTTATCCGGCCAGCGCGACCCACTTATCCGAAACCAAAACCAAGCAAAACCGGCCCAGAAATCTCAAACAGGGGCAGAATCGTCAACCAAAGCCTGCCACACCCTCCACCTGAGGCCCAACAACTCCCCAAATTCCAGCGCAACCAACCCACCCCGTCATCCCAATGGCGCTCTCCCTCGCGCGCAGCAGCGCCCACCCCGCCGCGGCGCTCGCGGCCCCCCGCGTTTCCCAATCTGCCCCTGCCCTCCCCTTCCACTCCGCTCGCCGCCCTTACCCGCGCCTCCGCCTGCGCTTCCCCACCGCCGCCGTCGCGGCCTCGTCGCCCCCGGACGCGGCGGAGGCGGAGGGAGACCAGGAGCAGGGGGAGAAGCGGCGGAAGCTGTACGTGTCCAACCTGCCCTGGTCCCTCCCCGCGCCGGAGGTCGAGAAGCTCTTCGCGCAGTACGGCACCGTCAAGAGCGTCGAGGTGAGAGTGTGTCCTGTCGCGTCGAATTGCCCAATCGCGTGTCCACATGAGCTGTGGTAGGCTGAGAAATCCAATGCTGTGCGGCGCCCTGACGAAATGACAATCAGTGGAATGGATGCTTTGTTTGGGGAGTGGGATTTAGAACTTTGGCCGCAATTGGATTCTCACATGTTGTTTCGTGTTTGATTACTGAAGGTGATCAAAGGGAAGGATGGGAGGAATAGGGGGTTCGCGTTCATCACCATGTCGACCGCGGAAGAGGCAGCCGCCGCCGTTGAGAAGCTCAACGCCTCGGTGAGTGCTCGTGCAGAACCCTGGATGCTTCAACGTGTTTGTTTGCACTATGTTGTTGTTTTGGCGTGGGACCGTGTATATATATTCTGCAATGTTACATTCAGAGTAGATGCACATTTGAAGTATTAGGTGATCAAAAGGCATTTATTGGTCTTACTTGCTTTCAATGCTTCAACTGTGCACGGGGACTATCAATTTCAGCCTCTTAGGCAGTTTTGTTTTTACTCTCACTTTCATGATTGAACTTTCTGCAATATGAGCACAGTCTAGCACCCTGACAGAATTGATGTTTTGTTCAGTGACCTTGTCATTAAAACTCACACCTGAATGGCTGAATGTTTTCTCAAAATGAAGACATTAGCATTGATATTAGCACATATTGAGCTCAACAAACACACCTGGATCTCTTATACTTGTTTCTATGTCAACAATATTTTTCAGGATGTCAAGGGACGGACCATCAAGGTGGAATTTTCAAAGGGCTTCAGAAAACCTGCTCAACCTGCTCTTCCAGTTGTAGAGATCCATAAGCTATATGTGTCCAATCTTCCATGGAAAGCAAGGGCACCCGATCTTAAGGAATTCTTCTCGAAATTCAATCCGCTTTCAGCTAGGGTTGTCTTCAATGATAAACGATCTGCTGGGTATGGTTTTGTTTCCTTCAGCACAAAAGACAATGCGGAAGCTGCTCTCACTGAGCTTGACGGAAAGGTAACATGTGCAAGACTTTGACATTTATGCTTTACAATATACAGTTAGAATGAAGAATGCCATTTCTTAGTAAACTGCTGCAGTAACGTTTAACCTACCACGCTTGATTTTCAATTATGTGTAGTGCAGTAATACTCACATATTATTAGCTTCATAGATACACCTTTTTCTTTAGGATATAGCATTCCTTCTTTGACACAGACCTTGTTCGGATAAGAACCCAAGTAACATATAAATGTACTGTTCTTTTTCCATATTGTGACAACCTGTAAATTCAAAGTCACGCATTTCAAGAGCAGCAGTGAGATTCGCTTCCTGCATTCTGTCTTGAGAAAACATTTCACAGACCCTTGCTGTTACTACAGCAATAAAATTCTGCCATTATATAATTAGATGAATCATCGATCTATTTTATACTCCAGCTTTATAGAAATTGAATGCAAGATACCATAAAATAAAGTATATTAAACACTAGAGTATCGAAATTTCATTTCGTCTTTTATGTAGGAACTTCTGGAAAGGCCTGTTCGTGTGAGATGGCGGGAAGTTGATGATAAAGTTGAAGGTGTAAACACTGACGGTGAAGTTGAAGCTGTAAATGTTGAAGGAGCAAGGGTTGATGGTTCCAGTGATGATGGAAGTGAAGATAAACAGGAATAATCAAACAGTACTGTGCATGCCGACTGGGAAAAAAAAAGTAGCACCTCCCTCATTGGTATAAGCGCAGATATAGGGGTTTGTTGTACAGCAAGATGTTTTTCTACAACCTGGTGCGTGAGTGTGTGATCATTGTGGCTATCATTTCACGTACTACTCGGTTGATTGATACATGAACTCATTTGTTTGCAATGGGTAATTCTGTTTCGTAACTTCAACTCAAAAATTCTCTTTTATTGTTCGGAGGAAATGCTGCTTGTAATGACGCATGAAAATCTGATATGTAGCTTACCTGTTTCTAGAATTTGCTGTACTTTGACACTTACCAGTTACCACAAAAGGATTCGTGCTGCTGGGGCAGTGAGCCAGGGTGACTCCTATCTCTTTTTCATGTATAAATGCAAAAGTGTAATGGTTTCATTTAGAAATCACAATGTTTATTCTTCAAAGAATAAGTGTCCCTTTATTTGAAATAATTTATGTCGTGTCTTGTGTTTTAGCATATTTTTCTATGAATTGTTCCGATAACATTTTCAGAAACTCAGATTTGCTGCCTTCTTTTCTTTTCTAGATCAGAATAAAAGTGATAATCATAACAAATGACTGAATTATCACTACCTACATACATTGGTCCTGCTAAGGAAAAGGGCTGCAAAGGGCTTGTTAGCTCTGATTTCAGGTGAAGCATGTAATATTCAAATTCAGTTATGAACTTCTGTTTTTATTGTGGCAATTTGTACTGATTATATTGCAATTGTAGCCATCAAGTTTCTATTCCTGACATTTGGGGTCCCCTAATTTTGATTTTATTCCTGTTTATAGTCCTAGTTTCCAGTCACTATATGCAGTATTGTCTTGACATACAGCTTACACTTTTCTCTGCTAAATTCACCTACAGCAAGGGAATCTTTTTTTTTTTTAGGAAATACAGTAGAGGAAGCCCCTACTGTGAAAGGAATCTTAGATGGCATATTTATTCATATTTCAAACCTATAACTCGGATGTTCTTGATTAGATTTATCTACAACTTAGTTATGAGAAGAAGGAAAATCCACTTTTCAACCTTGAAATATGATTTCAGTTTGTTTTTCTATCCTAAACTCTGTAACTGTTCACTTTGCAACCTAATTGCTTGGTGCTTGAAATATCTTTTATTTGTTTTATGCCTTTATTGCAACAGAAGTAGGAGTCCTAGCTAATTGCATTCTCATGTTTCACTGATCAAATTGTAGCTTGTTATTCATTTCCAAACATGTTAAAGCTCTCGCGTCCTTTTGTAAGCCTATATAGTTTGGTCAAAAGGTATACTTTATCCTGGTCATAGATCTTCTACACTATTAGTTTTTGTTTTTGATGTAGTTCCATGTTGCTGTATTGTAGTTTAGAAAGGGTTGGGTTTTGATAATTTATAATTTGATCAGAACAAACACTTTGTTCTATCGCTGCAGCAATCCGTATCTCTTATGCTTTGACTATGAGATTTCTCATCTCATCAAAGCCAAGGAAAGCTAAATTTGGTGTTTATACTTTATCCAACAAGTAATGATCCGATGCATGTGAGGCTGATCTGATCACAAACATTCATTCTCATGGTAGTGTGACTTCACTAATTTATTGACCACTTATGTAGTGCATTTTGTGTAGTTTTCCCATAGCTGCTCATATGCATTGCTTATTCCTGTTCATGTCATAACTGCAACTAAGTTCCAGCATTTCTTTTCCAGAATTCAACTTCGAATTTTTACTCATCATTGAGATAGTGATTTTTTCTCCTGCAACATTCATGTACTAATAAATAAGAATCTGATTATTGGCTGCACACATCAGCTCTTGATTTATGTGGAGGCTGTTATAAGGTATAGACTGGATAGATTGTACACGAACATATTGGAACTGAAGTATTTCTTTGATTCACTGGGCCCCAGAGGAGTTTCCTAGGCGGCATAATTGATATTAGTTGTAGGCCTTTTTTGCTGTGTTTGGACAGTAGTTGCAAAGGTAGAACTGAATGTTTGAATCCAATTTGGTCCTCTTGGATGAGAACTCGTGAAAGTGACGGCTATAACGATAATTACCACATGTTGGTCCAAGAGGAGCATATTTAACTCATCTACACAGTTCAATGCAGACGTCCCCACAATTTATAAGGGACTAAAGTAGGCCAGATAGATGTATACTGAAATCTGTGCTCCGAAACAAGCTCAGGAGGTTCTTTTTTTTTTTAATTATTAACCTTAAAAGCGTCAAAGACATAAAGCGAGGTCTATTAGTGGGACTGATTCTTTAGGAGAAAGAAAAGAATAGTCTTATTCCTCTTTTCATCCTCCACTTCATATGCCTTCGCCAACCAACCTTCTATTAATCTATGCCATTAACATATAGCGTTTTTAGTGAACTGCTGTTGTTCATGGGAGGATATAAGGGATTAAGGATAGGTGGCCTGATTCTCACATCTTAACTTTTGATTCTTATCTTATTATCCTCTAGGCTAAGGTAGCGACTTGTTGAACCAATTTGATGCCTAAAACTAGGGAATTGAATTTGAAATTGTGTGCCTTGATCCATTTTGACCACTTCAAAAAATATTCAGAATTGTTAATGAATATATATTGAAGCAACTTGGTGGGTAGATTATATATTTTGCCAATTATAAGATAATATTTTCGCACTGCAATATTGTAACTCCATCATAGTTTACACCACTGAATAATTCAATGAAGCATGCCTTTTCCATGTAACTATGTCTCATTGTTTATCCAATTTCGTGTTTCCTTTCAAAAGTAGGGGACAGTTCCATCCTTTGCTTTTATGTATGCATGTTTTTTTTTTCATTCTGCCTCTAAGTTAACTTTTTGGTCTCCTGTTGTATTACCTTTATTTTATGATAAAGTATGGTATACAAGCTGTTTAAATTGTTTCTTGTCTTTTAAGTTTTAACAGTTCCCGACTTCTTGACATTACTTAACACTTATTTCTTTGCGTGCCATGCAAGTGAGAAAATCAAAACTAGGCAGTATCCTACTGCATTCCATAAAAAAAAATCAGAACTCATTAGGCCTTTTCAATCCTTTGCATAACGAATCTAAGAGAAAAGGAATATTGCGTAATAATGTTTTTGGTTCTCCAAAATTGTCCTACTTGGGAATATGTGCTATCTTTCAGTTGGGGAGTATGTTGCCATTTAGCTTCCTTTCTCTAGATGTCCCAACGTTTGTCTCTTCTTTCCCATTTTCTCATGTATTATTGGCTGCGCTTCTCTCCCTCTTATATGTTAAAGGAGACAAAATCTGAGTTTCCAAGAAAATAAAAATGGGAAATAAATCTGAGTTTTGCACTATAATCGTTAGCGTGCACTAGGATTCAATCTAAATGTCCATAAGACTTCGTTTCAAAGAAAAAATTCTACTTATTAGATAACGACATATAGAAGGGTCAGTCTCTTTCATGCCATTGCAAGCTATTAGAGGCTTATCAGTGCTGTAAAGAGAGAATTAAATGTGAAGGAAGCTGGCAAATGGTGGGAGTAATCATTGTCTTTAGCTACTTGGGAGAAAAACTGGATAGCTGAAGGTACATGGTACCAAGCACTGTTATTGACAGGTTTTCAAATGAACTTGACCAACAAAGCAGAGAGCCTCTAAATTAGAAAAAAAGAGAAACAGAAAACCCCTGAACAAGAGCGATCTCTATGTTTCATTCACCAAATTGCTTAAGATTTAAGACCTTAGCATTTTGTGATTTTAAGAAAATTTAAACAAATTTATTTCCTTCCTTTATCAGTAATACCTATGCTATGCTTGATGCTGCTGTCCAACTAATTAAAGTTTTATTTTCTTTCTTTTTTTGAGGGCATGTACTCCCGGATTTTGTTTTCCTGTTGTTAGGACAGGATACTTAGTGTTAATTTGAACTAAGTTTTTTGTCAACAACAAGGACAAATATATGGAGGGAGCACTTTCTCTTGCAAGTTCAGTCATCATATCAACGGATATCTTCTCTCTTGTGATATGCGTGCGTGGCAAACGGACTTTGAAGTTAAAGAGGAAAGGAACGGCAGCAGGGCAAATGGAAATAAAAGGAAAGAAGAGCTGCAGCACCAGAAAAACAAAAAGAGATCCGCCCAACTACCACACGTCTCCCTCCCTCCTAAATATGGTAGCTTTGCAAACAAGTGCCCTCCCCCCCCCCCCCCCCCCCCCCCCCCCCCCTCTGTCAAAGCCAGCCAGTGGCATCATCTCATCTCTCTTCCCCTACCTCTCACAATTACCAACACCGAGAAGGCATCATGCATGGTAGGCACATATTTCCTCTCATCTCATCACAATGATTTGGCTCAGAAACTCATAGATATGCTCTGCTAGCACTTGAAACCTTGGTCTCAGACTGAATCAAGCAGCTTACATCTGTTCCAGTTTCTCGCTCTGCCATTGCTGCTGCCAAAATTCATACTGGGAGGCAATGGCTTCTTCACCGTCACCACTTGCAATTTCGGGAATACAGCCTACATGGGTCCCCTATGAGCCAACCAAAGATTGCTCTCAGGGTCTGTGCAGCATGTACTGCCCCCAGTGGTGCTACTTCATCTTCCCTCCACCGCCTCCATTCGACGTTGGTGGCCCAAGCTCCGACGACTCTTCCGGCCCCATATTCTCCCCACTTGTCATCGCAATCATCGGTGTACTGGCCATCGCCTTCCTCCTGGTCAGCTACTACACCTTCATCTCCAGGTATTGTGGTACCTTCGGTTCTTTCCAAGGAAGAGTCTTCGGCTCCTACTCAGGTGGTCGTGCCCGTAGTGCTGGTGGTGGCGGCAGCGGCAGCGGCCCTGGACAGTCCAGAAGTCAAGAATCTTGGAACGTCTCGCCGGTGAGCGGGTTGGATGAGACCTTGATCAGCAAGATCACCTTGTGCAAGTACAAGCGTGGCGACACCTTGATCCACACCACAGATTGTTCGGTCTGCCTCGGAGAGTTCAGGGATGGGGAGAGCCTCCGGCTGCTACCCAAGTGCAGCCATGCCTTCCACCAGCAATGCATTGACAAGTGGCTCAAGTCACACTCCAATTGTCCTCTCTGCCGCTCCAACATCACTTTCCTCACCATGGGGACGGTGACGCCGGAGCCAGAGGGCTGTGGTCCAGATCAGAGTGGGAGGGACGCAAACACAGATGAGGTGGTTGTGGTGATGGATGACTTGGAGATCATGTGTGAGGAGCAGCAGAATGTTGGGAGCAACTCCGATGGTGATGATCATGAAGCAACCGGTGGCCCAGAAAGACATGACGAGGCTGACAGCAAGGCTGAGATCAGAGAAGAAGGGTTGCCGCCGAAGAGGGGGCCTTCGTCGTCATGGGGCCCTAACCACGACAGCCGCATGTCCATTGCTGATGTGCTGCAGTCCAACATGGAAGATGAGCTCATGGCAGCCAGGGAGCATGGTCTCCTTTCAGGTGGCGCCGGCACATCAAGACGGTGCCATGGTGAGAACTGCAAGGAATGGGGCCACATCAAGAGGTTGCAGCCTGCTGGGCGATCGTGCTTCAGTAGTAAGAGTGGAAGAGATTCAGACCTTCCCATGTGAGCTGTCAGTTCTGAATTTCAGATTTTCCTTAGGATACTGTACAATCTGCTTTCGTGTTTGTTTACAAGATGGAATATAAGTGGCAACGCAAGGGCCGCCATCCAAGTATGGGTATGTCGTCTCATGGTATTGTTCATCTCCACAGACAAACGGCTCGTCTGCAATGCTCTTAGATTAGCGTGTCTTGGATCAATTCTTTTTTGGCTCCTCCATTCTTTCCGTGGACATGTTATTACTGCCAGTTCAGTAACGTGCCAACAGTTTTTCTACCCTTAACCTGCTATTTTCTGTTCCTTGTTTTTTTTTCTTCTCAGATGTATGTGCTTATGTGCCTTCTCAGTTACTAGTTGCAGAGCACAGGGTGTAATATAGTCTTGCAATGCATTCGGATTGACTGATTGAAACTATTCACCATCATAACCAGATAAAGCATGTTTCAATATATTTTTCCACTGAAGTTTCCTGTGGTCCATAGATCAGCTTAGGCCGAACAAAGCTGCAAACCGACGCAATTTGAATCCTTGGGTATGAGTGACTGCATATGTCCATCCGTTGTTAGATCTTGGCCTATGACTGTTCAGAATCCGATCCTCCTCAGCTTTGCGAAAATAAGAATTGGCTCTTTTTGAGGCGACCACCGGCTGCTTTTGTTCCCTGATGCATAAAGACAAAGCAGTACTATTGAAGTTTCCGTGACAGGAACGATGCCGAAATCCCTGCTGTGATTTGGTGATGGCTGGATAACATGTGGTGTTGAGATTCCAAAGCTGTGGCTGGGATGATGACTGATGAGGTGGATGTAACAGGACTGACTTTCAGCACTGAAGCTATAGACGAAACCCACGGTATTTGAGTGCTTCAAGTCGTGTTTTGGGTTGGCAAACTACCGCGAGACATGTCATTGCGAACGTTCGTAGATACACGGCTTTGGTAGTTTAGTCTTGTCTCGCGGTGCCCTCACATCACACGTACCTGACGGATCGGTCACGTCACTTTCTGGAACATATAGTAATACATGTTTTTTAGCTTTCAGCTGATTAAAAACTTTCAATTAATAGTTTTTTTTTTAATTTTGATCTTTCTTTTATAAGATTATTTATATTATAATTATAAACTATTGGATCTAGATCTAATAACTTAAAGAGGTGACTGAAAGTTACTTTAAAATTTCAGCTGAAAATTAGTAAATCCCTATATCGCTCTTGGTAACCGGTATCCGTCGTTGTCGAACTCGCGACTTGTGAACGATTTGGATTGTTGAATTGAAGCTGTGCTTGTGGCGATAAGCCGATGATACATACTCGTAGCTTGATGTACGCCAACTTATTCTTCATTCCCCTACTTTTGAATGCAACTTGTTTGATGCGGCATTGACAAAGACCAGAATGAAGACTAGACTTGCTCGTCGTTGCCGGGAACGTGTACGCCAACTTTTTCTACATTCCCCTATAGTTCCTACTACTTTCTAGTAGGTATAGGCTATGTACGGCTTGAAATGAAATAGTTGTAGTACGCGGCGGTAGCACCATGACAGATATGGAAGCAAGATGCCATTGTCGAGGGGCGACTCTGACGGCGCGGTAGCGGCGGATGATGACCATTGGCCGCCCGTTCCTTTCCTCGCTTTCTTTCTTTTTTTTTTCTTTTTTCTTTTTGATTTGAAATGCGCTTTTTCTTCGCCACGAATCCGCAGTGGCATTCAGCGGCATGGAACGTAGAGCAAAGCAAGTCAAAAGGCTGTGTGGGCTCCACGAGATCTGGGTCGCTTTATTTTTATTTTTTTTAATTAAGATCTGGGTCGCTTTCATGAGTCACAAACGAGAAAAAGGGTGCACCGGCAGGTCCTGTTCGGGGAGGTAGCTTTCCGGCCCGCTCTAGGATCCAGAATAGGCCGGAATTCACGTTTAAGCCTGTTGATAATCCCCAGCCCAAGTAAGTGGGCTGTCTTGTTCTAGTCGGTCCAATATTAGGCCCAGCAACGAAAACCTTGCCGCAGCCGCCGACCCAGCTGAACCTCCGCCGTGGTCTGGTCTGGTCTCAAAAAAAAAAAAAAGGTGAACCTCCGCCGGCTCACCGTGCCGCCCTGACAGCACCAAGGCTCGGTCAAGGTTCAACTGCATGAACACTACCTCAAAAGATCGTGCTCGTTTATTGCAGATGAAGCATACAACTACATGCATGTTATTGGGGATTACAGTTACAAGCTAAACACGGTTTCTGCTGCTACTGATCTCTACAAATATGACACCACGAGCAAACCCGCAGAGGAGGACGGGCGACCCCAGCTCTGCTACGCTCATTCACGTCGGGACTACACACTAGCCGAGGTCCGGCGGCTGCCCCACCACGCCGGCGGCGAGCACCCGCCGCTGCGCCGTTGCCTCGGCTTCGATGATGTACAGCACGTGGTGCACCGCCGCCGCGATCTCGTCCGCCGTCGTCAGGGCGCACCCTTCTTCCACCTGCAATACACGGAAAGTTAAGAAAGCTTGTGAAACTCTCAACTTTGGTCGTCAGGCACAGTGGCGATTGGGAAGAGTTGCGTCAACTGTGGCTGGTACAGTGGTGACATACACAACTTTCAGAGATGGAATCGCGAGTCACTGGAAAAAGAAAATAGTGTTCGCGTAAAAGATATATTCGATTGGGGGTCCGGGTCATCGGGAACACTCTCTGCCGAAACAGCACAAGAAAAAGGCAGCAGGAGCAGAGCAAACAACAACAATCTCTGTAACCTTTTGCTGTTGATTTCGCTATGCCGATCTCTGTAGCTCGCCAAGAGATTCTCCGCGACAGACTAGAGAGGCCAGTGCTGATCGACATTTCTTTCAACTTCTTTAGTAGTACTGGCCAAAATATTTTTTTAGATAAAGAAAAAATGCGATCCGGTGGGGGAACACGGCTCCCACGGCTTTTCATTAAGAGGAAGCAATCCGCTCCCAGGTTGTAGAAAACCCCTGAACGCGAACTAGCCAGTGAGGAAATTTTATTGCCGAGATCAGGAGTTAAACCCCCCTCACAAGGGTGAAAACGCCATGACTTACCACTGAGCTAAGCTCACGTTCTCTTTTTTTTTTTTAAGATAATGGAATAGAATTCCCGTCTCTACCAATTCGCACACAGCATAGTACTGCCCAAAATATGTGGCGAACAAATATGCAACTGTTTAGTTTCCCTCTATTTGAGCCTGAACTTTGAAATGCCATTGGCTCCATACAGTGCAGTGTGGATATGGAGTGGAGGCGCGTCAGGTTCCAGAGCTACAGCAAAGGCAGCAAGCATTTTTAACCTGTAATCTGTGATTCTGTTCGTCAAAAGCTAGGTGACATGCGAACTCTGAATCTTGAGCCGTCTCTCTGTATTTGGCAGGATAGCAGCGTCACTGCATTTTCGGGTTTTATGTCACGCGGTAAAAATGCCAACATCTGCTAGTCCTCGCATGATGTAATAGCTCTCTGGGAACTTTTGTTTTCCTTAGACAACAAGAATCTGTTTCCTGTCCAGACGTGTATGGGGCGATATGCTGAGTTGTGTATGCCCTCATCAGGCCATGCATTTGTGTTGGATATGCACAAGACATTATCAGTTTGATTTTTCTTTTTCAAAAAAAGAAGAAGACATGATCAGTTCCTTTTTTTTTTGCAAGGACGATCAGTTCGTTTCTATCGAATACGCAAAACTAAACTTGAGGACGATAGGGAGTGTAGTTGTTCGTACCTTGAGGCTGAGCGTGTAGAGCACGAGCTCTCCAGCCGTCGTGACGTTGAGGTGCATCACGGCGAACCCAAGCGCCTGCATCCCGGCCACCATCTTGAACAGCTGCCCCTGTCGCCGCGGCGCCATGACCCTGACGCTGGCGTGCGCGTCCACCACCACGCCCACCTCCACGTTCGCCACCCCGGAGGCGCGGCCCGCCGCCTCCTCCTCCTCCTCCTCCCGCGGCGGCGCGTGGCGCCACACGTACTGCGGGTACCTGAAGAACCGCGCAAACGGAGGCGGCGCCGGCGCCGGCGCGGCGGCCTCCTCGTCGACGTCGTTTCCCGGACTGCTGCTCGCTGGCGTTGGCGCCGTGTCGCGTTCTGCAGGGACATTGGTTCGTTGCTGCGCCGCCAGCATCAACGCGCGCTTCTGCGCCTCCAGGGATTGCAGCTGCTGCTCCAGCTCTTTCACGCAGTCTATGGCGCCGCTGACGATCGACGCCTGGTCGCCCTGTAGAGATTGACGAGCAGCAGGAGCAATTAGTGATTCGAACAATAATTTCAATCGAAAGAAGGAAAAGATTGAACAGTGCGAGTACACGTTGGTAAAAGGAAAGGCAGAGAACGCCTCATTATCATCAGTAACAGTAGCGTCGTATAGTATAGTTCTCTCAAGCAAACATTTCTTGTTCCCAATCCCAACAACACAATGGCACATTGAAAGACAAGAGGAAAAAGCATATGGCCAGGATGATGGAGTAGATACGCACCCGGTGGACGTAGGACTCCGGCATGAGCGACCGGAGCGCGGCGAGGTACTCGTTCATCTGGCGGCGGCGGTTGCGCTCCACGGCAATGTGGGTCATCCGCTGGCTCTCGGCGTCCTCGCGGTTCCTCATTTTCCTCTCCCGCCGCCGCCGCTTCCTCCTCCCCAGCGGCTCCTTGCTCTGCTGCCCCTCCGCCTCCCGCGCCGGCGGTACCGGCGCCACCTCCGTCGTCGGCGCCGGCTGCAACGCCACCGTCCCCGGCATATTATTGCTACCGACGAGGAAGCTACTGGCACACGCGGCGGCGTTGAAGGTGTCGTAGATGAGCACGTCGCTGCTGGGCGCGCACAAAGCTTCCTGCAGAGTCATGTCGTCGATCGGCGTGTGGAGCATAGGAAAGAGCGATAGCTTGGCCTGCTCCTCTTTTCACCGCTCACTTCTCACCAGCTAAAATAAAGAAGATACTGATCGACCGAACTCAGCTGATCAGCTTGGAGCTACCTGCGTGTTTCTAGCGGTGGGCGACATGGCGGAAGCGAGCAGCTTAGCTAGGGCATGCATAAGATTTCGTGACAGTAATGGGCGGTGCAGTGGAGTCAGGCAGAACCTGAGGCGAGCGAGCTTTGTGCTTGGGCAGCAGGCGATGGGCGCGCCTGCAGCGGCGCAGAAGTGTGGCCGGTGGATTGCCAGATCTCCCCTCTCCCCTTAGTATCAAACAAGAGCTCGCTTTCTTTTTGGCGCTGCGATGAAATCTTCTTGGAGTGGAGCTGATCAGCTTTGCTCTCTGATGGATCAGCTCTACACGTGACAGCCGTGAGGAGAGAAGAAGGCTTTCCTCGCTTCTCTCTTTCCCTCTGCTGCCGCTGCGGCTGCCGCTTCTGCTGAAAAGGGAGTGTGGGAAGGGGAAAAGAGAGAGGCGAAGGGATGGAAGAGGAGTGGTCTCGCTCTATAGGGCAGAGAGAGCACCTGTCCCCTGTTCTTGCTGCGTTCGATATGTGGGAGTGGTGATGTCCCTTCTTGGTATGCCAAATGAAAGTCACCGCACCGCATGGAAATATGGAATGCAACAACGGGCCCCGGAGCTGCGTCCTGCAATACAAGGTTCTGACTGGGACTTTGGGAGCTAGTACGAGTGTGTACAGGCGGTACAATGAGTTTTACAGCCACTTCTCCTGGTATTTTACTTGGAGACACTCTCGTAAATTTTCTTCAAGCTAGCCCTTCATCTTTTGAAAGAAAAAAAAGGTCGCGAGAGGAGCTTTGCTCTCCAACCGCTAATGTGTACAAGTACAGCCTTTCTACCTTCGTTCTTCATAGATATATATACTTTTGCACTTTTTATTTGTTTGAAAAGGTTTGCTCATCTTCTATCTTTTTTACTCTTTCTAGGAAATGAATCTCAGATCTTATATATGCTTACTAAGTTACCATGCATCCATCATAACAAAAATATGTGGCAACTCACGTAGTACTCCCTTCGTTCCTATATATAAGCATTCCTATACTTTTATAGGAATGCTTATATATAGAAACGGAGAGAATACTTCATAGCTTAGCATCACTAGAAAGGGCTACTAGCGCACAGTAGTCTAGCACTGGATACGACCCCTCCACCAAATTTTGAAACATTGGCCTATAGCCCCCCTCCACATGTTTTCTTTCAAAAAAAATATCGGCCATCATCATTACAGAAGAAGAACAAATTACGTATATGCGTAGAATTTATAAACTAACAAAAGGCATCTATGATAACATGATGTTAGTTTTAATACAACTGTTGAGATACTAGTAGCCAATTGTTGCATGCCACCCTCTAGATTTTGGGGTGTTCATTTTCATGGGCTTAAGAGTTAAAACTAAACTTTAGTCCAAATTTTAGCTCTAGAGAAACGAATAAGAGGGCTAAAAGTAGAGCTAAACTTTAGTTTAGAGAAGAAAATGGGCTAAAAGTAGGGTTAAACTTTAGTCCTCCAAAAAATGCTAAAATTTAGCTCAAATTTTAGAAACTAAACTTTAGCTCTTGAAAGAAACGAACATCCCCTTTATTAGTTTCAAGTGCTTAGTTAACTAAAATTAAAATCTTATCATTAGCTTGTGTTAATTCCGTACCCTATCACATGCACGAGGAGGATAGTGGACAAACCTAGCCACATGGATTAACAGTGAGCATAATGACAAGGAGACAAAAGGAGGCCACAAAGCGAAGTGGCTGCACTTTCGGAGCTTGGGAGGATAGTTATTATGCATAAGCTCCAGAGCAATTACTAAAGACACACTCTCCATCATCCAACAGACCTCAGTTTTTAATTGGTACACCTGGCATATGCATGTGTTTCCTTAGCAATAAAATGGACACATGATTACGCTATACTTAATTAAAATACGTGCACAGTGCAAATAATTTTCTGAAATATAAGAAGATATATCAATGTATTCTTATTATATTGAGTTGCAGCAAGCAGGGTATGCATGCATGAATCATGATGTAAGAAAAAAGGAAAAAGCAGAAGAGTCTACTGTGCCACATATGTACAGTATATTTCGTATACATACTACTGTAACATTTCTTCGACTCTCTTGTCTCAACGTTTATACCAGGTATGCCTACGAAATACGCACGGCTTACCAGGATCCATGCATGCAGTTCGTATGCACAAAACAAAAATGGGAGAGGTGTGGCAAACTTCAACGACACCTTGCCCGTGCTTTTGAATATTCCTCTGGTCCTACACGTAGAGGCAACAGTTACAGGCAGTGGTTGTCATTCCTTTGTTTACTACTCACAACGCACGGCAACATGCATTTTGATACAAGCAAATTTTTAGGTGTAAGTAATTTTATGTGCCTAGTACCAACTTGTGCCGAGACAGATACCCCTCAAGAATGTCTTTTGGGATGCAACCACACGGTGAACAGATCGATGGGGGCAGCTAGATGACACGACCCGTGCAGAATACAAAGAGACTGTTTCAGATTAGGATACAACTTCGATAGAATCTAGCCAGCTTTTAGGGGCATAAGATATGCGTGTCACTGCACACGCAAATCTTCAGAACATCATGCATCTAAAGGTTAAATCCCCTTCCCCTTCTGCAGCGGTTTCTTTCTGTGGTGCAGAGGCTACGCAGAAGTCCGAGGTCGAGCATTTTACATTATTGAGCATCCCATCACCCAATGCAAATAAACTTAGCTGTTTTTATACTCCATTTTCAATGAAGAAGAGAGCCACACTGTTTTCTTTTTAATTCAAGCAAGTACGGTTCCTTGATATTTACGAAGTCACTATATACTCCGCATGTTGGTGTCCTGAATATGATGATCACCTGCACCAAGCATGACCACGTAGCTGTATTATTACAATAGCTTGTTACTGCTGATTTTAAAGAAGGTAATTAATTAACCATTTTTTGTTGAGATAAAGGTCATAGAGGCCCGGACCGAATAAAGCAAGCCCCAAAGAAGACGCAGTCCTAGGAAGTTTGTGTTGTGTGGTACTGTATATGGACGAGCAGGTCTAAATAAAAGTACCCTCTGGATACGGTACACTTGCACGCTCTTGTTCGTGTCAGTGGGGCTGTGTTGGGGGCTAGAAAGAGGAGATTTTGAGCCACGTCCACTGTTTGCGACGTGGTATTCGAGGCGCCGAAGAGAGCGCTGTGCGTCTACTAGCTGCTCACATGCAACTGATTCCTCATTTGCCCTGACAGAGGTTGGACCATGGTCCAAGCTGGCTTTGCTTTGTGCATGGGTTTGTTGGTTGTGGGACTGTGGGCTATAGCAACTCGACCAAACCCGAGGGCATGAGTACGGTGACACACCGGTTGCTCCTAATCTGTTGATGCAGATGCGTGTGCATCCCACTGCTTCGACATGGACCCCCTATTCCCTCGCGTGGCAAGCAAGGCTACTAATAATATGGGCACACACAACTGTAGCACGAGCACCAAGCATCCGCGTAGTTCCCGTGACGCAGAGGACCGGCCACACATACAGTTCTAGCTTGTACCGTAGCTCCTATTGATCAGGACCATATGGTAATCCATGGAGGCATGCCGCTCGTCTGTTGCGTGCTCGTAATAAGCAGAAATTTTACCCTTTAAAAACATGTGTTGTTGTACCCTTAATTTGGAAATGCTTTGATATATATGAAGACTTTAGCTCACAAGCTATATCTTGTATTGATCGAGCCGAGCGAACATAGTAAGAGTAGGCTCATCAGCCTGAAGCAGCACGCTGGGCATGAACGGCACAACATTTTGAGAGCAGATACGTGCGTGCGCCGCCGCTGACAGTGCCGTACTGGAGGGACGCATGCCGTCGAACAGATACGTGTGTGTGCCTGCATGCGTTGGAACGGCTGGGAAACCTATTAGCTACACTAATACGTAGGTCCGTGCACGCGCGATGTGCCGGCAGGCCGCTTCCCTAGCTAGTGGTTCCTTGAGAACGGAGACTGGTCCGCGCGCCGGCCGGTACGTACATGGTGGTGGGCACGCCGGGGATTATACACGCATAAGGCCGGGCACGAAATCCGTGTCCAAATCTCAGAGCACTCTGCGCTGGGGCTCATCCCCCGATCCGCGTGCATGCTCTGACGCGCCTGATCATGGTCCAATAATTTAGCGGCCGGCCTGTTGTGGTCACGGACTCACGGACCGACGACGTCACTGCCGGCCAGCCGGCTTGAGATGGATGTCATGCCACCAAATCCGTGTTGATGTGCAAAGTACGGCACGCCATGGCGTACGTGTCGAGCGTGTCTTGTAGCTGTCTCGATGGATCTACAAGTATAACAGATTAAATCGGGAGACCACCGGTCTGTACATGTAAATATACCCCTGTCGGCGCGGTGAATGGAGGAGTGAGTGAGTCCACAAAGTCTCGACACGCCCCCTGATGACGAAGAATGCTAATTTGTTGCGTGCGATGCGACCACTGCTAGTAGTCGACCCGTAATGCAATAAGCAGAAGCAGTAGTACTCGGATCGCACCAGACACGGCGTGGACGCATGCATTGCGTGACAGGATGAGCCCGGTGATGCATGGAGGGAGCAGAGACGACACAGTACAGAAGCAGAGGGCAGGGCCGCGCGCGTCACGGGTTACTACTACACAGTCAAATTCAGCAGCGCGTGTACATGGGCGGCCACATGTGTCCCTCAGACCGACGATGTCACCCGATGTAGCAAGTGAATGAAGCTTAATTTGTTGTGCGTATACTGTTGTCCAACGACGATACATCGTCCGCCCAACGACATCTGCTGCACACAACCACGCGTGCCCGTGCGCCGCGCAGAGCGAGAGGACACGATCAATATTGTTCGCTCCCTCAAACCTCAACGACGGCAACGAACGCGCCGACGACCCATACGCGTGCTCTGCATGCCTCTGCTGCACCGCTCCAAGATAATAATATATTTTTTAGATTTTAATCAGTTAAAAATTTTCAGTTAATAGTTTGTTACTTTATATTTTATTTTTTTAAAAAAATTATTTATATAATAATTATAAATCATTAGATCTCCTAACTTTCAGACAGTTAAAAATTAGCAAGTCCCATATGATAATATGCTCGACGCACGCGGCCCTGCAGTTGGGATCGGCACGATTCTTTCATGAAAAGGACCAGGGGAGCTCCATCAGCTCGCGCTGGCACTGGTGCCATATGCATGCTGGTGGATCAGGAATTCAGGAGACGACGACGCATGGCATGCGAAAGCGGCAGCGCAGAGCGAAGCGAATCTGGGAATGGCCGACGACGCGACGTACGTTCTTCCGTGCCGTGTTGCTTTTGCTGCGTCACGCCCCGGCCCGACCTCCGGGCTGCCAACACCATGTGTTGTGTTGTGTTGTGTTGTGTGTTGTACGCCCCGCCAATGCCATGGCCCGGCATGCAGCGTGCAGTGAGACGACGAGAGAGTACGGGGCACGTGGTGCACCCAGTGCACCTGTCTACCGACGAGCCAACCTCAGGAGATGACATGAGATTCTTTCTACTTGTTGGGAACTCCAGCTGCAGCTAATAGCTATGCTATGATGAACCGATGACATGGGAGTATTTGGGATGCCAAGGCCAAGCTCCCAGAATGGTTCAATGCGTACATTTCTGCATAATAAGTGCTTAACACGACAGTTCTTTTTGATGTTTTATTACGCGGCATGAATAGGCGCTGTACTGTATCATACTTCAAATCAATTCTGTAACTACATTTTCATTATCTAAAAATGTTGCACTTTGAGTAAAACCCAGCTTTTTTGTTTTGGAGTCCGAGTAAATGAGAGGAAAGAAGTTAACAGGCCCAATACACATGCCCGTTTAGAACCCAGTAGAGCTGACAGAACAAGCCCATGTTGCTAGAGAAAAACAAAATATGGATAGAAGAAGCCCACTTTGGTGTAGAAAAGAAATGGACAGAGAAAGCCCACTCGTTGTTCCGCCTGACCGTTCCGATGCAGACACGTGACCACGTCCTCTGCTAGAAGCCGGCGGCGAGCAAAGGATAGCTCACCCCGAGCTCATCGCCTCCGCCTCCCACCTCACGGAAAGCTGCCCCTTCCCTTTCCCCCGTACCTGAACGGCGGCGATGGCAGCTCCCGCCGCCGCCCTATCCATCTCAGGTGAGTCACCACCTTCTCAGTCTCAGCCTCTCACCTTCCAACCATTTCCCTAGATTGTTGCTTCGATTTCACCCGCACGGAGAGTCGGAGGCTTAGTTGTCCGTCTCTACTGAATATACTGCCCCAGAATCATTCAACTGCCGAGATACGCGCACTGTGCAATTTACTGCTTCATCACCATGGATCTGGGACTGGGATTAGATATGCTGCTTGCTTTGTGCTGTTTTTTACCTCAGTCCTCAGGGGAGAGGGTTTTTTTTTTTCGAAAAATGAGCAGGACCACTGCTCTTTCAGGGGAGAGTAAGAAGAGCAGAGAAATTATAACTTGTCTGCTGTTTCTTCTTTGAAGAAATGAGATTGTACATGTGCTACTGACATAAGGGACAACATTCTGTGCTACTAATAATGATAAACATGGTTTGGTCATAGACCGATAATAAAGCTATTTTTTCTGCGGTCCAGCAAAACCATCCTAACTGTAGAAAAATAAAATATGAAAAGTGGTTATTTTCAAATTCTTTGAGGTGGCAAAAGAAAAAAAAAAAGATTTTGTGTTTTGTACTTGTTGAACCAGTGGAGCTTGTCACTTTAGTAACATCTTTCTGTGAATTATATAGAAACCTTAAGTGCCTTGGTTGCCCACTGTTTCTAACTTCAGACATTTTTGTTGTGTCAAAGGTGCAACTCATACAAATGCATCCAGCTGCAGGAGTAACAAGTCGAAGGGGAACTGGAATAATTTGCGACTTGCATTTCCCTCAAGATCTGTAAAGAATAATCATGGTGCAAAATTAACAATCTGCAGAGCACAGAGGTCTTGCCTTTTATTTATCTTCTTCAGATGCTTCAAATAGTTTTGTGTAGCCAGAAGCTACATTTCACTGTAGAGATGTGTTTTAATAGGTGTTCAGTTTACTTTAAGCTGCAACCACATCTAAACAAAGTCCCAAGCATGATTAACTGTGTTTATGTTTCACTCTACTGCATTCACAAAATGTTCTATGCTTCACATTCAAATTCAGTATTGTGCGGTGAAATTTCAACTGCACTGTTCATGGGAGGCTAAAACTGATCTGTGTGGACACTCTTTAATCTACACTGTTCATCAATAACAATCTTGAAATTGTTTGCTTCAACATTACATGATACAAATATACCAAACTGTGCTACTATTTTCAGCTACATGCTCATAATTATCTTGATTATCCTCCATACAGTGAAGATTCTAAAGGCGGAGGAGGATTCTTGACTGGATTTCTTATAGGGGGAGCAATCTTTGGAACTCTGGGTTACGTCTTTGCCCCTCAGGTACTGTAAAACCTCCAGATAATTCTGCAGCTGCTGATGCACAATGATTCTTGGAATTCTTTTAAAAGAGTACAGAAGCTTCGTGTTTGTTCAGCAAATGCTCTGTGCAGTCCACAAAAAATCTATCTCTCTGTTTGTTCAGACATTAATGCCTTTGTTTTTTAAGGAAATCACACAATGCGTTCCTGTTACAAAAACAAAGATTCGGACTTTTTGGTCTAGACAGGATCAAATCTATTTGTAGTTGGCCATCAGAGTTCTGACTACATAGTTTTGCATATTAGTCTTGCTGTAAATATCATTAATGTCTGATATTGAAAGTTGCTGTTAAATTACTGACATACTTGCGCAGATCAGCAGGACATTAGATTCTTTGTTGGATGAGAATGGACAAGATGGTGACTACCATGAAACTGGTCTTCCAAGGGCGCCAAGGCCACGGAATGGTCAATATTATGATGAAGGTTTAGAGGTAAATGGCCTAATTTGCTTCAACATTTTTGTATTTGAAGGATTCTTTTGATAGCTAAGTCTGTCAACTATATCCAGAAAACTCGTCAAACACTGGGCGACAAGATTAGCCAACTGAATTTGGCAATTGATAAAGCTGCAACCCGGCTGAAGCGTGTCACTGGCAATGTGGAGAATGCGGCTGCTAACGATGAAACAGAAGTAGATCCTTCCTAGAACTTCTACCTTTCAATTTTCTGTTGCCTGAATAACTGCTTTTATGTAACATGCTGTTATGCTGAAGCCTCAACTTAAGAAGTTAATGTAAAACTTTTCCGTACGAATAATTGAAAATTCTTCTTTAGTACATTCTACACTGTTGCTGTAAATACGCTTATAAGAATCAAATGAGTTTGCAATTTCTTTTTCAGTTTCATAGTTTCAGATAATTGAGTATTGAATGAATTTGCAGAGTGGAGATGAACATGTGGTGGAAAACACGAATGAGCATGGTTTTGTGCAAGGTGAAGGCTCAACATGATGAATGTGAACATGTGGTTTTGCCACAACTTCATCTGATTGGAATCCAAATCCAAGCTGTGAATGAACCTCAGGGAGCTAAAATTTCAGGAAACTGGTCTGTCTGGAACTTGAAAGATGAGCTGGGTAACCTGTGTTAGCAATGGACAGAACTGAGTGATTTACATCTAGGATCTTTTTGTAATCTTGACATTTTTCTTCTGTGATGTAATTCTGTATCGCCATTTATATAGTAGTTTGGTGTTTTTTCTCTGCATGATTTACTGCTCCTGAGAAGTTTGTAGCTCTATTTTGTGACCAAATAGGATGTGGCTCGCATTGACACTGCTGCCGTGTTTCCTTGTGCTCCCTCATGGGCTGTTTCGTGGTGCCCGAACGGTGCGGCGCAAACGGGCGGTAAACTTGGGTTAAACTGATTAATAATCCTTCAAAGTTTGTCATGATATGACAGTTCGTACACTACGAGGAACAAAGCCAAGTTGAACTGAGCTGAGTGATTGGCTTTCAGACGTGTAGCCTGCTAGTCTGGCATCTTGGCATTATCGGCGCCGCCTCAGAACTGTCGGAAATCTGTGGAACCTGCTTGCCTCCGGAGAAAATGATAGTATCATCATGAATAAAATCTATGATCATATGGAGGCATCCAGGCTTATAATTTTGACTGGCGTTTAAGCCCTTTTTCTCTTCTCTCCTGTTGCGTCACTTAAGATTTCACAGGTTTGTCCGATACCGTATTTCCGTTGCAAAACATTTCGTTCCATTCAATGGCAGTACGAAAATCTCGTGCCATTATTCGGTGAAAAATAATTTGAAACGCACGTACCAAAAAAAAAAAATCACACATCACGAAGATTAACAAAAACATTCTCTCCATGATTTTCTTTCGGTCACGGCCACCAGAGGCGCAGCTCCAGGTCGACCTCCTTGTCGTCGTCCTCGTCGTCGCTCACGTGGCACTGCTCGTGCTCGTGCGGGGGAGCCAGCGCCAGGGGCGCCGTTGATGAGAGGAGCACGTCCGTGCCAGGAATGAGCACCGCGCCGGCGGCATTGGAGTTCAGAATTGGGTACAGCACGGCGTACTCCGCCGGCGCCACGGCGGCGTGCGGCGCCTCCTCGCCGGTGGCCGGCACAGCTCCGACGAGCTTCTTCACGGCCATGCCATGGTGGCCGCGCATCTTGGCACGGTCGCGTCGGTGCACGTTCATGTGGCCGCCCAGCGCCTGCGCCGACTTGAACTCGCGGCGGCAGAACGCGCACGTGTACGAGCGCGGCGGCCACGCGCCGCCCAGGACGTCGTCGTCCTCCGCCGCCGCGTCGTCGTGCGCCGGGAGGGTGGCCGCCGCCGCCCAGCTCCACATCACGGCAGGCTTGAGACGGTGCTGCAGCAGGTGCTGCTGCTGCTTCAGGAACTGGTGCAGCGTGATGCGCTTGACTTCTGGTTCCGTGCTGCTGGTCGGCGCCATTGGAGGCTTGATCAGAGAGAGATTTCCAGAGGCGTCAGCTCTTGTGATTGTCTTCAATTCATACGACCGGACATGAGTGCGGTTTCGTTACCGAGTATTTATACTACGGCAGCAGTGGCGAGCGTGAGCGAAGGACACAAACGGACGTTCGAAAGCTTTGGTTATGTCACCGTGCATTTTGTGTTTTTGTTCATGTTTGCATATGTGAGACATGGCGAAGGCTGGCATGGGATCTATCACCTGTTGATTCTGGAGCTGATGAGCTGCTGGAAATCTGGATACCTGCGATTAAAGTTTATAAGGCGCAGCTGTAATTCTGGCTTCTTCAGTTTGGTTGCGGCACTCTTGAATCTGTGTTGGGATCAATGAGGTTTGGTATCTCGGTGAAACTGAAGTACTGCTTTGCTTGTTTCTGTCCTGGATTCACATTCTTGGCAACATTATTGACGCAATGGCATTTTTATTGTACGAGCAAGGTCCTGTGGTTTTGTTACTACATGGCTGAAGTACAGACAATAGTTTACTTCAATAACACCAAGGGCCGGATGTACATCCTGTGTGCATTTCAACCACACTCTCTAACAAACCTCGAAGTACCATCCACAAATATTCCTAAAATAAGCTCGCTTAATTCCAGTCACTTCGTATATACATATGCTCTTTTGAATGAATGTCATTCAGTGTTCCTCGTTTTATATTGCATTGCAAAATGCAGAGGCTGGAACCAATTTATTTCTAAGACTGTCCGGTTTTCTTTTACAGACAAAATCTTAATATATGTAGCACACGGAAATGCTTCAATTCTGATGAGTGTAAAAAAATGCAACGGGAAAAGAGAGCTGACAATGTTCAAGATCCGTAGCAACCGTCTGTCAACCTTCAGAAACAAGTAATGCCGCTCCAGGGGAATCAGAATGCTAGGGGTTTACAGCAAGAAAAGGGCACTTTTACATGGCGACAACTGCAATACCGTATATTGACAATTCCAATGACGTCCTGGCGTCCTTCATACATGTGCTTTCAAGAAATAAATCTAAAGACAGTTCTCATTTAACAAGTCTGATACTGCACTTAAACTAGGACTTCTCTTTGAGCTGTCGTCGGTTCAGACAAGCAGCGTGAATCTTTCTTAGTAAAACTATCATGTCAATTACAGGCAAAACTGCATCTGTTTTTTATAATATCTAACTAGCTAGCTATTTCATCCTGTACTATACTGATGAGCCCGACCCTTGGTTTCTTCGCCAATATATCCTTGCAAGAACTATCTCATGTGCTTCTAGAATCTATTTCCTGGCTAGTTCCAATGGAGTCGCATTCAAGTTTATAGGTATGTTTCCAGTTTCTGGAATAGATATTCATATCATCTCTTTATATACGGTGTGCAGGTACTTAGTACTTCTAGTTAAGTATAAGGTTGTCCCTGAGTCAAAACATCGATATCGCGGGCAGCTGTGAACAGCGGCCAACAGCTGGTGCGTTTCTTGTCCCTCTCGACTAGCTGTAAAATCTTACGTTTGTTTAGGGCATATGCTGCGAACCAATGCCGCTTAGTTCTGAATTATTTAGCACATAACGAGGATGATTTTTTCTTGCGATAGCTCTAGTGTTTTGCGCCGTACTACTATATGTACCATAAGAAATGCAATTTTGACCATGGGCGACGTATGTTGGCTTACCCAAGTGCCATGGCACCATGGTATAAAGCAAGTTGTAGTGATTAGTATCTAATCTCTACCTTATATGTGTGCACCACGTAAAATCAAGCGTGTGTATCACTTTTCTTGTCCAACAACCAAAATTCTTCGCCACTGATTTTGACAGTTTTGCACGCATGATGATGTATGTAGATAGGTGTCCAATAGTATTAAACACTGCTGTACTGGAAGAAATAATTAGGGAGACATATATGAAACATTGCTTACAACAGAACTAGCAGAGGGAGAAGGGAGATGATAATCTGCTCAAAGGTCAACTACTCTTCTTTTACTTTTGAGGTGGATAAATCCATTTGCCAGCGATTCGATCCTCTTCCAACCTGTTTTTAAATTAATGAAACGAAAAGATAATGTGGTAACCAAAAGGGTTATTACGAAGTGAATCTTCCTTGCTTTTGCATATCCCAGGCATATGCTTGGGGTTAAAAAAAAACAGATTTGTACGTGATTACCTAAACAATTACCTAAAAAGCATGTCAGCATACACGTCAATAAGAAGATGGACTTTATCGCAACCCTGAGGTACCGTGAAAGTTCGACGAAATTAATAACATATCTTACACTTGCTACATCATCGTCCTCCATCCTCCTCAATGGGGTGCCGGCCCAGCACTTCGTGCACAGACGAGGACTATGACAGGGGGTTCCCCTATCGCAATATCTCTTGATCCTTGCCATTGGTCCTCTGCAGCAAATCTTGGACATTGCCACGCAACAAGGAACCCTATCTACTCTCCGACGACGCTTGATAGTCTTGAGGGTGTCCTTGTACACGGATGATGCGGCGCTTTTCTTGAACCCAGTCCGCGATGAATTAACAGCCTTGCTTACCATCCTTAGGGACTTTGGAGAAGCCACAGGTCTACGCGTAATCTTCAAAAGAGCTCCGTATCGCCAATTCGGTGCCAAAACATCAACTTAGAGAATGTCTTGGATATCTTCCCAGGAGTGGTAGACTCCTTTCCCATGCAATATTTGGGCCTTCCCTTAACACCGTCTCCGCCTCGTCCACCTACAACCCACTTTGGACAAGTCGGGTCGTAGGCTCTCCGGATGGAAACCAAGGCTACTAAATGCTGCAGATAGACTAGCGTTGATCAAATCGGTTCTCTCCTCGCCGCCGACTTATCTACTAATAGCTATCAAAACACCAAATAAATTCTTGAAGGCATTAGACAAATACAGACATACCTTCTTCTGGTGGTTCGACAAAGAAGAATGTAGTGGAGGTGTTTGCAAGGTGGCGTGAACCAAAGTTTGTACTCCATTATAGAAGGGGGACTAGGTATTCTCAACTTGGAGAAATTTAGCCGGGCACTACGCATCAGATGGCTTTGGCTCGAGTGGGAGCGGCCGGATAGCCCTTGGGTTGACACCCAGTGCCTTGCGACAAGGGGGGACAAGGTGCTATTCTACTCATGCACCGAGGTGCAGCTGGGCAATAAGAGAGCACATTTCTGGTGCTCAAGGTGGTTGGGTGAAGAAGCATCAAAAGATATTGCTCCAGCATTATACTCTCACTCCAAGAGGAAGAATAGGACGATGGCAAATGCATTGCATGATAGTAACTGGATCTGGATAAGGGATTTGCAGCATAACCTCACTATGGATCTCCTCGACGAGTTTGTCATCCTATGGAGTTGGGTCAGTTCTGTGGCTCTCACCAATAGTGAGGACTCCATCTCTTGGACAATGTCGAGCATCGGGAAATACACTACCAAATCTGCATATTTGGTGCAATTTGAGGACATGTCGAACAAGGTATACAAGAGGATCATCTGGAAGGTTTGGGCTTCACCCAAATGCAAACTTTTTGCATGGCTGCTTGTACAAGACCATGTATGGACAGCTCAACGACTTCAGCTTCGGCATTGTACAAACCAATACTTTTGCCCTACGTGCCGGTGAAACCTTGAGACCTTCCTTCTCCTAATTGTCAAGTGTGTCCAGCAGTTCGGAGTATATGGACCAAATTTTTGGAGTGGTTGCACCTTTTGGCTTTACATGCAGATGCATGGACAACTCAAAACTCCATTGCAGCATGGTGAAAGGAGCGTATCTCACAACCAAAATGCATATGTCGAGGATTGAAGACACTTATCATCCTGGTGTTATGGGAATGGTGGAATGAGAGTAATCGGAGGATTTTCCAGGGTGAGTTGATAGAGCGACGATTGCTACAGAAGATGCAGGAGGAAGCATTGATGTGGGGCTTGGCTGGAGCTAGGGACCTAGTCAAGCTTCGGAAGAGCAGAGACAATGCTTCGTAAGGAGGATACTTGCTGATCACCTGTTGTCTGCTTTTCTCATGGCCTGTGCGCCATCTTTCTCTAGCATGTGTGCCTCTGTGCCCAAAAGGCTTCCCGGCCTGTGTGCCGTTCTCTTTTTCTCTTTTCTGGCCTATGTGCCAATGTGTTTCTTTGAACTTATAGGCATCTCTTGTGCCTTTCTTCTTCTCACTAATAAAATCGTCCATATGGTCACGTGGCTTTTGGGAAAAAAATAACATAGATATTCAACCCCTACGAATACATGTATGTACACTCGATTCCTATGAGTACCTCTAAAATATCGAGCAAGATTTATCTCAAGATTTAAAAAGTCATTATAGGTGCCTCACTATATCAACAGAAAGAAGAATTAGTTGTAAATATAACATCGGTATTAAGATTTAAACTCAAGTGAGTTTATTCTACCATAATGAAACTAACTAATTGAGTTGTTGTTCAATTTACTGAAAAAACACATCTTCGCTCATTCCAAAAGGCTGAGATAATGTGTGACGGATCACATATTAGAGGTTTGTGCAACATGCCTCACGGAGCGCCATATGCCTCGCGTTCAGACAAACTTTGTCCCAACTATCGGCATCCAAACCAAACCTATCTCCAGCCATGCTCCCCCGCCTCTAGCCTAGCCCGCCGCCCATAGCTACATTGGTAGTGCACTAACTTGGTCGCTCCCTTCATTGTCCAGAAGTAGATCCAATAGAGGTTTAAATTCTGTAACATGAATCGGTCCGACCGATTTTGAGGGGCGACTGTGTCCCGGATATTAGAGGAATATTTCTCTCCAGAACCAATCCATCCTACCACTACGAATGTTTCACTCTTTGTTGAGTGTTTTTTTTTTCGGGCACTCGGTAAAGATTATCTTTGCCGAGTATCAATTAGAAAACACTCGGCAAAATAAAAGCACTCGGTAAAAAAAATCTTTGTCGAGTGTTTTTCCTTGACATTCGGCAAAGAAATTTTTTGTCGAGTATTTTTTTGTTGACACTCGGCTAAGCTAATCTTTGCCGAGTATTTTTTTCTTAACACTCGGCAAAAAATCAATTTTTTTTTCACTTTTACCCTCAATTATTTTTGTTCTCTACACATACAACATGTGTGACTCCATGTTAAAATTTGGTAATTTTTTTGTTATTGTTTTCTATATTTAGTTATTTAGTTATATTTAAAGTAATTTATTGAATAAAGTCAAATTTAAACTACAAGTGACTCAAATATAAGAATTCAATAAGTATAAAAATTATACTCATTTTATAAAGCCCAGCTAGAGACCTTACCCATGAAATAAAAAGAAATTTGACATAAAGTCTGAAAATCATGACCATAATAATGTGTGTCCAAATGAATTTTATATTCTAAAAAAACTCAAATAAATATTAAAAACCATGAGATTTGTTATAATGTTATGGTATTATAAGTAGAAATTATGATAGAAAGTAGAGAAGATTTTGCACAAGTTATCATATTCTTTGCTTACTAAATAGAGAATTTTCGAGGAATAACCTTAGAGCTGAGAATTAGTGGTTAAGATTTAAAGTTATATTGAAAATAACATTTGAATTTGACTTCAAATTATTTTATATAGGTCATAGATTACATAAATTGTATCATTTCAAAATTTGATTATTTTTAAAAGTTATTTGATATTTTTAATTTTTTTAGAAGTTCGTAGAAAAATTTATTTGCCTAGTGTCTAAGTTAGCACTCGGCATAGAAACTCTTTGCTGAGTGTATTTTATAAAGTGTTTTTACAAAAATACTAGATAAAGAGGTAAATAAAAAATATTTAAAACAGGGTCTACACAAGTAAGAGTGTGGTGTAGTGGTAGAGAAGTACTTGCGTGAAGCAGAGGTCACAAGTTTAAATTCCATCGGACACACTTTACGTGTACTGTATGAAAAATCATTGAAACTTGCAAAAAAAAAACACTAGGACGGATGGTGGGGCAGTGTGCGATGAAAAACACTCGGTAAAAAGCGCTTTACCGATAGATTTTTTGCCGAATGCTCTTTACCGAGTATTACATTTGACAAAGACTTTACTGAGTATTTTAAAACATTTGCCAAGTGCATTTAACACTTGAAAAAAGAGAGATTTCCCATAGTGTACCATGTCCCCGAGACAAACATCTCTAAAAATAGAATGGGACGTTGTCCCCGCAACCATACACACAATAAAAAGGCCGGGCTGTGTGTCAAACAGTCCATAACGCACAGAGCCCAATAATTGTAGTGGTCTGAAATAAGCACTGGGGCTCCATCAATGGCTGTCATTGCTAACGCAACTGGGCCAGGCCATTTGTTATTACCCGGCGGGCAGCGGGCGGCGGTCAGTTCACCGGCGTCGTCGAGGGCGTCGATGGTCCGCGCCGAGACACTGCTGAGAGAAAGGACGCGCGCCCCCCGCCCGCCGTGTTCTCCACTGCGTCCGTCCAGAGCCCAGACCACCACCATCTCTCTTCTTCCGATCCGGCGTCCAATCGCGTGCGCGGAACATGGCGCGGCGTGGGGCACATGCGCCCGCCTCGGCGGCCGCGCCGGCTGCCCGGCGCACGTGCGACAGACAGCACGTCGTCGCGCTCTCATCGGTCTCCATGATGCCGCGCGCACACTCCACACGCATGCCCGCTCAACCGCGCTGCTTAGCTTAGGTCGTAGGGGCTCCTCCTCTCTCTCTCTCTGTCTCTCCCTGTGTCTGTGTGGAATATCTCGAGAGGGGCGACCCGGCCGGGCTGATGTGCCGGCCGGCAGCCGCGGATGCGCTAGCTAGCTGCGGTTCGGATGGGACGCGCGCGCACGTGAACGCATGCGTAAACGCCATGCGCCGTCACGTGTACTGTACCAGCGCCCCGGCCGGCCTGCTGGCCACCACTCCGCTCTCTGCACACACGTTTGCTTAAGCGGTTAAGCCGCAGTGCCGCCGCTTGCATTGATTCTTGTTCATCTGATGATCCAGAGCTAATCCGATGTCAAAACAAGTCCTAGTACTATATATATACCATCGTCGTTGGATCGATCCCGGCGGATCAGGCGGATCGAGCTGTACTGCTGTACCATTTGAATGACAGAGAAGTCACATCACAAGTAAGTAATTGCTGCGTGCTTAATTAAGGGTGATGATCAAGTAAGCGCCACACAACCGTTGTTTATTTGTACTTGGAATAGAGATATAGAGCATGCAGTTATTTGGTCATGTATTCTGTGAACTGAGAATCAAAAGCATCCATCCATACACCAATTAACTATTTCCACATCATCGGTAAATTAAACAACACCTGGGGCCAATGCAACTATAAACTATGGGGGGGGGGGGGGGGGGGGGGGATATCTAGCTGCAGATCGATGCCACGGGGGAGGAGATCGATAGATTTGACATGACAAATTTCCAATTTTATTAGGGCCACTAATTAAAATGCAGGGTTGAACGGGTGGCAACAAATCAATCATTGTCAATCACATAATAAGGGCTGTGTGTGCGCACAAGCAACTCTTGGTCGGTTAATACTTTTATCTAAAATAAAAAATCTCCAGCAGGTAGCTATGCATTTCCTCCTTTATTTAGGTCAACACCCTTTTAATTTATCGCACTGAGCTTCTTCCGTCCTCCCGTTCATGTCCGATGTCGTCACTTTATCGAGGGACCATATGCTACGACGCATTATACAATATTGGCCTCAACAGGTGGAGTGCTTATCTTTAATGGCCATTTTGCTAAAGCTTCCACCCTGGCAAAGATGCCGATTAGCCCTAAAATATTGCGAGCTAACCGGTCGCCCATTGGCTCGTGATAATAGTGGGTGCAGAGGGCTAGCTTCGTTCAAGTGGCGACATGATTAGGTGAGGCGCCTCTCCGAGCGAAAAAAAAGTCTTTGCAGAATCTTTTCCTCTTCTTTTTTTTTTGTCCCGAATTCACAAAAGAATATATCATGTGTTTGTGTGTACATGTGCTACCTTTTATTTTCTTTCATCCACGTCACTTGGGACGCCTATGCATGTTTTGATCACACAGATGTTTTGTCACCTTCATTGATCTTAAATGTATGCATATCCGTTCTTTTTTAAATTTATTTGATTTTTGGTGTTGATATACTCTCTCAAATGAATGGTTTTTATATTTGTCTTCCTATTTTTGCTTTATTTAGTTAGATATAAGATGATTTGAATTGATTTTGATGAAAATGAGAGTGCAATTATTATTAGATACATGCATCCAAAATGTTTCACCGATGGAGCACTAGTTCCAGACGAGTCAATTAAGTAAGCACAAAAAGGTGCTTCATGTGTGTACAGCTATTGAAGTGTATATGTTGGTAAAAAGAAACATGTGAAGTGTGTTTTCATAGACCTGGCTTTGATAACACGCTAATAAGTGAACATATGTTAGAATTGTTATGTGACTATTTTCTAGCCTATCAACAAGCATGTGCGATGCATTATTTGCACTGATAATTTCGATATAGAGCAAGCAGAGATTTAATTTAGACTCTATGACCATTACTAGTAATTAACAAAGACAGGATAAGGCCTGTTACAATCGATCTTGATTTGTTAAACGCCAAAACCAACTTGAAAGATTTGGAAGGACCCTCCAATTAGTAAACACCACTCTCGAATTTTTAAATGAGCTCATGTATAAAGTTCAAATAGAGTATAATATAGGACTTTGTATTTTCTATTTAATCAAGAAATGTTATTATACAGATATATTTGATATAGCATGATAATTATATGTTATTTCTCTTGAAAGGAAGACAATATTTTAATTTGAATACACATTGACAAGATATATAGTTAGATGACTTCACTATATTTAATGAGACATATATATTATCAGTCATTAGTCAATAACTAATATTATTATTATATATCTCTATAATATATTAATTTAGGTGAACATATTCAAATCTGCCGTACGCCCACAAATTTAGAGATTGAATCCAAATCGGTTTCGTACTTTTCATCAAGCACCAAATTAAAAAAATCATAAATCCCTCATCCGGAGTTCAAATGAGGTAAACTCGGACTCTATCTCGTAGCCCTCAAAAAGTTATACAACTTTCCTATTCAATGGAAGTCAAGATTCCGCCGTTTTGGTTTCCAAATGTATGATGCAAAAAATATTTATTCTGATTCGAACTCCTCTGTACAGGTCTCTGTGCGGGGCTCATATCTCCTACCTCCGAACTCCAAATAATATGATCCACATATGTTCCAAAAATGTCTCGATGATATCTACAACTTTTGTGTTTTAACTTTTTCTCATTAGAGTATGTGTTCAAGTCAAAAATCGTGTCGTAATATAGTGTTGTTTTTATTCTCTGTGAATTCATTTTTTCTATCGGATAAAACTTCTAAAAATCTTTAGGCATTGGGTCACGGCATTGATCTTGCATGTTAGGTTTCATAGAGATCCAATGATGTCTTGTAGGTGTCATATCAATACTTCTTATATTTGAGCATTTTTTTAATACCATTTCACTTAATTTTGTAACATAGCACTCAGACGACATTATATGTGGAAATCATTAATATTAGAGATAAAAAAATATTTATAATAAGAATATAGTAAAAATAATAGAAAAATTATTACTTATGACATATAAAATAGTACACTAAGAAGTACCAAATAATAATATAAATATGATTTTTTATTTAAAAATGTCAATAATTATATTGTGTAAATAATTTATGTTTAAATCATAAAAAGTTTTATTTTTTTAACCCATAGCAACGCACGGATACTTTGCTAGTTAATAAATATAATTTACACGTGCATATCAATAATATATTGATGTATTTTGTGATTTTAAAAAAGAGTTGAAAAGGTGCTTAATTTTGTAAGTACACACACCGTACATTCAGATGCTGAACAACTCTCAGGTAAACTTTCACCTGCCATATTTACAGCAGTCACGGTGGGGTATAAACAAATGGATAGTACATTGACTATAAAGATTGATGCAACAAATGATGTTGATGTTGTTTAATCATGTACTTACCTTATACTAGCAACCTACAAAACGAACTTTTCCTGTTCAACATTTAATAACGAACTGTACAGTACAAAAAGCGTCTAGTGATAACCAACTTTTTCCATGTTTCCTTCCAGGTCAGATTATATAGTTGATTGTTTAGACTTCTGTACACACATATAGCCATGTAAACTAAACAAGGTGCTCGTGTACTCAATTATAGTATCACCAATGACATATATTATATTAAGGAAAACACAAGGCCGTAACTATATGTAGTTTATTTTGCTTGAGGTAACGCTTCTCATACTTAATATTATCCGTTTTATATGGAGGTACTTTTGCAGTAATTTAGTATTTGACTTGAATTGGAGTTAGATTTTGTGGTGATTTATAAATGGTGACACATTGGTCCAGCTGCTAATTCGAGGAATTATTGACATAAACTATGTTCGGTCGTGTTCGAGTTGTTTGCACGAGTTACTTGTAACAGCAACTAAAGCAAGCAGAGATAAAGAACCGACAAGCACAGAGATAAATTAGAATTAGAAGTTACTTTTAGTACCAACATGCGAGTTAGTGTACAATTATCTATCCCTCTTATTTAACTTATTGCTTTCTTGGTGACATTACATTAAGTACTAGTATCTCATGATTGAGTGATTGAACAACAGAATCTTCCAATCCTTCGGGCATCTACACAAAGTATATAATTGTGTAACACTGCTAGGAAAGGACGTACATCTCATAAAATTAGGAAGTCCAAGACGGCACATATTTTATCTGCTGACTCTATCTAAATTTACGAAACAGATGTGCACTGATACTTCAATTGTTTCTTGCTGCGGTCTGGTCTAGCTAGATTGAGTTAACAAGTTATGAACCACAACATATAGAAATATTTCCTATAAGAACACGCGAACATGAGTCTCTTGCAAATTCTACGCTAGAAAAAATAAATTTTACAGGGGGGCAAGTTCTGCTTCGTTCTGTATCTGTCACCGCGCAGTATAATATATATAAATTACTTATTCGAACGAGAAATTTGTTTGTTATTGGTAACGTGCATCGAGATTTCTCAACACCAGCACAGCACATACTACAGCAAACTAACCAACGCTAGGGGTCAAACATGCCAATGAAGCTAGCTAGCCGACAGCATTTCTCGGTGACATGTATCCAACATCACGAACGGCCATGGGCATGGGGAGTACCAGCCATCCCGGATCGGAGGTTGGACTTTCCCGCCGTTGCTTTCAGCTTGTGTGGCCCGTAACAGCGACATGCCAACCAATGCATTCTTAGCGACGACAATTAGTGGCACGAAACCGAATAATATGACTTGTTCTCTATTCATCAACAAGGACTCGAAAATTACTTGCTGCCACGTATGAACTCGTCTTGCAGAGATCGGCTAGTACCTTGAGAGCTTTACCAAATTGGCCTCTCGTGGCGTGGGACGGGCAGCTTGGTAAAGCTCAAGCTACTAGCCGATCTCTGCAGCTTCGGTCTTCCGATCCGGACGCGACGAGAGATTAGGCTGTGTTTAATCACGCCATTAGTGGCCTGGCCTCGTTCTCGGGCTTATCCGCACGCCATTGGCCAAAAGGCGACGTGGTTGTCGGGATTAGGGACCATGACGCGCACAATAATGTGGTCATTAGCGATTCATAATCTATTGCTGTTAAGCCTGGACCGGGCTACCTAGCGCTAAGCTTTCTTAAAGCTAAAGTTGTCACGCGGATTTAAAAATAGTGCAACTTGTGTGTACGAGTCACCGTCCTTGGAACCACCACTGGTCGCACGCAGAGCAGAGCTAGCTGCCCAAGATCTAGGGCATCTCCACCACCACGTCCCAACGGACCGGTCAAAAGAAGGCGAAAAGAACAAGCTTACGGACCGGAGATCTCGAGCTGCAGCTCGATCCATATATGCGCTGGTGGTGTGAAATTCACACACATCCATCAACACTTGTATCCAATAGACGTGTGCATCCGTACGCAAACATGTTAAACACCGAGGAATTTCAGTGATGTGAACATGGGAAAATTATTGAGAGGCTATCACCACATGGGGAAAACGTTTTAGAGATTAAGATCAAAGATGAGAAAGGAACAAGAAACTAGCATTGCATCTTTGGGGTCAGAGACCAGAGGGAGAAGATAAACTACACGATGTAGTCCCCCTGATTTTGTTTTCCTGTTGTTAAGACATGGGAGTTAGTTCATTTTTGCACTTGGAACTTTGTCCTAGAGTCAATAAAAGAAAATTGGAGAGAGTAGCTAGTAAAAAAAGAGTCTAAAAATATAGTATACCAGCTATTACTACATTTTGCCTTGATGATAACATTGGACGATGGGGAGCAGATTGTATCTTTGTTGTTACACGGTAGTAATAGTACTAACTACCGCCTACTAAAGTTGAGCGCGTCTTGGGCGCTGAACATATGACGATTAACGATTAATCAGATGATTAATTTATGCAGGCACCTTCACCCAAGACAGCATGCGCATGGGACCTAAAATGCCATGCAAATTTTAAATCTACAACCAACCTATGATTGACGGGGATCTGTATTTTAATTGTCCCTTAAAAAATAAGGCTGTTTACAACCTAAGATACCGGAAAGTAGCGAGAAGAGGAAGCGAGAAAAAAGAAACACAGTGCAATGTACTTACAACATATCCAAATGGATCCGACCCCGGCCCTTTTATAAACATGGATCTTTCTAACTCTAGGGAGCTTACATGTTAATTTAAAAGGCCAAATCATGCGTATATATTTATCCCAGTGTTAGGGAGCTGGAGTACGAGGCACTGTTACGGATCTCCACCTTATTATTATATATTTGGACTTTGCAATATTTAGAAAGGAGCGGTATCTTATCAGTCTAGGAAAAAAAAATAACTTGGATACTATACCAACAAAGAATGTACGTGCATAATTTTCTTGCATTTAGATTTTAAAAGAATTCCTTTTATAACAGCATCATAAAGATTAGTTCTCCAAAAAGTAGGATTAACAATTTCTGACGTGGTATTACTTTCCCGGCTAACACATTCTTAAGAACATGCTAAATCTTTTGTCGCTGTAATAAGTCCGTATAGAAAAAACAAATTATGCTACATACAGAACACACAGTGTCAATATGGACCACACTACTAATTAGCAAATGCGTGCCTAAAAGTGCCACTAATCCCTCTTAACTTTTAGAGCATCCCTAGGGTTAGGGTTTCCTTCCATGCATGGAGACCTTCTGAGCTTGCAGCAGCGTGGGACAGCGCTCGGTGGATTTCAGCGGGCACGGCGCGGCCAGTTTCCGAGAAAGGCGAGCTCTCAATGCAAGCAGCCGTGCTCGGCCGTGGCCGACAGCCCAGCCGAGTTACCGCCTGGGGCTGGCCGCACTTGATCGCACGTGCCATGGCACGTGGGGCGAGCTCGAGCTTTGGCACGGCTGCGCACGGGCTACGCGCCGCTGGCTCTGCTCCCAGACAGGGCGCTTGTCGACGGCTGATTGGCCCGACACAGCTCCCGGTGTTGATGTTGGAGGGAATGGAACGTAAAGAGAGGTAGCAGCAGGGTTAAAAGCCGGTTTTGATGTTACTACTACGACAGTGAGAGCGAGAACCACACCTATGTTAGGTGGCACTACAAGAGTAGAACACATCGGCTAAATCTCTCCAAATATAGAGAAACAACCTGGCAAAACCCAGCATCTAATAATCTATATATATCTACTAGCAAAATACCCATTGACACGGGACTTTGTTAAAAATTTTATGGTTAGAATGTTTTTTATACTATAAAAGATTTTTAATTAATCAATTTTTTGACCTGAGTATTTGCTCTATTTTTATTTTACTTTACCTTTGAATATTCATTATAATAATATTGGAGTGAGTTATTATTGAAATTCTTGTTATTAGTTTTTATTCAAAATATGATATAAATCATAAAGCAATAGATGATTAATTGCTGTTAGTATGAAATATCAAATTAAAATCAGAGTTCAATTCAACAAAGGATTATAAAATGGTTAAAAAACAACTCAAACTGATTGGTGAATCATTATAGGATACAAACTAAATACGACAATATTACAGATATATCTGGACATGAAAAAAGTGGTCTAGACGACCTCACCTTAATTAATATATTGTAGAAATTACACCTTATTAATTTGGTGAGTCCGTCTACCCCGTGTTTTGGTGTTGATCCGAATACAAGGCTACAAAGTTAGAGATTGAATCCAAATCGGTTTTGTACCTTTCATATCAAGCATCAAATTCAAAAAATTATAAATCTCTCATTCAGAGTTCAAATGAGGCAAATTCGGACTCTATCGCGTAGCCTCAAAATGTTCTACAACTTTGATATTCAATAGAGGTCAAGATTCCGCCATTTTGGGTTCCAACTTTACGATGCAAAAATATTTGTTCTGATTCAGATTCCTCTGCGCAGGTCTCTGTGTGGGGCCTATATATCTTATCTCCAAAGTCCAGATAATATGATCCACATATGTTCTGAAAAGGTCTCGATAAGATCTACAACTTTTATGTTTTAACTTTTCTCATTAGAGCATGTTTTCAAGTCTAAAATTGTGTCGCAATGTAATATTGTTTCTATTTCGCGTGAATTGATTTTTCCTATCGGATAAAGCTTCTAGAAATTTTTAGCCATTGGGTTATAATCTTGGTCTTGCATATTAGACTTCATAGAGATCTAGTGATGTCTTGTAGGTATCATAAGCTTATAAGAATCCCTATTTGCATGGTGAATTGAGCTTCATATCGGTACTCACGATAAAAATCTCCGGATATAGCTGTCGCTATAACCGGATATAGCTGCTAGGAGGACACACCGCTAAGCTAATCCATTTTTGCCTCTAAGCATTATAAGCTGCTAATAGCTGGCTAAATGACGCTATAACCGCTAAATGTATTGTAATTTAGCCGCTAAATGGATGCACAGCCCACTAAATGAGTATAATGCATTTTGTTGTATTAAGTAATAGTCATATTTTTGTAATGAACGTATTTTTATTTTCTATTGATTGTTAGAAACTATTTATCTTAAGTTCAAAACTGTAATGAACTATCTTTTTCTTATTTAAATTGGTCAAGTTTTTTGTTAAGCAATGATTCTAGTACTTTTTTTACCAAACCGCTAAATGGCTTAGCTGCCGCTATAGCCAGCTATAGCTGCACTTAGCTGTTTTGGAAGCTGGCAGCTAAACCCCTTAGCTGGAGATTTTTTTCGTGGATCGGTACTACTCATATTTGAGTATTTTTTAATGTCATTTTACTTAACTTTGTAACATAGCACTCAAACGACACTACATGTGGAAATCGTTAATATTAGAGGTAAAAAAATATTTATGATAAAAATATAATAAAAAATGATAGAAAAATTGTTACTTATGACATATAAAATGGTACACTAAGAAGTACCAACAATAATATAAATATGATCTTTCATATAAAAAATGTCAACAATTATATTATATAAATAATTTATATTTAAATTATAAAGAGTATTTTATTTTTCGTAACCCGTAGCAACGCACGGGCACTTTGCTGGTGGACCATATAATTCAGGTTTGCTTCCTTAAAGTTCTTAGTAAAATAACTTAAAATCAAATTTAGACTTATTCGCATATGGGTCCTCTGGTGATTATTCTTTTAGTAGTAACCCCAACATGAGAACAAGGCATATGTAGTGAATTCTGTCAATCTCAAGATTTGTTAGCCTGGTCTCTGATGAGGTGTTTGAAGGGGTAGAGTTCAGAAAATAGAAATGATTATTTTCTGAATCCATAATATATATGGGTTTTCCTTGATTGAACCAAAATTTATAAAACATGCACGGTGAAGAAGGATTTTGATATATTGAACCATCAATTAATCTAAGACTTGTCAATTATTTTTGTACCATTTGAGTACTACAGATTCTGCAATCTAGATACAGATACCAATATACCATGCAACTAAATTAATGGAAATTGTTCTGAGCTGAAGAACTGAGAACAACAGATATGTAAATCCATACTTGAAACATTATATAATCTAAACCATGAAATCATACACTATTGTGATACTATTACTGTTATAACATAACCTCCAATTTATTAGAGGTTGTGATGTGAGCACATAATAATTAAAAATGCCTGTGTTACCTTGGCTTTTAGTGTGTGTTTTTCCTGCCCATTGTATAATAATACCAAAGCATGGATGCACGATCTGTTCTCATGGTCATAAAGTTACATGATTGCTTCGTATATTTTAGTTAGATAAACGATGAAATGGAAACAACTTGTCAGAGAACATAAACTGTTACGGCTGTTCAACGTGCATGCATTCCATGTATCACTATGAAGTTGAAAATACTACCGCGCATAGATTTATGTCCAATCTAATGAATCTCTCTCTGCAAAAATCAAGTAGGTAGGTAGAAGCATTAAAGAAAGATATGCAACTTTGGGTATACTAGGGTAAGGTTACTTATGTCATTAATTGGCTTCATGGAAAGATGGTAAAAGGTAGTCTAGCTTCCAAAGTTTTAGGCCATCATACGTAGTGATTAGTGAGAAAGTACCGGCATGCTGGTTACAGTTACATGATTTGATATATGATAATACATATAAAATGATGAGCTCAGTGTGTGAGGATGATGTGGCCTGGGTCACCATTTGACCTGACATAGTTTATTACTATACATACAATAAAATTTCACTTCTCGTGTCTAAAAATATGCATGCTACCTGGAAAGGACAATCGAGCTATTAAAAATGCATAAATCAATTCACAAAACTAAATTTATGCTAGAAAAACACTTGAGAAGCCTTATGACGGCCATTTTAATGGGAATTCTCAGGTGGGGATCCTCTTCCCCCGTTGACCATCAAAAAAAAATTATGCTAGAGAGAGTTGCATAGATCTGTATGTATGCGTGCACATTTAGTTAACATGTAGATCTATGCAACTCTATTGCTAGTTAACAATGCTACAAAACTTGACTACAAAACAGTGCTATTTAAGTCAAGTTTTATAGTAGTTGATCGTTACCAAAGAATATCATGTCTAGATAGGGTTGTATGGTTCTGAGTTCCCAGTATATGATATAGAAGTTGCCTTACTAATCTTTGGCAACTTGGACCAAATTATTGTTAATGAACTTCATGCTAAAGTTCTTCGACGTTTGTTACATCTTTTTCTTTATGTCTTTCTATGTTATTGTTTAGTTCTAATATGTTGATAAAAAAATCTCTCAACTTTTTTAACACCAACAGTTTTTAAATTTACTGATCTACATATCACGGATTGAACCCGTTGAAAACCGGTCAATTTTTATGGTTTTCGATGAAACCGATCCGGTCCGGTTTCACCGGATGACCGGTTTATCGCAAAATCCAAATCTAGTTACTGTAGCACATACAGATTTCGTTTGGTTTTTTCAGTTTATCAAATGGTTTTTAACGATAACAAAAATCAGTACTGTCATGATTTTCAATCCTTAATCTACATATGCTTGATTTGAACACAAGCTAAGAAGGGAAATCATATAGAGAGAAAGTTGGCAACTGAAAGTGTGTCTAATGTGGTAGTCGAACCTTTAATTTTGTTCATAAGGTGCACCTAGCCAACTTATTTATATACTGTGCTAATAAAAAACTATAATCAGAGCCAAAACGACGTTTGATATAACATGGCATTACCATACACGCTGGCGTGCGTGTCCTGGAAATATATATATACATGTTTGTGAGGATATACTGTTTTGAGCAAAGTCTTTAGTTTTGGGTTCTAAACTTCTAATATCCTACTCTGAGAACTATTATTTTGAGCGATACTATTGCACTGTCCTATAGCAATAGTTGATTAGTTGCATTCTTTTCCAGTCTTATAAAAATGACTAACAAAGATGACCTCACATGTCTTTCACAAGTGGCATACATAATCACTGTTCTTTTCTAAAAAAATAATCATTGTGTTAACGTTACGCAAATTTGCAATTTTTTCCTAGGCATATATAACCACGCACCAGTGGTACAGTTGATCCAAGTGCAGCAGGCTGGCATGGACCCTACATGTGTATAGTCATGAACAACGTCTACACACCAATTCGTACTAACCCAGAGGATTAGTAATCCTAACCACAGGGTTAGGCACCTAACCCTGGTTAATTAGCATAATCTTGCAATGGACACGCTAAGCCATCGCTGTCGCCATGCATCACATTTTTGCATCATAGTTCCTCCCGCTCCATCTCTCTTTCTCCGAAGCAGCATCTGTCACTGTCATGTAGGACGCTGTGACACTGCCCGGTGGGACTCATGATATTATGGAGCCCACATGTCATTGTCATAGCCTTATCTCTTTGTCCGTAGCTGCAAAGGATACACAAGAATTTGTTCTCCCAACTCTCTCCCATTATTTTATGTGTCGCACTGGTTGGAGGAACCTCTCAAACCCTTCTCTTTCCCTTCTTTCCTCTTGTGCCTCGATCGATTACCATCTTCTCATAGCAGCTCACCTTTCTCTCTTCTCCCCTTCCCTTCCACAACACCCTTCTCATATCACACAGCTCTCTGTTCGCCGCCCGTGGGTGCTCCTGGCCTCCATGCAAGAACTCCCTCGTTTGGTTTTTTAATTTCTTCCCTGTTTGCTTCTTTCTGCATCCAAAAACTTTTTAAAAACAGGCAGAATCATAAACAATCCCCCTCTTTAAAAATCATTGCTTCCTTTTCCAACACTTCCTTTTAACCTAAAAACAATCCACCACTCTGCAGCAATTCGAGTTTTTCCTCCTACTTTTCCAGTTTTTAAAGATTTTTGCTGGGTAGCTACATCAGTACATGAGCTAGCGGAGAAGCATGGCCGGCCTGGACCTCGGCACCGCCGCGACGCGCTACGTGCACCACCAGCTCCACCAGCTCCACCCCGACCTCCAGCTGCAGCACAACTACGCCAAGCAGCAGCAGCAGCAGCATCAGGAGCCCTCCGACGACGACCCCAATAATGGCAACGCCAACAACGGCGCCGGGCCCTACGGCGACCACGACGGCGGGTCGTCCTCCTCCGGCCCGGCCGGCGACGGGCCGGGATCCGGCGGCGGGAGCGGTGACGTGGTGGCCCGCCGGCCCCGCGGTCGGCCCCCGGGCTCGAAGAACAAGCCCAAGCCCCCCGTGATCATCACCCGGGAGAGCGCCAACACGCTGCGCGCCCACATCCTGGAGGTGGGCAGCGGCTGCGACGTGTTCGACTGCGTGTCCACGTACGCCCGCCGGCGGCAGCGCGGCGTCTGCGTGCTCAGCGGCAGCGGCGTCGTCACCAACGTCACGCTGCGGCAGCCGTCCGCGCCCGCCGGCGCCGTCGTCACGCTGCACGGGAGGTTCGAGATCCTGTCGCTCTCGGGCTCCTTCCTCCCCCCGCCGGCGCCTCCCGGGGCCACCAGCCTCACCATCTTCCTCGCCGGCGGGCAGGGCCAGGTAGTCGGCGGCAACGTCGTCGGCGCGCTCTACGCGGCCGGCCCAGTCATCGTCATAGCCGCGTCCTTCGCCAACGTCGCGTACGAGCGCCTACCGCTGGAGGAGGAGGAGGCCCCGCAGGCGCCGCCTGGCCTGCAGATGCAGCCGCCGGGCGGCGCCGATGCCGCGGGAGGCATGGCCGGTGGTGGTGGAGGGCCGTTCCCTGCCGATCCGTCGGCTGCAGGGCTGCCGTTCTTCATGGGCGGCATGGGCGGTGGCGGCGCGCAGCTCCCGCCTGGCGCTGACGGCCATGGCTGGGCCGGAGCACGGCCACCGTTCTGACATCATCATCGTCCATGGGGTGTTGTAATTCAGGTATGAGGAAGGGGATGACTGATCGAACAATGGACAGCACAAGGGTTGAGGGGGCAGCTTGTTGCAAAAGGTTAGCGCACCCATGCTTATTGCACGATTCAATCAAGGACTACTATTTCTATCTCTCTTGTACAATTTCGTAGTGTTTGCGGCCGGGTCTCTGATAATTATCTGTGTCTTCCTTGTTTTTCCTTTCCTTTTCTTTTTCCTTCTGTTTTCCCATTTGAAACTACTACTTATTTGTGATGTAATCCTGTCTTAATTTTTAATCTTCTGCTTTATTTTATCAATAACTAGTGATCTTTAACTTGTTGTTCGAGCGTGCATGTTTCCACTGCATGGGATTCTTCGTGTTCTCTTGTTCCTCTGGATGAGAGATTCTCTTCAAATCAAATTATTGTTATGAAAAAAGTGGCGTATTCTAGTGGCTTAAGCTGTCAGTTCATACTTTATATCATCACGTAGATGTGTTGTGCGTGCCTTTGGACAATTGTTTTTTGAGTTATACAAAGGTGGTGTTAACTGCCCGTGTGTGCAACAGCGATTAGTGATGCGCGTATAGTATATTTATTTCCTGAGTTTGGCTGTGCACTAACGCGAAATCGTATCATCAGTTTCTTCTAAATTTATTTGTTGGGTGTTTGGGAACTGCTTCGTCACAAGTTACCACACAATTTTCTGCTCACACGTGTGCTCTCTTTGCCTTTGTTAAAGATCACCAAGCTACTCAGCTAGTAATTGCATCTCGCGCAAATAAAGCAAGCTCATGGGGAACTTGCACAAGTCACCAACTGCCTCTCTATGCTGTCCTTGTTTTTCTCTTGCCTTGTATGCATAGACTGCCAGATGCTTGTCTAAAGAAAAGCTCTTGGGAATTGGACGTTCAAAGATTCCTAAGGTTTCCATTGACGACATGTTATCTGCAGATGTACAAAGCTTATAAGTAGCGATCCATATATGTCTAGCTTAATTCATACTCTACATCATTTCTATAGAATTTGATTTGAGATGGTGTCCACACTTGCAAGCTACAGCTTGTCGTCAAAGAACAAATGTGTTCTGGTGTTAAATATTGCAACGTGTAGCACGCATCATTTCTTCCATATTGAATAGTTGATTGGACTTTCATTTGTTAACATCAATCCGTGTATGTTTAGTTTGATTTAAGCTAGTTAGTATCTTGCTTAGCAATTAATGAATGACCAAGCACCCAGAGAAGCTAAAGTACATGTCTTTATGCATGGTAAAGAAGTTTGCGTTTTTTTTCCTTTTGAAATATCGCTAATAACTAATAGGTTTGTAGACAATAATTTATTTTTATCAAAGCGTTAATTTATATGTGGATCCTATGAGAATGTTCGATGAGAAATGAGATTTAGTACAAGGTTTGGTCCATTAATATATGATGCTTTCTATTGCCTGAATTGCATGCATTTAAAAAAATGTATAAATAACGAACCATAAATCATGGCAATTTTCTAAAATGGATATGATGGATGCTAACTCAAGCACCGTTCTGTTTCTGGTCTCTTAATTATATATTATGCAAGTAGTTATTTTCGTTTGCCTGTTGGTATTGTGCATATACATGAAATATGTTTTCATATTATTCATACTAATAATTTGCTCTAATGTTTCCCCTGATGAACCTGTGAAACAGTTTCTTCTTCCAAAAATTATAATGTTCATCCGAACCAAGAATTCATGTGTTCGACACATTGTGTTACTTGGTTAGATAGTAAAATGTTTTTGGAAACTCTGCTCAATAACAGATTTTTTTTTTGAAAGCCACATATATTATGTGGTCAATTATACTAGGAAGAGGAGAAATGGCACCAGAGGTGCCTAGTAATAGAAAATTATCATGAGCTCTCACAACTGATTAAAATGTTGTATATCAACTCTGTTCTTAATTTAGCACTAAATTAATTAATTACTTGCCTATGTTATTATAAACTGATGTTTCTATAATTAGTAAAATTACTAAACTGAGGATACATCGGTTTAGAAAAGGGTTAGCAAAGCGAATCTGATTTTTTACTCAGCTATGTTTGCAGTGTTGGTTGCATGGTTTCCTCTGTTTGATAACAATTATCATGCAAACTGGACAAAGTTATTTCCATGATACTTTTGAAGACAGTGATGATGAAATACACGTGGGTGATTATAAACTTTTGACAGCATCTGATTCAATGTGTCCAAACATTTCTTTTCGTGCATGTTTTTTTTTTTTTTTGAGGAAATCCTTTCGTGCATGTCAACCAGCTAAAATTATCCTGAAGTAGCTTGAGATATGCAGAGTTGTGAAGTCAGGTTTTCCAGCCATTGTGCACACAGTGGCATTACGAATAGGAGAAAATATAAGCTGTGACGGCAAATATATAGTATATAGTATTTTCTCCATCCTAAAATAATTAACATTTTAGCTCCGGACATAGGAATTAAAGAGAAGTGTAAAAGATAGGTGCACAGGAAATAAGGAGGAGAGAGATAGAGATAAAGATGTATTGAAAAAAGAGAAAGTTGGCTAAAGTGTCAATTATTTTAGGACGGAGGTAGTAGTTGTTATTGCTAAACGTTTATAACATCTTTCGAGACATATATCTATATATGGCTCTCTGCAAGACTGCAACTGATCTACATCACAGAGCATGCATACGGGTTCTCCTCACTGATGAACTCATTGGGGTGTGAGCAATGCAAGAACGCTGTGCCCTGGTAGCCTTTGAGCTCGGAGTGCGTGTAGCTTGCACCGTAAGGTGGGTACCCGCATCCTCCTCCCCCGTAGCCGTACGGCGAGCAGTAATCCCCGCCGCCGCCGCATCGGTGCCACGGGTGCGAGTAGTCGACGAAGTGCGGGTGTGTGCAGGGGATGAAGTAGGGTGCGACGACATCCGTCGTGACCTTCTTGACGGATTCGACCACCTTCACGAGCTCCCCCTTCTTCCCATCCTTCTTCACCTCGACCTTCTCCTCCTTCATGATCACCTTCTTCTCGACCTTGTCGACGGTGCCGAGCTTGCGCGTCCTCTGGTAGATGTACTCGACGAGCTTCTTCTCGTCGATGACACCCTCGACGACGCACGTGTTCTTGCCGAGGTCCGTCTTAGCCGCGTAGATGCCTGCAGTATTAATCAAGCATGATCGAATGAACTTGCCGATCGGTAGTGGGAAAACACAGCTCTAACTGAACCGAGAGAAGAAGTAGTGTCGTCAGAGACGATGGATTAATTACTCTTGTGCTCTAGCAGAATCTCTTTAACCCTGACTGCACAATCGGGGCAATGCAACGGAACCTTCACTGTTATGATTTTCAGCTCCTGCGTTTAGCAAAGGCATGCGGGAGGAAACATAATAATTGTCACCATATATCTGATGATCTGACGACCTGTTCATTTTCAGAGAGGGGGTAAGTGATATGCAACTAATTACCTGCTCCTTGGTCTTGACCTCAGTGACTATGTCCTTTGCAGGAGGGATGAACTCGACCTTCTTGCGGCAGCCCTTCTCAACTTTGGTCCTGAGCTTCTCGACATCGAACCCGACTCCCTTCACGGTCACCTTCCCCGCGCCTCGGTCCACCTTCACCTCTTCCACACCTGCACACACAAATGTGCCGATCATCATGCGTTCAGTAAGATTGAGAAAATGAATGACATGAAGCCGTGAACCGCTTCAACCAGCAGAAAATGTAGTGGCATACGCAACCACAGGTTCAGAAGTAGTATCTGTTCTTTCAAAAAGAAAACAAGAAAGATTCAGAAGAAGCACGCATACGCACCATGGAACTCAGTGAACTGTGTCTCGATGTCTTTGGCGCACTGGCCGCAGTGGACGTGCACCTTGTACACGGCCGTCTTGACGTCCACCTTGGTCTTGATGACTTCTTTCTCTCCCATGGCGCCGATGCCGATCTGCTACGACGACGACTTCACTTACACGCTTAGATTAGTATGCAGTTAAGCACGCAGTTTTCAGGATTGCTATAGAGGATGCAGTGAAGCCTCTTGATGAGCAAGAGGTTAATGCGTCGGAATACTCTGAGCCAGAAGCTTTCAAACTTGCAAAAGGCGGGGTACTACGTTTGTTGGAGGTTCGTTGAAGGTGGTTCCAGCGATGGTTGAGAAAAACAGTGAAGGTTTGGATCTACCCTTGTTTGAACCTCACTTTGTCAATCCAAACTCGTCGCTCATCAAGATTCGAGAGCTAGTTAGCTCCCAAAGTAGTTGTTGAGTAGTTGCAAAAAGGCTTACGATTGACCGATTTGTCGATGTCGAGGAAAATGGTTCTGTGTGCGCGTGATAGCTACAGTGCCTAGTAGTAGTAACTCTTAACGAAAGAATTGACGGTTCGGAAGTCATCGGCTCAGAACAAAATACAAAAAAAGGAAGAAAAAGAAGTTGTCAAACTGTGGATTATAAGGGCAAGTATAAAGTTGTTGTCACATAGGTTGTTTCATACATGGAACGTAATTTTAAGACAGATTATAAGACAACTTATATAATAGATGATCTATTTAGTTGTCTCCTATTAATTATACGACTTTTTAATTTGTAAATATAAAAAAGAATATTTATAATTTAAACGACCACTAGAATGCGTATAATGTATGAGAGCCGGTTCATACTCCTAAATTTTAACATATGAGGTGGTTGACTCGCGAAACAATCATCTTTTATTCTCATCACCTTCTCTCTCTTCCACAATATCAAAAATCCTATATAACAAATGATCTATGAGATAGAAATTTTCAAGTCCGTTTCGTGCAGTCCGAGTGAATCGGCAGGACTGACGTGGAAGCGGGGTGGCATAGAAAAAATGTCAGAGCCCAGCTGATTTGTGCGTACAAAACCACATATAGTGGGCTACTAAATGGGCCCATATCGATGATAGGAGCGTTCCGTGGCCCAGGAGCCTTTCATCAGCGTACCGGCCCCGCGTTAGCGAAACACGAGACGGCAGGACTACCGGGCCCGCCGGGAGTCGAGATCATCGCACGACCCGACGTGACGTCGTCGGAGCACGAGGGAAGCAAAGAGTTTCAGGTCCCCTCAAAGAAAAAAAAAAGCAAAGAGTTTCAGACAGACAAAGACAGACCCCACACACCAACCGCGCTCCGCGACGACGAGATGAACTTGCTGCACGGCCGTGGAGCCGTTGGGCCGCGCCCGTATTTGTCACGGACATCGGATCGGGAGGTGGGTGAGCCCCCACCGCCGCAGTCCGTTGGGCCCCCCCCCCCGGCCCTCCAAACTGCTGCCTAGGCGCCACGCACTTTTTCTCCTTTAATAAGGCCTTATTATCAAAAAAAAAAGAAAGAAAGAAAATTTCGAGAATATTACGTATATTGTGATACTAATTAATTACCGTGTGCGATTCCAGCTCGCATTTGGTTTGCGGCGGACCCAGCTGGACTAGCAAAACGGGACTCGCCTGGATTGTTCCTGGTCGAGCCGGCCCAACACAGTTGGAGGCGATATCTCGCGTTTTCTCCCCTCCCCGTTAGTACTAGATCTGATCCCGACCCCTCCTGAGGTAAAGGTAACTCCTCCCCACTCCCGCCTCGCCACCTCCCCCGTCGTTTCCCTTTCCCTCCCCCGATTTTTTTCCTGCGCTTTCCCCCATTTCCTCCGTATTTTATTCGATTTCCGGGGCCGGTTTTTCGAGTGCAGGGAGGTCACGTCCAACCGCCGCTACCCGCGCATGTGAGAACTGCTGCCCGACGAGGAGCGGGGGCGAGGAGCGCGTGTCCGGGAGTCCGGTTCGGGAAGCCTAGGGTTTCGTCCTTCCGAGATGGACGGCCGTGACCAACAGCAACAGCCGCCGCCGCCGCAGCAGCAGCAGCAGCCGCAGGCGGCGCCGCGCGTGGCATCGCCGCCTCAGGGCGGCGGCGGCGGAGTCATGATGCCGCCGCACGCCGCGTACGGCGCCGCGCCGCCCGGGATGCAGCCGCCGCGCGCGCCGAATGTTATGCACGGGATGCCGCTCGGGTTCAACCCCATGGCGTCGCCGGGGGCCTCGTCGCCCATGAAGCCCGCCGACATGGCCATGTACCGCCCCGACGCCGCCGTCCTGCAGCCGCCCGGTGCCGGCGGCGCTCCCGTCGGGGAGCTCGTGAAGAAGAAGAGGGGGAGGCCGAGGAAGTACGGCCCAGATGGGACCGTCGGCATGGGGCTCAAGTCGGCGGCCTCCGCCGACTCCGGCGGTGGGGGAGGGTCCAACTCCAACCCCGACGGGAAGCGCAGAGGCCGCCCCCCTGGATCCGGCAAAAAGAAGCAGCTCGATGCTCTCGGTAATATGCCCCTGCACTGCACTGCACCACCTCTCTTGCCTTTGGATTTATATTGTCTTCTGAATTCCCAAAAGTCAGTGCACACTCAACACTAGCTTGGCCTGTAGCAATGGGAAAAATTGTGGTGCAAGGTTTTCTCTGTACATTTATTAGTTCACAAAGAAAAAGGAGATGGTGCAACAATTTATTTTATTTTATATATAAAGGATTCCCCCACATTCTGAAGGCATTAAAAATAGGACGGGATGGTGTGGCCATTTAATAATTTGAGCAAGTACAAGCATTGTCTTTGTTATTATTATGCACAGGAAGGATAAACTGCAAAAGTAGCAAACATGAGCGTGGTCTTTGAATATTGAGAATCTCATCATAGGTTGCTTGCATCTTCTTTTTTCTTTTTCTCTTTTCTGATAAAAATCTATCTAGGTTCACGTGTCAGACAAAGATGGATAAGGTTTCCTCTCTCTTTCTCTCTTTTCCCTGTTGTACTGAAATTAAGATGACCTGCAAAATTTTTACCTTTGCCAATATTAATAGTAATTTTTTTACTTGGATTTTTTTATATAATCCCTGAGCTCATGGTCAGAACTCAAAATGTTTATGCCAATGCCATTCATGATGGTTGTTTACTGCCTCTCCATCTGAGCTGAAGTCTTTATAAAGTATGCAAGTTTAGTGTCTGCGATTAGAAGATCCAAATCAAGATAGAATACTACCCTAATGAGATTCTTACTGTGTAATTTAATCTGTCCCTTTTCAGGATCTTCCGGGACATCGTTTACTCCTCACATAATAACTGTGAAGCCTAATGAGGTATTTCAAATAATATGCTTCCTGTAGTATCTGCGTACTAACATCGATCATGCTTATATCTATGGTTTTGTTCTGCCGAAGTTACATTCAGGAGTATTTACACTACCTGTTGTAGTTGAATTAATGAAGCTTTTTTATGTAATATTATGCCCACCCTATGGTTTGCAAGTTACAGTTACCCTCCAGGTCTTGCATTAAGCAGATCTGAATCATCAGATCTGGTTCCAGATAAAGTTGCTTGTTAAGAGGGTTGCTAAAAGGAGCATTCCCCTCTTGAATACACTCAAAAGTCTAGATATTTCTGTACATATATGTTTTTAGCATTAATTAAAATATAGTTAGAGGTATCATCGATTTCCCCAAAGAAGAGAAGTCCAGATATTGCACTGCGTGATCTTTTTAGCACTTCCACATTCCTTTTGTCTTTTTTGTGTTACTGGTTTGCTGCCAACTACTGTCACCCTTCCCATGCTCTCTGTACCATATTGAGTGTTGAGTGTACTTACATTCAATTTATTTATGAATAAAATAAATTAGGATACTTATCCTACAAAGTAATCAGTGAGTATTGGACATGTAGCAAACATGATCAAGGGGCCGTTTTCAGATTCAGGAGACTGTTTATCCAGTTGAATAAGATTCGGATTCTATCTTTGCTTTCGTCCTATTTCTGTTACTCAGACATTTCCCGTAGTCTTTATCTGTAGCGGCTTGATTTTTCTTGAGCCTGTTTCTTAGTTGCTCTGGAACTCAAACTCAGACTGTATGTACATTTTATGCATGGACTTTTTTCTTTTTTGCAGGATGTTGCTTCAAAAATAATGGCTTTTTCTCAGCAAGGTCCGCGGACGACATGTATAATTTCAGCAAATGGTGCGCTGTGCACAGCAACACTTCGTCAACCAGCAACCTCTGGTGGGATAGTGACATATGAGGTATGTTCTTGCAAAATTATCTCAGAACACGGACTGATGCTTTTGCTTCACTGCTGGTTCTCTCTGTGAATATTGATGCATAAGTGTAGACTTAATGTTTAGTTGATGTTTCTATTTCCTTACACTTGGCCAGAGAAAAGGCATTATTATGTTCGTATTTTGGTACACATTTGTTGCATTGCGTCTATGAACGAACTCTTTTTTATCATGTTATTATAGTTTTCTAGCATAGTTTTTATGCAGTAACCCCTACAGAATTGATTTACTTAATACATTCCATTCCTTTCCACCCTGTTTAAGTTTCTATGTCACTTAAGAAGTAAAATATTCAGAAATCGGAAGGAGAGATTTAATCTGCTTGCACAATCTTGTTCACTGCAAATCTACTGAATTTGGTTTGATAGTTCATTGGTTCTTCCATGAGGACAGGCTACAAAATCAAGTCTGCATTCTTATAGCATGCTGTGGCAGATTTCATCCTTGCAAATAATATGAATTCGTTTTGGTGAACTATCCCAGGGCCACTTCGATATACTCTCTCTATCAGGCTCATTCCTGCTCGCAGAGGATGGTGATACTCGCAGCAGAACAGGTGGTTTGAGTGTGGCACTGGCTGGAAGTGATGGACGCATAGTTGGAGGTTGTGTTGCTGGAATGCTGATGGCAGCAACACCCGTGCAGGTTCTCAGTTCATCTATGCCTTGTTGTTTATCCTTTGTTTGCAATAAGCACATGCTGTACCTGTAGACCGGGATTCCGAGGCCCAGCCTGTTCACCCTGTTTTTTCATTAGGGGAGCACGACATGGATTCTGAAGCCCAGCCTAATATGGATTCTGGGGCCTTCTGTTAACGCCGTGCCCTTGTTTTTTCCAGGTCGTAGTGGGCAGTTTCATTGCTGAAGGTAAAAAGCCAAAAGAAGAGCAACCGAAACGTGAGCCGGTACCTGTTCTACCGCACACAGCTGGCTTTGGGACAGCCACTACTGCTAGTCCTCCGTCCGATGGCACATCAAGCGAGCATTCTGACGATCCAGGGAGCCCTTTGGGACCCAACGGCAGCACATTTACCAACACGGGGCATCCCATGCACTCTCAATATGCTCCGGTTTCCTGGTCATTGTCCGGGAACCAAGGCCGTTATGATCCTGACATGAAGATGATGAGCGACTAATGGCTGCTGTTTTGCAGCTTCTTTGTTAGAAGATTACCTAGTTATGTAGGCTTCAGGCCTTCCTTCGCCGGTTCCAGCGGCAGTATTGGACAATAAATCCGGAACGCTTGGAAAGATTAAAGGCTCAAGGAATAGCTCGCGAGCAATAAGTAGCGCCAGCGCATTGCCTTTGCCTCAATAGTTACTATGTAATTGTTGTTAGTTTGTATCAGAAGCGGCGTCATTATCAGGAGTTTATTCGATCTGCCTTCTAGTAGTTTCTATTTGTATCAGTGTAGTGCTACATTTTGTTATCCATGGATTGGTGTTTCTGCTTGCTGTTTTTCTTCGTGATGTCCATGTTTATATTACGCTATCTTGTTTTCGCGGAAAGCAAGGGTCGAGATATGTTTCATTTGTCTCGGCAGCTCGGAGACATCTGAAAGTTTTCCTTCTCTAACAAATATTGGAAGGCCAGATGATCTTTTTCTTAGCCGCAAACGGTATCTCAAATCTGCCTCCAAAATGCCCACTTGTATCAAATTTGCCCCCAAAATGCCCATTTGCATCAGTGCTGCAAGGAGGTTAAGCTACAATGTAGCGATCAGTATCAAAAAGACTAAGTTAATGAAGAAATATTAGCGTGGAAATAAGAATGATGCAAAGTCACGAACAGCTTCCTTGAGACACAAAGCGTAGAAATAAGAGCGATGCAACAAAAAATACAGTTATCAGTATTTGGAACTAAGATCCCTCGCTCGATATTATATTAAAAAAACTATGCACCGTCAGTTCACCAGAAGCCGAAACTTTGGCCACCATACTTATATGCTTGAATCATTGTGCTTGTCGACCACAGAAGCCAATCAATCAATCGTGTGGGTTCTGTATATCTCAAGCTGGTAAGTCGAGAGAAAACAAAGACAGTACCACAGCCGCACTGAACGCTCACACAAACGGAAGATCATGAAACACTACTGCAAACTGCATTCGATTAAAGAGGAAAAAGCGTTACAGTACATGAACACATCCCACGTGACGTGTTCACTCGACAACTGCTACATTTTTATTCCAGAAAACATGCGCACATGTGCACACAGCATACATGCACGCGCACACCTACACACTAGTCGCTGCTCACTCTGACCCGATCTCACTACACGGTAAAACGATAGCGCCCTCGAGTCTTGTTCGGCCGAACTTCATCTATCTAGATGTACTTGTCGGACGCCGGGTACGTGCCGGTGGACGGGTACGCCGGGTCGACGGCTGCGCCCGTGGTGGTGGTGGTGGTGGTGCCGTGGTGGCCGTGGCCGGTGAGCGGCACGCGCGTGGTGGTGCCGTGGTGGCCGGCGGCGGCGTTGGCGCGGTGCTCGGCCTTCTCCTGGTGCTTGTCGGCGACGGCCTGGGCCTTCTTGGCCTTGGTGTCCTCTTTGGCCATCTCCTTGTCGCCGTGGGTCCGCGCCGTCGCCTCGCCCGTCTTGCCCTGCATCTTGGCCGTCCCTTCCCTCACCTTCTCCTTCGCGGAGCTCGCCATGTCCTGCATCTTCACCTTGGCCGTCTGCATCCTGCAAAATTAATTCGAAACCACCACCTCTCTCTGGGTTCCTTCTTCTAGTGGATTGAGAAAAGAGGGACTACTAGTTCAATGTGCCAGTGTGTGCGTCGTATGTTGACCATGACGGTGACGGGGAGGAAGGGTATATATAAGCGGGGGCGGTTGGAGCAGGCGGCGTGCGGTGGCGCGCATGCGGCGGTGGTCGGTGCACACGTCGCCGCGTGAGGTGGCACCGTGCGGGCTGCGTGGAGCGCCGCCGAGCCCGCCACGTGCGTATGTGGCAGATGCCCGTGTTGGCCGCGCTCGAGCATATCTCTGCCCGGCAGAAAGACAGACATCACGTTGGAGAATGGCGGCGAACGGATGAGCGTCACGTCGCCGGATACGGCTTTGGCTCTGCCGTACGCAACGTGTATGGGCGTGCGTGTCCTTCCTTTCTCGTGCTTGGTGCTCGCGTCAACGTGATTGTTGACTGACCGGTGTTGCATCTAGTTAACTGAAGGTCCAACCCAAACAAAATTGTTCGTTTGGACGAAGATGGGCCGATTGACGGCCTAAAATCTTCATATGCACAGGCCCAGCAATAGGTCTTTCAGCTGTGTGATGGATGGATTCATTACAGTGGCGCAGCAGAAGTTTCCCGGCACCTCAAATATATTTATTCAGAACAAAGCATCAAAGATCCAACGAACAGTCTCTCAAAGAAACGATTGGTATTTTTGACAGTTGTAACAAAGATTTTTCTCAATTTGATCCTCTACAGATACAGTGCACTACCATGGTGCCGGCAAAAAACTGAAATCCAGAGGCAACAGGAGGATCTACAAGGTGACGTTCACATCTACAGAAGGCCATGAAACAAATAATGTGTGCTCTTCTTAAAATGCTAATGTTCAAGTTCAGTTTTCTCAGCACAACCATCGATCCAACCGGAGCTGCTTCATTGGAGGTCCAACGTGAGGTTTGCTTCTGCTAGGGCACTTCCATTTCCCACTGAACTCTGCCGTCGGAGCAGCAGCTGCTGCTTCTGGAAAATTACTTCTATCAGCTAAAGGGCTCCTTGGGTGCACCTGGGCCAAAACCTTGTGTCCGCCGGGCATGTTGCGGTTCTCTTGCAATGCTGCTTTATCTCCTCTCGTAGGGTACTTTGGAATTTTGTTCGTTTTGCATTCCTCTGGTGGCTTGTGTTTTCTCTTGACAGCTATAAAACCATCGGATGCAACAGTTTTTTCTGATCCTTTACTGTCCGATGCAGGTTTACAGTGGCGATTTCCATTTGGAGAATTTTCTTTGGTATCAGCTAAAATGATTCTGTCACGACAAACAGGAGGTCTGTTGTGGTCAGAACCATTCTGGGAACCTTTTTCAGTGTTACCCGGATTTGTAGCAAAAGAGTTGATTGCCATTGCAACACTGTCAATGCCATCTTCTTGGAAGAAACTTTGAATATCACCCAAATCTGGAACAACAGGTTTACTGTGCTCTGCTTCCTGATCAGCTGGAGAGCTAACTTGAGTATCAACCGAACTGATACCATCACAATACACTGCCACTTTGCTGTTTTCGATATCCTCTGGTAAGCATCTTTGGATGTCAGCTGAAGTTGGGCTATCGCAAATATCTGGCAGCTTGCTGCACTCAAGTTCCTGATTAGCTGGGGAGCTAACTTGAGTTTCAACTGAACTGATACCTTCACAATCCACTAGAATATTGCCATGTTCGATGTTATCGGTGTCATCTTTTGGGAAGCATTTTCGGTTATCAGCTAGGCTTGGACTAACAAAATTATCTGGCAATTTACTGTACTCAACTTCCTGATCAGTTGGGGAATAAACTTGAGTGTCAACTGAACTAATACCATTGCAGTCCACTGGAACCTTGCCTTGGTTGATTGCGCCTTCCTGGCTGTGATTAGCATCAAGCAACCCAGTTGCATTGCAAATGGGCAGAGGCTCCGGTGCATTTCTATGCACAGGTAACGCCAACTGAAACTCAGATTCAGTAGTCTCATCATGTTTGTCAAGAAATCCAAATAGCGCCCGCAGGCTTTGCTTCCTTTTAGGTGGCTTCTTTATAGTACTTTCATTTTCATCTGCTGGAACCAAGCCCTGTCTATCAAAAACTTGGTTCTCTCGCTGACCACGCAAACTATTCTTCCTCAAAGCGACACCATCATCCTGAGGAAAAATCAAACGCTGGGCCACAGGGTAATAAAATTCAGAATATACAGTCAGCTGAGAAAATTGGTACAAACTATTCCATAAAGAAATAGTACAAACTACAAAGACAAGATCATGAGGACATTTGAAAACAAACATCACAGCTTATAGGAATCAATAAATTTATGACCTGGTTTTCTGAAGGATACAAAAAAAAATTTACCTCTAATGGGTCTTGGGTCTCGCTTCCATTTTGGGGACCAGGGACAGCGATCAGCTCCGAATCCTCCGGTGATTCATACTGGTAGCTGGCGAACCAGTTCCTGATGTCAGGTGGCTCTGATGAAGAAGAAAACAACAACACAGAAAAGTGGTCAGCACACGCGCAGATTCAAACTCGACGCGTCAAGGAAACACGAAAATTCCTGGGCGGGGATAGAGGGTACGCACGGGAAGGCAGGGAGTACGAGCTCCACCCGTGCACCTGCAAGAACAGCACAAGCGGGGTGAGCGAGCGGCTTGGAGGGGCGATTACTCCGGCGAGTGCTGCATTTCGACGGAACGGGTAATCGCCCCTACCACGCCGTGGTGAAGCAAAGGGCCGCGAAGCAGGCGAGCTGAGGGGCGCAAGATTCGGTGTACCTGGTTGTCGGCGGCAGCTTCACCGGGTCTGTCTTCCATGGCGAGGGGACGCGGGGTGTGGTAGGGGAGATGCGAGCGCCGACGAGCGGGTCGGGTGACAAAATCTGTGTGGTTTGGTTGGGGGGAAATCAGAAATTGCAGTGCCCGGGAAGGAAGATGGAGCCCGCGAAATGGGATATTTCAGTTTTTGCCTTGCCCGCGAGCCGCGAATCGCAAATCAATCGTGGCAGAGCAGGCCAGAGTAGAATGGACCGGCCCGATAAAAGTCCATGGTTCTAAGTTGCGACCCATTAACGTGGCCCAATTTGATAGTCTCATTTTCTTTTTCCCTTCGTTTTCCTTCCATAAGCAAACCCTTGTCGCCATCACGAATCACCAAACTGAATATCTTCATATTACACAAATGAAGACGTGACAATGCCCCTCTGCGTAAATCACACGAAAAGTGTGTTCTAAGTTGAATTTGAGGCTCTAAACAATGTCTATTATGCATTCAACTGCATCAAAAAATTACAAATTATAGATGAATCAGCTAGAAGCAAAACAATGTAGCCTACGAACTGTATGCATGATGCACATATTCAGAGCTCAACGCATTCGGATTTCTCTACACTTTTTTTCTTCAGTAAGTACGAGCCGAGAGGATGATGCACGGAACAGATCAGTTAAGGAATTTGAGGTAATCCCTGAGGTCAGTGGGGAAGCACGGGTACTGCCTCCAGAACGCGCCGTGCACCTTGAGCATCCTTGCCGCCTTCTCCTTGGTGGACGGCGAGGTCTCCACCTGCACCAGCGCGAGCAGCTTCCCGACGCAGCCGCTCACGACCATGTCTTCGAGCACGCTCTCCCTTGGCGGCGCCGCCGTCCCGCACGTGACCAGCCACAGCACGCCGACGGCGAGCCTCGTCGCAACGCCCGACACCCGCATCACCGTCCGCGCCACGGCGTGCACGCCCATCCCGTGCTCCGCGAACGCGGCGCGGCCCTCGGGGCACCTGCACAGCCGCTTGAGCAGCAGCAGCGCACGCTCCGCCACGTGGCGGTCGCCGGCGGCGTCGGGGAGCATCTCCACCAGCACACGAACGGCGCCGAGCCTGACGGCCGCCGCGGCGGCCTTGGCGCGGCGTGATGGCGCCGAGGCGACGACGTCGAGGAGCACGTCGAGCGCGCGGGCGGCCAGCTTCGCGGAGGCCACGCCGTCGGAGAGCAGCTCGAGCAGCGACCGGGTCAGCTCGTCGACGTCGTCCACGTGGGCGGTCCAGTCGCCGCCGGTGCTGGCCTTGGAGACCTTGGCGAGGATGGTCATGGCGTGCAGCCTCGCCTCGGCGCTGCCGCGCTGGACCAGCGCCACGAGCGGGCCCATCATCATGCTCTCTGGCTTCAGAAGGAGCCGCGCCGACGGCTCGTCGGAGAGCGGGAGCGCCGCGAGCACGGCGGCGGCCTCCTCGCACGTGCGGAACGCCGAGAAGTCGACGCTGCTCTCGGCCAGGGCCTGCGTCATCACCCGGCCGAGTACCTCCACGCCGCCGCGCGCCACCAACTCCTCCTGCGCGGTTTCATCGCCCGCCACGCACGACCGGAGCTTCTTCAGCGCGGTCACCTTGAACGGAGTGTCCTCAATGCCGGCCAGCACCGACGGCAGACTCTCCCGCGGCGACGAGGAGGAGGATGAAGAAGAGGAGGAGGAGGAGCGGTCGTCGAGCCAGGAGGAGATGACGCGCTTGAGAGTGTGGTTGGGGGTGAGGTCGAAGGAGGTGAGGCGCTGCATGGTGGCCGGGCACGTCGTCTTGCCGTACTTGAAGAACCACCGCTGGATGCTGCGGCGGTCGTACGTCACGCCGGTCGACACCGTCACGGGGTCCTCCATCAGCTCCATGGAGATGGGGCACAGGAACAGCTCCGGTGGCTCCTCCATGGCCATCGAATCACCAACTATAGAACTGATCAGTATCTGTAAGTGTGTAGCAGATCAATCCAAGCTGCTGCAAACTGCTGGTTATTAGTGGCCCCAATCAATCAAGCGAATTTTTTTTCTTCACTCTGCTGGGTAGCACAGATCACAATGTTGCTGCTTGCCTGAGAGAGACGCGTGACCAAGGGCCCAGAGAGGCATGGGTTTTATACCTGCATTTAGGTGTAACACAGATGTCATGCTTGCCCGTCAAAGAATACGGATTCAAATGGGATAATAATAAGCAAGTGGAAACTAAACCATTGACATACTGTGCTGTGGGGCCAGGAAATTCTTTAGGACGGAAGGTTAAGCACCATATGCTGTCAGTGGAAAGAATACAAGACGAAGTGGATATAGTAAACTCGTATGTAAGTAAGTTATAGGGTTTGCCGCGGTTATCTTAAACGAAGTAACATGATTTTTAACCTCAAAAGTCTAACAGAAGACTCTATATGAACAAATTAAAAAGTACAGGCTGCCGTATTCATCATGTATTCGGTTTCCATGGATCTCTATTGATAGTACGATACGCGCTCTGGTCAGAAGTCAGATGGCCGCAAAAGTAAGAGATGCTTACATACTGAGCGCAAGGTCTACATCTAAAATAATGCGGCACCGGCATGGATTAGCCATAGCCAGCCTATAAACTCAAGACTTTGTCTCTCATGATTATGCTAAAAAAGAATTTCTTTTGCAGAGGCAGACATCACTTCAGTTACATGAATTCGGTGGGCGTCGACTAGAGCAACCATGGGCGTCGATCAGTTCATCGGAGTGAGGTATCTCTGTTACCAAGTGGATTAACCTCCAGAATAAGCTTTGACCTTGTATGCTCGACTGAATTGTTTGTAAAACTCCCAAGAAGAAGGAAACGGCCTGAGAATGCGGCGCGATGGCAGTGCTACTTGTCAGAAAACAGGAGTACGGGAAGTTCAATCTTGAAACGTCAAGTGCATCTTGGAGTTGTTAAACGGAGTTTGCGTGAGGATCTGGCCAGGGATGACGGTGGACCTTGGATTTTTTTTATATATATATAATCCGGGACAATCGGTTCCCCGTATTCATTTTTATGATTTAGCTGTGGGCGGTTCAGTGTTTTCTTTGACTGAGTAAGTTGGATTTTCATATTCCAAACTCCAGCTACGTCCTTATCATTTTCGTTCAAACGAATTGCTGTACTTTGCAAGTAACCAGTGTCAGTTCTTATATTTGTTTAGAAAGAATTCCAATCATCCGCTGTTAACCTGTTATGAGGTATAAACGCTTTTTCTGTCAGCAGTGAAGATTACAAGCTTATCCATATTCATTTTTTAGAAAAAAAAATATATTCAAAGGGTATTATCTTGATTATGCTATCGTACATCTCTTGCATTCCCGGGATGAAAACTATGCATGCCAGAGTACAAGTCAATATTATGGTTTATCTGTTTTTCGTGGTTTAGGTAAGAGTCTGATATCACAGTGCTTGTCATGAACTACTTGCACTCTTGAACCCAAATTGAAACAATACCATCGAAACAGGACAAGTGCAGTTTCAACTAAAACACTGGCAGATGTACCAAGGTTCATTTCGTCACAGGGACGCCTTTCTTGCACGACGAAGTAGAGTAGCTAGCCACTCATCGCTTGGCCTTAATTCGCCGACCACATATTTTTATTATGGTTAGAACTGACCAAATCAAGTTTATTTTATTGAGAACATGGATCATGGATGCATATGCAGTGCTCAGTTTATTCCTTTGTTACTAGTTTTCAGCTTTGCTAACGCAAGCCACACTGGTTCGTTCTAAGATGCCATTAGTGCCCCACGACTAATTTAGCAAAGGCATTAGTTTTAAAGAAGAAATATAAAACTTGCACGAAATTTATGTCTACGAATTCTTGTAAATATTCGCTAGTTGTTGTTGATATAAGAATATATCCCCATTTGACAAACTGGCGTGCCACATGTCGCTCAACGACTGTAAGCATTTGCTAAGCCACACGGTTTGAGAATATTAGGCATTCCGTCGAACAAACGCTTCCTGACAGGTTTGACTGCCCGCGCAATTTTCTTTTGCACAAATGCTGTAATCAGTGCGGCTCATGTTCGACAGAGAACCGCAGCTAAACACGTTGACTAAGATATTTGAAAAATGCAATCTGATTGCAACCGTCACCGACTAACAGGGTTATAATATTGCGTCTGAGATTTGGAAATCGTCCAACAGTTGTTAATCTTAAAATTCTGTTTCCTGTGAACAGAAGCAACAATTGTACAGCTGACAAACCGCATTGACAACGGATATTGAGAATTTACCTATTCAGACTTCACACAGTTCGTTTTTGAGAATGATTCAGGGTTTTACATGTTTGATTCGGTACACAGCATTTGACATGGCCTGGATTGCTTGTTTCCACATCCAACTCAGAATATTTGAGGGCAACAGTTTCCAAAGGCGTGAGTGCAGGTAGTAGAAAATTTCTGATCTGATGAGTCATGACAGTTCACCGAATTAACAAACGGGTATCCCCATACTGGCACAGCTACTAGCCTACATGATTCCTTTCAAACTTCATCGTTGGCACACTACAAACTGCAGGTGAGAGTTGATTCTGACAGTTTAGATTTGCCCAGTCAAATCATTGTAGCTTCAACAAATTTTGTACCTAACTGATTTTTCTACAATGGGGACAAATCAAGACCACTCTAAGGTCCCGCCCATTTCGCGACATTCAGTACAGGATCTACTTGACCAAATTTTAATACATTAAATACAATAGACTGACCAAAAAGTCATTTTAATTTCCCAAATGACTTTAATATAAGACCACTAATTCATGTGTACATAAGTTCGATGAGTCATAAAGATTTATGGTGTTCAAATTGTTCCCATCTATAGCATTGCTGACACGGTATTATAAATCACTCCATTTTTCTTATGAGTACAATAAATCACTCGATCCTCTGATGGTAGACATTGAGAACATAGCTGTTGAGGAGATCGCCGAATGTCTTTGTGGAGAATTTTTGCACCACATGGTCTCGTGCTTGTTTTCCCATAATGACAGCAAGATCAGGATCATTCACAAGTTTCAGCATGGCTTTTGAAAATTCAGTGGGGGAGGGATCACACAGAAACCCTGTCACTTCATTTACAACTGTTTCCACCGGGCCACCACTATTGCATGCAATCACAGGTTTATGGGCCGCCATTGCTTCAAGAGGAACAATGCCAAAATGTTCGTCCTAGACAAGTATCCAAAACAAGCTTGTTAAACTGAAACACTTGTCTTGATGTAAGTCCAAGCACAACAAGACATTTACCTTCGGAGTGTATAAAACACAAAGGCAGTTGGAAAGAAGCTCGTTTCTTTCAGATGTCGAGCAAGACGTCACAAATTTAACCTGACCAATCACCCCTTCAGCCACAGCCAATCTTTTGAGCTCCTCCAGGTATTCAACATTTTCCCTAAGACGTTGATCATATCCACCTAAAAAATCAGAATTGTAAGAAATCAGCATAGTCTCGCCATACAGTAGCGTTGAACCTACAGCTGAATGGGAAGAGTTTTTCAAACAGAAGTTACCTGCCACTGTTAAAGTTGCTTCCTGCAGAGCATTACCAGGTAGTGTAGAAGCAACAGAACGGAGCAAAGCAAATGCTGAAATGGCAAGATCAAGATTCTTTTTCCTCTCAAACCGATTAATGGACAGAAAATTCAACCTGTAAAAAGGGTATTGTAGTTAAGCTCCACTGGAGCATTAAAAAGATGAGAAAAAATGCTTATAATATGCTAAAAGTTGTTAATTGAAATGGGTCGACGTAAAAAAGATAATTGAAATGGTGGAACCAAAACGAGTTATAAAGAGATATACAAGCATGAAGTTACTTATAAGCATGTGGTTCGTGAAACTGCTCAACAGAGACAGCTGGATATAGAACGCCAGGCTCAATTCCTCTAGCATGCAAGCCACGAAAGGTCCTTGCAAAAGTTGCAGCAGTGAACTTGCTATTGACTAGAATCAAATCTGCCAGACCTGATACATATACAGGAATAACCATTACAATTAATATGCAGTTGGATGTCAAGAATACATATACAGTGAAGTTGCAGCAGTTAATGGTTCAAAAAAAGAAGTACGGGGTTAGCAGGTACAGTTCTAGATTCAGAAGACTATACCAGTAGTGGCCTCCTCTATCATGTCGATAGGTTTTCTGTACAACCTCCTAAGCATGGTAGTATGTTGTGCTAGCAATAGATCAGGAAAATGACAATAAAATACTATCTGGAGTGATAAAAAAATTGTTAATATATATAAGCAATTAGCAAACACAAAACCCTTTGAGCAAGATATCGATACCTTAGATGAAGCCTTTAGTTTGAGTAGTGGAATCACAACAGAAACTTGGTCTACCAATATGACATCAAAGGAGGGCCACCAAAGCAGCACACAAAAAGCAACAAAAAGGCAGCGAAGGTAGGCACAAACAGCATGAAAACGGTAGAATAAATGGCGAGGCAGGAAATCTCCATATACAGTAACTGGAAATGGACCTAGAAAAACATTCAGAGAGCAGATAGGTAAGGATATCAACGACATAAGCACCACTGCATTTTGACTGCATAATTCTATGGTCTACGGGTTTGTGTCCATGAACATTATTGGCAGAATTTTTGCAGGCAATACTAGGCCAACAAGAAAAATTAATGGAACTGAAAATGAATAAAATTCTGATCCTTACCGGAAACAGTCTCCTCAAAGCAACGGTTTTTATCATGGTGCGATGTAAAAACATGAACATCATGTCCATGAGCAGCAAGCTGACAAGCCGCATCAACAATCAATCTCTCAGCACCACCTACACGAAAATTCCACTTCAGTTCAGTAAACAGGTCTTTGGAGTTTCAATAAAAGACATTATGTCAGAAACGTAATGCTGCAAGTCTAGTTATGGTTTGCTCATAATGCATTTGTTGGAGGCACGCATCAAACTTGTAATTGTGCCCCAAAACAGCTACGAGGCTAATTAAATTATGCAATCGGAGGTATAAACTACGTGACTTTGCATAATGAACAAAATCCCGGACTTCAAAAAACAACACCCAGAGTCCACCGGACTAACCCTCCTGTCGGAGAATCACATAGTCAGGATCTACGGGTTCTAACTACGCGAGATCCGAGGCACAAATTGGAGAGCAACTGAAAGGCTGCGTACCAATTCCGAGATCCGGGTGGATGATGGCGACCTTGAGCCGCTTCATCTTCGTCCCCGACGACTCGCCGGCAACTTCTCCCGCCGCCACCATCTTCTCCGACTCGGTCAGTATACAAGGGCTCGAATAACTGGCAGCTGCTGCAGTCGACGAGTTTGAGGATGTGGAATCCAGAGCCGCCGTCGACGGCCTCTAGATGGCGGCGCTGCTCCTGCAGGGGTGGGGCGCTCCCCTCACGACGAGATGCGAGTCCGGTACTCCGGTGGCCGGCTGACTCAAGCGATTTTGTTTTTCCTTTTTTTTTTTTGACATAGGCGATTTTACTTTTTCTGTTGTAAAAGGACCTAATCCGCCTGTAATATGGGCCCATCCACTTCCAGCCCACGTCGGAAAATAACTAGGCCTGTGCCTCTATGTATTGTTGGGTCTACACTAGACTTGCTTAAAAGGCCCTTTCGAATCACCGGCAGCTGCAAAGATCAGATCAGAGCATCACCTTCTCCCAAGTCTGGCCATCAGCACTAAAGATACCTAGTAACAAACTTGAATCTGTTGTTATTTTTCCACATTAAGCCATAAATAATCATTGGTCTGAACAGCAGCACTTCAGCTGTTAGAAAGACTTCCTTGACAAGCTTCTCCCTGAATGACAGCCACACACATTTTTGCTCCTCTCTTGAAGATGCAAGCAACACCGCCGTTGGACAACGATTCCACACCGTACAAGTTGATGTCAATCGTCACTTCGAATAGGGCCAAAAATAAGAGGTCACTGCAATGGCATCGCTAGCACCGACATGAGCTCACTGCGGAGCGCATGGTTCAGATGGATACTCGGTTGCAGATGCGTGAGCAATGCTGTGCCGATCCTGTGGATGGATGATGCCATACTTTGCTGGGGACAAGTTCAGATTGCAAAACAGAATAACAGTCGTTCCTGCTGCAGTCTTGCGTCGTTTGCATCAATCCTTGTCGCTTCAATCATCTCGCGTGTCACCAGTCTGAACGAGCATAGCGAGCGTCTTACCTGACTTTTCCAGCGCCCTCGACCTACAGGTTCGCCGCGGCCTTGCCTTCTAATCGTGCGCCGGCGCCCTCAACCAACGGGCTCGCCGCGGTACTTTCGCCGGCTCTGCCGCAGGCGCATCCTGCGATTTGATCTGTCCGTCAGATTGAAGCACATACCCTTGCGGAGGGCCACCCGCGGCAGGCTCGAGATCCGGCACGCGACACTGACTGCAAATCCGCGCTAAAGCATGAAGCTATGCCTCGCAAATTCACAATGGCGCAACAAATTCCAGAAATTGCCCCGGCCGGCGTTCCTGACGAGTGGCTAATCAGTTCCTGCATTCGTCAGAGCTGCGACTAGCCCAGCGTCCTCGACCTGCGAGATCTCCGGCGATCTCCGCAGCGACCTTGTCATGCCGTGCCGTCGCGACCCGTCTGGTGCCGGACTGAGCTTCCAGCGCGGCGTCCTCTGCTTTCGAGCGCGTGGAAGACGATGACCGATTCGAGAATAGTCAACGCGCTATCTGGGCCGCAGGAGATCCGATCGGACGGTTTCCGGTGCCCAGGGGGTGGTCGGTATTCGAAGTACCGACCACCCCTGTTCCTCGCCACGACGCGCCCTCCACCTCGCGCCGCCGCTCCTCTGCGCGACATCGCGTTCCTGCCGCAGCTTGCTACACTTCTCTTCCTCACGGAGGCCCTGGTTCGTGGGGCCACACGCTTTTGCACCGGCCATGGTGCGCCGCCACAGCCGCGCACGCCATGGCTCGCCGCAGTACCGACGCGTTCAGAACTTGCTCTCCCGAGCGCCGCAACGCGAGACCACAAAGAAAACAAGGCACGAGGAGTCGAGGACACCGAACCGGCTGTCTTGGCGGTCCGGTGGATGCTGGCCCGGCCTCCGCTGCGCCACAGCTTCGGCATGTCTACTTGCAGCACGGCGCCAGACGTTCTGTGCTGGGACGATGCTCCACCTCCATTCCTGCAGCGCGTCCGGAAATTCTTCCTCGCCAGAAACGCCGCTGCGTTCCGGATGTTGCCCGCCGTCGATCAGCGACGTGTCAGTGCGCTACGCTCTGCTCTCGCCATCCGCGCCACGCGGCATGTGCCATTGCAAAAGCCAGCCACCATGAGCTGAATGACGGGGGTCAAACAGAGACTGCACGCCGCTGCGAAGGCACCGAATACCGTTCGGTCCGGGCCAGCGACATCGCCGGCGGCCTCCGAAGCTACCTTGTCACGCTGTGCCTGGGATTCCGCATCCCGTTCCCCGGTGGCTTGAGTGCCGAGGACGACGACCAACTCCGAGAATGGTCAACGCGGTATCTGGGCCGCGGGTATTTCCTCGCCAGGACCCGCCGCCGCTCCTGTGCGCGCCACCGCGTCCCGGACGCTGCCCGCTCGGCTCCACTTCCTCATGGAGACCTTCATTCGTGATGCCACCAAGCTTTTTGAGCCAGCCATGGTGCGACGCCGCAGCCGCGCATGCCATGGCTCGCCGCAGCGCCGACGCCTTCAGAACTTGCTCCGCCTAGGCCGGCGACGCGAGAGCAATAACCCGAAAGCCCGGCACATGGGCACCGAATCGGCCGTCGTGGCGCGTGCGAGCCGGCGGCGTCTCCATGCCACCAGGAGCTGCCCACCAACGTCCCCTCGCGTGACGTCGCGGCGCACGAGTGCTCGCACGACACAGACGCTACGGCTGACCTCTCGAGAGGCCAAACAGACTGAACGCCGCGTCTCTGCAGCACGTACAGCATCAGGACAAGAACACGGTTGCCGCCACCGTCTCCAATTAGCGCGCTTCCATTTCCGATTCAGAATCTTGGGGATTGAGAGGCGGAAGGAGTGTAGGGCGCGTTTGCAGGAGCAATCGAGAGTTGCACCTCGAGTCAAAGGTGAAGAAGATACCGATACGTATAATACAGTGACCCTGAACCGGGGCGAACAGCGACCAATGCACTGGGCCATATGCGTATCTGCAGTGCATTACAGGTCTTTTCCATATTAGAGGGTGTTCAGGCCAAGCGACAACTTCACACTCGTATACAATTATTCCATACGGTGGCAGTACAAGCCGATCGATTATTCAGGCCACGGGATCCTGGCCACTACAACACCAGCCAAACACACACAGGAGCGCCTATAATGATTGATGACCGACCGTCACCGGAGTAAAAAAGCAATGTCGTGCGGTTAAGCGGCGGGGTTGCTGGCGGCAGGGCACGGCGTGGACCGGGCGTCGGGCGACTGGTTGGAGATGGAGATGAGCTTCGTCCTGTACTTGTCGTCCGCCGCGGCGTGGTGCGCATCAGCCATGCCGCCGTCCGGCGACCGGATGGGTGACCCGGACTCCGGAGGCGACTGGGAGGAGATGGCGATCAAGGACTGGCGCGCGGCGTCCTGCTGCGTGAACTCGGCGGGTGCTGCTGCAGGTGAGGCCATCAACCGGAAAGCTGCAAATCATGTAACATGGGGATCCTTGTTAATATTCGCTTTTTTCAGTCCTTGTGAAACATGCTTTGGATCAGTTGTCCACTTGGGTAGCAGTTAGCAAATAGATCAAGCACGGACTAATAAGCAGCTAGACAGCTAGAGGGGTAAGCGTAAGTCTTTCAGTTCTGTTGGGTACTATCAAAGTGGTTGCACACAAGTACAAAAATCACCGCTGTGTACAACACATCATACGCAACTGGAAAGCAAACTTCCAATTCTCAACCATCGATATAGCAACAAACACGTCTAAAGAAACTGCGTGTACCTAACGGGTGAAGCTTCAAGAGGAAAAAATGCAATCTCTATTACTCAACCGGGAACCATGGACTCTAGCAACAAAATAGTATGTAGGGCAGACAGTTTCGTGTCAAAGAAACTAAACGCTGCTGTGCCGGCGATTTTTCATCCTAACCTGTCAAAAATATCAGCCGTGGGCTCCACAAACTCACACTCGGTCTCACTCTCCTCACGTCTCACCACATAGCACGGATCAATCAATGCCATCACAGAATTATCTTCTTGCATTCCATCGTGCAGAAACGCATCCGCTTTAACTAGCTCCTAGACCGAGTGTTATTCAGGCAATTCTCATACATGAGCACAGCAGTTTCATAGCCTCATTGCTAGAGTTAAAGTAATTCATTTTGCTGTTTCAAGCTCGCAATTTACACCGGAACAGTTTCAATTGGGAACAAGATGAAGCAGTGTGAGCACTTAATCGGGTGAAGGCCTTGCACTATGCAACAACAACTGCTATTACTACAGCAAGGCCTTGAGACCGTATGTACCGCAAGTGCAAAGGATGCGTGGAAGACGATAGGATGGTGTCTACTCTGTTCGAATTTGCTGAGCTGTAACAGCAGCTCTTGGGATTTCGGAAAAAAAAAAACAGCAGCTCTTGTCTAGACAACCTCTTTTTCGAACAGCTTGAACCACAGACGACGGCGGCCTTTCAATTTTGCAAAGTTTCTGTCTAAATAGACAAACTCACCGATCAGGAATCCTAAAATATCATTCCCTGTGCGGCTATGGCCGGTAAGAACTGTATGGTTCTACCATGATCCGTAGATCCAAGAACTTAACCAAGCAACGAAACGTAGCACAAACCAATAACATGGCAATACCCAACTCTACGGATCACACGCCCATAACCCGGTCCAGAAAGAAAACACGGATGAAGGTGAGATTGTGAGCGCTTACCGGAGACCGAAGCCGGAGGAGAAGACTTGCAAACACGGTGAGCTCTGGGCGAGAGAAGAGACGATAGGGGAGAGCGAGGCAGAACCAGCCGGGTGGGCCAATTTCTTATAGCTAACGTTTATCTCGACGAGGTAAGCGAGCGGTCGAGTCTGGTGGTGGACCGCTGCGGGGTCGGCCGTCCGCCGATTCGTGTACGGCGCACAATAGGCTGTACCCGTGGAACTGGTTCAGGCGCGGCGACACGGATGGCTCCAAATCGTCGGACACGAGTTGGAGATTAAAAAAAAAAAAAAGGTACTCATGCCTCATGGAGGGGAGGCCCCACGCGGGCGTACACGCGAGTCCTCGTCACCTGCCTGTCACATGACAACGCGGAGGTCCACAGGTCGGCGATGTGCGCGGGCAGTCGGCGCGCCGTGCCAAACGAACCGGTGGCGTGACTGCCTTGAATAGCGGCGCTACGTACAGCTCCTGGTGGGTTCCGGAAACGTCCTTCTCCGGCCGGCCGACGTGTAAAGTGCACGGTCCTAGTTGGCACGCCGCTAGATTTTTTTTTCTTCTGAGCCTGGACAAGGACGAGATTGTCTTGGCGGCTGCTTCTTTTTCGAAGGGGGACGTTTTCCGTCTCGGCACACGCTCGTTTGTGACGTCGACAAAATCCTCTCTGCAATTTCGCTATTGATCATGCGGATCCTCGTGCCGTTGTTGGTTCTGGTTCCAGCCAGGCCCAGCGTTCGGCACCAAGGCGTCGAAGGGGAGCAACGAGAGCCCTGCCTCGGTGTCCCACGGTGTCAGTGGCCAGCCTTCCAAACGAGATCGTCGGAGCAATACTGTTTCGCTCGCCGGCCTCCTGCACATTCTGTTTCCGAACCGTCTGCCGCTCGTGGTCGCAGGCGCAGCAGCGCGAGCAACAGAGCAAGCACCTCTTTCTTTGCAGCGTCGCCGGACGGCACCACGGCAGTCTACTCGTGCCGCCCGGGCTGAGACGACGAAGAGGGAGCCGAGCTGCAATTCTGTATTGGACTTGGACGGCCTGCGCCCCACATTCCTCCTCGTTTCCGGCAAACCGTGCAACGGCCTCGTGCTCCTGACGGACACCCGTTCGTTCTCTGCTGGGTGTGCAACCACCAACCCCAAAACACCGGGGAGTTCGGGCGCATCTCGCAACAACGCCACCAACACGGCCTAGCACACGGCGACCAGACAAGCAGCACAGGGTCGTGGTCGTGGATCTCTTCAGCAACGAAGACGGCGACACCACAGGATGCGAGGTGTACACGCTGCTCACCCCTGGAGGCCAACCGTCGGATGCTTGCCGAAGCGCGTCTCAGAGATGCGGTGACCTGCGCGCACGCCTTTGACGGCGCCGGCGGTGTTTGCAAACGGATGCTTGCACTGGCAGATCTAACCTCACGTGGACATGGATCGCGATCTCTTCTCGGACTCGGTACCTTATCCGCACTACAGAATCGCTGTCCTCTGCTTCTCAATTGCGGACGAGGCATTCGGCCTTGGTCGCCGGTCCTTCATTTCTTGTTTCTTAAAACGAGAAATTCTTTATTATCTTGTTCTTATACACATTGTTAATTCATTACAGCAGTAATCAGTTTGTCACAAAAAAAAAGTACTGAAATAATCCTCATCAAATATCTACGACAACTTCAAAAATATCCCAATGATCAAAGTATCAAAACTTTTTCCAATCAAACAATTAAAGCATAATAACCAAGAAATAACTCTAAATGCTAAATTGGTATAAGCCCATATACTTGCGCCAAAGGTAACAAACAAATCCAAGTAATAAGAAGTGTGACGTTGAGATCCAATTTACACTTAGAAGACCAACCTAAAGGATACTCGTAACCAAGGAGTACCCAAACAAACTCTAATACTTTACTAATACACAAATACAAAATACACTAATAACACATATATTGCCAATGGGATAATTAGGACAGCTCTAACACACAATTTGCTATGAAGTTCCTTGGATCCACAATTTCATTTTTTTTTACTTGGCACATATCAAAACTATAGTTTATCTCTGTTCTCTAATAAAAAAGAAGAAAAAATTAACATGATGTAATGTTAACAATGCCGCTAAGTTAAAGGTAATTAGTATTTTATTATATACAACATTTCAATTACGCATCTAGATATTGTATCATTAATTGATTCTCCCTCTAGTTGAGAGTTTTGATGAGTATGCAATACTCGGTTGTACCAATATTGGCAAATGACTCATATTTAAATATAACACAAACCATACTTTTGTCTATTCTATTAAAAATGAATCAAATAACAACTGATATGACTAAAGAAAATAACATAGCATAAATCATAAAGAGAGGCTAATATAAAATACAAATTATGTAAACTTAGAAATTCATTTTAAGAACATGGCTAGATCAGGATTTTATCCATGTCACTATGTATTTCTCGTTTGTATTAGAGCATTGACAGCTCTCCTTATCATGTGTATTTTCTTAGGTTTTTTCATTCCAGTGTTTGTTGTGCAATCTAATATCTCTTATTGTGTATTAATGTTTGGCTGTTATATACACATCATTTGATTCAATCATGTTGTAAGATAGAATTAACTACATGTTCCTGCTTCATCATTGTCTACAAGAAAAAAAATTCATGAAAATACAAAATTACAAGAGATAAAGAAGAAGATTAAGGTTATGACACCCTATAACTACTGGCTGAAATGAGTTGCTATGCCATTTGCATGATTTTAGAAGATATTAGTGAGAAATCATTCTTATAATATCTCGAATGACACCTATGACAAGAAAGCAAGAAGTCACCCAAGAAATAAATCAACAATTTGACACAAGAAGCCAAAACTCTTAATCATTCATATTAGAATAGCATAAAAGAACTAGACAAGGGAAATGACTTATTGAGATTGGTATTTGTGAGTATAGAGACAACTAATTAATGAATCAACTCAACGACTTTATGATCAATGAAAATTATTTTGCCTACGAGAAAAATTTATAGATAAATTTTATGAAGTTGCAAACTAGTATATTTCATTACAAAGAAAGTTATTATGTAATGCTATTCCAGATACATATAAGCTGGGAAATACTTAGTATCACCTTTTCCATTGCATGGTGACGAAGATTTCAACTTGGATGATAACTCATTGAGAAATGAAAAATGTGAGCAGTCACTTTGAGATTGTATTTTGCAGATACACTTCTTTGAATTCGCATATTCCGTCGTATAGTATTGGTACGCTGTCCACGACGCAATATAGTTTATTTTCCGAGAAATGTGCTTATTTCCTAACGGTGTCACTGCTTATCTTTGTTTAGGATAAGAATTGGGCCACAGCTGTGACTGCGTGATTTTGAATGTACAGTAGTATATGAGTATGAAATAATCGCCATTTGAGAAATGCAGAAGATACCTTATTTCACAGTGTCAATTATTAGACCACGGTTACACTCCGTCAACAAACAAAAAATCATTAATCGCCGCCTTGGGTACGTCCCGGCGTGCTCTACGGCAGAATCGTGGGGTACAGAGTTCCCATGAGCTCTCCGTAATTCGATGCCGCCGAGGAAGCACCTGCCGAGGGCGCATCCGTTGCTGAACCGTAGCCAGCAGCAGGTGCGCGGCGCGTCTGCCCGCTGCTACTCCCACCGGCGTCGTTCTCCGTGGCACCTTTCTTTGGTGGCGCTGAGGCAGCTGCTGTCAAGGGCGCACCCGGCGTTGCTGGACCGTAGACACCACCAGTAGCAGGTGCACGACCCGTCCGCCCGCCTGCGCTCCCACCGGCGGAGATGACTTTCGGTTTGGGCACGTCTTCGTTAACCGGCACGGCCGACGCGCGTGGCGCCCCGGCCACGCACGGGCCGCCACCAGAAACCACCGGCGCGTTCTCAACGGCACCCTTCTTCGGTGGCGCCGAGGCATCTGCTGCCGACGGCGTCTCTGGACCGTAGCACCCTTCTTCGGTGGCGCCGACGGCGCACTCGGCGTTGCTGGACTGTAGACGCCAGCATCAGGCGCCGGACGCGTCCGCCCGCCCGCACTCCCACCGGCGGAGATGACCTTCGGCTTGGGCACGTCTTCGTTCACCGGCACGGCCGACGAGCGTGGCGCCGGGGCCGCGCGCGGGCTGCCACCAGAAACCACCGGCGCGTACGTGCCGCTGCTAACAGTCTTCGGAGGCGGAGGTGGTGTCGCGTGCTTGCCACGTGGAACGGTCACCGGGTAGGGAGGTGGCGGGGACACGCTTGTGGACCCCGCTATGGGACTACGGGGAGCTCCGCCGGAAACCTTGGGCGCGCGCGGTGCGCTCGCGTGCGGCTTCGGCGCCGGTGCTATGGGGTGGGACACTTGTTGACCGGAAACCTTTGGAGGGAGTCTCGCGCTCGTCTGCGCCTCCGGCGCCGGCGGCACAATCGCGAGTGGCGGAGCTGGAGCTGTAGGCGAGACGGGCCGGGCCGTGGGCGGCGCGCCCGAAACTCCCGGCACGGTCGCGAGCGGCGGGGGCGCCCGGATGATGGGCGTGGACGGTGGGCCTGAAACGCCCGGCACGGTCGACGCGAGCGGGGGCGATGCGGGCCGGGCCGTGGGCGGCGCGCGGATGACGGGCGCCTGGCGTTCGCAGCGGCGGAACAGGTCGCGCGGGAGGACCGCGCGGAAGAATGCGCGGGTGAGAGGGCCGCAGTGGTCGTCGACCTCGTCGGCGGCGCGGCAGCACGCGCGCGGGATGAGGCGGTCGGGGAAGAAGGACGCCAGGATGAGCTCGTGCTTGCACGAGCCGCCCAGCGCCACCACGTTCTCCAAGCACTTGCGCTTGTCGGACTCGGACCGCGGCCGAGCCGGGACGAGGCCGTCCACGAAGGTCAGCGACCGGCGCGCCGAGGCCGGCTCATCGGCGCACGCGGCCGCCGTCAGGACCGCGGCCAGGAGGAGCAGCGACAGTGACCTCATGGTTTGATTGTTGCCTTGTTGGACAGTTGTTGTCTTCTTGTTGATCACCTGCGGTGGCTGAAGGCTGATTTATACTAGTGAACCCAGGCGCTGTTTTAATTTCGATCGTTTTGCGGGGTAATTAATAGCAGGCTTATGACCATTGTAACCGTGGTCTGAGGATATGTAACATCTGTAAGACCTGAATGTGTGCATTGAAACCTTTTGAGACTTGATTTTTTTTTTGTGTGTGTGCTTTTGATTTTGTGAAAACTGCTTTTGGTTGCCATTTTCTTGTTTCAGTCGGTCACACTGTAACCGCTCTTTGAGAAGTTCAAGCAAACTGAAAGAGCTTTCAAGTGGTCTATAAAACAGTAAATTATACAACGCCTCATGTTAAACAAGATAATATGTGGTGTACGAAAATTAAAAACTATCTTGTTTAAGTGAGATCATATATACAAATACAAAATCGTACTTGTTACCAACTATGGCAAAACGGCTATTACTCATAGTGAAAATTTGTAATAATTTACGCTCAGATGCATTTTATGATGTAGAGTCAGGGAAATTTGCTTGATGAAATAGAATTCTCTATATCTGAGAAAACTCTGGCAAGCGGCAAGCCAAGGGGGAAAAAAAAAAAGAGGCGAGTCAAGCCCGAAAGAACAAGGCCCGAACAAGCCCAGCCCATTAAGGAGATCCAGTCGTTATTGGACGGATAAACTCTGAAGAAGTTTCAGTTACGAGACGAAGGACCAGTCCAGAACCCACCATTGCGCTGCTCGAACCTGTAGCGATAGGCCACTCGCCGCCGATGCCCGCGGCGCCGGGGACCGGTCCCGGCTGCCTGGGGTCACCGGTGCAGGCGCCCTCGAGCTCATTCGCCGGAGTTAAAGGTGCTCCACGGCAGCTGGGCGTATCCAAGCCGTCATGGATCGTCCGCACTGAGGTAGCTTCGTCTCCTCCCCCTTTGCACTTGTTCATTTCTGTTCTTGCATCTGCAATTCGTCGAACACCTGATGGGCGGGAAGTAACGTTGTTGAACCGTAATGTGGAGTATCTCTTTGAACTCTGTCTCTGTTGCGGACCACAGGGATAGTGTGGGAGCAGCCTATTTGTTTGTTTGTCTTTATGAAAACAACTGAAATTCATAGCTACAGTGTGTTGAGACAGCAGAAGCAAATAGATCGAGGAGGTCTGGAGGACACAACCTAATTAAAGGCTTACATTTTCTCCTTGCAACTTTATTGAATGACGACATGGAAGGGCATTCATCTCATGTTAGCAAGATATGTGGCATTTAAGGTTGTCACTGGTCTGAACCTTGGAATAATGGGTGTTGCATAAGCAAGTGCCCGTTGTGAGCACTATGATATTCATGAAGTTATTCAGGAATTCATGTGCCTCCACATTTATAATCTTAGCTAAAGCACATCACATTAGAGTGTAGAAAGAGGAACATGGAAAGGGAAAGCAAAGACGTGGACTAGGGTCTTTGAAGTTTGAACTGTAGGAAAGGTGGAACAAGGGGAATTTGTAACAGTCTGCGCTCAAACGGTGAACTCTACCTAAGTCATAGTTTAGTGTAACATGCTCTAGGGTCCAGTGCACAGTGACTCTTCAGTTTTTTGCTGAATTCTACCATGCCGTTCTGAGTTGGGGAAGCACCTGCAGTTTGTTTTTAATAGGAACTCATACATTTTGAATTAACCACTAGACTTGCCTCCCCAGATTCATTGCATATTTACCACATAATTTGAAGTGGGAAAAACACCCCATGCTCTTGTCAGTGCCCACTTCCTCTGATCCCTGTTGTATCATCCGCCAATTTAGGACATCTGCACATTGGCAGACTGGTGAAGCACCAGAATCTCTAACAGAATATTTATAGGCATGTTTCAATATTGTGCACAATGGTTTATGATGTGTTAACTGAGTCTATGATGCACAGTCAAATGTCAGGAGGGAGAGACCAAAACGACCTGATCCTCCTTGCAACGTCTGCAAAGGCACAGGAAGAATAGATTGCCGAAATTGTTTTGGTCGAGGTCTTGATTTTACTCTAGCTCCATACTATTACTACCTTGTGATATGCTAAGCATTGACCATTCATCAGTGTTATGTGTTTCTTAAAACAATCTGGTCTGTGATTTGCAGGAAGAACAAACCATGCTGATCTTGTCATGCTCCCGAAGGGTGAATGGCCACTATGGTGAGGCCGTGAGGTGGCGTGTTCGTGTCTTATTCTGCTCTCGACAATGGTGTTAATCTGTACTACTCTTTTTTTCAGGTGCCGAATTTGTGGTGGCAGCGGACTAGATTATTGCCACCGGTGCCATGGAACAGGTGAATATAGGGAACCCATGGGTTTCCATTTCACTGCTGGAAGAAATGAGCTTGCCTTCGTCATGCAAGTGCTTGCAGCCTGCAAGGCCAGCCAATTGTAGTCTGGTCAATATGCATGAAACAAAGAAGGCACCGTGGTTCATAATAGCTATACTACAATGTGAAGTACCCGTTTTGGGACATTGCTGTCACCGACAACGAACATCTGTGTTTTGTGAAAATGTAGATCTAGTGCTAACTTTGTGACAACTCTTGCTTCACGGAATGAAAATGCAATACAATATCATGAGTGTGAAGTAAGGACAAGGCACTCCGTGATGAGTGCATGGTGCAGGCAACCTACTTGTTGATGTTTTGAGCAGTGGCCGCCTGGTCGGGGTATGTTACTGAGTCATCGGGCGCAACACATATGATTATAACAAGGTAACAAAAAACTGTCTCCTCGCGGAATGCAAAACATTTCACTTCATCATCTGTAAACTTGGCAGGATCAGGTACAACTAGAAAGCTTTAAAAATTATGGTTTTGTATAAGCGGACCAAATTCAACATTGGAAATTTTGCTGAATTTGAATGTCAAGTGCCTGAACACCTAAAATATCTGAGACACCCTGAGGCAGTGACGGCTCGATAAAACGGAAAGACCATTTCTTTCTTCTCTCCAAAGCAGAACTCTGAAAACCCACCTAAACCCCCGCACCAAGGAGAGAAAACCCCAACAAAAGGCGAAGGCGCCTGCGCAGCAACCCATTCTGCGGCTGCGGTGGTGTTCGGCCTCTGCGATGTGCGTCTCCGACTCCGCTGCGGCGAGAGCTTTGGCTTCATCGCCCCTTTCTCCTGCACCTGGTAATCGATCGATCCATCGCCTTCCCTTCTGCTCTGCGTTTCATACATCTGTCGCCGCTCTGCAGTCTGCACCACTAAGCTGATTTCGCTCTCGTCTCTCTAGATCCTTGCGCTGTGGAGGAGAGGACGATGGAAGCCGATCAAGAGACACGAGCCCTTCCTGGTAAGCAACAGCTTGTCAAACCTTCCGTCGGCGATGCAAAATGCTTCCTTTTTCTTCTTCTTCTTCTTCTTCTTCTTCCTCCTCTGCCTGAATCAGGAGGTTTCCTTGATGAAAAGTCCGAACTTTACCTCGCCATGACCTTCCCTTCCGTTGTGTGCCGCGCACGCAGGTGGCGCCGACTCTTCCCGCGTGGTGATGGAGGAGTTCGTGATGGGCGACCACGCGCGGCTCCTGGACTCCATGCGGCTGGCAAAGGAGCTGGCCGCGTCGTCCATCCTCTTCGCCAAGCTCTACGAGCTCTTCGCCTCCGACGCCGCGCTCCGTGAGGACCTGGCGCACGTCCGTGGCGACAGCAGCGAGCCCCTCCGCGTCGTGGCCTACGGGCTAGGCGGCACGCAGTACAGCTGGGCGCCGCGGTTCCGGCTCGCTGTCCTGCTCCTCCTGCGTGACACGTTTCCCGAGGTGGTCGGCGCCATCGAGGTGGTGTGCCCGACCGTGGCCCCGGTGGAGCGCCGGGCGCTGGAGGAGCTGGGTTGCGTCGTCAGCGCGTTGACCGCGCCTTGCCGACCGGTCCACGAGCCGACGCTGATCTTTATGCCCTACCCGGACCGTGTCTTCTTCGAGAACCTGCTCATCCTGAACTGGAGCGCAGAGCAGCTTGGCAATATCATCTTGTTCGGGCAAAGCTTCAACGCCATGGTGAAGATGCTAGAGCTGAGCATGTCAAAGCAGGAAAAGTTTGGTGTCACCGTGCAGAGAGAGAAGGTGAGAAGGATGCTAGCAATATAGAAGTTTGTGCGTGAAATTGAACTATGCGCAGATTTTAGGGGTTTGTTCGACAGTCCTCTCTTGGGAGACGGCCCTGATCCTTTCCAGAAAAGTGATGCTGATCCAGATGAAGTGATCGAAGATCAATCCGACAGTTCAGGATCAGGATGCATATGCATGCACTGCGTTGCTCGTATTGAGAGCCAAACCATGATTACTTCTCTTCCCAGCTGCTTTTGAATTCATCTATTTCATCTTGGTGCTGAAATTGACATGGAAGACCTTGTACCAGGTTGTTTTGCAACCCAATTCTTCTTCTGTACCAATCCCTATATGTTTATGGGTTTATGAGCTTCGGATCTGATTCTGATGTCTGCGTTGCCCATTTTGCTGTTGCAGGTGATTGTACTACAAGGATCTGGACCGCGGTGAACATCCAGATGAATTATGATGCTCAGTTACTGGGGTAAGACCTTCCTTAAAATTCTTTGAATCAGATTTATCTTTCTTTCTGCTTTTTGATCATTAATGTCCGTGACTGAAGTTACAAGTTGATACAGCGTACACCAATATGGTATATTATAGTTTCTCATGTAACAAATGCTCTTTGTATGCTAGTTGGTGTAGCTAAACTGCTTCTGATAATCTGAATTTGTTCTATTTGTGTCACATTTAGACTTCATTTGGGCTTATTCCTCTGTTTCTGACCTTGGTGAGAGATTTGCTTCATCAATTTAATTTTATATTCATTGGCTTACTTAAACAGATGAACTGAAAAATGCAGTGTAAATTTTGTAAGGTACTAAAATTCATCTGATATGATTTGCATAACTGTTTCTCTGTTATATGTCTCTTCTGGCATTGCAAGTTTAGATTTGTTATTTATTGTGAATGACTTCACCAACTAATTCATATTCTTCATTTTCAATAAATTAGATGGCATTTAAATCCTAGTGATGCATACATCGAGGACAAGAATTTAAAAGAAGCTGAAAGCATAATCAATGAATTGCATGAAACTATGTTGGATGTTAGGAGTTCTTCACTGTACACAGAGTTTACTGATCATCTGAAGGAAAATCCAAGCATTAGAGATCGCATCTCAAGCATGTTGGGAGATCATGAATGTATGGAATTGGTTATTTATGGCCTTGGGAGCTTTGAATTTTACGTGAAGTCTCAGTACCAGCTTGCTTTTGCTCTCCTTCTGAAGGAAGATAACATATTTCCAGTTGGTGACATTGAAATATATGACCCAGCACTTTCCCCTGCCGATGTCATGGCTTGCTTCAAATTGGGCATAAAAGTTCTCCTGGTTAGTGAGCAATGCCGAAGAAGTGTCGAGAAGCCAACACTTTTCTTTGTTCCGGGACTGAAATTTACTGGGAACCTAATAGAGTCAAACTTCTCCCCGAAGCAGTTAAATAAGATGATTCTGGTTTCCTATGGGTTGAAGGACAGCGGGAAAGGAGCTCCTGATGCACTCGAAAACATGGACTGTGGACTTACCTGTAGCATTGGTTCCTTGGCTTTGGAAAGAAACAGATTCTTGTGGGCATGCATGGATTACATTCACGAAGCCATTGCTATGGATAACTTTCAGGAGGGTCTCTTTGCAGTTTCTGGATTGGAATTCGAGTTTTTTGAAGTAGCTGATGATATGGACATGAATGTAAAATTACCAAGTACGTGTTCTGCTTATGAGCTTGTGGTTTGTGCCCTTTTTTCCCTAGTATTTTATTCGAATCTGTATCTGACTTTACAGGGTTGGCTCTCAAGGAAAAGTTTTACTTTGACTTTGGGTTGGAGATGGAGTGGAACTCCTCTCTTGCTTTTGAGTAAGATCTCTATAATCATGAAGCCAATATCTAACTATTTCATTTTTTGTTATTTTTATACGTTCTGCTGAGGATGTCATTAATATATTCATTTTATTGAAAAACCATCATATATTGTTTTGTATCTCTTTTGTCAGTCATGTCGCTTCGCTCTGTATGCAACTAGAAGAGAGAACACGCCCATTCAGGGAAGATGAATGTGAATGCAAGGATGACGATCCTCCATTCTGGGGACAGGTTTTCTGTCATCGTCTGCCAGAGATGAATCGCACAACATGGTCCCCTCCTCCCAACGGTTGGATCAAGCTCAACTTCCATGGCATTGGCTGTTCCAAAGGTCTTCCCGCCTCTATCGGTGGTATATTCCATAATGACAAAGGTGAGGTGCTCTCTTACTATGCTGGTCCTATCGGAGATGTGGATCAGATCGTGGCCAGTTCTAAGGCACTTGAGGTCGGGCTACAACTCATGATTGAGCACTATGAACCAGTATACAAGCTGATCATCGAGGGCGACAATCTTTCTGTGATACACTGGTGCAACAGAATCACTCACCCACCTGAAAGAGCTAAAGATTCATTTATGCATAGCTTTTGGCTCATGGATTTGAGGCCATGCAAGGAGACCGAGGCACCTGCTACTGCCGAGGCAACTGAAGAATGCAATGAGAGAAAATGTAAAGATGAGGATGTTGGTTCAAAGGATAAACATGAGGATGAATGCAATGAGAAAGAAGGTAAAGATGAGGATGTTGGTTCAAAGGAGGATAAACATGAGGACGAATGCAATGAGAAAGAAGGTAAAGATGAGGATGTTGGCTCAAAGGATAAACACGAGGATGATGATTCAAAGGATGAAGGCGAGGATGATGGTGCTTCACAAGGTGAATCTTCAGGGTTTGTCATCCCTCCTGGATGGGCTTCAAGAGAGTACATAGCTTGGCGAGTCAAGGAAGCGGCTAATCAGGTTGCAGTTGATCTGGCAAGTCTTGGACGTTATCTACCTGGATTCATTGAACACCTCTCAACCGTTTGTGACTGTGGGCATGGAATGGACATGAAGAAGGACAAACCAGACATTGCATGGTAAGGATCTAATGAAATTGGCCCTCCATTCTGATAAAAGTTTGTGTTCCATTGTCTTCATTGCTAACAATCATGTCTGCCACAGGTTTTTTCATGATTTGGATGAGGACCTTTTAAAACGACTAAAAATTTGAGCTTGAGGATTCTGTAACCTGTTCATGAAGGGTTGCCGCTGACTGCTGTAGCTAATGTTTTTGCCTGTTTTATCATGGTTGTCTGTTATGAACAAGTCATGTCTGTCTGTTCTTGATGAAGTCCTCCATCTGCAAGATGAGTCTCTAACATCAATTGCCAGCTTGTGAAAAAGCACAGCCTGTTAATGTGTCATGATCCAGACGAGCTATACGTGGGATGCGTCTGTTGATGGTTCATTTGATCTGTAGCTGCTTTGATTCGTATCTTTCCTCCTAATTTAGTGTAACATAATTTTTGTCACCGTAGCCTTGAGAGGCTCTGCGGGTGCATTTGCGAACAGCAACATGAACATGCCTGCAATGCAGATGAATTTTAAACATGAACAAATTTCTGAGCTGATTTGTGTTGGCTAATGAACTTATGACCATGTTTGCATCCTGTCAGCGGATACCAAACATGTGTGATGCTATGAAAAATGATGTGCTTATTGCTTACTACGCTTTTTCCTTGATGTTACTCAAATGAACTGGGCATCGAGCACACCATCGAGTAGTCGATACTCAAACTCAACGAGCACGCCGTCCTCCTCGAATACTTAAGCTCTGCATCACGCCGGACGCGGCGACCTCCGCAGCCACGAAGATCTGATTCTGAAAGGAAGAGTTCATCCATCATGCCGGGGGAGAGAACGAATCCATCTTCAAGGGGCTACCAGTAGTCTGCCACACCAAATTCCAGCGCCGCCGCCGCCACCGCTGGCGGCGGCTAATCAACGGGCCACCGGAGACAATGAAGACGCAGAGTTCTGAGTTCATCGTGCTTTTCCGATCGTTTGCATGGATCTGGCGCAGGGCGGGCATGGAGACCCGCGTACTCGACCGCGGATTGCTCGATCGGATCGCGACGCGCTACGGGAGGTCGGCCAGGGCGGCGGCGGGCGGTCGACCGGGGCCAAAGAGCCGGCCTGTGTGACGGAGGACCAATCTACAAAACCATAAATAGAATGAGGGGGTAATATGAAATTTGGATTGTGATTATTGGTCGCGATCCAAATTAGGGGGTAATGGCTGCGGTCCGGATCGGATGCCTAGAAAGCAGGCAGCAGAAAAAATACTTGCATAGTAGGGCTCGACATTCTTTGTTTATTCTTTATTTGAGGCCCTCCTTCACCTTCCTTCCTTCCCCGCCTCGCCATGGCGGCGGAGCGGTAACCGGTTAGCCCGCCCCCCACCGCGGCGCCCACAGACATGGAGCTGGGAATGCTATTGTGCGTGGAAGCCACTTCGTCATCTGGTCGCGGTAGTATGACCGCTGCATCTTCGACAAGGAGGCCTTCCGGCGGCGGCGCTGCTCAGCGCTAATGCAAAGCGTGCGCGCATGGAGCAACCAATCGCGCGCTGAAGACCTGAAGTGGAATTTGGACCCGACATACTGCATTGTGGACGGGAACGGCTAGCACTGGGCCGTAGAACGCAGACTGGAAATCCTGGTAAATAGCCTCTCCCCTGTTTTAGGTTCGTGTCCCCTGGAAATCCTGGTAAATAGCAGTGGTAAATTGGTCGGCGAGCTTCTACCTGATTCTTCCTATTTGATTGGTGTATAAGCTCGCGACGCTGGCAAAGCTTGGTGTGCAGGCAGGGCTCGGAGCATGCACTGCCCACCACATACTCGATGGAATGCTTGACCCATGTCACTGCGTGTCAATTCCCCATCTATTTCATTCACATTCACAGTTACCCGTGAATTCCTCCAATTTATTTACAAGATTACAACAATTTTATTGCTTTCCTTCACTAAACGATTCCTAAAATCAGCAGCAGTGTACAATAACAGTACATTACATGCCTCCAGTTATCTAGTTCTCTGGATGATTTGAATCTTAGAGCTAGTAGTACGGTAGCACCATTCACTATAACTCGTCATCTCTATGTTAATGGTTTTGGTGCGTACTTGTCCTATGTAGAGAGTTTATACAGCGGCAAGTTTCCTTCTGTGCTTTGCCATTCTGCGGGATGCTGGTTAGCTTCTTGCTGTTGTCATGGCTGTTCAATTGGTTGGGGTACTGTTAAAGCCATGGGATCGCTTCGAGTACTCCTTTATGAGTCTGGAGAATTCAGAGCTCTTGTTCTCCAGTAATTTAGATGGCGTGTCATATTCTATAATTTTTCCTGCTCAAGATTAGAATACATGTGTTATACTGTTGTACTGAACAAACTTGGCTTAGTAATTTTGGTCTTTGTCTGTTCACAGTGTGGCATACCTTCACTGAAGACAATAATGAGATCACTGTCAATTACTGTGTGAATTCTGTGTGCTATTGTCAAGACTGTGCAATCTCCGAACTCCTTGCGGATAGTTTCTTGGATAATTGCATCAGTAGAGGAGTCAACGGAAGCAGTTGCCTCATCGAGTACAAGAACATTACTTCGCTTTAGCAGAACCCTTCCAAGGCAAAACAGCTGCCTCTGTCCGACACTCCAGTTTTCCCCATTCTCGACAACTGCAAAAAGTAACTCATTTGGCATCTCAAGGAAGATATTCGTGTTAATGGTTTATGGTAATAGATTAACTAGAAGGATGCCTTACCTGTTGAGTCCAGCTTCTTTGGATTTTGCCTGACTATATCACCAAGCTGGCATTTATCTAAAATCTGGCCAAACGAAGGGGAAAAGGAAACAGACTCGTGATCAGATGCCGGAAGAGATACGAGCTTCTTTCCCCATCATCACCGTTTCAGTTAGTTTTTCCATTCAGTCTGTTATTCATTTACTGATTGACTTAAACTGTGGTGATCATGTTGTGGTTTTGATGTGTTGATATTAAAACCGCTTCAAGATTATCAGAGAAGTCTAAGTATTGCTTTGTACAGCGTGTGCACTTTACACGTGTTTCTCTATTTTACTCAGGGCATGTTGACGCTTGATAGATGAACACATCACTGGCATCAAATTTTACTAATAATATACTGTTACCAATATTTGTTCACAGAAGACACTTCTATAACATTTTATGTGGTAACATAGAACAACAAGTGAGCATGATGACCCATTCTGTGTATAATTAGTCTCCATATCACATCTTAAATAAGGTATTCTTCTATCATGGTATTCATAGTTGATTAAATTACCTCCCATACACGTTGATCAGAGTACTCGTTCAACGGATCAAGATTCCCTCTGACTGTCCCTTCAAACATGGTTGGATCTTGTGGAATGATGCTAAGTCTTCCCCGTAAATCATGCAGCCCTATTTTGCAGATATCAACACTGTCGATCTCGATTGTTCCTTCCCTTGGTTCAACAATCCGGAAAAGTGCTTGTATAAATGTTGATTTCCCACTTCCAGTACGCCCTACAACTCCCACCTTCTTCCTTCCTGGAATTGTGCATGATATATTTCTCAAGACAGATGGGAGATGCTCTGCATATCTGACCTGTAAAAGCGAAAAGCCATATCAGATGACTCATATGAGCAAATGCACATATTGGGATAAAATATATGTGAAATGTAAGTCTTCCCTCTGAAAACTGTTAATAGCATTTTCTGCAAGCTGTTTAAACTTTGTTTGAATGGATCAAGATTCTCTCTGACTGTAATTTTGCTTTGCAGCATTTTCTGCAAGCTTTTAAAACTTAGTATGAGCATACAGTTATTCATTTTGGTACATAATGTATCAGATTCGTTTTAGGCCAGTGCAGTACAGTGGTAGATTTGTCTATCCATTTATCATTTCTACCCTTTCTTTTTGTGGTGCTGTATGTTTGGGGTGGTAGCGGGGTGACAGAGTGCAGTTGTTCTCATGAATGCCTGATTACTTATACTTGTATTGGATCCGATCCACACTCATCAGAGTATTCTCGCATACCTCCAAGGATCTTATATTGATAGTACCATCTTCTGGCCAGTTGCTTGGTGGTCGGTTGCATTCAACTACTAGAGGAGCCTCACTAGGGATCCTTGAGTACTGCATTATTCTTTCAACTGATATCATTTTGTTCTCTGTGTTGCAAATGTTCCAAGTTATAGATGCCAACTGTGAGTTGAGGTTCAATGCATAAGTCACTGCAAGTCCAGCAATGCCTGCATGTCCAATTATATTAGTTTGAAAATCATCAAACATGAGATTGATTAGAGCTTTCGTAATCACCAAGAGCCTATGTGCATTTAGAACTTACTTGGGTTTATGAAACCTTCTGGTAGGCTCACTAGCAGAATCAAAGAAAAGGCAAATACAAAGTTGGATAGCATGTTTAGTCTGAAACAAAGCCACTCGACTGCAGAGATGTTATGAAACCATGGCCTGGAGTGGTTATCAACAAGACCAAGGTTTGCTTTTCTGAAACGTTCCTTCTGCCCATATGCTCTGATACTTGACGCACCTGTAAGTGATTCTGCAAAATGGTGTAGGATTGGAGCCCTTTGGATTTGTGATAAGCGAGCCAGCTCTCTTGCCGTTGGTATGTAGTACCGCTGCACATTATTCAGATAGTGTATAGGTTCAGCCTTTTGTGAAACAAATAGTTGAATACCATAGTTTAGATGCTATCAATGCTTCGAGGACTTCATGGTGCAAAAAATGTAACACTTTACATGATTGTAATTTGTAATAGGAAAAAGTGATTTTGAAACGGAAGATGTTTTTTAGAACTCATACTTGGCACAGGAAACAGAGCACCGTCACTGGAATGAAGATAGCAAAAACTGGCCATGCAACTTGTGACATAACACCAATGGTCCCCATTATTTGTATAACTGAAAACACACACCAACCAAGCTTGTTTGCTATTTCCAGATCTAGAACACTTTGATCATTGGAGGCCTGTTACATGTCAAACAAACATTAATGAGTTTAAGCCTGTGTGAGTATGGAATGGTAGAACTAAATTAGCACTAACCCTGTTCAAAATTCTGCCAGTGGGTGTGGAGTCAAAGAAGGACATTGGGGCACGCAGGATACAGTTAAGCATGTTCTTGAAGAACTTTTCTGATGTTAGTAGACCGATTAGTGACACAAGCATGGATCGAGCAAAGACGCACAGTGCACTTCCAATAGATAGTGCTATATACACAGAGAAAAGGAGGCCTAATCCAACAGTTGGGGTGGTTGCAGACGTTGGAGGAGATGCCCATGCCATCCAATAGTTGCTAGCAACCTGAAATATTTGAAAGAATGACTGTGCAGCTATTGTTACTGGCACTAAAGCACCACCATGAACTGCTCTCAGGTACGTCCAGTAAACCTTTTTGCCAATGCCTCCCTTTTCTCGCTCTTCATCCTGTGTTAACCTCCCCTTTTGACTGATGTCTTCTGATACGTCGTGTGCTGACTCTTGCTTTGTTATGCCCTGAAGCTGGTCATCTGTCTCGTTTTCTGTATCAAACTCATCCTCACTGTCTTCTGATTTTTGGTTATCCAATGGCATTCTGCTGGAACTCTCAGCATTTATGACAGATTCGAGAGCCTGGCTATGGGCTCCTACTATAGCTTCAAATCCTATGTTCTGTTGAAGGAGCTCATCAAACTTTCCTTTCTGCACTATCTTTCCATCCTGCATCACCTATTATTTATTTTGTAATCCATGCTGTTAGTTTCCTTGTCAACTTTAACCTGTGGAGTTTGGACATGATTGGCTAAACAGAAAGTAGTTTAGACACTCACCAGTATAAGGTCAGCAGATGGAAGGAACTCGACTTGGTGGGTCACATACAGTATTGTTTTTTCTTTGAGAATTCCCATCACACAATCCTGCAGAATCAAAAGTTTTTATTTGCTTAGCATATGGACTGATTGGTTTCCCAGAAGTTCAGAAAATGAATGAAACAGTAACACTGGCATTTATTCATTTCTAAATTAACATTTATGAACTCAATTATACAAAGCAAAAAAAAAACATTATGCATTTATTAGGACCACTAAACACACCTTGAAAAGCTGACTTCCAGTATGAGCATCTACTGCACTAAAAGGATCATCGAAAAGGTAAATATCTGCATCTTCATACACTGACCTAGCAATCTGAATTCGCTGTTTCTGTCCACCACTCATGTTAATTCCTCTTTCACCAATTTCGGTCAAATCACCATTTGCAAACAACTCAAGATCTTTATTTAGTGCACAAGCTTTTATAATTTTTTCATACTTTTCCTTGTCATATGAGTTTCCAAACAGAATGTTGTCCCTGATGTTCCCAGACAGGATCCAGGCAGTTTGAGGAACATATGCCTTTGTCCCACTGACCCTGACAGTCCCATCTAGCTTTGGCATCTCCCCAAGTATACATGATAGTAGACTAGATTTTCCAGAGCCGACCATTCCGCAGATGGCCACTTTCATCCCTCTCTTTACTTTGAAGTCGACATCTGTTAGTGTCGGAGAAGTTGTCTCAAGTTCCCAACTGAATATTCCATGATCAATCTCCACATCGTAGTCAGTATTGTCTCTTGGTACTTCTGTAACTGCATCATATTTCAGCTCCTCCTCCTGGAGATATTTTGCCACTCTATCAGCTGAAACTTTTCCCTGTGCAAACACTGAAAGCAAGTCAGGAAGTGTGAATATTGGATCTTGTAGCATCCGGAATGTTGCAAGAGCAGACAAAACAGTTCCAGCCGTCAGAGGAATCCCCATCAGTATGCATGAGCCGAATGTTATGGAGGATATAAATGCAGGTGACCCCCAAAATATGAATGTTGTTAGAGCTGACAACCTCACAGATCTCCATAACCAGTTGTACTCATCTCTTCGCAAAGCTTCTAGCTTTTGAAGGTACTGCATATCCCATGCTTGAAGTTTCAGTATTTTCATGCTTCTAAGAACTTCCGTTGTTGCCTTCATTCTATTGTCTTTGGCAACCATGATCTTCCCTTGCAATCTTTTCTGCATTCTGGTTAGTGGAATATTGCAAGCCATTATTGCCAGTGTCGCTGCTAAACCAGCCCAGGCCCCAACCCCTAAGTTTTGATGGAGAACATAGACAGCTAGAGAGAGCTGAATGGGTAGCATCCAGATGTAGTTAGTGTACCATATAACATCAGTTATCCTTTGTATATCTACACTCATGTAGTTTATGATCTCTCCACTAGTATGCTTCTGCCTTGAACTGCAGGATAAGCGGAGCCCCTTTTGATAGATGTGGGATATCAAAGCAGCTCGCAGCCGCATTCCAAGCTGTCGAGCTCCAAAAATCCATTGTCTCTGTGCTATTGTTTCCACAACTTTGGCGCTTAGAAAAGCAATAGCGAGAATGTAACCTCTTTTGAGTCCATATTGCCGCTCCCCACCAAGGAACTTCACCAAGTCATTAATCAGTGAGGGTCCAACATAGGATGCGCTAGCACTTAACACTGCAAATCCTGCATTGATCATTGCTTTCTGTCTAATAAACAGGAACATTGCTTTATAGATTGATGAAGTACTTAAACCATGCCTCCGTTCAACATCATCTATTATCTTTTTAAATGAGTCAGAGAGTAACTCGGCAGAATCTTTGCCATCAACATCTGGCACTTCATTCTTCTCTAGTGGTTTCTTGTATCCAGTAGCAAAGACAGGGTTCATCCAGGAGAATGTGACTAGTTCTAGAAGACTTGCTCTTCCATATGGACATGGCCTTTTGGCTTCTGCCTGTTGTCCTATTGATGAACTCAATAGTGGCTCAGTTATGCTGTTATCCGTCAAGGTGATTCCTGTTTTTCCTCTGACTGAAAATGCAAATAGATAAGTGCAAAGAGCAAGCATGAATAGATTGATCCATTCTTCAAAACCCACATATTGATGATCTGATAAAATTGACCTGAAATCAAATACCACGCTGGTAACTGATTGCAGAAAAGTGAACATCCACCATCCCCGAATTATCAATGGAATTTTTGTAGATTTTGTTTTCTGAAACCTGAATACTGCTAGGGACAATATTACCCAGGATAGCACCTGCAAACCTTCACTAAAAACAAAAGCTGAATACTTGCAATAACTTGTTCTTTCATGTAACTGTGGAAACAGCGCCCTGAGAACATGAGTGGCTAATATAAGCAGGCAGCAAGCTCTGCTTGCTTGACATGAGATTCCCAGCTTTATGTCTTCACCCTTTTGTTCCTGATATGGATGCTTGTTGTTTTCAGGAGTTGCAGTCTTTAATCTCGGTCTCCGCCATTTGATTTTTTTGAACAGAAATTGAGCCAATATGCTCATAATGAATAGCAGTTGTATCAGAGCAAAAACACTCGTCCATAAGCAAGGTGAGTATAGCTCCAGCCATTCTTGCAAATACTGCAATATAGTGGAATCTGTAACAATACAATGTAACTTTCATGTCAAAATCCAATTGCAGAATAAGTTCTTAAATTATCATTTCCCTCTTATAACATAGGTGGGCTAGCATGTAGGATTATGTCATAAGTTCTGATAACAGTTGTTATGCCACATAAATTGTTCTAAAACTAATCTAAACTGGTAGCCAATGACCAATGAAAAAGGACTTAGCAGAACAAATTGTTGAAAAACTTGATTAACACTGATCACTGTTGTCATGTTTTCAGAAGCTTTGGATTTTGGATTGGTAACTCATCTGCAGTTTCAGTGAGATAAAGTATGCTAAGCTTCCTTTCAGAAAAGCCCATTATAAATATTGTTTATTTGGTAATTCAAGCATAATTAGTTAAGAGATGGTCTTGGTCAGGTTCATTCTTCTTTACTCACATAGCCAGATTGAATAGACCGTGTATTTTTGACATTTTTCTCACTTCTTTTCTTTTGGAACTCATTCTTCTGCGAGCTGGACACCTAGTATAGTAACGATGTGTATTAAAAACTATCTAAATCTTTCATGCTGACCATCTCCTTTACCTTAAAGTTTCCAATGAACCAAAACTAGCTAAGTGTGCGGATCAAGAAACAATGGTAGTTTTGTAACCCATGTTTTTACAGGCTAGTGCTGTCTTAAACTAGAAGGAAGAAGTTATGGCAAGAATATCCTTGGTTTGCTCATGGGTGCAAAAATGTCATATGGGTGGAATGAGTTGGCCCTTATTCAGATGGGTATCGGGATGGTGAAGATGGAAATCTAACCCCATCCATGACACATAACGTGACTGTTGTCATCCCAATATTCCATATTCATTTTTCAAATTATAGGCCAAGTCTTGCAGCTGCTAGAGAAAATTAAGAGTTTAAGACCTCCAGTAGTATTTCCTTCACTTGTGTAAATGAATGAGGTTAGTTCCTTGGTTATTAATGATTAGTTTTGTGGGTCTTCCCCTTCATGTTAGAATGCATTAATGCAGCCCCACAAACAGAGTTTAACGTGATTACGTGAATATCTTAGTAGGAGCTTCATTTGTTTCCATGCCCCTGATGATCTTCGCATACATTGCAGGGCCGGGAAAGCTAAGGGTGAAGGAATGGTGGAGATAGAGCGATGGTTATGCAGTGATGACTGATGACCCACGGATATGTCCGCCACCAGTGGGGGGAGGAATCAGTCGTATGCATTAATCTATCTTCTGCATGCAGGCACAGGGTCAGAGACTCACACGGATGAAGAATTACCTGACGAATCACGGAGCAAGCCCCACTGAAGGAACATCTCTTGCACCTTGTTGGGAATCCTTGCGAGAGCAGGCAAGTGCAGGCTGCCCCTCTCCATTGTATTGCCAACGAGAGAGAGAGAGAGAGAGAGAGAGGGGTTCAGTGGTCAGGTTGAGTGGTGATGTTGTAGAGGTGGAGATTGGGGGTGTCAGACTAGGACGGAGAGACCCCTGATCGTTGCAGTTTTGGCTTGTATCGCAGCACGCAGATCCCGAAGATACAGTTTTCACCACGCAAGCGGCCTAGCTCCTCCGTGGTGTTAAAAAAATGCCGCTGGACGACGCTGGTCAACAGTTGATCATTGCAAAGGAATATCCTATCAGGTGATGCTTAATCTTTGGTAGTACGATACTAGTAAAATCTTTGATTGGGTGCGTGACTGAACGGATTTGTACATGGTAATGAGATCGTTTGTTGTTGAGCAAAACTTTTGAGTTTGTTAACTTTTCTAGTGTATAGATGCCAGTGTGTGTGAATAATGGTTCATGAACTCAATTAGTGTCACATATATATTTACTCAATACATAGCTCAATTTGTTAGCCTTTGTGTTTGATCTTTGTGTTAATTTCCGTCTACTACTAACGGGCGCGTTCTTAATAGCGGTAGTACATGCTAATTGGTCCAGACAAATTTGCGCCATAAACTGCACACGTAGCCGTCACCCACAGGGGTGCAGGACAACTCGGTCACTCGATCGGAGCACACAGACAAGAGAACTAAGCCATCGAACGAAATCAGGGGCGAAGAAACTGCTCTGAAACTGGAAAAGGCAATCAATATATATTCCAAAGTCACAACGGGCCGATTGCGCCCACGCACAAAACGGCAAGGTTTAGCATTATAGAGAGAAACCCGGGCACGTAAGCACAGGAAGACGTGGCTCAAATGACTCTCCGTTTCGTTGCATAGATTGGCATCCTGCGGCTAGTTAAATTAGAGGGTAAAATAAGGGACAACGGAAAAAACAAGTCGACATATATACCGACCGCGCCGAGCCAGTCCAGGCACATGCCGCTCGGTCGACGATGGCCACCGAACGCCAAAAAACTTTTACTGCATGCCGGGCCGGACAAAAAGGTCGAGTTAGAGCGGGACGGAGTAGGTGAATTGTGACGTGAGACGGCGACGCCGCAGCTTAAAGCTGTGGCTTTACACTGTTCTATACAGTCTACTTATCATTTTCTGTGACCGAAGTTTCGGCGGTGCTGGACACGTTCGTGGCTACGGCAGCAGAAAGCTTTAGCACAAGGGACAACACGAAATGGCAGGACCGTAGGAGGTAGAGCCTAGCGATATAGGGAGGGAGAGAAAGAAGAAAAGAGGGATATAGAGGGAGGGAGAGAAAAGAAGAAGAAGAGCGTTGCAATTTGTGATCGACGAGCTTAATTCGTGAAGAAGACGGGGAGCGACAGAGTCCCGGTGATGAGCAGGGCGGCCCACATGCAAGTTTCAGCCCCGGTAGTCTGGGGAAGTGTGCGGCGTATCTCCACTGATTGATCAGATGTACTCTATTGAGGTCAGAATCAGTGAATGTGAATGGTGATGTCACTGCTTAGTTCGGGTTTCTTGTCCGAGCTCTCTACTGCTAGCTAGCTGTGGGACAGTGGGATGACTTCCGTCTGTTGGAAACTCTTACAATGGAGATTTTCGCTAGCATGATTGAAGATTTAACAATAAGTTAAAATTATGATAAATTATTTATTTTATCTCAGTCTGTTTGTTTGGTTGTTTAACAGTTTAAGCATGATTACTATTTGAACAACGGAGTCTACCTAATAGTAAAATTTTATAATAATTGCAGCCACAAGCATCGTTTGATATAGAGATCAGGACTTCTTTTTATTTTCTTGATGAAATAAACTTCCTTTATCTTAAAAAAAAAAAGCTGTGGGATGACTCGTCAGCATCACGGCGGAGTGCAGTCCAGCCACGAGCTGCACGATCCCGGCGACGGTGATCGCCGCACCGCCGATGGCGACGTTCCTCGTGGCGTCACTCGGCCGGGGTCGGGTCGGGTCAGCCAAAAACGACGTGCCGTTTCAGTCGCGCCCGGATGCTTCCACGCTCTCAATCCTCTCATCGGCTCCGGCGCGAGCACGATACGGTACAGTTTGCGCATGACACCGACCTCCCGACACTTGATGGTGTGGTCTGAATGTCTGATCCGGGACTGCTACGTATGGTGGAACGTGCGGTTTATCCGCGAAATTAAGCTGCAGCGTCTCCGTGCACCGTGCACAACATGCACACACTGTTTGTCGCATTCATGTGCGTGCAGCCTACAGCTAGCTACAGCGGTTCATCCATGCCGCGGCGTACACACGATACGCATGATGAAATCAAGCATCAACGAAAAGTGCGTGTCGTGACAACTGACAAGAGGCGTGGCGGCAGTATGCGTTGCATGACTGCATGTGCCGCTCGATCTGAGTGATCCATCAGATCTCTGTCAGGGCTTCAAAGTTCAAACTATATGGATTACAGTACATCTCGATCTTTCAGCTTTAATAAAACAGTACTAGTACTGTAATGTCTTGCGTTTTGTCGTTTTCACATGCTCGACAAACTATCCATATGCAGGGTGTGCATGCATGTGTGTTTCTGTCAGTTTTGTTTTATTAAAAAATTATAAAAAAATTATTTATTATTTTATTATAATATATTTTATTAGTATATATATTTTACATATAACTAATTTGTTTTAATATTTTTATAAATTATATTGAATAAAAACAAATAATTAATTATAATGCTCATAGTCAATAAATATTTATATTTTAGAACAGAAGAAGTATATAGGAACTCTCTTGATTCCTCCTCGTCAGTATCATTATTAGGTCATGATGAGTACTACTAGTACGTAATTGCTACACGGTCACGTCTAAGTGCTGGGTGACGATACAACAACGCAGGTGATATTGACAGGACAACATGGATCATGGATGCCACTATCGGCCATGGAGTTTGTGACTGAAATCTGCAATATGTACCCAGGAACAGGATGGCCTACCGGAGACGATGGGAAAGCCCATCTTTACTCTTGTCGCATTTGCGAGCAATCGTGCTATGGTTGGCACAGAATAGTGCGTGGGTGGCCGTCATCCCACTCTCTTTGTACTAGTACTAGTAATAGAACTGAATGAATGCTTCCTTTTTCTGGCAAGCCTTTTTCTGTTTCTTATGTATAAACTGCTCCTTGTGAAATTATTGGACACGGTCATACCTATATGCATGCATGCCATAATACTTAGTGGCCACGTAAGGAGATTGCACTTTCGACCAAAGATAATGGTTGCTTTTCTCCCCATCATTATCCTCGCCGATCTATGCGTTTTTAATTTCCTACATCAGCTTGTTGACTATATATTCAGCCGTCAACGAAAAAAAACACCGTAACAAATTAAGTGGTCCATCCATAGTCTGTCCGAAACTTGGAAAAGATGAGCAATTCAAGACCGTAACAAAGCGATCATTGTTTACTTCAACTCTGATGTCATTGAAGTAAGATACCAGTACTATAATGTGGTGAGGCAGATCGATTATGCTAGTCAATCGTCAATCCATGTCTTCTAAACCGTCGTGTTCTTTTCATCTGCAGAAGTTTGATGGTTTCCTTTGACGTGGTGTCATGCAACGTCGACTTAAGTGTTTTCAACTCATACATCATGTCTATGAGAGAAGGGGGGAAAAAATGAAGGCGATCCTAGCACTTTGGTCCTGGTGGTCGGAGAGAAATAGGATTAGAGAAGGAGATTAGAGAAGGAGAAGGAGAAGTGAGAAGGCCTGTGGAACTAATTGCAAATAGCTAGATACGGCAGAAATTCTGAAATTTTTTGAGGCACAGGGGAATATAAGCAAGGTTGTGATGCAGCGTTAGCCATCATGCTGGGCATTGCTAATGCGATTTTGGAGACTGATGCTTTGATGGTAATCCAAGCCTAGACTTCAAATAAGTATGATTTATTGACATCTGGTACTCTAATCTCCGAGCTGAAAAGCCTTACGTTGCAGAATTTTTACCTCCTTTCAGTATGTGTTTAAGACCCGTGTTTGTAACAGAGCCGCTCAAGCTCTAGGAAGTGAATGCGCTGACTGTTGAGGAAGATGCTCCGTATGTGGCTCCTCTCCCCATTATCTAAGAATAATGTGGCTCCTCTCCCAGCTTGTATTAAAGATCTAGTTGGTGACGATATCACGATATGTTGGTACATCAGTATTCAGTATACTTTTCACTTTAAAGAAAAATCGAAAAGTCATACATATGCACGCCACGGCCACGGACGGTCTCCTCTGAATCTGGAGACTCATCTTGTCCAGCCAGTCAAGGCCTAGAAGCAAAAGAACATGGGCCTCGTAATTATACGGCCTGGAAGTATTTTTGGCCCAGAAGTTTGAGCTGCCTGCGCTACAGTATATTTCGATTTTTTATTAATAACGGAATTTTTATTTAATTAATAAAAATAACAGATAAAAATAAAATTTTTAAAACTAACAGATTTGTCGCCCTACCAGCGTGCGACAGGAATGTCATGTAGGCAACAGTGAGCCACGTCGTCCACTGGAAGTGTGACAGGCCGCAGGTGTTTTTCATTTTTCAAGGTTTTTATAGCTTAACACTTACAGCTTCCTAAGTCTCGATTAAAAATATTTTATAACTCTAAATTTTTTATAGATTTTTTATATCATAAAATTAAATTAGAGCACCAATGTTAGCCTCTATTACACCGAAATATGTTAGTAACTTGAAAATACAAACTCAGATATGAAATTAATTGTTAATCAATAATTTAATTTTTAGAACATCTTATCTTATCTAAAAATTATGAAAAAAATACCTAATTAATTTCATACTAAAAACTATCAACTCAATTTCAATTTTGTTAGGATTAAGCACTAGTAATTTTTTAGTTGTTTGAATTTAATTTAAACTTGTCTTTGAATTTCAAGTAATAAAAAACTACTTTAACCTCTAACTTCACATTTAACCCTCTTATTTTCTGGTAAACTTTTCAAAATGAAAATAATAAACTCAAAGATGAAGTCAAAGCTTAAAGTACAGTCATTTATACTTCAAATTCAAATTCCTATTTATATTAATTCAAACAAATCAAAACATTTGACTACAACTTAACCCAAACAAAAAATTAAGTTAATAGCTCTTAGTATGAAAGAAATTTGGTTATTTTTTCAGAAGATTTAGAGAAGATATGACGTCCTAGTAATTTAATTATTGCTTAATAGTTAGCCTTATATTTAAGTTTGTATTTTCAAATTACTAATAGATTTTAGTGTACTTGAGGCTAAAATAGGTGCTCTAATGTTTATTCTATAACATAAAAAATCTGTAAAAATTTTAGAGGTATACAAATATTTTTAATCAAGACTTAGGGAGCTATAAGTGTTAACTATAAAAAAAATACGAAAAATGAAAATCAAGCCTACGGGCTACGGTAGTTGTCGCCCCTCATGGCGCGCGAAGACGATGATGAGGACGACGGTGAAAATCCATCCTCTGCGCGCTTCCTCTTGAGCTCGTCATGGCCGTTCGGACGAATCTTCTGCATCACGTACGGCGGCGGGTCCTTCCTCCGGATGTGCGAGACGGTCACCACCATCTCGTTGTCTCACGGAGGTCGAACTGTGGCTGCTGCTGCTGCCGCTGTGCCGGTTGTTGTTTCTGCTTGGCGGAGAGGCAGACGAAGAAGGACGAGGTGCACTGGGTGCAAGCCGCAGGGCTAACAGCTGGCACAGCAGCTCGCCAGGCCAACAGCTGCCTTATCCGCGACTCCACCCACCCCCTTCCACTCCCGGAGCTCGACCTCCCCGCCAACCATCCCCGAAGAAGTCCAAAATTGTTAGCAAAAAAAAAAAATGTAGAAAATTGATAAACAACACCTGTTCGCGTTTTCTTCACAGAATGTGCAAAATGAGTCTGTTTACAAAATTTACATTCTGTGCAAACGTATATTGCCAATGATTAGCAATTACACGAGGGAAAACACCCTCTAGACTACTATACAAAACCAGCGTTTAGCTGTCTATAGTTACTGTACATTCTAGAGCTAATGTACAACATATTTACAGCTTTTCCCTCAAAAACTTGAAAAAGATCACCTGTTGCACGATATGGCGCATTCTATCGAGAACTCTTATGTTCTCCAAAGGAATGTGCATCCTTATTTGTCAGATCTAATAGACCGCCGGTCTCAGACACCTTCTCAACAAGAAACCTCAGCAACGGGATCTTCGAAAGTGTTCCACAGGATCCAACCATGATAAGCTTTTTCTGCAACACAATCACCAAAAGGTTAAAATATAGTGTTTTGGAATCCTACAAATGTCTTAGTTTCACAAAGACAATTGAAGGTATATGCATCGATGCTGAGACTCGCACCTTATGGCTTCTCCGTTAAAAGTAACACATATTTTAACTGTATTATGACGGTTTTCTCCATTACAAAACCATTGTCACATTATCTCTAGTTCATTATACTGACAACCATAAAGGTCCGATATGCTTTTGAAGGAAGACAATTTTGGAGAACAATCAAATCGAAATTAAAAAAAAAACTAAAGTCGCTGCAAGTTACCTTTGCACGTGTCAATAGAACATTGATCCTGTGCCAATCGCCAAGTAAAGAGCCACTAGCCTTTGAATTCGCACTAGAACGCACGAAAGATACTATAATGCATTCCTTATCTCTACCCTGAAAGAAATCAGTTGTTCCAGCATTACAAGGCATACAGGTCTGTTAAAATACCAAGTACAACAAAATCTAATCTAAAATTTTGGCATAAGTTAAGGAGTCAGAATCACTGTCAACCTGGTATTTATCGATTGTATGAACCTCAACCAAACCATCAGTGCATTGCTGAATAAGATTCACTTGGGCATTGTATGGGGTTATGATACCAATACCGTCTGGGCTTACACCTCTCCTTATTAGCTCTCTGGTGATCTGTAGAAAAGGAGTGTATTTTCAGGAGTGCACCAAGACAGAACATTTCAGTCTCCAATACAGCTACATGTTTACCCAGACAAGCGCAATCCCTATCAGCCTAATGCCTCTCCTGACATGTCAGGTGGCTCATTAGATAGGAGTCTGGTTAAAAGGGTGTAGAATTAGCTTGAAAAAATAAAATGATGGAGAACCCAGATACTCAATTGCGGAGTTTATGGACCTCAGTGATACTGTAGGAAAGGTTTAGAAACCACTGGTATATTTTACACAATTATTTTACATGACACATAAAGAGGCTTTGTTGTTGTTGTTGTTTTTACATGACACATAAAAGGTGCAGGAGAAATCAGCCAAACAGCAGCAGTACGTATCACCATATGAAATTCAGTCCACATCACCATACATAGATCAGTACATACCCATGAAACGATGTGTGCTTCTGTAGGATTGTTCACTGTTCTGTGTTCCTTGGACTCAAGTGCTGGAATTTGATCTGCAAAATTCGGTCACATAATTAGCTTTTGAGCAGAGAAAAGTCAGAATGTCATAACTATTTGAGCTATTCAAAGACCTGTGTTGGCAAAGATAACTGCTCTGTCAGGATTCAATATCTGCAATCAAAAGAAATTGGACACAAACTGTTAGAAGGTGGCTGAATCTAGTTGGACAACAGAGCATTTCTAAGTTGAGAAGGCAGGGAAATTTAACAGAAAAGAAGTTGGTGCTACCTCTTTCAACTTCAAGTGCACTGGTTCTCTACCAGAAAACTTGAGTTTGGCATTTGCAATTTCCAACGAACCACAGGACAATCTATTGCCGTAAATCAACGAATTTGAGAGTTCCATGATACCAGATGACATACGGTACTGCAAGAAGGCAGTTAAAGATAGTGAGTTCCACTGGTACAAGGATATTTCAAGTCAGCAGAAAATCAGTATATTGTTTGAGGTGCAGAGATGGTAATAAACGAAAATGTGTTAAACTGGACCTGGCACCGCAGTGCTGAGATTGCCTGAGGATACGCTTCTGACAACCTCCAGAATAAGCTAACACCCATTCCATTCTCTCGAGCTTCGGAGCTCTATTGTCATTTTACAAAATACTCAATACAAAGGAAGAATGGCATGAAAAAAGAATATGAACATGAGCTCAAAATCAAAGTAATAGATACCTGAACAAGTGGAGGCAGCTGGTAATGGTCTCCTACTAGAACAAACTTTGTTGCAAGCATTAAAGGTCCCAGTGACACCTGGCGAGTAAGCAAACATTACATCATTTATACAAAACTTTGTGGTTTAACACTTCAGTAGTTTTTGATAACAAAAATTTGGAATATAGCTTTCAAGTTGAATGAGCATACTGTTTGATTTCCAGTTTGTACATACCGGTAGCGTGATTTGCCCAGCCTCATCCATGATACATGTGTCAAACTTCTTATGTGCTAGCAAGGGATGATATATTCCCAAACAAGTAACTCCAACAACTTGTACTTGCTCCATCCTTGCTTTAATAGCATCCACTGATTGCATCTCTGTTGCTGTTACACAACAAAACAGTCACACCCATGTTTTCTTCTTTAATAAACTGCACATATATTGATAAAGAATAAAGTTCTGACTTGACAAGCAGTGGGCCTTGATATCAGGATGTACAGCTTCCTGCCTTCCAATCCGAATAAAATCTACACCCTGCAAGATTGATACATTGATCAGAATATGAGAATAGCATTCTCATTTTGAGGAGCAGGGTGTTCAAGTTCCAATAGCAGGAACGTTTAGAGTAATCAGGAAACCAAGTGCAATCAAGTTCCGATACCAATTGCAGTCAACCAGATTGAAAAGTTAACGTATGTAGTGGAAGGCAAAATTAAATATTCCTTGAATCCAGTTAATATTTAGAGTAATCAAGAAAGTTACAGAGCAAGTTAGACTACATTAAGGGAAGAACTCTAACCTCAGTCTTCAACTTCATGAGTAGAGTATCAATAGCTGAATTAGTATATGATGTTAGCAAGATAGATTCTCCTCTTATTAATAATGACTTCACCGCATGCACCATTGTATATGTTTTGCCTGTTCCAGGCATTCCTAAAATCAGAGCATAATCTTTTGCTCCTAGAATCTGAAGGCAAAATATGGATTAGTTGCCTACACACCAATATCAAGATTCTTCAAAGAGATTGCGAACCAAAAGAGCAAGTAATTACTTTATGCAGTGACCGCTGTTGGTCATTGTTCAAACTTGGTAGTGAGCGTATGTATGATAGTGCAGGATCTTGGCTAAGCAGCCCTCCGCTATCAAACCTGGGGGCCTATAGATACTCAAATGAGAAAATTCCAGAAAATAAACATGGTATGAATACGTGCTATAACATGAATGGCAGTATGTGATCAGACCTCAAGATCAACAATCAACTTCCTTAGGTGAGAATTCCGTGGATTCTTAGCAAATAGTTGAACAAGGTTAAGTCTGGCAATGGTTCAAATATGGACTTTGTTAGAAAGATTGAACATTTGTGAATCACCAAACAAAAGTCTGGAAGAAATAAAGGTCAACCTCATTATAGCAAATGAAGAGCTAGACTCATCCTTATTTATCCGCCAAACTTCACGTGTGAGATCTTCCTGCTCTGACAAGGAATTACTATCAGGAAGTCTCAGACGGCGTGGCAGAGAGACCTAACAAAAGTCCATTTGAAATGCTTAATTTCAATCCAACACAATTGAAGGATACATTAGCTGAAGATCTACAACATTCAAGTAATACCGTTATATGAGAGCAGCTGATGTCCCTAACAGATCCATTTGCAACAGTTATCCGTTGAGTGTTAAGAACCTAAACCAGCAGAAGACATGATAGAATTTATTACAGGATCAGATAAAAATAAAAGAAACAAAGTTCATGGGTAAATATAATGTACACCCTCCACTTGTCTTTAGATAATGTTTAGGACAAAAAAATCCACTCTAACTGTAATGCACATTCTTCATCCTAACGTCATCTCAAGAAAAGGGAGGTAGTATGTGACAAGTATAAGACTTACCACAGAATCACCACACTTGAGGCTGAGATCTAGGCTGTCTAATTGAGCCTCTGACTGATCAGCTGTGTCTGGCTGCATCTTTTGCCTCACAAAATTATATATGTATCTTTTGCTTTTTCCTGAAGAATCTATCGAATACCCGTTTTTTATATCAAGGAGGAAATATGATGCGCCAGAATTCCTGCTCCTGTAATTTGGAAGATGAGGCTGAAAAAGGTACTTTTTTACCTGAAATTTTGATAAACCAAGATTAAGAAAGTAAAGCTCACATTCCACAGCACTGATGACAAACTAAATATACCTGAGAAGCTCGAGCTTCGAGATCAATCAGCCTATCCCAATGTTTAAGAAAGTCATGATGTGCGACTGTTAAGTGATTGACAAGGCTGTCAAATAGATCACCGAGCCCACTTGTCTCAGCATTGCCTCCATGTGCCTGTACCAACAAAATGGAAATATGCATATCAAGTATAGCACAAACATGTAACATCTACATAATCAAATATATAAATTGGTTTCTTCTTAAGGAGAAGCTTCTAAGAGCACAAAAAAATTTATCTTAGCACCTAAAAAGACAAACCTTGTGATATATGGTGCATGAAATCAGGTGTCGGCATCCATTACATGCTGATGGGCTCTGGAAAAAGAACCGGGATTAAGTTGATTTCTCACAAGTGTACTATTTACACACAAGTTTCAAGTTCCACCTGTAACATTGGAGGAAAACTCTGCGAAGTTGATGCCTTCAGGATATCAGTGGCAAGCTCATTGCGCCGCATTATTAGCCCAATTAGGTCAGACCTCTTTGCTTTAATGCCCTTGAGAAAGTAAGGAAAAATGTATAAGAATGCTAAAACAGCATGCATATAGTGTATTTTACTACCAATGTCTTCAAAGATTACCAATGTCTGGTCGGTGTGAAGATAGTACAGAAGACCCGAGTCAATATCCTTATTCAAGTATCTGAAATTATCATCAGTAGGGATTAAAGGAAGGCTGCAGAACAACCTAAGACCACAGGCTAAATCATTGAAAATTTATGGATTATACCTCTCTGTCATCAGCAGTGTGTACAATATCACCTGGGCAGAGTGTTCCATAGCCGTCTGCAGATACATAAATAAAACATTGAAAACAAAACTAACTGAATTTATGAAACAAATTTATATTGTTTCCTGATATTTAGTTAGGTAGATGGCAAATTGGCAACATAGGAAATGGGGAAAAGCATGCGAACAATAGAAGTAAAATTGCATCTTAATTGATATTCAGGAAGAAGCATTTACCTGACCACTAGTTCCTTTACCAGTTTTGAACTCTAGTGGCATTATTCTATCATATGAACCACCATTGCATGAATCAATCTTAGATCTAACAGAAGCATCAATAATGCCTTTCAAACCATATCTTGGGGCCCATGCCATCTCCTCGATATCCATCACCTAAGGAACATGAGAATTTCATCTTAATAGAATGGTGATGTATGAAGATAGCATCTATGATATGGCATGAGATTTTGCCACAAATTTTAACCATGGGGATAGTGCAAATTTTGATGATTCCAGCCAAAAGGAAACAGGAACAAATTGCCACAAAAGGAACCTATTTCTTTTCTGAGCAGGCACCAGAAAGAGAAAAGCAACCAGTCCATGTATATATAGACACAAACACACACACAGAGGCCCTGTTCCGAAGTATTGCAAGCTCAATATCATCCCTACCTCGGTCACTCCAACAGTCTTCCTCCCTTCACTATGTCCAAAGTCAACATTGGAGTATTTTGCACCCTAAAATCAGTGTATCATTAGCAAACAAGTGTATGGTCATATCTTCTACAAGAGAGTATAAAAGCAGAATATAAACATAACTTCAAAGCAGATGTTTCATCGACAATATTTACATGTAAAACATGGGGATTAAATCCTTCTCTTACAAACTGCCATAACAATAGTCATGTAGCACATGTAGAACTATGAATAATGCAACTAACGAACTTTTTCAGTATCACTTGCCTTTAATTTCGAAAATAAAAGTAGAAGGATAGTTTATAATGGAAATTGTTTGTCAACAAAACCAAGGGAAAGCATTTATTATTGTATGACTATATAAAGTTTGGAGATCCTAGTAGCTACAGAATAGGTAGAAATGGAATAATTGATTTAAGTCCGAAAGCAAGGTTCTCTACCTTCAAAAAGCATTTGAACCAATTTAATATTTTGGGAATTGCTTCAATAAGTGTGGAGTATGTATTTCTTTCACTTGCTGCATAAGAGAATATTAAAAGTCAGCAAGCTGGTGTACCAGAAAGAAATAACAGCATGAAAAGCTAGTGCAATATTATGTCGAACGAGATTACAAAAGAAATTAGTGTGCCCCTAAATAAAAGTTGACATGTTGTCCTGATTCTTACCTCCACATGCATATAAACTGTCAATGTTTTTCAAAAGAACTTCTTTGGCTTGTTGTTCTAAAAATTGCCATGAAGGAGCATCCTCAAGTAGTCCAACCTGAGGCACAAACAAAATAACCATCAAGCATCTCCATATCAGTTGACCAAAACGTAGTAGAACACTAATTCAAGTTAGCATATTTTGCCAAGAACCTGAAATACTTGATGAAGCATAGTACCAATCAAGGCGCTGATTGAATATTCATTGCTTTTTAATCTGTCATCAAGTACAGATCTTCTTGGACAATGGAAGCTAGAAGCAACCTAAATAAAATATAGCAAATACCATATTACACCTTATGAAAAGCTTGAACATATTGTAGAAAAAATTTAGAATTTACAATTGATTATTTGTTATAGGCTTATAGTAAGTTGGACTGTTATCTGGATTTAATGTAATTGTTGGAACAAGGAACAGAATCGTATCAGAACATGAACTGTAGTACTAACCCGTGTTCCAGAAATAAGCAATTCTGGATGAATGACAACAAGATTACTGTCATGATCAACAATACATTTTCCCTGGTCACTGAATTCTCCAATGACACTCACAGTGTCTCCAGGTCCAACAATGCTATGGAACCTGCAATCGTATGAAGAGGAATTAAACAAGGACTAATGTTGGTGCAGCATGGCCTTTCTTTAGATAACACAGCTTAAGAGCCTCGTTAAGGAAGTGCTAATGGTGCGCAATTACAGTGATTACCAAAAATTAAGTTAGATATTCAAAAAAGAATTGATCTTCAATTGATCAGGAGAAAATGGGGGGAGAGGATTAGGTAGTTAGTATCGTGTACTGACCACTCATCACACAAATGCACTGCACGTTCTTGCCCAGAGTGTTCATTCAGCAGACGCAGAACCTGTCATAATAAACAGTGACTTGGAAGAATAACAAGAGCCTATCACATTTACCTCGTAGTAAAGGTAAAAGAAGAGGGCACACACCTTAACAGGATAGCGGTCACATGATGAATCATCAACTTTGTGTTTTTCTGACACCTGAAAGGTAATGAATGCCACAAAACTCTTGTGTCGTCACTAAGAGAGCCCTTTGACATCAATTTAAAACCAACAGGAGAAAGTTCAAAAGCAAACCTCTAAGACAAGAAAACTGTCGAAGGTTGGGGCATCAATAGATTTCTTGGATGGTATAGTTAGGTCACCATCAACAACACGAGAATAAGTAATGTCAATATTACGCCCGCTTGAGTCTTGCCCTCCTTTATTCATAGGATCAATAGGTAATTCTTCTTCCATAATTGCATCCTCAACTTGATCAAGAAGATCAAGTAGTGCCTGGTAAAAGAACGTTACAAAAGGCATTACAACATTTCACAACTCGTCACATAATGACTTCTTCTGAAACAACTAGCACTCTAGTAGCAACTTAAAGAACCTGTCTAGTTCACCTTTTTGTGCTGCCCTGCTCCCAACTGTTCAGGTCCGTTCTTAGAAGTGACACCACCATTCAACTGCTGCAAAATGGATAAAACATATCAGCCCATGGGAATAGCTGGGAGTTACATTTAACGGGCAATATGGATGATGATAACCACAACCACATAACAAGTGTACCTCGCTGCAGCCATAGGAGAGCGATGGTGGAGTCCGAAATGGGCTTTGAGTGTCCTCCACGCTATCACAGCTAACTGGAGCAGATCCATTCATGCAGGAATTACGTACTGTGGAAATACATCTTGACATGCCCAACGGAGATGAATGCCATTTCTTCATATCCTCGAGAGAGGAATTTTTCTACCATAAAGTTACACAAGAAGCTCAAATCAGAAACCCACAGAAGATTGGCAATTTAATCTACCGCCGCACTGGTGCGTACACCAACTCAACACATGCCGAAACACAAACAGCATATGCGCATGAGCATGTCAGAACACTAAATGCACGCAAAGGAACTACTACAGCATTAGTGTGTACCTCGTTATTTGAGCACGGATGAAGTGTCATCCCCGGAAATTGCCTTGACTTCATGGTGCGCAGGCGATCGTTCACAGGGGAGACCTTCCAGGTCACCACGTCCGCGCCCCCATCGTCCTGGCTCTGCTTAATCAACTGAACCGCAGAAAGAAGCCACCACCAGACCAAACATATGAGTCTATCCGAACCGCAGCCACAGAAGACGAAACCAGACCACACGCAGAGCGAGGAATCACTCACCATTCCGGGAGAAAACCTAACCCGCTTCGGGGCCAGCGTCTTGGTGACCTCCGGCGAGACCTCCGACGGCTCCTCCTCAGCTGGCGGCGGAGGGGGAAGGGGAGGGGGAGGCGGGGCGGGGTCGGGCTTCTGACGCTTGGCGGTCTGGGAAGCCTGGGTCTGGCGCTCGAAGAAGTGGAGGATGCCGAACTTGGCGGGCTGCGACGGCTGCGAGGCCGGCGGCTTCTTGGATGCGGCGGCGGCGGCGGCGCGCTTCTTCGGTGGCATGGAGACAGGCGATTAGGGTTGCGCCTTGGGGATTTGCAGCGAGTGCGACGCGGGCAGAAGGCGGCGGTAGGAGTGCTGCCGTCGGCCCGTCGCCGCGGCGAAATGGGGAGATCGGATTGGGGAGGAAGGGGAATGGACAACGGAGTGGGGTGGGGAGCGGCGGGGCGCTGGAAAGTGGGAAGCGGGCGGAGGTGGGCACGAAATTGGAGTTCCCGCGCGGAGCTACATTGGCGGTACGGAATGGGCCTCCTGGTGTTATCGTTAGCCCAGTAGGGCTCCAAATGGTCAAAACGCATATATCTGTTCCATTGGGCCCATAAACCGTTAGCCCCATTGCCATGCGGATCTAACATTTGGGCTCACTTCTCTTCTCAAAAGGTCCGCGGACATGATGCCAACAGCTCTTTCTGTGAAGGAAGCCCGTTAGATCTTTTCCTACACTTCTTTTTTAATGATGAAAAAAATGTATAGTATACTAGTTATTAGGAAGAAGTATCAGAAGAGAGGAAAAACATTTGTTTTTTTAGAAATACGGTATATGACATCCTGTCCTAAGGCTTAATAGGATTGATACAAGACTCATATTAACAAATTGTAACTTTTTTTTTTGAAACTCATCCCCAAAGAATTCTAAGATTAAGTGTGATTGATCTAGAGCAATTTAAAGATGAGTGACCGACCAGAAAGTTTGTCCCGAATATGCACAAGCAAGAATAAAATGTATAAAAAAACATATGTTAATTTATAAGAATAGTCTTAAGATTCTAAAAAACTGCCACGTCTAATCAGGCTCGGCCTTGAAGGGACGGCATTTGCCGCTGCCTTCATTAGAGGCGGGGTGCAGGACAATGGAACAACATTTGTATTAAAAACAAAAATATGAACAACGACGGGAGAAAGATGAATAAGAACAACTAGAGTTCCCATGCACTGCGTTGTGGAAGAACCAGAAAAAATCGGATTGATTGCCTTTGTACTGTTTTATAAGACGCGGCCTGGTTTGGCATAGTTTTATTTTTTGACATAATTGTGCTTATGATTCTACTGTTATTACGTACTTAGGTGTGTTTGACAGGGTTTATAGAATAGTTTATTAAATGGTTTATATTATAATAAATCTGTCAAATAACATATTTGCATAAGTATTTATTATAATAAACTCTTATAAATTATTTGTCTTTTTATACTAGAAAAGTAAAGCCAACAAAAACTAACTTTTGACAAATAGTTGAATAATTTATATTACAATAAATCAATAAGCACTTTTCACAGATAAATCAAACTATAAGTCATTTTCAGTATAAATATAAATTTGCCAAATACACACCCAATCATGCATATGACTGTGTATTAAAACATGATCCTAATGGTACTTTAAGTTGTGCACCTAACTTCAAAATTTACCTGAAAAAGTATCTAAGTTGGAATTTATAATACGTGCAGGAAGCCTTGTAAAACTAATTAAAACATAAGCGTGAAGAAGGGAGCAACAATATATTATGATTTGCTTAGAACACATGATGAGATGCATGCCTTAAAACATACTAGCAGTGGCGATCATCAGCCAGACAAGAACGTTGGAGAGAGCGCAGGCGCCACATTTTCTACGGCAACCTCGACGGACGAGTCGGTCCTTTCTCGATGGAACGAGTTCTACACTGTGCTCCAGAGAGAGAGCCTAGACGGCCGAGAGGTAATCGTCGTCGCTTGCCGCCTTGTCCAAGGCTTGGCATGTCTGCACGCCTGTGTCGCTTACCGACCAAACCAAGATTGCGTTGCGTGTTTGCAGATACCGATTTACGGCAGCGCCAAAGCAGTTGCCTCGTCGTTGCAGTAGAGAATCAACCGTGGACCGGTGTCGGCCTCCACGATTTTGTGCTGGTGATTCGAACGATCCGTGACAGCGCAAAGACAATGACATGTGCCGGATTATTGTTCAGTGATAGACCAGTGAGGTAATCCCATCATAGAAAGTTGAATTAATCATCCCCGCGACTCAGCTCGAACCCATTTGCATTGCTCGATCATACACGTCTTTTTCCTCCAAATTAAGCACTTGAAAGACTTTCGGCAGCTACTATTAAGGTCGCCTGTGACCTGTATCCTTGCTCGTGTGTGACGCTGCTGGTGCACACGCCGCTGCGAGCTCGACAGACGAGACGACACGGCTTCTGGAACACCGAGGCAAGGTTTAAATAACCGAGTTAATTGGTTGGTTCGGTTTAATAAAAAATCGACTGGTTAATTGAAATAATCGTGAGGTTAACCGATTTGCTATAGTATTAGAGTTAATTATTAGCGACTAACTGACCGGCCGAGGTAACCGGACCGAACCGGTTATTCCCGGTTAACCGGAAAACCGACCGGTATTTAAACCCTGCCCCGAGGGCACGTGAAGACGCGCGGCGCAGCTTTGGTCGCACCTCGCTTTCGCCGGGTTAATGGCACGCCAGGAGCAGGAAGGTTCGGCTCCCGTCCGTGCCCGTGCTCGGCCTCGCGGCCGGTCAACGTGGATTCCGCTAACGACATGGCGATGGCGAGCACGAGGACGTTGGAAGACGGATTGTGCCTAGCCTTCCACAGGCCTAATAAGCATTTCCCTGTCACTCTGTGATAAGCTGCCTTTCGGCCTCGTCGTCCCTGTGCTTAATCGCGCTTATTACTTTACCCCTATGTGGCCATGTCTTAGTGTTCTAGAGTAATTGAGCCAAAGTAACGTTAAAATGTCACGCTTTCCCGCGCTAGGCGTGCGGCTCTGGGAGTGTCTGTCTGCACGCGTGCACGCAGTGCCGCCATCGGGAGAAACCAACTCGTTTATTACTGAGGCACGACACGAAATCGAGCTTGATTACCGAAACGAAACCAGCTCGTTCACTTTGTCCATGCTCCAAACCTTATTTAAATCCTCGTGCTGTCGAGGAATCGAAATTTCCAATCTCGCAGAGCTCAGAGAGGACGCCACCACCAGGACCAGGGAGCAGGCAGACCACGCTAACTAATAACCCGACGATAAAACCACACGATACCGAGGAGAAAGAGAGCTAGCTGTCCTCTGCATCTCCTCCTCCTCCCCACAACTATACAACAGATCACAGGATAGGTAATGGCCGAGGCGGAGGCGAGGAGATGGGGATGAGGTGCGCCAAGCACCCGTACAAGGACGGCGTCGGCGTCTGCGCGCCGTGCCTCCGCGACAGCCTGCTCGCGCTTGCCGCCGCGCAGAACGAGGCCTCCTCGCTGCCGCCGCCTCCTCCCCCGCCGCAGCCGCAGCCGCTGCCGACGCCGGAGCTGGTGTTCACGCGGTCCGTGTCGCCGTACGTGTGCCGCCGCAAGTCCGACGCGGCCTCGGCGCCGCGGGTGGCCCGCCCGCCAGGCCTGCTCTTCTTCCGTACGCCGCAGGTAGGGCCCGCGTGCGGCGGCGGCGGGGCTGGATTGGAGGAAGGCGACATCGGGTTCCGGCGACGGCGCAGCGGGAGGTTCTCCGTGCTCGCCGCGCTCTTCGGCGGCGGCGGCAGATCGGAGGAGGAGAAGGAGAAGGGCGGTGGCGGCAAACCACCAAAGCACCACCACCGGTCCTGGCTCGCCGGGATCATGCCGCGCGGCCGCGGGAAGAAGAAGGAGGAGGAGCCGGAGATCAACGTCCCGCCGCGGTGCTCGTGCAGCGCGTTCAGCGACAAGGGGCTCTCGCCGGTGAGGTACGCCGGCGAGGAGAGCGCCTTCCCGCCGGAGTCGTCGTGGCTGCCCTCGCCGTCCCCGCTGCGGAAGAGCCCCTGCCGTCGCCTCCTTTCAAGCGCCGGCGCCGGCGTCTCCGGGTTCGCGGTGTGCATCAGCCCGCTCGTGCGGCCCCGGCACCACGGAGGCCCAACGCCGGACGCCACCGCCGCCGCCGCAGTCCCCAGCCAGCTTCCTCGCGCCTCGCCGCTCCACGGGCTCGCCTCCGGCGCCTCGCTCCCGCACTGCCGCTCCTGGAAGCTCGCCGACGGCGGTCGCTTCCGGTGAACTCACAGTTCTGCCTCCACTTCATTCGTTCCATTTGACCGTTCTCCGGGATCTATTTTTTACCCCTCAAAATTTACACGGACACATGGCGGGGTTTTACTTTTCTTTTCCTGCCTTTATTAAGCTGGAGAAAAAGCATTCATGCTTCGCAAGCTGTTCCACTGACATGTGGGCACCGACATTTGATTTCCTAGGGTGCTGTTTGTCAGTCGAACATGTTGCAACGCTGTAAAGAAAACCTCCTCGTCCTCAATGTTCATGTATAGATTATTAGTCCTAGATGCTTATTTTGTGCTAAGTAGATTTTTAATTGTGTTTGAGATTCTCCAATCAACAGGAATCAGTGGCGTGTGTCCGGTAGGTCGGGATAGGCGTCATGTGAGTGGAATTTAATGCTGGAATTATGAATGGGGAGATCTGAGCTCTGCACTGTTGCTTGTCTAGTGCGATGTCTGCTGGTTCAGTACAGGTTTTATACTCTCGCCTATGAAAGTTTTGGTCAGCGTCTCAGCGAGATGAACAGGGCAACAAACAGCAGTACTACTTTCCTGCTTTCATGAGCAAGTAGAGTATACGTACTGTAATTCAAATGCTTGTAATCTTGCTGGTGCAATGTTGTAAAACAGGTTGATTTACCTGCACAATTTGGTCTCTGAATAATCCAAACGTCCCGTTTGGTCAGACGCTCGAGACCTTCCACAAGCAGGCAAACCAACTTGTGGTGCCTCATTCCTGTGGCTTGCTCGTAAGCTCGTTTGTTGGTGGTGGACCAAAACGAATGCTTCCACCTTCGTCCCAAAGCAGGACAGAGCACAGATCTTGGATCCGTCTCCCATCATTCTGTTTGTGTGAAAGTGTTTGCTTCGGCTAGACGCAGCGGACAAACGAACAGCCTGCGTCTCGGTACTCTTTCCCTGTCCTCCCGTATTCATATTTTTCCCTGTCTGGTGTGGAGCGGGTGCACTGGTACTACAAACTACAGTAAGTTGTTACACAGGGTAACTTTGTATCAACCCTAATTTCTTGACAACGTGGACAACAGCAACCGTACTCACTACATGAATTTCGGAAAAAAAGTATTCACTACATAAAAATGCAATGCCCACTTGGTTCCTCCGGCTGCTTGCGCTAGTATCAAACGGAATTGAATCTCATTCTGTATTTCTGTTGTCCTCGGCTCGGATAATGTCTCATAAAACACAGGTGCTACATTAGCTGCATCGCTGACATCTGAAATAATGCCTCGACAGAAGGTGGCGGCAGCCGGCAGGGTCGTTGCGCGCGCTTCACCACGGAGCGTAAAGGCACGCTATAATGAGAGACAGATCGGAAGAAATTGTAAAAGCTCTGCGCCTTTCCGGTTTGCTGCGCTCGTGGGCTGCAAAGGTTGTGACCTCGTGAATCCCTGTGAGCTGTGAGGTGGTAGTGACGCGCATATGGACCGAGGTTAACAGCCTGCATTATCTCTTTTTGATGAAAGAACATCCTACGTTATCATTCATGCGTATCCCAGTGAAAAAAAAGGTGATTATTTCGGTGCGGGAAACTGCACCTTTTTTAATAATGTATTAATGGCGTTGTTGGATACTTGGATTTGCTATTGCACTTTCAATATTGGCGTATCACTTCACATGCTCATGCCGTGTCGTGACCAAGCATTATTGGGAGCACGAACCATCTATTTCGACAATTGATTAGGCCTGCAAATGCCATGCCGGCTATAATTGAAGAGCATCCTTACAATGGACCATGATACCTATGAAATTGAAGTATTATAATTTAGATCTAACTGTTCATTTGAGATAGTATTATTATAATTACTTGATAATGTTGTAAGCTAATTTCTCAGTAAAATCAAAATGATATGAGAGTAAACACGTGGTATTTGTTTCATCTTAAAAAATATAAATATCATAAACTTGTGATATGTGTGTAATTCCTATATTACCCGTATGATACCTCTATATGATACTCATGATATTGGAGGACTGAGAAAGTATCATGATTTAAATCTAAACTGTTAGATGAGGTAAATGAATGATGTGTATTTGTTTAGGTCTACAGTAAAAATCCTCTAATTGAAATGTGCCATCAGAGGGGAGAAAAAATTGCGGTGGCCTACTGGGTAGTTCTAATAGAAAGCTCTATATAATCTAAAAAAAAAAAACAGAAAGCTCTATATTATACGACGACGAGAAAACAGTATTCAATCTTCGGGCTTTTGGAACATCTCAAATTCGGAAGGCGTAGCCAGTTTTCGTGTTGTTCCGTAGTTTGAATTTTTTTATTCATCAGCATTGGACGTCCGTATCAGTACTCTAGCACGGTGAAGCACTACACGTATACGTAATGCTTTTAGAGTAGTATCTCAAGTGGACAAAGAGTAGACACGCCGAAACAAATGCGTTGCGTGCCTGCCTCATGTTGTCGTTTTCTGTGCCCTGGTTTTTATATGTGGTCAAGCCCATTAGCAGTGCTGGCTACGTGGTCAGTTGCGTCTAAAAGTTTAGTTTCTTCAGCATCTTATCGATCTGTTCTCTTATTATTCGTTTGGGAAAGTAACAAATATATTAGTTATAGAGAAACAAAAGAAAGAAATTGCACATCACTACCACTAGAAAATATATAGCTGAAAAATTTCTCCGCCCTTGATGGTTTGCCTATTTTTCTTCATCGAGGAAAATAAGGAACGCAGATCTAAAAACGAAATTGGTAAACATTAGTCAGCCATATAATTTTGATTCCCAAAAGGGCCCTGTCCCCTGTGCACAGGTATGGGATAATGGGCTGGTAAACAGGCCGAATAATTAGGTTGTGTATGTTAGCCCAGGAATGGATTAGGCCCATTGCCTGCTAAACGCAGAATCACACCATGTCATCAGTCAGTCAGCACACAAACGGATGCAGGGTACAGAAACATCGGTTTTGAACCAAACAGTGGCACCGATCGTGCTGCATCTTCTAGTAAAATTCTACAGTCTTATATCATCCAGCAGCGCATGTTTTGGAATGGAAGCCACTGCCCACTGGTAGTCCATGAATACACTGTTATCAACATGTGGGACTAGCTAGCTAGGTGGATGGCGACCGCGCAGAGTGTCAATTCAAGCCGGCGAAGAACCCGTGGTGCCGCTCCCCGCCCGCGCGGCGCAGACGCGGCACTTGTCATCCCTCTTCTTCCCATCGAGGTAGTGCTGGTAGACGTAGGAAAGGAACCCCCAGATCGCCATGAGCATGGCGACGGCCTTGACGCCGCTCATCGCGTCCCCGAACATCGCGACGGCGAGCACGGGCACGAGCGGCAGGCCCACGGTGGCCGTCACGTTCGCGAAGAGCGCCGACACGCGCGAGACGAGCCGCACCGTCCCGACCGCCGCCGCCTGCCACGCCGCCGCGATGCCCGCCACCGTCGCCACGTACCGCGCCTTCCCGCCCTCGAACGCCGCCGCCTCCGAAGGGACCGCGCGCCACTCCCCCGAAGCGAACATCCCGACCACGCACACCGCCGACGCGAAGAGGTTCGTGTAGAGCTGCATCTTGAGCACCCACCGCAGCGCCCGCGACCGGATCACCGTCTCGAAGGTGAGCTCGAAGAGGGACAGGATGAGCGCGAACGCCGCCGAGGCCGCCACCGTCAGGGCGAACCCGGCCGCGTACTTGGTGCTGGTGGCGGTGGTGGTGTCGTCAGAAGTGGACCCGCCGATGCCGAGCAGGGCGGCGGAGAAGGTGAGCACGACGACGGAGTTGGCGATGAGCGCGGTGAAGCGCTGCGCGTTGATGAGGCGGGACGTGACGGCGTTGAAGGCGAGCTGCGTGGCGGCCAGCAGCGAGTAGGTGGAGACCGGCAGGTACTGCAGCGCGTACGAGTACATGAGGTTGTCGAGGCCGATGAGGAGGCCCAGGCCCGCGTAGATGAGCAGCATCTTCGACGCCGCCGGCTGATCCTCTTCCGTGTCCGGCGGCGAGGGCAGCGTGAGGAGGAGCGGAACGGCCAGCAGCGGCGCGCCGCCGGACACGGCCAGCGTCACCATCCACTTGCTGTTGCCGCCCGAGTTGTAGTACAGCCGGCCCAGCAGGGTGGCGACCGTCTGCCCGCAGATCACCATCAGCATGTCCAACGCCACCGTCGTCCACCACCAGACGCTGCGTCGTCGCCTCGACCGCCCCGTCGCGCCGCCTTTCGGTCCATCGTCGTCGTCACGGCTTCCCTCATCACGATACGATTCCTGTTCGGTGATCCCTGCTGTTTGTTGGTTGCAATAATGACAAGTTCCATACTTCAGTTCAGTATAAAGTACACGTTTTTTTTCTTCTTCTAGTAACAGGAACAAAAGCACTGTGGCGTGTAAAGTACAAAATGAGCGCTTATGAGCTTATTATTGAGTGCACTAGTGCGGTGGCAACTGATCGATAGGGACTGCCCGAGTTCTAATACATTTTGCTTTGTCACCTCTCAGTCTCTCACCTACTAGACTCAATGATGATAAGATGGCCCATGCAGGAAGTAATTTTGTCAATGATTGCTGCTCCTTCAGTTTGAAAAAGCAGCCTCCCCCTATTAGGCGAATTGTTTATACAAATGCAGAACACGTTTAGTTTCCTTTTTCCTTAAAAAAGGGAGCTACAGAAGAAATATCGCCTGATCTTTATTTTTCTTTCATAAACATACATGCAGTACACATACAAAGATTTGTGCAAAAACAGGACAAGGAACAGAGCAGAGTTAGATGCATGTTAGATCAACCTTTTTTTTTTTTTTTTGAAAAGAGGCAGAAGTGATGTCATTCATTAAGAAGGAGCAATAGAGATTACAAAAGGCGGCCGCAACGACATGGTTGCAAAGAGTTACACTGTTTGAGTTACAGACATTGGTTCAGTAGCTAGGTGCTGAAGATGTGTATGCTATCTTTGGTGATTTGGGCCACTGTCTTGAAAGATTGCTCTTTATATATAAAAAAAACCTGCCTATTTCGCGTCTTCCATATTTGCCACCAAAAGGAAACATGTTAGACCAACTAGACGCGCGTGAACCACCCGTTCATTTATTCCACGTCCACAAGTGAGATTGCTATGGTTTGAAGGGGATTGAATCCATAACAAGTCATATATGGATTAATTACACTTCATTCCCCTCTAATCCACTCCTTTCCCATGTCAACCGAACAAAGCCTTAGTTGGCCGAGGTAGAACGAAAACAGGTTGAGATCACAGACGGGGTGTTTTTGATGCTGGTGTATGTCGTTTCCTACTACGTACCTTGCTGTTGCTGGCTCAGGACGGCAGCGCAACAAGAACGCACAAGCATTCAAAATGAGCAGACTCAAGAACATGAAAATCGACAGCTCGCTAATATCCTCTTCAGATTCTGGTGGCAAGTTTGGAAAGAACGTAACCACCCAATCTTCCAACAAGAAGAACAATCCTTTGAAAGAACGGCCCAGTTGGCTAGAGAGAAGTAATTTATGTTGCCTGTAGCCAGACCGAAGATTATTCAGTTGCTTAGTATTTGTATCTTGGGAACTGTACTCTCTGGTCGCACTCAAGCCTTTTTTAAAAAGAAAAAGAGAAAAGGAACAGGAACATAGAACCCTCACATGTTCACCACGAGCTGACTGATTTTTCAAGATCAGGGAGGAATTCTACGAAATGGAAACGAAGCTCTAGAATCGCAAGAATCATTTTGAACATCTATGCACAATAATACCACAGCTAGAACAAGCAGAAAACATGGAGGCTCTTCGTTGGACATACCTCTTATCTGGAGTTGAACCTCTTGTGCAGGTGCCATACTGCCGATTGAAACTAAACTCAATACCAGGATGAGAGACTCCTGCCCTTGGAATGCTCTAGTCGTTTTTGACACTTAGTGTTACTAGTGAACAATGAACTTCATGCTCCTTGCTTGGCACCATATATATAGATCCCAACATTTAATAAAGATAGAGGGACATCAATTTCCAGTACTATTGGGTGATTGTTTTTCCTCACACCAGGACCCCACTCACTGCAGAGCACGGATTCTGGACTAGTACATGTTTAAGCACTCATGACCCCTTTGCAATCAAATCTATATCATGTATAACTTCTTCTGTCGTCAATCATTGAGCTGCATTTCCGACAAGGTCGGTCTATGAAGTAGTAATATCATTGGATTTGATGATCTTACTGCAAGGACTATCTCTAGACTAAGGTCAGTTGCTATCATTAAACAAATATCCTCCCAGTTAATGTATTTACAGCTCTTCGCCACATGAGAGATGCTTCTTCGCGTGGACGGAAATGCATGGTTTGAGTTTTTTTAGAAGGCAAATTAATTTTGTTTCTGAAGATAAACAAAACAATTTGGATCCCAGATCAAGGAGTTCAATACAGATACATAGCCACTCAATTGTTGGTCAAGTCCATCTGAAATCGACATGCACATTTACATGTCGTCCACTGGTTTGTGTTATTGGTTGATAGAAACGCTCTGAATTTCTGGCAACAGTTTCAGTCTAAGTAGTTTTTTTACCGTTTTATTTTGAGAAAAGTTTTTTTTTTTTTTGGAAAAAGGCAGGAGAGCTGCCATTCATTAAGCAGTTTTGAGAGAAGTTTGAGAAAAGTTTTGAGAAAAGTTTCAGTCCGAAGAAGTAGACGTCATCAAAGGAGAAACAACCTACTATACCCCTTTTGTAAAATTCAGACAAAATCCAGAAGAAAGGATCTCCTGCTATATTTCTTTCCTGTCAGTGTCTTTCCAGTTTCCACAGAGATTATTGGTGCTGACATTGTCGCATTACGCCGGCTATATTCCGAGTATCTTTGATTCCTGCTCTGGATGCTTTGACTTAATGGGGCAATCACAGCAGCTGGGCTCGTCCGGATCGTGACTACAAACATCGGTTGATTGAACACAAAAGGTTTCTATATTTTTTCTCTACGGCTTTGTAAAGTTGCATCAAGCACTACATGTTCGTATGGGTTCACAGCATAAGCATGAGGGGATCTTTAACTTTTCAATGACAAATGGTCAAGAAATATCATTTTCAGATTTGGATGATGCAATCTCAATCAATCTGACTGGTGAAGCTTTGAAATAGTGAACTGAACTTGTCAAGGAGTCCAGGGAAACAAAAACACTAACGATTTCGACTTTGACAGCGCCACTGACAGGGGCTCTATATATTTGATATGACTAGTACGATCCAATCGCGGAATAAATTAAAGTTCCCTCCTGTATTGAGAAGATCCATCAGGAATGAACAAAAAATATTCTTTATTCTTAAGGATAAATTAAAATGTACTAGTATATTGAGATCAAATCACTCTGTAAACAGTTTTGCACCACGGTGGTGTTAGTCGTCAGACTTGCCGGCCTTCTTCCTGGACTTGGCGCGGTCATCGAGGTAGTGCTGGTAAACGTAGGACAGGAGGCCCCAGACGCCGATGAGCATGGCCAGCAGCTTCACCCCGTCCACCCGGTCGCCGAGGAAGATCACCGCGACGACCGGCGCCAGCGGCGTGCCCACGGTGCTGATCACGTTGGTGAAGAGCGACGACACCGTGGCGACGAGCCCCATCAGGCCCATCGTGCAGAGCTGCCACGCGACGGCCGTCCACGCCAGCGTCATCGCGTACGCCACTTTCCCCTTCCCGTACTCGTCCATCTCCGCCGCGATGGCGGTCCACTCGCCGGAGACGAACAGCCCGGCCACTGACACGCACGCCGCGGCCGTGTTGCTCCAGAACTGCAGCTCCAGCACGGTGTAGAGCGCGTCGCTCTTGAGCACCTCCTCGAACGTCAGCTGCGTCAGTGACAGGATCAGGGAGAAGAGCGCCGACGCCGAGAGCGTCAGCGCGAAGCCCGCCGGGAATTTCCCTTTTGGGATGACGCTGTTGGTGTCCTCCGACTTGTGGCTGACGCCGATGAGCGCGGCGGAGAAGGTGAGCAGCACGACGGAGTTGAGCACGAGCGCCCTGAACTTCTCCTTGTTGATGAAGTAGGAGAAGATGGCGTTGAAGGAGACCTGGGTCGCCCCGATGATGGAGTAGGTGGACATCGGCAGGTACAGCAGGCCGTACGAGTACATCAGGTTGTCACCGGCGAGGAGGACGCCGATGCCGGCGTAGATGGCGCCGATCACGGCGAGCCGTGGACGTGGCGCCGGCGCCGCCGAGGAGGAGGACGACTTGGGGCGGAAGTAGAGGAGAAGGGGAATGGCGAGGGGCACGCCGCAGGACTGCACCACCGTCTGCATCCACAGGCTCTTGCCGCCCTGGTCGTAGTAGATCCTGCCGAGGAGCGTGGCCACGCTCTGCCCGCCGAGGACGAACACGATGTTCACGACGACCACCGCCCACCATCTCAGCCGTTTCGACATCCGCGGCGGCGCCACCGCGTTGCCACCACCATTCTCAGCTTCCTCGGCTCTCTTTCCATGATCGTCTTCAACTTCGTGTTGGCCTCGGACACCTGCATGCCCAAACAGTCCGGCCAGCACATCAGTACAGTTGCTTGAAAAATTGAGCAGTCTCTAAACACACAGGGAAAGCAAGGAAACCTGCGATGTGTAACTGAATTTCTCCAGCCGCTTCTTCGCCCATCTTGAAGCTCTCTAGGAGTTGATTGGGTAGCAACAAAAACTTGTACCCTGCAACTCCGAAGTGCTGAAAAGGTCATGCAACTGCACATAGCGACTGTCACGTGGCTTGCTGCCTCCCGTGAATTCCTTGCCCATTCATCTCATCATGAAAATATCGCATAGAGAGCACGTGCGGCGCTAACCTCTGAATTTGGTGTCAACTTGCCTGACTTTCCTACTACGGTTCAGTCTCTCGACCCTGCCTCCCAAATAATTCAACGATGTAGGCAAATGATTCCAAACGCGGATGATGGTGATGGCATTGGCATATCCAGACGGAACCAGAACTCGATCTACTGCTAGTGGCGACGCATACAAGCTTGACTCATACTGTAAGATATTATTGTACATTTAACACTATTTTTTGTTATCATAAGTGTAACACTTTTATTGAGTAGTAACACATATATGTGTTGCAATGGGCTTTATTTGTACCATTTTTTTCTTATAAATAGCAACACATAAATATGTTACAATAGAATTTACTTGTTTCATATTTTCTCACAAACAGTAGCCAGAAGACTGATCTAACATAGTCATCAAGGTTGACATAACCATTTAGGCCGATATAACACATCCTTAAGCAAACACATAGGAGTGTGCCATAAAGAGTGCTTCTTGACCCTCGTTCTAAAAAAAGACACGTTGATTGCATTCCTTCCAAATTTGCAACCACAAGGTGAAGAGAAGTCCTTGAGGTGAAAAAACATAGTGTTTTTACGGTATATATTACTATCAGTAAATACTAGTTATACAAGCAATCTACAATTAGTAATTATTGCTTGTACAACCAGTAATTACTAGTAGTATTACTAATTACTGTTTACTAAACATACAACTACTAATTATTGTTTTTATAACCACTAATTACTGATACTGATAATAATATGTACCGTAGAACTCCTAAAATCAAAACACTTCTCCACTATACAATTATGCATTCACGTTATCTTGCTGTCAAGTTCACATTGCCCATTTTGACTCGCTAACAAATAATACTAGCACGCCTTTTCTTTGCCACAAATCCGATTGTTCATAGCATGTCGCGTTGTTTTGCCACCACGTCGTTGACATTGCCCATGCGTTTTTACTCAATCCAATGCTGATAGATCTGATGCTCGTGTTACAAATCCAATTGTAGCCATTTGCCATGTGATGTGAAGCTCCCAGTATATGCCTTCAAAATATAAACCCAAATCTATGGCAGTTGGATGATATCCTGACTAAAAGTCATTTTTATTACTCCTTTCAATGTCAAAGTTCGTTTTTGAACTTAAGATAAGTATCACAGGAGTTAATATGTTGCAACTTTGCATGTCACCTGGCCCAGGAATATTGAAAATTAATTGTGTATAATAAATAATTCGATGATTTTAGAGTCAATAAACACAAGAGTACATGAGAAGTCTATACTTTAGGAAATATAGAACAACAATATCAATTAATCAAAATTGTATAGCTAAAATAAAAAAAACATAAATAGATACTTTATAGTAATTCAATGTACTACAAATTACATAAATAATGAACACCTAGTCCCTCACAGCCTACTAATTAAATCGACGGAGAACATAGTAGATCATCCTAGGAAACCCTTAAGAACTAGCCTTCCTAGCTTTCCTATCTTCTAGATAGTGGTGGTAGACATATGAAACAAAACCCCATATAGAAACTAGCATGGCTATGATCTTAACTCCGTTATTCATCTTGTCATGAAAGATCATCACACCGAAGAAAGGAATAATAGGTATAGCAGAGGTGCCGATCACATTCGAGAACAATGAGGACACCTCAAAGATCAAACCCACCATTCCAAGAGAAGCCATCTGCCAAGACACGGATGACCAGACCAGCGTCATCAAATAGGAGAACTGGCCAGATTTGAACATGTCCATCTCATGTTTCAAAGACTTCCATTCACCGCTTGCAAACAGTCCGATAATAGAAACAAAAGTTGCCACAAGCGACGTGTATATTTGCATGTTCAAAACTGCCGAGTAGGTGCGCCCCTTGATCACATTTTCGAATGCAAGTTGCATCAGGGAAAGGATAAGTGAGTAGGTACAGGATGCTCCTAGAGTCAACACGACACCCAGAAGATACTTCCCTCTTGAAACACCATCCGATTCATCATATGGTTCTTCACTGACACCGACAAGTAAGTCAGACAGAGTGAGTAGAATGACAGAGTTGAAGATCAGGCCACTCAGTTTCTGAGAGTTGAGGACGTATGAGAAGACAACACTGAATGCCAATTGACTTGCACAGATCAGCGAATAGGTCGAGACCGGAAGGTAGTGAAGCCCGCTGTTGTACATCATGTCGTCTGCAGCTATGATGAGCCCCAGGACGATGTATACTAGAGCAGTTTTGGCAATTGGAGTTTCATCACTTTGTTCGGAAGACGACTTTGAAGGGAAAAAGAAGAGGCCGAAGAATAATATAGGAAAGCCAGCGGTTTGCATAAACGTAGACATCCATTTACTATTTCCACCTTGACTGTAGTAGTATCTCCCAAGTAATGACGCTGATGTCTGACCAACAATGAGGAACAAAATGTCAACTGCAACTATGAACCATCTCCGCCAATTCTTGGCTTCAGAGCTTCCTGATTCTGCATCCTGAGTTGCTGCACCTTCGGCTTTTGGAGCTGATACATATGGTTTGTAGTTAAAACCAAAAACGTTAATTTTCTGAGTAACAAGAAAGCATGCAAGCATTTAAAAAAATGCAAGACAGTTCTTTGTTAATATATAAAAAAACAATAATCCATGCAAATCTTATAACCACACGATACACATAAGTAGGCCGTGGTGCAAGGAATTAGCATGTCAGTACCGCATGCACCCTACGCCCAATTTTTGGATGGAAATTTCTTCAAAAAACAAAAAAGGATGGAAGCGCAATTGCGCTCTATGTTATATGAAATCCTATATGCGAGAGAAACACATGCAGGGTTACGAAAACATATCAAAGTTGGGCCAAACAAAATAACCAGAATTGCAGACTGACCTGGGATTTGTATCTGAACCTCGCCGCTGCTCGCGTTCGCGGCGCCATTATTGCTATTGCCGCCGCCGTTGTTGTCGGCCATTTTATTGCAGAAGAATATGTCAGTTAATTTATCGTGGGAACGTCCAAGACCTGAGGAGGAAGAGGAGGAGATGATGAGTGTGCAGCGCAGGCAGAACGAAGTGGCATATGCTTGGATGGGGAAGTGAGCGGGATCCGACAAAGTCTGGTTTCTAAAAATAGAAAAGAGAGACCGTGTATCCGAGAGAGAACAGTCGGGAGAGGAAGGCGGTCCAGTGTTCAGTGGCCAGTTTATCCTGTGCCGCGCGGATGGCTGCGCTTGACAGTAGGAGCTCGGTTCTCGCGGAATTCTCGCTGCTGTGGTGTCGTCGTCCGTTTGACACACACGGGCATGGAGCCATGGACAGTGGCACTAGGGTCTAGGGAGGAATAGCAACATTGTGAAAAAACTTACATGCATCCGTCGAGATGAAAGAGGACGAGGTATGCGCGCTGTGCATCTGTGACTTCACATGTCAATTGTAGAACGTCTCATAAACGACGACCAGGATGAGCATTCGCACCCACCCTCGTATCGCTTATCAGGGAAAGAAACAACACCTGGAAGGAGAGAGTACCAAAGTTGGCATGGGCCGAATCTCGCTTTCCATAGATCGCGGCCTAAACTGCACACAAACATATACCATCATCTCGATCACGCATATCTTAATGGGAAAAGGGAACATCATTACAGTAATAAGTACTCATACCATCATCTCCAAAAACATGTTACTATTATTCAAAATAGAAATTTTCTTAGATCAAACTTGCCAAGTTGTCATTCCCCGTACAAATTAAAATCGCAGCGGAGTCTACTGCTCACGCGAAAAGGATCCATTCACGCCGTCGTCGATCACTAGTACTTCACTACGATTATTACTTGGACAGCGCCGACGTGGTGAAGAGAGCGATGGTGGCCTCCTTCCGGAACGCGTCGTCATCGGCGGCGAGCGGCGACGACACCTTGAGGTCCTCGAAGCCCTGGTCGCACGTGTCGGGGGCGTTGAGCACCGCGCTGAGCAACGCCACCGCGTCCCCCACGTTGCCCGACGCGATGCCCTGCGCCGCCTGCCGCGAATCGCTCACCGCGCTCGAGTACACCTCGGCGCAGTCGGCGAGGCCCTGCGCCACGCTCTTGTCCTTGGTGGAGCGCTTGAGGGAGGCGATGTGCCCGGCGGTATTCCGGGCGGCGGCGCCGGCGATCCTCACGGCGATGGCGGCGAGGCCGCGCTTGTCGGCGGCGGCGCTGCCCTTGTCCGCCTGGAAGAAGCTGAGGCAGTAGTCGTAGCCGATGTCCCTGTGGCTGGCGGCTATGGACTTGCACGTGTCTTGTAAGACGGATGCCGTGGACGTGGAGGCGGCGGCGAGGAGGACGAGGATGGCGAGGGGGAAGAAGAGACGATTCATCGTGGTTTCTTCTTCTTTTTCGGTTGTTTGATAATTTCCTACGAGTGCTACAGACTGCTGCTTCTTCTTTTGAGCTGCATGTATGCGGGGCTGTTTATATAGACGGCTAGCTCTGCCTTAGAAGTTTGAAGACAATAATAAATGGTTTCTAAAAACTGATTCCAAAGTGCTATTTGCAGATTTTAAAGTTTTCCTGGCACAATTTATGGCGTTATTGATGAATGGTATTTTTGGTATAGGCGAGGTGTCAAGAATATAACAGGTTTTATGGTGCTTATTTACTTCTGTATTGGTACTGTTTAAATTGTTACCTACCATCATGGAGACTTTTCTTTACAAAATTCTCAATTTTTTTTTTTTTGGCAATTCCAGATGCGTATGAATGAAGTTTGAACATTCACAGACGTAAATGGACGTCGAGTCCTGAGGCCAGCCTTCTGAGAGTTTGAGGCCTAATCTGTCGAACAATGAAATAAGGTCCATTACAAACAGAAGGCCTCGACCTCTGGACCAGTTTGCTGGATGGGCTTCGGCTCTGTGCACAAATGAAGCCCTGCTTGCGCGCAACGGTTGATGCAGCCCGACCCATCCGTGAAACTGATGCACGTAGCCCCTGAAAAAGGTTTGCACATCCACTGGCCACTGCCCTCCACGGCCACCAAACCCTCCCCGAGCCGAGCGGTCGCTCATCAGCTCCAATGCTTTTCTACCTTGGCTCGCTGTAAACATTGTTCATCTCCAAACGGGAAGATGAACAGAGTCGAGAGCGTGTACCTGCTCTACTCTACCGGGTCGACACGAACAGGGGGAAGTAGCATGGGTTGGTGCGCTAATTCCTCGTATCGAGAGTGAGTACCAACAACACCTACTCTTAAACTTCCTCAAACGTTCCATGCCCATCTCGGTTGACGATTGACGTCACGCGTGGCAGTGACAGCACTGGTGTCACGATCGATGGTGGTCGTACCAACACGAGCTCGAACGGAGCAGTTGCCCATGCACATTGCTCTCCTGACCTAAATGGTACCGGTATAGTATAAGCCAAGCACCTCACATGAGTGAAAACGCTCGGAGTGGCAACTGACAGGCACGAGTCCTACGGAATCGTTGCACCAAACCATTTGGGATTTGGCCAGGCAGCCGGCAGAGCTGTGTTTGTTGCCAGAAGCTCAACGCTTGTGTCGTGGTTTTGACCACCGTTTCCAAAACACTACTGCCGTCATGTTGTGGATAGAGTTGGTGACCAAACCACATCGTCTGGGACTGGGTTGACGACCGACGCAGTTTGACCGGGCGTCAACGCCACGGTGTGTGCCCTCGGCTTCAGGTCGCCGTTCTGCAGCACGGGGAACGGATGAGGACGGCGAGCTCGAGCTGAAGACCGGATGCCTCTGCTTTCGCCCGGCCGTTGGTCCGTGGACTCCGCGTGGCGGCACGCGGCGCATGTGACAGCGTTCCTGGACTCGCGTACGTTGGAATCGGCCGGCAACGGCATAGCAGCCCAGCGGTGCAGGGACCGTTACAGTGCAACGGCTGCTCGTGACAGGGGGTACTGTACTGCGCGCGTTACTGGTTTGTTGGTGTTAGATAGAGATGCGCAGGTCACTCTTAGATCTGAAGAGAAAAATGCATCTTCATGTCCAGGCAGGACACGGTAGAATTGACGAGGGGCATGAAAAGTGAGGCTGTGGCGGTGGCACTGCCTACGCTGTTGTAACGCAGGGTCCACCTCACCCTGGCATGTCAATGAAGTCCTCAATTTTTGGGAGATTCAAGTAGTACCTGCCTACCTGGACAGTGGATACATCAGTGTCAGTAGACGAACCTGAATGTCTGGATTCATCAGTCTTGTTTTCAGTTGGACCAACTGGAACTTTTTTTTTTCTTCTCCCTGAACATTGATCAGGTACAATCTTCGAATCCAACCAAGGATTTTCGCTTTCCATCACCACGCATGTTAAAACACGACTCTGTTCTAAGTACTTGTTTAACAAATCACGTTGCCACAACTCTGTTCAAGTACTGCTATGAGGAACCGCTCCCCTGAATCAGTGAACCCGTTCTTTCAGCTCGCATTTGCCGGGCCAAACAAGTACCAGTCCATGTCGGGCATCGTTTTCCCATCTGGCATTCATGCTGACACCTTCGAGTGCCACGTTGTGAGTTGTGATACACATCACACACTCCACAAGTCAGCACCAAACATGGGTACACCACTGATGACACACACATGACACAACTACGACGACGACGTCCTTGGATGATGAAAGGGGGAAAAAAATGTAACCAACTAAAACAGCAGGCAGCAGATAACAACAGCTCTGCAAGCACGTTCTCTAATTTGGCATCTTATTTCCCCACTGTCCAAAATCCGAACTCCTAGTAGGATGATGAACTATGTGCAAATGCTGATGCTGCGTCTTACTCTTACGCCTACCTGTAATGTACTACTATGACGCAGTCAACAGACGGTTTTTTCCGAAGCATCGGAGGAACACCTGAAACTGGATCAGTAACCTGACACAGAGACAGAGGACCTGCTAACGTTTACACCCCGGCGATCCATCGGTACATCACCATGAACGCCGTCTCCTCCTCGTCGGACCCGGGCGCCGCCGCCATCTCCCCCGCCGCCTCCGTGTCCCACAGCCACGGCTCCTCCTGCCTGACATTGCTGTTGCCGCCGCCGGTCTGCTGCTGCTGCTGCTGCTGGTGGTGGTGGCTCAGCTGGCCACCCCATCGCGAGCTCCACCGCCCGGAGAAGGTGTACGCCGTGGAGGCCAGCCGGTCCACGTAGTCCCGCAGCCAGCCGCGCGACGACGATCCCGCCGCCTCGGCCACCGCCTCGCCGGGAGGAGACGGCGCCTCCTCAGCGTCTGCAGGCTTCTCCTCCTGCTCCTTGATAATAACGTCCCTGATGGTGGGGCGTGTCAAGCGGGACACGACGGCCTCCACCTCCTCGTCGATCTGGTAGTCGAAGGACCCCAGCGAGTAGGTGCGGCTGTTGCTTCTGTTGCTGCCGCCGGCGGCGATCGGGGACGAGCCGCGGATGGTGCCGATCTCGACGACGAAGCTCCGGGAATGGTCCCGGGTCCTCGGCTGCTGGGTCTGCTGGGTCTGGGCGGCGGCGAGCATGGCGGAGAGCGAGGCCGGGTGCGGGATGACGACGGCGGCGCGGCAGAGCGGGCACGACGGCGTGGTGCGGAGCCAGGCGTCGACGCAGGCGGCGTGGAACGCGTGGCGGCACGCCGGGAGGAGCCGCAGCTCCGCGTCGGGCGTGAACGGCGACAGGCACACGGCGCAGTCCGGGGAGCTCTTGGGCAGCGACGCCAGCGCCGAGGCCATCGTGAACAGCGGCAGCGAGTCGATCAGACGCTGCTTCTCGTCGCCGGCGGCCGCCTCCTTCTTCCCCTCGGCCGCCTGCGCCGTCGCAGGTCGCCGCGGCGCCGCGGAGTCCGCCTCTGCCGTTGTTGTCCAGGCCGAGCTCGGCGGCGCCTCCTCGTCGCGTTGCGTCCGCGGGAGCTGCGGAGGCTGGGAGGAGGACGACGGTGGCGAATTGCGGTCGGAGAGGAAGCGGAGCAGGAGGTGGATGGCGACGGAGGCGAGGAAGACGAAAGCCAGCAGCGCCGCGATGATCATGAAGGAAGGTAAGAAGGACGACGACGAAGAGTAGGGAGAGTTTCCCCCGATGGCGCCGCCGCCGCCCGACGGTTGCGTAGGAGAAGAAGGGATTGAGGGGGAGGACATGACGATCGATCGAGGAGTAGGATGGGGTTTTCACCGCCCTGGACACCGGGGTGTCGCGCCTTTTATTCTTTGGAGTGCGTGGCAGCCTGGTGTGGTGGTGCGGAAGCTGAGGCCGGGAGTGAATAGTGGCAGGCACTCATCTCATCTGATGCACTCACACTCACTTCACACAGATCCCAGTCCCGGGAATGGAGGTGGTCGTCAGCCTTGCAAGCAAACCAACCCACGTCTGGTCTGTATCTTACTTTGCAACTGCACTACTTGAAACAGATACTTCCCAATTGATGTTGATTATGGTAACTTGTTCGTCTATGTTCCTTCAAATTAGTACTACTACTATTTCTTTAACACACTTTTCTTTAGTATCCTCTGTGCTCTCTCTGCAATCCTCTCCCTCCAACAAACTAAATAATGAATGCTAATGCATCAACGCATCAATACGTAGTAGTAGAGCATACACTGACCGACAAGTATTGATGGCATCACATCTAGCCATCAATTCGACCAAATCCGTCGTAACGCACATCGGATCGACAGTGATTCTGTTCTTGTACTCCCTGTTCGGTCGGTCTCCATAACCAATTATAGTTACGTTTATGCACGGTACATTTGTAAACGAACAGGTAACAGGAGCAGTATTTCACCAAACGGTAGAAGCGCCCAATAAAGGCCCCCAGATCAGGAGGCCGTACTCGTGCCGAGGTAACGTAAAGCATCGCCGCGTTTTTTTTTTGCAAGTACAATGTTGTACCACTAATAATATGATAATTTGCGTGTCCAGTGTTGTACTAGACAGTAAAAACTCTGTAAATTAGACACGTCGGCTCCCTGGTACGCTTTACGAATAACGACGCGCCATCAGGTGAGAAATTTGCAAGCTCAACGAAAAACTCATGCAAATTGACACAAGAAAGCTGAGAAGAGAGACAGTTTTGTCCGGGAAATGTTACTGCATCATCATGACAGTAAGATTAAATGTGCGTGTTACATAATGCTTGGAATGAGTTGAAGTAGATCCATTATTAGATCTCGGTTTATTAGGTAGATCCACAGGCTGCAGGACATGCGTAGTGAGGCCGTGCGCGGTAGCGGACGTGGATGTTAATGCCTGTACTGATCACAGAATTAGTACTGTTGCTACGAGAGTTGGCACTTGATAAGCATCGCACGGAATGATGATCACTGTTGGGTCGGCATGATGTGGAATGTCAGACTAGCGTTCTGGAAGGAAAGCAACCAACAAGTTCCAGATTCACTGATGACCAGGGCGTACTCACACCATGCTTTTTTTGTCAGTGAAGAAGTGCCTGTCCCAAGACGGATCACAGCAAGCTCACACCATCACAAGACGAAAGTGTGAAGCGATGACCTTTGCAAGGTGTCTTCAGTTAGTGCGACTGCGAGAGATGAAGCACTTTTTGATCCAAAGCAAAGGAATCGCTCGAGAGATTGCTTGGCTTGCACACTTAGCATGCACGCGACGGTGTTTTTTTTTTCGATTGCTATTGCTACCCGGCCGCCGTGGCTGCAGCTCGATGACCGTTTCGAGGGAGGGAGTGTAAAAAGGGCGGGCGCTTTGGTGGTAATGAATCCCTGCCTCATGGCGTCCGCTTTTTGCTAGCTGCGTCAGTTATGATGAGCACGAGATGCACTTGCGCGCTGTCCTGCCATTTTTTTTTTCTCCATTTCCCCATGCCCAGGCGGTTTGTTTCGATCTTATTACTGGAGTTGATGATGCCACTCGTAAAACTTTTCAATGGATGGAGTAGCTCTCCAACTTTGAAGGTGGCTGCGGCACCAGCCAATGCAAGTCGAACAAAGAATTGTCATACTCTCGCTGTCTGTATTTATCTAAGATTTAGAATTAACCTTTTCCTTTTGGCAGTAACCTGAAAAAATCAAATGTGGTAAAATGGACGCTCATCATATCTCCTGCCGAAGGTGCTACGAAGGACTAGACTAATCAACTTTGCGCATAAATGATGTTAACTTGTACCAGCTCAACAAGCTACGCTCTCTGCCTGTACCCTGCTGCCGGGAAGACGGAAACCCCATCGGAGCAAACGTGTTGGAGCGACGGACGCTGAGGATGACACCACGCGATCCTGGTGATGGCGCCGTAAGTGACCTAATAACTTGCCTGTGACCTCACCCGTGGAATGCTGTCGCGGACGCGGATCTTTGTTGCCTGGATCCGCACGGAAAAACGCTTCCAAGCTTCCGTTTCGGTTGGTCCACCACGAATTCTGGCGCAGTGCCGACTCCGTGATCCGAACCCGGCCAAATTTGTTAGCGGCTTGTTGTTCACCAAGACGAGCGAAAAGGCAGTCAGTGGCGACTTCATAATCTAATCAATCGGTCTGTTGTCTGGGTAGCAGGGCTCACACGCAATTGGCGCAGAGATCAGAGGTGAAGAAGCTTCAGAACAGAAAAACAGGTGAGCAAGTTTGTCATTAGGGCCTAGGTACAACGGCCCAGATAAGTACAAGCCCACGATGGACACAAAAATCAACGGGCCGTATCGAAAGCGTAGGAGCTTTTAGCCTGGTCCAGGACTACGGAAGGAGGTGAGTCCGGTGTTTCAGTGGCAGTGGCAGTGGCCCCCGGCACGTCAACGACCACCACCGACGATGCGGCCTTCTTCTTGCGCCTGTAGACAGCCCACGCGCAGAGGCAACCGAGGCACACCGCAGCAAGGCCACCGGCGGCAGCGGCCCATGCTGCGACGAACGCGCCACTCTTCTTCTTCTTCCTGGGCCCGACATCAATATCAGTCTGCGTCGTGATCGGCGGCGGGTTGGGTCCGGCGAGGCTGTTGTCATGGTACGTCTGGAGCTTGAACACCTCGAGTCCATTGAGGATGGCGTCGTAGATTTGCGGCCTGGCGGGCACGTCCGGGTGCATCTGGACCCACAACTCCGTGATCAGCTCGTCGGACGACCCGGCGGGCTCCGTGACGACGAGGTAGTCGGCGAGCGTCGGGCGGCCGATCCCGCCGCCCATCGCGACCACGTCCACCGCCTTCTCCGCCGTGCGGTTGTTCACGAACACGTCGAAGACGCGCTGGTTGGGTCTGGTGATCGGGTACTGGATCTCGCAGAGGTGGAGGCGGACGAGGTAGTAGAACCCGGCGTCGATGTAGGGGAGCACCCAGGTGAGGTTGTAGTTGAGGTTCACCTGCCCCGTCGGGCCCATGGACCGCGCCGTGCCGTACACGCTCTCCGGCGCGGCGTAGCGTGGCGCGGTGCTGGGCCCGTACTGGATCGTGACGTTGGGGTCCTTGCCGTAGCTCACGCCGAACCCGGCGCCGAGGATGTACGGGGAGTCGCCGGCCCACGTGCGGTACAGGTGGGCCGAGTCGTCGGAAGGGAGCACGGCCGCGCCGCCGACGTTGAGCCGGTACATGGTCTGGAACGCCGTGTCGGCCCGGAGCGGCGTCGGGTCCGGCCTGCCGACGGTCGGCACTGGCTTGTTGGTGTCGAACAGGTCGGATGGCGCCGGCACAATCTCGATGCCGTTCACGAACGCGTAGTGGTGTTGGGACGACGGGGTGAAGGTGACGTGGACGGCGGAGTTGGCGCTCACGTTGAGGGAGAACTCGCGGACGATGCAGGCGAGGTCGAGCGCGATCGCGGTCTGCGACGCGTTGAAGTCCCGCAGCAGCGTCACGCCGCCAGCTGCGACGCCGAAGAGGGCGTCGGCGGCGGTGCGGTCGCCGTAGTCCGACGGATAGAAGAAGAGGCGGAGGAACACGCGGCCGGCGGCGACGGGGAAGGAGTAGGTGTAGGTGGAGTTGAACACGCGCGCGGTCATGTACGGCACGGCGGAATGGAGCGATGGGTCCTCGTACGACGCGTCGGCTGCCACGCCGGACGATGCGGCGTCACCGGCCCATTCCCGGCCGTCCGAGTCGGTGGCTGAGACGGACGCGCCGCAGTTGACGCGGATCTGTCCGGCGACGGCGGAGGTGACGTCGACGCTGGCCGCGGCGGCGACTGACGTGGCAACGAGGATCAGCAGCAGGAGCCGTCGCAGCAGAGTTGCGGAGGCCATCTGACTTTTTTTTTTCTCCCCCTTTGGCTACGACCACTGCGTCTGGTGCGACCGAGCGCAAAATGCTCGACAATTCCTAAAACAAAGAACCTCGGATCACAAGCACACGGAGCGTAGCTGGGTTGCACCGGCACCGCGACACGGCATGCCTCGGCAGTGTTTGCTTGCTCACTTGCTCTGGGGGATGCTCTTTCTTTTCGAGTGCTTAGTGGCGAAGATAAATACTTGTGGCGAACCCGTGCGCGGGGCCGTACTCTCTCCTCGGTGCCATGGTTAGTTGGCGGTGCGCTCGGTCTACATTTGGTCAGACGACGCGGAGCGACGCTGAGAATCTGAGATTCCGGTCCTTTGTCACCGTCACTATTCGATGAAATAACTCTTAAACAATGATTTTAATAAAATGGCAGTGTGGTTGACGTTGACCGGAGCCGACAATCGAGTCAATGAAACTAGACTGCGGCAAAAAGTAGTCGTGCTCAAGTGCTGGCGATGAACTGTAAACCACAACAGAGAAATGAACGCTAAACCCATCATCCAGCTATCATCCGTGCAACATAATCTGAGAACAAATAGGCAGGCTCCTTGTGAGCCATGCATGTTCCTTGTGGAGGCCGGCATCGGCGACGACTTGGGTTATTATCTGGACCTCGTCAACAACAAATACGGAAAGGTGCTTTGCCATTTTTTTTTCTAGTAACACACACCTGACCTTTAATTATATATTTTTGTGAAGTAAAATCTGGTGGAGAAGCGCTCTTTTTTGCCTAAAACAAAGCATGACTTTTCTGCGACGGGTCAAGGACAAGGCTCTATGTTTTGTGTGAAATGCCACATTGCATCCTCTAATCTGGAGCAAGATAACAATGTCCAGGGAAAATGTGACGTGTTTCTACGTTTGCATTTCGCATCGTGTTTCTCCTCCACCCGTGCCTCAAGTTTGACGTCAAAGGAGTACGAGTCAGAATGGTACCAGGGTAAAAAACTGCCGCTGCGATACCCTTCCTCCGAACAATAGCGGATATGCCGCCGGAGCTCGCTTGGCAGCTTCGCCGACGCGTGCATGTGTAGTGGGTGAGCAGAGCCAGACGATCTTGCGCCAGGTCGTCTTGATGCCAGCGCCCAGCGCCCCTTCTGACCCGGCGGCGCCCACATGCCGGCCGTGCTTCATGTGCTGTGCTTCTGCCACACGGACATGGACTCGCCGGCGCGCCCATGCCCCAGGGGCCAGGGCCGTGATCGTCATCGGATTTTGATGCGCCACACACAATTCGTTTCTAGAGCCGGAGAGAATGGGAAGCCAAGAACAGGAGCACGCCCTCACTTCGACGAAAGCAGTTACGCTCAGCTTGCAACCAGGTTAGGAATTCAGATCACGGACACCAGCAATGCTCGGGTGCTGAGCGCGAAGGCCTGATGTCGGTTGCGGTTATGTCGGCATGACCTTCGCCCAGGCCCGTGGACGATACAGCTGCGCTATCAAGACGTCGAGTCGAGCTGGTGGCGTTGGCAGTGCCCCACCACCTAGCTCAAGCTCAACTGGAGCCCGGTGCGCAGCATGCTGTAAAGCACTGTGCGCAGAGCGTTCTGGCGTCACAGAGAACTGACACTGGTTAGTTCGACGATATTTCCTGCTGTTACATTTGGTCTTAGAAATTGCCAAAATGCTAGCGAGGAACATTCAGCTCCCAGCAATAATTCCACATGCATGACAGATTGTTTTAGGCACATCTGATGAACTGTACATACAGGTCGGAGCGGCATCTCTAATATTGCTATGCTCAACAAACAGGCCACGGAACGGCATGAACCGGGCGTGCCCGGCCTACACAAGTTTTCGCACAAGTACCTACAGGCATCCAACAATCTAAACACAATACATAATTCCATCCCATTTTTCGCAAATACAGTGGCGATTGCTGACAGATAAAATGAATAACAATAGTGCACTGCAACAGGCTCCTCAGTTCGTGCCGAGGAATCAGATACATTCACAAAATTCACTTTATCATAGCCTTCTGAACAGCTTCAAGTTAATACTGTTTCCAACGTAAATTTGGAATGAATGTAACATTATCATGAAAAGCTGACATCTCCTATGCACGTACACATTTCTCTGGATAATCATCTCCAATTTTTATGTAACAGTTCAAATCTCCCAGCATACCGAATAAGGATCACATACACCTGTGACAAAAAAATTGGTTCCACATCCTGTCACACCCTAAACGCAATGCCACCAACAATCCCAAAGGTGTCGACCTTTCATGTCCTCATCCTTTTAAGGTCCCTTTCACCACGATCATAGCTCCGGTGCTCATGAACATCCTTTCTTTTCCGATTGTCAAGCTCCGGAGAATGGTATTCTTGACTGTCCATGGACAGCTCACCCTCTTCGGTGTTCTCTGTCATGCGAGTAGCATTCTGGTGATCCTCCCCGTGTGCAGGATAGGGCCAGCTCTGCCTTCTATCCTGCTTAATTTTCTCATCCTCAGCAGCCAACTTTACCCCATGTTCTAGCTCCCTCTCAATGAGATCATCATCATCCATGACATCAACCTTTTTTGAAACATCACCTTTTGATTTCCTCCGCTTCTCCAGGGCTGCTTTCACCTTATCCTTGTTTATCTTTTTCATTGCATCCATCATCGTGGATGACATATTGGGACCTTCGTTGCTATTAGCAGTGCCATCCTTCGGCTCATTCTGAGGTATCCTGGAGTTTGGCTTCTCAGGATGAGGGTGGCCTGACATGTTTTGGTGGCCCATTTGCCTGGGTGCTTGGTGATGTTCATGGTTAGGAGGCTCATCAGCTACTCCCGAAACTTTACTGGGAGCACGTTGATTAGCAATACTCGCAGTACTACTATTGGTTTCATTTCCCTGTGATGGTGGTGGTGCAACACGGTTTTGCTCATAGAGCTCCAACATCTGGTTGCTAACCTCTGAAAGGAGTAAACTACAGAGTGTAAGTATGCACCTTTGAAATTATGATTCACAAAAAATGAAAAACTAAGCATAAAAAAGGACATTAGAAACAAAGGAAGGGAAAAAGAACTATAGCTGAAAGATGTAACAAAAAATACAAAGATTAGGGGGTGCAAATTCGTGAATCAAATGAACTAGTTTTCAAAAATGATTAACAAGGTATAGATAAACTGCCATACACAAATGACTCCCTTGTGCTTTTATCCTAACCTAGTTTATTAGAAATATAACCGCCCCAACCCACTCGGGCAGGTTTTTTAGGACAATGTGGTCCCCTGGACAACTGAGCCCAAGAATGAGGCCATGGCCTATGTGGCCTAAGAATCAGGCCTGCCACTTGACTAGCAACAATTGCTTCTGCGTGCAAGGTTTCATAGTATAATAAATCCTTAAAAGCATGAATCAAGGTACTGCAGTGCAGGCATGGACAAATATTTCTGCATCCAGAGACTAACCTTCCAACTGACGCGGGGTTACATCAAACTCTTGCCACCAGACCTTCTCGCCATCTGATGGAAGCTTTACTTTGAGAAACTTTGCAGCAAGGAAGATTGCGCCAGCCGCAATATGGTGTGGCTTAAATTGCAGGCAAAGTGATGTGCGGAGCCTGTACACCCCTTTTAAGGCGTGGTAAATAGACATACTTAGGTTACTATTTGCAACAAGAAGAGTAATTTTAGCATACCCATCATTGACAAAATTCCAGGCAACTTGAGCAAGAGCATTTTGAGCAACCTTGAACCTTTTTATTGCTTCAACCAAGGGCTTGTAAGGATGGTACACGTTCAAGTCGAAACCAAGAGTTACAAGCACAACACGCTCCCCAATTAAAGTAAGCTCCTTCTGTTGCTCATATACTTCCTGATGAGAACAAAATAAAACAGATAGCCATAATTATCATTCTGTGGCAAATAATCAAGTAAAATTCATAAATCAAGCAGGGCAATCTTCCCTTTCTTTTTTCTTTTTTAGATTTTAGGAGACCAAAATTAAAAAACAAAAACAACAAACTAGTGCCACAAAAGAAATAGGGCGGCTACATAAATGTCAACTGAACAATTAAGATTCTGTACAACACAAATATCTAGATAAATGCTTGAATAAAATATTTCACCTTTTGCTTTATTCGTTGAGCTACAGCAGTATCCTTTTTATGGATGATCTCGTATGAGAGGAGTATCACATCCTTCAGAGGTCTGGGTGTTTCTTCAACTTTTCCCGCTAAGAACATACATATTGTTGCGATGGTCTGTGTCCAAGTGAACTTATGTATTACAACTTTTAAGTAGCAGTTTATACAAATTCCTTATCAAATAAGCATGCAATATGATGCATTGCATGGTGCATGTCAACAAAAAACCAGAATGTATTACCAATTAACTTATAATTTAAGAGGATGTTTGATACTTGTAGCAACTATAAGAGGTAAAAGGTTTAAAACGGCTTACCCGTCTGTCATTTTTTGCATGAGATTGACGAAGAAAAAACCGATGACAAAACACTATAGTCGTAGCAATTGTCACTTGAGGCCTACATTATAAAGCTAGTGGCCATTAGAAGGGGGAAAATCTTACATATATAAAAGCATCAATTACAACAAAACTACAATACAAACAATAGATTATAGGGATGCTTGTTGGTTATTGCCTCCTTAACAATTAAAAAGTGGTTATTCTCATCCATAGGATCCTTGACAAAGCTGAGTAATTCATTCCACCTAAATGAAGATGGCATGGCATGTAGATACATGCTAAACACCAACTATTAGCAATTAGCCACTCCACCAACTCTCCATTGCAATTGCACAAATTGTAAAGTAGCTGTTTGCCCATTTGTGACAATATTAATAAAGAATAGTGAGTCATGTTTTTGCTTTCTTTTCCTATAGCAATACTGCATACTTGCATATGACAACTTTTCAAAAGTATTGATGGGTAATACTGCATGCTTGTACATTTACAATTATGACATCTATTTGGTGCCAAAGAGGCTTTGTTGTTGATGATGATAACGAAAAATGATAGACAGAAACCAAATCGGGATATGACTATATATAAAAAGGGGCAGATATGACGTGATTAAAAAAGAATCAATTCTCCAAATTAAATATAGAAGCAAAAAATGATTAAATTACTACTTGAATAGTCGAGCCAGTCTTACAAAAAAAAGGTCAGGTACAGTGAGGCTTAAAACCTAGGCAATCTGTTTAGTAAATAGTTTTACTCATTGGCGTGTTTGGTTTTCTATTCCTTGATGTACATTTAATGTATTCTCAAATCAAACTGTATGCCATGATCTACGTCACTGGGAACAATTGAAAATTGTGGGATGATACGAGACCATCCCAAGTATTCTAACCTGACCAAGTTGCTCATGGCATATGTATTGGCTATTACTGATCACAAAAGCTGCCTTTTACAGTCACTTGCCATGAAATTACCATTTATACTTTATATGGTGTTGATTGTACTACATGTCACACCATTTGTAAAGTTTTCAAACAGGAGACAAAGAAACAAAGCTAATAAGAACATGATACAGTCAAATAAGAGGCCATCTGAACAAAAACATGAAAGTCAAGAAAACAAGGTAAAAAGAGTATATGCAAAATGGCGTCATGTTTTCAGATAAAACAGTAGTAGTAATAAAGCATAGGTCATACAATATTCTTACACTTTAAGCCTCATTCCCAAATCCTGCAAAAATGTACAGTACGACTTGCGAAGATAAGACTCTTTCTTTAGATCGATGCCATCTCTCCTTGATAGAGAATTCTCCTCTATTTCTTTCCTACTAAAATACCAAGACGCACCAAGTTGGCCACCTTCTGCATGTCTATCATATGGAATTCTATATGGGCTGTTTTCTACAATTCCATGATGTGAAGAATCACTTGTCTGCACGACATCCATAATATTCCTAATCTGTCATCCACAACCTGAAGCAAAGAAGTGTAGCGTGTAGTGTTACTCATTGCAAAGTTAACACGACCAAGTCAAATTATAGGTGGGTGAAGTCTGCGTACGTGATTATAAAATACTAAGTGCATGCATATGCCTAAATACCAGAGTCCAATAATTGCAAAGTTCTCACTTCGGAGTTATCTGCTGTTCTAGAACCTCAAATGCTTAAAAGAAATGACAGATAGAAAATGGTAAGACCAATCAAACATATTTCCTTAATGTGCAAGCTCTTAATTTGTTTCACAACATGTAACTGCTCATGATTCATGAGCCTAATGAGAGATGCACCCCACATATTGGGGTTTCTTTCTATAAGTGTTTTCCAGGTTAAATCTCGCTACAGAGATTGCCCAAGGCAAGTAACTGGCTTTAAGACCTCATATCAAATTACATAGCAAAACGAATCATGTGTGACTTTACCAGAGAGTCAATAGTTGAAGTACCTACAAGAATATAGGGAACAACATCATTTTTTGCAAACTGCTGTTCATGATGCTATATTACTATCTGTTTTACTTAAATCCAGTAAATAGTGTTGCCACCGTCAAAGCAAATCCCACTTAACCCAAAATCCAAATAACACAGTAACCACTAACCACAGTTGGATTACATATCAAGAGAAACAATTGACTTAGGTGGAACAAGTGCACAAGAGGGTAACTTTGTAAGTGTTTTTTTGCTCGTCATTGTCAGCTTAATCTTCAATATGAGCAATCCATCCGCTTACACTAAATGGCCCTTGCCGCTGTAAGTTCATTTAATGGCAAATCAGTTCAGAAATTAAAAAAACAAATACTTGACGAATAAGTAAAAAAAGGAACTTGAAGCTGGTTGTGTAACTGCAATTTCAAGAAGAGCCCATAACCTACACAGACAACGAGGAGGAGTTGATGCAACTAAGAAGTCCCATTCGCATGCTATTTTATCATCATTGTTTCACAAAAAATAAGCACTGAACTTTCATGAATGACTGTCAATTCATAGAAGACGAATCGATATGCTAATTTCTATGCTGGAGGAAGCTTTCCTAGTCCTTTGTGGTTAGGATTTGGAGGGAAATGGAACCATGGACATACCTCCGGCGGAGAGCTCCCGCGGTACTCGGATCTGACGCTCGTGCTGCGTCTCCAGAAGGCACCTCGAATCGGAAGAGCAGCGAGCGACGGTGGGGCGTGTCGGGTGTCAAAGCGGCGAGGGCAGGAGCGAGGCGGCCTGGCGGCGGAAGCAGAGCGACGATCAGGCCGCCTGGGGCGTTGGGGGTTGGGATCGACTTTCTGTGAGCTGATCGGAGGAACCCTAGCTGCAGTGAGTGACTCTCTCATCTACACTGCATTTTGGATCCACAAGTCAGTAGGCTGGGTACTAACCATCGCAATCCACGTGCCTAATTCTTACAACGTACTAGTACAAACAGTAAACAAAAAGGAAAAAAAAATCTAGTAACACGTTTTCACTTTCCAGTTTTGTACAACGGTTACAAATGCACAAGCTAAATTATGCTGCATTTCTCTACTCTCAGCTCTTGTTTCTTGTTGGAATTAGAGTTAAAGGCCACGTTTGGTTTGCATGAAGTTCAAGTAAGTTATGTCAAAATCATATATAATCGAGCATTGGCGAAGCTAGGACAATGAACCTCTTCTCAACAACTCAAATTTAGTTAAATATTCACTGAAATTTGTAAGTTTCTAAAATGAAGAAACCGGGGGATTTCTTAATCTAGCTTCAGGGGCAAGTTAAATTTGTCATTAGATTTGCATCCCATGAGCGTGCAAAACCATTCTAGAGCGCTAGAGCCTTGGTATGTCAACATCTTGCTCCGATCCAGACAAGCCGCTCCTTTTCGCAATGATCAAAATCTGGTTGGTCATACACGTGTCTTAAATCAAATTTATTCTAAACCACACAAAGTTTAAAATCTCCTTCTCTCTCTGGCCAATGCCTTTTTTATAAGATGGTGTCTGAGTCTGTATTTACTTTTCTTGTATTATACTATATGATTCTTTTCTGCATTTATGAAAAAAAGGTTGTGGTCTAGAATTTCTACAATACCTTTAAATTCTAATTCGTTTGGATAACAATGGCTCAATGGTATCAGATTTTTTTTTTCATCTAAGATCCTTAGGACACCGAGTGCGTGGTCATGGCACCGGTAAAACCCGGTAACATAGTTGTTTGCATCGACAGTGGTTCGCAAGATACACGGATGGGCTGATGCTGTGGTTGATTGGTGCGGCAAAGGCCTTACTTCGCTCGGAACTCCGGGCCTATTCCCAGCCCGGGAACAACTGGCCTGATGCGATGTGGCATGTACCTGGACGCTAATGCGCCCAGCATCGAATCATTACTGGCCCGTGCCCACGGTCAGGTTCAGACCCCGGTCGTAAGATCAGTCTCCCATGCCGCTGAACTGTAATGTAGGAGTACCGTCCAAGGACACAGGTAGACGAAGCATCTCCGAGCTTCCAGCTGTTTGCCACGTCAGGGAACAGTCCTCGCCACGACCGACGCAGCCCGATCTTGTCGTTTCGCCTGAGGTAGGCCCCCCGCGTCATGGGCACGCCGGACTCGTTCACTCATGGCAGCATCAGCTAGCTAGGCGACGATCGAGAGGAGAGAGAGGGCAAGAGGGGCCAGTACCTCGACGTGGACAGGTTATGTTTGAGCCAGGGGATAAGATCAGGATCAGGCTCGCAGTTTCGTTTTTCTACTGATGATAAGTTGTCGACTCATCATCATCCGCCGTGCCGAGCTGTGCTGTGACATTTGACGGAGCAACCGCACCGAGAGCTTATCAAGAAGACCATCCCGGGTTCGGGCTTTCTGTTGACGCAGCACATACAGCACTGGCGCGCCTGGACACTGATGGTGGTGGTCCACTGGTCCAGCTCCCGCGGCCGCTGCAACGTCTCGGTCACCATCCGGTTCCAGAACCACCGCACCCACCCACGGTTTTTCCCCAACTTTCCTGCCAGGATCCGCGTCAGCTCGGGGGGCTCCTTGTCGTCTTCCTCGCCTCGCAAGCATAAATACGCGCCCCGTCCACTTCGCTGCGAGCCAAGCTCATACGAGATCAAAGCATCCTCTTCTTCTTCCTCCTCTCCAAACCAAAAGGGAAATCAGCTACTATTTCAGCTTTGGGCAGCCTCCTGCTTCCATCTACTAGTAGTAAAAAAGCGAGAGAGAAATGGCCGCGTCCGTCGCCTGCGCCTTCTTCTTCGACGCGGAGCCGCTGGGCGAGTCCGGCAACCACGCGCTGGACGCCTGCGCGCTCTGCTCCAAGCCGCTCACCCGCAACAGCGACATCTTCATGTACAAGGGCGACACCCCCTTCTGCAGCGAGGAGTGCCGCTACGAGCAGATGCACTTCGACGCCGCATACAAGCGCCAGGCCAGCCGGAAGCAGCAGTCGCCGTCGCAGCGCAGCGGCCGCGAGGCGTCGGCTTCCTCCGTCTCCAGGAAGGCCGACGTGTCCGTGGCGAGCTGCTAATAAAGCAGATCCGAGGCTGCTTCGTCTAGGTTGAGGCAGATGTAAGATTAAAGATGTTCCAAGCACTGAAGCACACGGACCCAGGAAGACAGAGCGCCGAGCCACGGGTTTCATTTGATGAGTGACACAGGAAAACTGAAGGTTGAAGAAGCCAACCAGCACCGTTTTTTCTCTACCCTTTTGATTGGCTCATCCTGGGTTTTGTGTCTGTGTGTACTGAGAGGCTCATGAGGGCGTGAGCATGGGCGATGTGTAAAAATGTACAAAAGCATTTCAAACAAGTTATGCTAAGCCCTGCAATTTTGATCGCAAACATATATTGTTCTCGATTTCCTTTTATATTTGTGCAGTTCCTTGGGCAGTGAGATTAATCGGTAGAAATTGTATGTAAGATCTACGTATCAGGCTCAAAGGCACGGCCAGCCGAATCAACAACGATAATAAAGCAGTTGTTTTAGTATGCAGTGAATCCTATAGCTTGTAACCTTGGTCTGCCAGATCTCGATCTGCTACCGGCGGTTATTTGCAATTTTGTGCTCAAACGGATCGGATCCTCCTTGCGCTAGTTAAGGAGTACTCTAATAGTTTACTTTAGCTGATTGTTAAGAAATCGCCGTGCAAGTGTGCTACTACTACTTGCGTGGCCGAACTACCAGTTGCTGCAACTCGCCAACTCTTCTCTATATGATTCCTATTGCGAGACTTTGGAAGCACCTTTACGTCGTTATCAAGCCAAGCCACTAGGAGTAGCAAAGAAAACAACCAGAGTGGAGGGAGGAACCCAAAAATCATTGCCCCCCACGTCAGATTCGTTGAACAATTCAATAGAACAACACTTTCTGTACCTGTCACACTACTCACCGCTGAGTCACCGGAGGAGAGTCAGTCCCCCACTCTCGCAATCAACCGCAAGGCGCGTTTCGGTCACCGGAGCATCCGTGGGCGTACCACCAAAACGTCCGGCCGCCACCACCAGCGCGGGCGTGACTCACACTCACCCGGCCGCGCGTATGGACGGCGTCAGGGGCCCCGCACTTTTATGCGCGTTCCACCACTCCGCGGGCGACAAGTGTGCGGCGGAGAGCGACCGCTAGCAAACATCTTTCAGTTTTTTTTTTTTTTTTTTTGAGGGGATGCAAACATCTTTCCTGGGACGGAGCACGGGCCACGGGCACGGCAGGCAAATTGGGGAACAGTTTTCACCGTGCCGAGCACTCGAGCAGAGCGCCGGGGTGCGGTATGGCATGGCTACGTTTTGTCGTCTGTGAGCAGACAGTCACCGTACCTCTCGCTCGGCAGAAAAAAGAATTGTCGATCTACTACTATAGGGACCTCGATTATCCTTTTGATAATGAACGATACGGGGGCTCCAATTATCAAGTGCAGAGTGCTTCTCCGTGAAGCCACCATAAAAAAAAAAATCTCCGTTCGCAGATCTCGAGAAGGCTGCTCCCCCAGACGAAGCCTGCCTGCCTTTGCCTGCCCGATGGGATGGAATCTGGAGCCGGGCGTGCGTGCGTGCAGCTGTGCCTGCCTGTGATCGCAAGGTGCTTCGGGCACACTCCAACACGAGCGCGCTTGCCAATGCGAAACCTGGCAAACCCTCCAGGTTAATAGGTTAAACAACGAGTTTATCAGCCGCTTGTACAGGAAGCTTTCAGCTTAACAGATGGTTACGCGCCACCTGCGCATCGGTCCCCTCGTCACGATCACGGGGGCGGAGCTGCTGCTGCCTGGTGGCCCGCACGCACCACGCTTTGGCAAAGATTCCCGTACGAAAAACACATCGACAAGAAAAAGAAAAAGGAAATTATGGGAAGGGCGGTTGCGAGTGGCGTTGATCATTTGCCCGCCTAACCATGTGGGTGCGCCTGCCTCGTATGTTGGCGAAAAGGCTGGCGCACTGATCATCAGTGCTAAGTATTCTCATTAGAAAAAAGAAGCGTTTGGTTTAGTTTAAGCCAAAGTAATGGAGCTTAGCAAATGGTGCAGATTTGATGCTTTTGTCATCGAGAATATTTAGTCCCCTCATTTGCCGCACAAAGCGGAGGAAGTAGTAAGAGTCCCCCACTCGTTCCTCACCATGCATCGCACACGGTTTTGGTGCACAGGTAGTACACAATTTCGTGCAGTGCAGCTCTATGCAGGTTTCGGAATCCAGAGCCCCACCACCACGTCAGACTCCTGTCGTTCTCGCAGCGGTGGAGCCCCGGCATAGGCCATCATCGACCCGAGCCAACCACTGCACCATGATGGCTCGGCTGGGCCCATTCATCATTGTGGGATAAAGAACCGAACCGAACCACTCCCCTCCGTTCTGCTGACTCGGCACACCTGTGACTTGTTGGTCTTTGCCCGGCGCGCGGTTTTGCCCGACCCCGTGGGCCGTCTCCCGCGCCAGACCCCGGCGCTTTACTTTCCCACGGCCGCCGCGACCAGTCGTCCTCCACCCCTGCACGGTCCCCGTCAGCCATATATACCGCGCCACCAGGCCTCCGGAGCTCGACTCACCTCCTCAATCCTCCCTCCTCTTCCCACGATCCCACTGAAGCTTGAAAGGCTTGAAGCTCTAGTAGGCCTTGCCAAGCAAACAACAATTACTACAAAACCATGGCGGCATCCTTCTTCTTCGACGCGGAGCCGGTGTGCGAGCCAGGGGCGCCCGCGATGGACTCGTGCGCGCTCTGCGCCAAGCATCTTGGCCGGGACAGCGACATCTTCATGTACAGGGGCGACACGCCATTCTGCAGCGAGGAATGCCGCTACGAGCAGATGCAGCTCGACGCCATCCGCGCGCGGCGAACAGCCGGACGGAGGCAGCAGACGCGCTCCGCTGCAACAGCGGAGTCGTGGCGCGGGCGCCAACAAGAGTCTGCCAAGGTGCCCGCCGCGAGCTAAGCGGAGCGAGCCGGATCTGATCTTCCGGCTGTTAACAAGACACTGGTTTGAGTCAATCGACAAGATCGGGAGCACCGGCGATCTGACGAAATGACCGTTGCAGCGATTCGGCCTCGGCGGCGGTGCTTTTGGAACACGATATGAGAAGCACCACCATCCGCTCGCATGAGGCTCTAGATACATTGTTCCGATAAATCGTCTCCTTTTGGGGGGCGTGTGTACTAGTGTGACGCAATTTTGTATCAAGAGCATTACTATTCTGGAACAAAAGTTTCCAACCAAATTTTGATCCAAGTTCGTACCTTTTGCCAAGAAATGAAGAGTTTGGTCTGAAATTAATCTAAATGGATCGATCTGATGTGGCCCGGGTTGTTCTTGTTTGTATGAGATGCCGACCTGCTTACGTGCAAGAGGTTGAGGTTTTCGTCGATGTGACAATGTGTTGTTCAAAATGGAATTCGTTTCATGAAGTAAGCCAGATGTACAAATCAGCTACGAAGTATTGGCATAAACCGAACCATACTTTTGCCTGAATCTGACGTCACTTCAGTCCTGCCCACTGAACTACTGAAGCCAATGGCATGATCAGGAAACCAATGCGTTCAACTTTGGTGGTTGCGTAATACTAGGAGCCCATAGCACAAATGCAGAACATCGTTTGACAGTTTCTCTCAAGTTGCTCAAAGGAACAGCAACAGAAAATGGAAGAAACATCACACCCACGTCAGATTCTTTAATTATTCCGATTCAGAGCGTTTCTCTACTCATCGCTGAGTCACTGGACCTCTGGGGTTTCCTCCGACCTGCTGCTGCGTCATGGCCTGGCTGGAGACGCCGTGGAAGTGACCGAACATGTGCACCGTCACAGCCAGGTTGGGCGTGACTCACCGCAAATGAAGCATGCCTGGACGTGACGCAGCATAGTACTACTGTTATTTTGGCCCACGTTTTTTTTGTGTTCCCTCAAAATATTTCTTGTTTTTGACCTGGAGCTAAATACGCGAGGTAGCAGAGCACGTCAACATTTTAAGGTGGATTTGCAAATTGTTTTAGCCATTCATTTTTTTTTTGCGGCTATGTTAATTTGTTCTTTTGATTTTTATGATCCACTGCTGGTTTTTGTTATTTTGGTTTTGTTCCGCTTGTCTTTTGTCAGAAAACAAGAGAATATCTGAACTGTATGTTCAACCTAGTGGAACGTATAATACGAACCAATGTACTAGCGAGCTGCACCTGCAATCATCAAGCGCAATGCTTCACTACGAAGCCACATCTTAATTCTTAAACAAGTATTAGGCGTAGATCTCAAGCACAGGCTGCTCCCTAGAACGAAGCCTGCCTGCACGGCCGATGGAATCTTTCTTTGCTTCGTCCGTGCAGCTGCAATCGCAAGGTGCTTCCCCCTTGCTCCTTTCCTTTTACGTGCACGGTCACCAACGTGCAACTTGGCAACCTCTCCGTTAAACATATAGTTCTAGCATGCTTTTTTTATAAGCTCCTCCCGTGATTCTCTCGGTAATTTTCAATTGCCGCAGCGGAGGCACATCAGATCCAGGGCAGGAGCAGCCGCCGGTGCGTGACAAGATCACAGCGCACGCACCGTGCTTGGTCGCCACCGGACTAAAAACGGTCCCCTCGCTGCTCATCACGAGCCATAATATGCTGCCGCTTGGCGTGCATGCACCATGCTTCCCATGATTCCCGTAAGAAAGCAGCCCCTAAGAAAGAGTTTAAAAGTGCCAGTGGCACTAGCAGTAGCAGTGCTCTGTATCATTTGCTTGCCTAACCTAACCATGTGAGATATTTACATTTTTTTTTACATTGGTGTAATGCAAAATTGGTGGCCTCCCTAGTGGTGTATATTGATTTGATGCAAACGATTCCAACTTGCTCTTTTCCATTGATCTTCGATTCCAAGGACTATTGAAATTGATCTCCTTTGCTGCCGAAAAGCGGTCGAGGCAGTATTTCGAATCCACCAGTGGTGGACGCTTTTCTTTCCGTCGCTGTCACAGGCTCACAGCTTGGTAGCACACGGTTTTCACGTAGGACCGGTACGTTTTTGGCTCAATTCCTCGGTGTTTCTCTTGCTGGCTAGGACGGGACCCCCCCCCTGAGCATGGCACGTCGCGGTGGTGGTACGTGCGCGGCCCCCCTTCGTGTCGCTCTCGTCGCGGTGGAGCCGAGTGCGTGGGTTGCTCAGGCAGAGACACCGCCGTGCGCAGGAGAGGACGTCACGAAATAAAGAATCGCGTTCTCCTCCTGTTTCCTGGCTGGTTGGTTGGCTTGGTCCGGTGCGCCGCCCGTATCACGCCCCGGCCCCGGTTTTCCCCTGCCCGCCCGTGCGCCAGCACAGCACCACTTCCCGACCCGGCGCTTCTCGCCACCATCTCCCCGCGGGTTATATACCCCGTCCCAGACTTCAATCTCAGCTGATCCAGCTCAACCTCCCCCACCTCCCACACAATTGACAAAAGCTTATCGAGCTGAAGCATCAAGACCATATGGCCCCTTCTCTCGCCTGCGCCTTCTTCTTCGACGACGAGCCGATCGGCGAGCCTGGCCTCGCCGCGCTCGACGCGTGCGCGCTCTGCGCCAAGCGGCTTGGCCGCGACAGCGACATCTTCATGTACAGGGGCGACACGCCGTTCTGCAGCGAGGACTGCCGATACGAGCAGATGCAGCTCGACGCCATCCGCGAGCGCCGGGCCGCCGGCCGGAGGCAGACGCCCTCTCAAACAACGGAGTCTCAGCATGAGCGGGCAAGGAAAGTGTACGTGGCGAGCTGATCGGGCTGGAATCGTTGGAGCTGAGAATGAATGCCGACAAGACCGGAAAACCGTTGACTGCATCACTATGCATGGACGCATGGTGGAGCTGGGCTGTGATGCTCGGTGCCGGTGGAAGAGACGATCCATGAGAGTTCATTTTTGCTGCATGAGGCTTCCTTCGGCCCTCTAGGTGGCCCGCCCGTTGTCTCCAACGGCTCCATACATCTCCAGGCCGGTGCCTGTGTCACACGTTACCGCTGTGGCGCTGTGCGTTGCGGGCTTTCAGATTCAAGCGTGACAACCACTCTGTAAATCATGAAGAAAAAATGGGTTGTTTTGTTCCTTTTTTAGAAATTTGATGAAATTCATGTATGCGCTGAGAAATGAGTTTGTCTGAAAAAAAACATAAAAGATGCCTTAACTACTGTGAGCTTGTTGTCAATGAACAGTTTATTGAACTGATTGCTAAAGCTGCAACTGTACGAGCAATAATCTGCTGCATAATAAATTGCGTAAAATAATCCTCCCGTCAAATCAAGTGAGAAAACAAAAGACCAAAGTGGAGGCCCTTATCACACCCACGTCGGATCGCTTATAAACATTTCAATTCTTATTTGTTGCGCGACTATACCAGCAGCCCATAGCACACAATAAGGAATACATCGGATTATCTCTGTCCAGTTGCAAAAGAAAACAACCAGAAAATTGAAAGAAACATCACAGCTCACAACCACGACAGACTCTCTGATTCTTTCACGTTTCTCCACTCATCGCTGAGTCACCGGACTTGGATTTCCTCCGACCCGCTGTAGTCATGGCCCAGGGCTTAGCTGGAGATGCCGCGGACGTGACCAATCATGTACACCATCAGAGCCAGGTTGGGCGTGACTCACCGCACATGAAGCATACCTGGACTTGACGCGGCATAACCGTTACCAGTATTTTGGTCCACGTGTTATTTGTGTTCCCTCAGCTCTGGAACAAAAAATTGTTTGACCGGGAGCGAAATACGAACCGAACTACGTCAACATTTGGTGCCCGGCTTTGCAAGATGTTTCACCATGAAATGTTTGCGGCTAAGTTAATTTGTTATTCCCGTCCACTTGTCAGTCATTTTTTTTTTTGCCCCGAGACAAGTGTTAAAAAAGGAGAATATGTTCAGCTAAAATCGAACATAAAATACGAGCGGGGCGTTGTACTTGTGACATGTACCTACAATCATCTAGCGCAATGCTTCACTGCGAGGCCACTTTCTTAAACAAATATTGGGCGTAGATCTCAAGCACAGGCTGCTCCCGTCCCGAAAACGAAGCCTGCCTGCAAAGGCCGACGATGGAATCTTGCATTACTTCGTCCGGGCAGAGTTCTACCAATCATTCTGGAATGTAATCAAGGGAGATCTTATGTCTTTTTTTAAAAAGTTCCATAAAGATCACCTTTCGATTTTTAGTCTTAATTTCGGTATCATTACATTACTCCCCAAACAAAAAGAAGCTAAACAAATCCAACAATTTAGGCCGATTTGTTTACTCAATGTGAGTTTCAAAATTTTCACAAAGGTTATGACAAATCGGATAGCTGTAGTAGCTCAAAAAGTCATAAAACCTTCCCAAACGGCCTTTATGTCTGGACGAAACATTATGGAGGGTGTAGTGATCTTGCATGAAACTATCCACGAGATGCATAGGAAAAAACTAGATGGCGTAATCTTAAAGCTAGACTTTGAGAAAGCCTATGATAAAGTTAATTGGTCATTCCTCCAACAAACTTTACGGATGAAAGGATTTGCTCCAATTTGGTGCAAATGGATCGACCAAATTGTCAAAGGTGGCAGCGTCGGAATTAAAGTAAACGAAGATATTGGCCACTATGTTCAGACTAAGAAAGGGCTTAGACAAGGTGATCCTTTGTCTCCGCTCCTTTTTAACTTAGTAGCTGATATGTTGGCTATTCTCATAGAGCGTGCGAAAAATAATGGAGACTTCAGAGGGGTCATTCCGCACCTAGTGGACGGTGGCCTCTCAATCCTTCAATATGCAGATAATACTATACTTTTTATGGAACATGATTTAGACCATGCCAAAAACCTTAAACTAGTGTTAAGCACTTTTGAGCAACTATCGGGTCTAAAAATTAATTTCCACAAGAGTGAGTTATATTGCTATGGAGAAGCGAAGGAGTTAGAACATGAATATGCATGCCTTTTTGGTTGCAACACGGAAGCCACCCATTTCAAATATCTTGGTATTCCTATGCATCATAGAAAGCTTTTCAATAGTGATTGGATTATAATTGAGGAAAAATTTCAGAAAAAGCTTAGTAGTTGGAAAGGAAAGTTACTCTCAGTTGGGGGGAGACTAGTATTGATTAACTCGGTCCTCACGAGTCTGACAATGTATATGTTATCTTTTTTCGAAGTACCCAAAGGGATACTTAGGAAATTAGATTATTATCGTTCAAGATTCTACTGGCAATGTGATGAACACAAGAAGAAGTATCGACTCTATAAGTGGAGTCTTGTGTCGCCCAAAGGACTGTGGATGTTTGGGAATTCAAAATTTGGAATTACAGAATACATGTCTTTTGAGCAAGTGGCTTTTTAAACTAATCAACGAGAACGGTATTTGACAATATCTCCTAAGGAGAAAATATTTGACAAATAAAACACTAACCCAAGTAACGAAACAGCCGGGGGATTCACACTTTTGGTCGGGTCTCATGAAAGTTAAGGACAAGTTCCTAGAATTTGGTCATTTCCGGGTTCAAAGTGGCACTGAAATTAGATTTTGGGAAGACACTTGGATAGGGGACAGGCCTTTCAAATCACAGTATCCGGGACTTTATCATATAGTGAGAAAACGAACTGCAACGGTGGCTGAAGTACTAAGTACTACACCACTAAATGTATCTTTCCGTAGGGCTTTAGTACAGGACAATCTAAAAGCATGGTATGAGCTGGTAGGAAAGGTTTTAACAACTAACCTCACTACCAACAGGGATGTGTTCATATGGGGCTTAAATAAGAGTGGGGTTTTTTCCACACGTTCTATGTATATGTCTATGATTAAGGAGGAGATTGTCCCATATAACTGTCCTATTTGGAAATTAAAGATGCCATTAAAAATTAAAATTTTCTTATGGTACCTAAAAAATGAAGTCATTCTCACTAAAGATAATCTTATAAAACGCAAATGGAAAGGAAATCTAAGTTGTTGTTCTTGTAGCTCTCTGGAGACCATAGAACATCTTTTTATTGACTGCCACTTTACTCGTTTTATTTGGAGTACCATTCATATTACTTTCGGAATTCAACCTCCGTCTAGCATTTCACATATGTTCGGTACTTGGCTCAATAACATCCAACCCGAACTAAAAAGCTAAATTTGTGTTGGTTTGACAGTTGTTTGCTGGGCAATATGGTTGAATAGAAATGATATGGTTTTCGATCGATGTAAAACTAACACTTTCATGCAGGTAATCTTCAGGGCAACGCACTGGACGCGCACTTGGTCTTTGCTACATAAAGACAAGGATGCGAGAGCAAACTTGAAGGATGCGTGTCGTCTTTTAGAGATAGTTGTCATGGAGGTGTTTGCGAAGTTTGCTTGGAAGTTCTCGAATAGGATTACAGCTTAGTTGTCTTGCTTTCGATGATTTTCTTCCTATGTATCTCAAGCTGAAACTGTTAGCTTGTATTTCTGAGCCTAAGTGCTCCCTGTTTGTACCATATCGCTGCGTACACTTTGTTCAAAAGTGTAGAGGCCGGGACTCTTGTTCCATTATCTTAAAAAAAAAATGCAATCGCAAGGTGCTTCTCCCCTACTCCAAAACGTGGGCGGTCGTCAAGGCGCGACTTGGCAATTTCTCCGTTAAACATTCAGTTGTTGCAGAGCTTTTTGATAAGCTCCACCGATGATTCCCCCTCGTAGTTTTCAATCGCCGGTGCGTGGCAAGATCACAGCGCACGCATCGCTTGTTCGCCATTATCACCAGCTTAACGCGGTCCCCTCCCTGCTCGTCACAAGGCATTCGCCATACTCCCATGATTCCCGTAAGAAAGCAGCCATGAAAAGAGTTTTCAAGTGTGTGTTGTGCCGTGACGACACTAGCAGTGCTCTATACATTTGCGTGCCTAATTATGTGAGATATTTACATGTACATCAAATCGGCCCGCCTCCCAAGCGGCGAGTAGATTTGATGTAAACGATTCCAACTTTCTTTTGTTTAATAGTTTCCATGAGATATTAAACTTGATCTCTTTTTGTTTAATAGATTCCATGAGATATTAAACTTGAACTCTTTTGTTTGCTGCGGAAAGCGGGGGAAGCAAACTATTTCAAATCCACCAGTGGTGGACGCTTTTTCCTCCCCTCGCTGTCATAACTTCGTAGTACGAAGTAGCACACACGGTTTTTGTGTAGGGACCGGGACGGTTTTGGGTCATTCCTCGGCGTTTCTCTCAGTGACTATCAGGACCAGGACACCGTGTCTGGCACGTCGTGAGCGGTACATGCGAGGCCCCGCTTCGTGTCGCTCTCGTCGCGGTGGAGCCGAGTGCGTGGGCTACCCAGGCAGAGACACCGTGTGCCGAACTAAAGAATCGAACAACTCGATGTGGAGACTCCGCCTTCGTTGGTTGGTTAGCTCGGTCTGCGCGTATCACGCTGCACGAGCCCCCTGTTTGTTTTTCCCCCGCCCGCCCGTGCGGCAGTAGAGTGAAGAGCACCATTTCCTAGCCTCCGTCTTGCTCGTTATATAACCCGCTCCAGCCTCCGTCTCAGGCACTTCACGCGCAGCTAATTCAGTTCAACCACCACCTACGAAAAAACTTCTCTCCAGCTCCAGCATCAAGGAGTACGCAAAACCATCATGGCCCCGTCTGTCGCCTGCGCTTTCTTCTTCGACGCCGAGCCGATCGGCGAGCCCAGCCGTAGTGAGCAGTGCAGCAAGGTGTCCGTGGCGAGCTGAAGATCTTCTGGGAACGGCAAAGTTCAGACTTGAGAATGGCAACAAAACTTGAAGATTGTTTATCCCACTCTGCCACGGGTGGAGCCGTGCGATGATGCTCGTTGCCTGCCGTGGAGGATCCATGAGAGTTCACCCGCTTCTTCATGAGGCTTTGGCCTTCTAGGTCGCCCACTCTCTCCAACAGCTCCATCTATGTTAGGAGGAGGCGCGTGTGCCGCTGTGCGTTCCAGGATTTTTTCTGCCCCAAATGTAACACCACTCTGTAAATCTGAGTCATTTGGGAAGCTTGTTCCCAAGAGAAAATTTGAAGAAAATCATTGTGTGCGCTGAGAAATGAGCTTGTCTTGGAAAAACTAAAACATGTCGTACTATTGTGAAATTGTTGTGATTGAACAGTCCAACTGATTGATAAAGCCTCAACTGTATCAATGTTACACATAGTATATTCTGGATACTATACTAGCTGTTTCAGACATGATACATTACTTCAAATCGTAAGTTGACGGTTTTCTGCTCCAAGTGTAACACCATTCTGTAAATATGAGCCATTTGGAAAGTTTGTTCCCAGGAGAAAATTTGATGAAAATCATTGTATTCGCTGAGAAATGAGTTTGTCTGAAAAAAAAAATGCACGTCGTACTACTGTGACCTTGTTGTGATCGAACAGGTCCACAGATTGTTGAAGTATCCACCGTATGAATCACTGGTTACATATAAAATGTGGATATTAGCTGCTTCAGCCATACTAAATACTAATACATTAATTGAAATAATTGTCCCGTCAAGTGAGTAAACAAAAGAATCTTAAAAAAAAAAAGTGAGTAAACAAAAGAGCAGAGCGGAGGGCCTCATCACACCCACGTCGTTTACGTCAAATTTCTTATTATTTTGGCCTGTACACCGCTCAACTCATGGCCGAGTGACTCGAGTCTGCGTCCCATCATGGGCCGCGTCATGTTTCTTTGGCTGGAAGCGGTGGACGCACCAGTGAGCACATCCCGATCAAGGCGTGACTCACAAACCTCCGGTGCGGGTGCGGCACGTATGGGACGCCGGATACGGCCATCAACCCCATGCACTCTTTTATCCCTTCTTTCCGCTACCATGCAGCAGCAAACACTTGTGTGGTGGAAGACAGGAAGAGCGAATGCGTCCAATGCAATGAACTTTTGCAGCGGGCGGGCATTACGACCAATTTTCACCATGCAATGCCCAAGAGGCAAGGCGGTTGATTGGTTGTTTGGCCGTATCAATCACTCTGCCGACGACAGGTGGCAATGGCATCATGCAGCAAGGTACTAGTGTCTCTCTAGAGGAACACGTCGATGTATGGAATGGTACACTTTTATTCATCACATGGACGATCTGCAACCCTCCAATTACCCTGCGGGAACCTGCAACCCTTGCAAACCCGGGCAGATCTCGAGAAAAGCTGCGTCCCCGGCAGGAAGCCTGCCCGCCTTTATTCGACGGAATCTGGAGCCGCCGTCCAGCCGCGATTCGCAAGGCGCCTTCCGAAACGTGTACGCTCGCCAGACGCGAAACCTGGCGATCTCACGGTTAAACCCCGAGTTTTCTAATAAGCCGTCCTTGCGATTCGTCTCGAGTTTTGTATTGCCTACACAGATTGCGTACAGCCGCCGGTGCGTGACCAAATCATGGCGGACGCGACGGCTTTTCGCCACCTCGCCTCTCCGGTCCCCGCCGTGTCCACGAGCCCCCGGGGCGACGCATGGCGTGCATGCACCGCGGTTCCCAAGATTCCCGTAGGAAAGCAAACCCCTCGGATGAAAAAGGCCCTCCCGTGGGTGAACGCACAACGCAGTGCTCTCGATCATTTGCGTTGCGGAGCCATGTGGGGCACCACGCCTCGGATGTTGGCAAAAGCGCTGGCGCACAAATTATCAGACCCCGTCAGCCGTATAATGCTTGAGAGGTTAGGGTTTTTTTTTTTTTGAATGTCATTGAGAGGTTAGTTTAAGCCGAAGCTTGTAGTTTTCCTTTCTTTTTTAGGGAAAAAGCTTGTGGTGTTTTCCTAGTGGCGTCGATTCGATGGGAACTATTCCGACGTCTCTTTCCATCCATTTTCATATCGATGAGCGGGCCAATACAGAATTCCCGGTCCCTCTCTTTTCGCTGAGGAAAAGCAGCCAGCCAAGCCAGCACAACAAGTAGTATTTCTACCCCACAGCCACAACTGGACACTTTTTTCCATTGCCGTGACAACGAACGTCGCGTCGCACACGGTTTTGGCGCAGAACGTTTCGATGCGATTCCTGTGCGCTGCATCGGAAAACCAGAGAAGCCCCCATGCCCCGCGTCCTTGTCGTACTCGCTCTGGAGCGCGTGGGTCACGGAAAAGGACACTGCGCGGCCATCAAACGAGTCATGATGGTCAAGCCAACCACTGCACCACGCGCGGCGGTATTGGGCAACCCGTGGGCCGGCTCGCATAGAGCACGCCCGACCCCTGTTTTCCCAACCCGTCACAGGCTCACAGCGCGTGTACCAGCAGCTTTGCCCTGCCCGTCTCCGTCGCCCATATATACCTCCCCACCCTCAGCTCAACACATCCAGCTACTCTCCTCCTCCAGTCCTCCGGCCTCAACCCAAGAGCTCCAACAGCTCAAGGCATTTCTCGGAACACAACCAACCACCAACACACTAGCTCCATGGCGGCATCCTTCTTCTTCGACGCGGAGCCGGTGTGCGAGCCCGGTGTGCCCGCGATGGACGCGTGCGCGCTCTGTGCCAAGCGTCTTGGCCGCGACAGCGACATCTTCATGTACAAGGGCGACACGCCCTTCTGCAGCGAGGAATGCCGCTACGAGCAGATGCAGCTCGACGCGATCCGCGCGCGGCAGGCGGCCAGGTCCGCCGGCCGGAGACAGCAGCAGTACTCCTCGGTGACGGAGGCGGCGCGGCGCGCGACGAAGGTGTCCGTGGCGAGCTGAGCACCCCGCACCGAGCCGAGAAGATCTTGTCTTGGTGTGTGCAAAAAAGTTCTGAATGAAGAGCCGTGGATTGATGGGACGGAAGGATCTCTCTTTGTCAGTCAACTTCTGAATGAAGAAGTCCGTGGATCGGCGCCGGAGACGGACATGACCGCTGAGGGAGGAGAGAGTTCGTGTGCTTGGTTGTGGCTTTGGCTATCTGAGTAGTCGCCCACTTGCCAGGGTGTGTCTTTTAGCTTTCGCGTGTCACGCCACTTTGTAAATAAGTCGCGCATTGGAGAATATTGGTTCCAATTCGAGCAAAATTCTGACTGAAGCAAATTCATGTCTGTCTTGTCTCAACTACATATCTCTTGCCCGCTGTTAAATCTTATTATATTTTTAGTATTATTTTGTTGTTGCATGCCTGACAAACGAAGTTGTCGGAATTTCCCAGAAGGATTTACACAGCATATGCCACTGCGTGCTGTATAAACCTCCATAGTATTTCGAAAGGCAGAGTTAGTAAATACTAGTGACGGAAACTGTAACTTGTCTAGCCTTCACAATCCGTGCCTGTGATCATTGTCAATCAAAACTGCACCTCCTTTGTCCATCATAATATCATATACAGCAGCTTCATTTGCAAGCCGAGCGGATTTCATCATGAATCTGTAAGTGTGCCGCGTCTATCATAAGCAGTGGAAACTTTTGGAAACTGATCTCCGGAAGATGAGGAACAACACGTACGGTGACATTGCCGCCCTTTCAGATTTCAGAGTACATACATAGAGACAAATATTAGGTTGAGCAAAGTATATATAGAAAATAGACACAGGAAAGCTTTTTCGCGCACTAAAGAAAAGAACGGTCCTCTGGGGTCTTTCGTTTGTAGTATCGTGACACGATCATAGCCTTGATGAGGCTTCACGATCTCGGCGACACGTCTTGGTCCCGGCTACATCGGACGGGTGCATGAACCCGACATGTGTCGGGTGGCTGCAGTAAACAGCCGTGACAGCGCATGTACGGGCACCGTCCGCAGACAAACGTTTCTGCATGCCCAGCCAAACATGTGGCCGGCGGGGCACGGGCACGTCGAGTTAACCCCCAAACAACTTTTGGAGCTCGTACGTTCACTCGTGGTACAAATCAATTCGGTCCGACCCATGCCGCGCCGTGCATTGTATCCAGCCAGCCAGCTCGTGCGGGATAGGCTCATGCGTGAACCGTAACCATTGGTTGGAGTTCAACTTCGCGGTAAAAAATTAAGTACGAGGCGCGGATCTCAGGGAAGCCCGCCCGCCTGCTTCCCGGAAAGAGGCCTCGCCGGCAAAGCGAGACGCCCATTGGCAGGGCGGCGCTCTCGAGAGCGGGCAAAGGGAGCAGGAAATTCACAGCGAACTCCCCCGTGCGATGGTCCCGAAACGAAAGGAGCCTTGCTTCACTCCCTCGAGCCGCGCGCGAGTACGAGTAGGTTCTGATGATGCTTCATGCTTTTCCCCGAAGCAGCCACGAGAGGGCAAAAAAAAAAAAAAAAAAAAAAAAAGCATCGCGCCCTCCCCAAGGCGCAACCTGGCACGCTCTCGCCGATCGAAACCCGCCCGGCTTCACGTCCAAGCTCGCGCGGCGACCATGCCATCTGACGCCAGCGATGACGCACGCACGGGGCGAAAAGCAAAGCTAGAAGAAACCGTGGAGGCATCGTCGTCGTCGCTGCTCCTCGAGAGTCTCGAGGTGGCGTGCGCGCCACCACGCGCCATGATTCCCGTGGAAAGGAATGACGACGGTCTTTAGGTCGCCTGCCTAAGCCTAACCTAACCATGTGGTGTCTCCCGTCTCACACACACGCGGGCGTAATGCCCTACTAACCATGGTTCCTCATGGTGGTGGTGGTGGGCGCAGCAAAGTTGCGCTAGTCTAACCCAAAAGCGAAGCTTATTAATTAGACAAGAGGCTGCTGCCTAACGGAGTACTACTACGTAGATTCGAGCACATGGCTCCACGCCCGGGGTCCATGGATTGTTTACTCGCATGCCTCCTTTGCTGGCGAGAGAGCGGCAAGCCTGGACAGCCTGCTGTTTCGTTCGCCTGGTTTACAGAGAACAGGGGGTTAACTTGTGTGCAACCAAAGCAGACCAAGTGATTATTGGTAAGAACTACTAACCTAGTGGCCGTTTCATTATTTGCGGTTGGTTAAGCCGCCAGCCGGTACACGTGTGCCGGTCGACATCCAGCCCCGATGGTGCACGTGTACGCGTCAGCAGCCGTGAGCATGACCTTCTTCTAGGCTACCAGTGTTTACTCAGGAGCTGGAGGGAATGTGATTAGGGAACAAACAGCCGGGCATGTTTGGTTCCTGCTGGTTAATCATGTTCCTGCTGGTTAATCATGCGGCGAAAAGTCAAGCCTCACGTACAAGGGCACCTACTAAGCGCGCGGTCAGTACAGGGATTCAGCTTGTCATCGTCTGGTCCGCCAGGCCCGTGCTGATCGAGCTGTACAGTAGTATCTAGTACTACTACAAGGCTAACAATATTGCCAGGTTCGAATAAGTTTGTCAAGACAAGGAAAATATCCTCTGTGCTACGTCAAAGCTTGCTTGGGAGCTACTCTGACGAGGGATCAAAGAAAATTCTTTGTTTGCATCTACTACCATGTTGGGCGGTTGAGGCGCTGAATCCATGGGCTGCGGTAGTACAACTTTTCAGCAGCTGCCAAAAGAAACCTTGATGTCAGACTTTCTTCTCTCCCTGTTATTACTTGTTAGAAAAATGCCGGGAGTTCAGCATCACTCTGTTCCCATTTGTTTTCTCTCCTGGAATCTTATTGTCCATACTGTGATGCAGTTAGCTATTCAAGTATTAAATCCTTCTGTGGGAGACAAAATCAATCAGGGCCCGGTTTCGTAAGCAAATTAAGATTTTATAATGCGTGGAGGAATACATTTCTGTGGCTACTAGTTGTACGAAACACTCGATAATTGTTCTCTCTCTCTTTCTCCCAGCGAATATATGGCTTGTTTTCTCCACAATTTAAGAATCTTTCTCGGTCACTCCTGACTCAGCCGGCCCAGCATTGTTCTCGTTCTGTTCCCCTCTGCTGATGATTTCTTTTCGTGTAAGGAATCATCAACTAAATGGAGGGAATGATGATGTGAATTTTCTGTTCAGTAATCAGGGAACCGAGTTCAGTCTTCCGATGAGTGATGACCGTGCTAGGTCAAGCGTGACTACATGTACTGAGCTCTTGTTTAATTGCACTAGTACACTTAGTTTGACCAGGGGAGCAGTTGGGTTCAACGAGGCGGACCTTTGATCTAGTATGATCTCTTTCGTTGAAAACGTATTTGGCTGGAGAATTTTCACAAGGTTTCGACTGAATTATAAAGTGCTGTCTAGATGGAGCATTTTTCTACCATCAGCAGCACTGTGTTCCCGTGCCAAAAAATAGCAGCCGTCCAAGAGCAACAGGGCCCCACCTCAAGCAACTCCACCACCATGTCGACATTTCCTCCTGCATTCGGCGCGTCACAGGTCGTCCTTTCCCTGTGGTGATTCCACCCATTTTTTTTTCAGGTTCTAGACAGCAACCCAACCCGTCGGAAAGGCACAAAAAATCCCTGCACAATCAGCAGCAGTGGAAACGAACTGGAGTGTGCCTGCCCTCGCATTCGTGATGGCGACGGCGACACGCGCACGATACTGCGTGCGCTCTGGCCACTGGCTTCCGTTTGCCACTGACAGTGACGCGCCCGGGCTGGAACAAAATATTGGCCCATCAACGTCATCCACGAAACCACCGGCCGGTAATCAAATAGTAGCATCATTTCTTTTTTTTTTCTGTAATTATTTATGCATAAAACAAATTTCAGGGCTGAAAGGATCCTGAACTTGTACAAAAATAAGGGGACCCGCCCCGGTTTTTTATATAATTGAGTCAGTGAAGTAAGCACAAATAATTGACCAGGCAAAAACTGATACTAAAAAGAATACCCAATTATTGGTGTCATTAACATGAAACCTACTCCAACTTAACTGAGGTAGTTGATGACTTGAATTGCCCTGACAATTTCTCTTTCTTTTTCATATAAAAAGGAATAATAGAAATGATTGTCACCGGTTCATACTATTCGTTAGAACTTGATGGCCAAGGATTCTCTTTTATATTACGAAAGGCTCCATCCAATGTATTGGGTTTCAAAGAAAGCGACGTTGACAAGGGCATACAGTATAGTTGATGTAGAAGCACTCAATAGAGATTTGAATAGAGGTGGTATTGTGCATAAAGGACCACGCAATAGATGTATTTATATTTATCCTCTATTTTATTGTATTTGCACGCTAGTACCTGGATTGTTAGCTTAGGACAGTTACATCCCAAACGATACTACTACTAATTGTATTGTTAAAATTACTGGTCAATATTTTGGACAGTAAAAGTCATCACGAGCTAAGGGTATCTTATTTCTCAAAAATGTAGATTTTAATCTTTTTAAACCACTCTTGATCCTAACCTTGCACAGCAACTAGCTTGCTGTTTTCTTAAGCAGACGAATCGCATTGCTCGGTGGGTGGTCCATTCTTTCTGAGGAAACGAACTACTAGCTTTTGTTAAAACAGAGGTGCCCGATGGAGGCATTTCCCAGGTTTCAGGTTACAACGAAACCATTGGATCACCGGTTGCTCTCCCGCAACACTTGATTCGATATTCTTGTCTAATCATGAAACCAATGGTTTTCATCTCGAAGTTTTAGTTTGTGGGGGTATCAGTTGCATGTCACGCTTTAAAAAGAGACTAACAATCTCATCAACAATTGCCTGCACGCACACGATACGTTGATAGGACAAAGCAGAAACGAAATGTAGTAGGGCCTCCAATTGGCTGGTTCCTTCCGAATAAATTAAGCTATGATTGCAATCCAATCCAGCGGCACTCATCAGTCCGAGTAGGATCGCCGTCAGGACATGCTGCCCATGCAACAAGCAGCCGCAGGAGCACCAATCGCACCCCAGTTTATTAGCGTTTGTTTATTAGTGGCTCAGCGCCGGTGATTCGAGATGGAGGCACCAAAAAACCGGGAGCCAACCGCCGATCACTACGGACGTGGCTGAAAACAACTTAAATCCAGAATTGTTCGATCCATCAGATCGGATGTGACGTGCACTGAATATACGCAAGAACCAAACCAATGGGGCCGTTGGTGAGCAGAAAAAGCGAAAGAAATCAAATGCCAAGTGGTTGGTTTGGACCCAGGAGGACTCCATGGGTTCCCTGCTCGATGCTGCTTGTGTACAAAAGTAGCGCGGGGGGCCACCACGCCATGCGCCCCGGTTTTGCTTGGGGCTCTCGTTCTCAATAACCTGATTCACAGCAGCAACACTCGAGGAGGCCAGCCTGGTTCGCCGTGCAACTTGGCCATTTGAGTGCTCACTTTCGTAGAAGAAGAGAGAGTGACATGGTGCTATGCTGGTATGCGTGCCAGATACTCATATCTTACGAGACACAATGTTAAAAAAAATCTTACAAGGTGAATATTTCATGAAAGAAACAGTGTTTGTCGAATGTATGTAAATTTTTCACATATTTCCTAGATTTCAATCAACTCAAAGTTTTCAGTTAATAGTTTATTACTTTGAATTTTAATTTTTTTAGAATTATCTGTATAATAATAATAATAATAAACTATTGGATCTAGATTTAATGGCTCAAAGAGGTGATTGAAAATTGACTAAACTTTCAATCAACTAAATATTAGCAAGTTCCAAATTCTCGAGGTGAATCTAGGGGCTCAGATGTATGCAAAATTCTCGAGGTGGATCTAGAGGCTCAGGTGTATGCAAAATTATCGAATCTAGGGGCCACACTTTTTTTCCCGTGTGTCGCACATGTTTTTCAATCGAGAAACTTGTGGTGCAAGTTTTGTTTCACCTTCTTGTAAATGGATTATTTCCATGACATGGAAATACTCTATTAGTCATAGATTGAAAAAACTTGTGGTGCAAGTTTTGCGTCATAGAGCAGCGCTATAGGTACATATGTCGGACAATATAGTCGATGCACAGTCATTCTCGGTGGTCATTAGCATGAGTACAAATCAAGCATGAGTATGTCCGCCTGAATATTTGTTTTGTCCCATTTCCACTTTCTAATTTGTACCAAGGGTGGAATGGAAATCAAGTACCACCTGATCGACACAAAAAAATACTCTACACTGGCTGGTTCAATTATAAAAGAGGTCAGCGGGTTCCATAAGTAAGCATGATCTCCTATTCCGTCTAGGTAATCAATATAATCTTGCTGTAGGAATATAAATGATCATTACATCCTCATCAATATGTTACACAAAAAAGATACTACAATCATATAGTGTTTTTTCTTTTGTATTAATGTATGTGAGAGAGAAAATCAAGCTCTTATATTATGTGCATACTGTAGTCGTTATCACAAGGTACATGATTTATCATCAAACAACTAACAAATATAAATCCGCATAGAATTGTCGTACTATTGCAGTGGGACTACCATATCCTAGCTGGAACGTATGCATATTGTGTATTGTCACCATCAACAAGAAATAAATTCCAATTATAAATTCTGTATGCAAATAATACATATACACTAGCTGATTGATGCTAGGCTTAAATATGTCAAGGACTACTTTAAACTTTACTAGAAACAGAGGGTGCTAAAGCGACAATTACCCCTCCGCTCCATTTCCATCACATCTCCGCAAGAATAAAAGCCCTTGTCGCCCGTCTCCCCCGCACTCCATCACTTCCCTTTCTCTCTCAACCGGAACAGAGGAAAAACGCTTCGCCGATTCGCAGAGCCAGAAATGGCGCACTACCACAGCATCACCATGGAGGCCTACGACGATCTCGAGGCCGGCTTCTCTGGCCACTCTGCGTCCCCCCTGAAGCCGGCGGCCTCGCCGAGGCGGACCGGTGGCATGTTCTGCGACCCCTGCGACGACGCCGACGTGCTCCACGGCCACCACCACTACCTCGACATCTGCTTCCGCTGCCGGAAGCTCCTCGCCGGCAACAGAGACATCTTTATGTACAGGTAAATAGAGCAGTACCAGTCTGGCACTCGATGGATATTTTCTGTGAGATCTCTGCGGAGGAATGGTTTAGCTGATGAAGGTTTGGGTCCTTTTCTTATTGCAGAGGTGACATGCCCTTCTGCAGCGAGGAGTGCAGGCAGGAGCAGATCGAGATCGACGAGGCGAGGGAGCAGAGGTCGAAGCAGACCGTGGGGGCGGAGCAACAGCGGCAGAGGCAGCAGAAGCAGAGCCCCGCCAGGATCCCGGTCTGGGCGTGGTGATTTTTTAGCATCGAACAACGTACTAGTAGGATTTAGCTGCAGCTGTCAAACTACAAATCAAGCACGACACACGATGGACGGCGAGCCCGCTCGTCCGTGTCCGATCACCTGCTCGACGGAGGCGAGGGCAAGTATGGGGAGAGAGAGAGAGTTAAACAGGCTGCGCCTGTCTTGTGCTTGATGAGATCGAATCGGCACTCCCTTTTGATCTCTGAAAAAATGGAGATGGAGAGCTCGTTTTGCCCTCTGAATTATTAGTACTACTGGTTTTTCATCTGTTTTCTCGGCGTAGTTGCACGGAACAAAAAGTGTGTGCGCGTGCAGCTGGTGCCCGCGGTCGTGTGTGGGATTGCCGTGTAAACTGTTGATATGAAAAGAAAGCGAGAGGCATAAAACGCTCTCTCGAATTTCTCGTCACTTGTGCTGTCAAATTGTCTTGCACTTTTCCTTTCAACTGTACTAGTGCCGACCGATCCACGCTCTCATCAGTTTCATGATTGTATTGCTGCAGCCACCCAGAAGATCTTTTGGCGCAGTAACGGTCTTTTCTATCGAATGAATGCATAATTAAAGTTGCAATATTGAGCTCTTGTTCTGAACAAGAGTACCGTTGTAGTACGTTGCAGAAACGAACAGTGAACTACTCCCCCTGTTTATATTTATATATTATTCTAAAATTTCCAATTTTTCTACAATTACATATCATTCTCACTTTCCAATGTACCTTTCTCTCTTCTCAATACAATATTCTTTCTTCTTACTATATCTCTATCTCTATCTCTCTACTTCTCGTTTTCAATATACCTACCTTATTACTTCTTTTTATTTCCCGTGTTCAACTCCAAAACAATATTTAATTCTGAACAGAGAGAGTAGTTAAGGCGCTCTTGGTTGAGCAGCAAGGGAGAAACTTGTTCAACGAGTTCTTTCCTTGGTGGTGAATTATTGGCCTTGATCTTTTCAATGTGACGGTTGCTCCGGGGAAGGAGAAAGAGGAACGTTGCAACAATTAAAAAAAAAAAGTTCACCTAGCATCATGTCATCCATGAGGCCTGCTTCCTGGAAGTTTACAGGCCATGAGGTAACACAACGACTATAATGACAAGCACCCACAGGGGATTATCATACCCAAGCACTGTAATAATAGGCGTGGCTTTTCTTTCCCAACGTTTCACCACACACCTCCCTGGCGGGTGGGACCCGCTCCTCGTGGACCCACATTACGATACAAGAACCGCAACGAATTCTGCTCGTCCGAGTTTCTAGAGTGGAGGTGTTCGCAAAAAAAAAAAAAGTTTCTAGAGTGGCTGACCTCACCCCCTGCGTCGCTAGTCACCGTAAACCAAAAAACTAATGGAAGCAAAGCATGTTGGCAGCAGCACTAGGCGAGAAAACAAATCTTCCTCGGCCAGGCCGTAGATTTCACCACCGTCTGTTGCCTCTCGATGGAATTGTGCGTGTCCATGTGCCGCCCGCGAATCCTTTCGGCAATCTAGGCCTTAAACAAGAAGCTCGGATTCCGCTCGCCACGTTCCGGCCATCCTCTACGACTAGGAGACCACGAGCTGCGCATACATGGCGTTGGGCGCAAGGAAGAAAGAAACAAACGCCACCGCGGCAGTAGAGACTAGAGAGAGAGAAAGGCATCTCGGCCGGTGCCGGTGGTTCGGGGGGTACGCACGCCGGCGTCGCACGTGCCGCTCCGCGCTGCCCCCTCCGGTAGCTACAGGCATCAAGCACTACGCCGCGCATGTGATGCTAGCCTGTGCTGTGTGCTAGCCTTTGTGTACCCTGCGTTTCTTGCTTGCTGTCTGAGACGGACGGCTGCGTGGAAGAAGACGAGCATGTCCGGGGGCAGAGGCTGCTGTTCGTTCCTGTCACTATGGCGCGCCCGCCGGTTAATGTCGCTGTCCTTGAGGTGGAGAGGTTTGAATAATAAGCAGAGGTACCGCCAGTAATTTTAATGGCGGCCTGTGGTTTAAAATTGAAAACGATGTGCACTCCTTGTCGTTTCGAGAGGTAAAAGACGCACGGTGAAGGCGACAAGAATGTCCTCATTTCGATCGTGTTGCATTGCCTCCAGAACAGTGGCCAGAGTAGTACTAGTAGTAGAAAATTGTGGCTCGTACACGCGGAATCCCTCTGTAATTTTGGATTTTTCGGAGGCGCATTGACATGGTCAATTTTGTCGTACATGTCACGTATGACCAGGGGCAATATGGCTGTCATGGACAAATATGTTCCTGCTCTTGTTGATTATTACTATTTTCCCCTCAACATCCCTAGATCATTGCCCCATGCTAAGGTGACATGAGCGTGGACGCAATGAGTTGCCGGTGGACTTGTTCAGAGGTATGAAAAACAGAGCAATGGAAGGGTGAAAGGTGAGTCTCTCTGCAAGTTTAATTTGGCCTGCACTCCTATTCATACCTCCGGCTCTCCGTGGCTGTGAATTTGCAGCCTCTCCCTTGTTGGAACGATGCTAAAAATGGGCACGTCGAAGTCACTATTTGTAAGCCGTATGGCCCTAGGGAGGATTTCCGCAAGGTAGCCCATCCCCTCGACGTCCGGCGCAACCGTCTCGGCGGGCGTTGCTCCTTCTTCCTTCCGCGTGCCTCGCTACCGGCAGCGGCATGAAGGGGAGCGGTGCCATGAAGCCGTCGTCCATGTTCTACGTCCACGAGGCGGACGTCCTCCAGATCCACCACTTCCTCCAGGAGTGTTCTCTCTGCACCAAGTCCCTCTCCGGCGACATCTTCATGTACAGGTCCGTACCTTCATTTTAGGCTGGGTTGAGGAGCATTGCCATGTACTAAGGTGTAACGTGTGTTTGTGCAGGGGTGACACGCCGTTCTGCAGCGAGGAGTGTAGGCAGCAGCAGATCGAGGTGGACAGGGCGAAGCACCGGCGGAAGAAGCGCGCCGCGCTCGCCGCCCGCAAGGAGCACCACCATCACAATCACCGGCAGCATCATCAGCACCAACACCAACAATCGCAACAGCGGCCGGCCAGCATAGACAAACCGTGGGTCGACGTGGGATTCGCAAGGGCTCCCGCGCTGCGCGTCTGAAGAACACGCCGCTCTCCCGACACATTTCTTTCACGAGTTCTGATGCTTGCAGCGCGATCAATCAGATACTACCCACGTTCCAATCTTCTCGGGTTTTAGGTATCGGTTGCACTAGTGCGTCCCAAGCACACAGGCCCGATGAAGGATGGCGTCGTCCTCGTCGGGCACTTGGGGTTTTTTTTTTCTTTGTTCCTAGTGTCTCCCAAGGCTAGAACTGTAGGGCCAAGCAACGACGACTCAAGGAGCGAGCAGAGCACCAATGAGTGGATGACGCATTCATGCGTTGTGGGCTCTCCTCCAATTCTTTTTGCCTCGAATTTTGGCTGTAGTTCTGCTTTCGTGGAATGAAAACATATGTATGGTCCTTTTTTGTACAGAACAATCTTCTATATTTTTAAATCTGTTGTGCTTTGGTTACACAGTTTGCAGCCTGCCCAGAAATGTTTAAGTATAGACTTAGATCAATCAATGATTTAACTTGTGGGAGGCACGCCAGTTTCGTTTGGATTGTTGATCAAATTTGAACTGTAAAATAGAGCTAATGACTCGAGTCCTGAAGAAGAAGAAGAAAAATCTGAGTTGGAAATGTCCGCTCATTGTTTTTCTTTTTGCCAGATATTCTTCTTTTTAATTGACTTTGTCGATCGATGATCAAAAGTGGACTTGCTAATCAATCATCATTAAGGATAACTATTTTATAGAAAGGAAAAAAAGAAATGAATATACACCCCTGTTTATTAAATCTAGAACATAACAAATTTAGAGGAAGCAGATTTCAACAATCCAGATGGGGCCCGACCTCATCTTGTGCTCACGGTGGTACAAACAAAGCTGCAACTTATTATTATGTAAAAACTAAATAAATTGTTGTTTATCGAAGTTGTTGATGAGTGAGAAGATATGCGCGGCTTTATATGCCACATCTATCTTATTGCTACTTATTTTCTTCTTAACATAATTGTCTATATTATAGCTTCACAAAGAAAAAAAGGTCATTGTTTGAAAATAAAAAAGAGGAAAGCTTAGTGAAGAGTGAAAGGGGCCAATGCCCCCTCTAAGACTCTTAACAAAATTGTTCATGGAATAATAACAAATTAGCTATACTGTTATTTAAGATTATAGTAACACAATAAAAATATATAGCAATATATTCACAATCTTTTGTAGTTTCAATCGTTAGTTATTGTTTCTTTATGTTATATCTATTTCACATATTAAGTCATTGGATGCTCATTGCTCTAGAGAGAAAAAAAAAAGCAATGTAAATGCTCTCTGAGAAGCTCAAATAAAAGATTTACATGTACATCTGACTGTCTCATAGTAGATGACAAAATGAGCTATATTGATAAGAGTCCAAACTTTGCATGTTTCTATCTTCTGATTTAAACGATGACAGCAAGACGAACCATAAAACTGTACACTCGAGGATCATTCATTATCTTACTTTAAACAAGTATTAATTCATCGATGTAACTGCAACAGTGTAAAGTAAAATTAGGCGAACCATAATCTAGACTGAATGGCCAGTTGCACTCAGCAATGCAAGCAAAGGCATACTTTTAAACTACATTAGTCGTTAGATCTTTAAAATTAGATGTCATCGGTGTCTATCGTAGCAGGGAATAAGATCTAGAGGTACGGATTCTCTGCAAGATTTTCCGATAGGAAAAAGGTGGCGCATATTCCCGTGAGCAACGCACAGTGATCGCCCCAACGGTTCACCCTTTCATATCATATACTACTAGAAAACTCATTTCAGTGGAACTGGACAGCGAAATTTCTCTGTAGCCTTGACGATCCGCTGCGCGCGCTACTCCTCTGCAGATTTCCAGGCAGCAGCAGTGGAGTTGACGAAAGCCTTTGCTCAATGTCCAACGATTTCAGAGGAGTGGACCTATGCTATGCGCGCCTAGCTCCGGGAGCCCAAGCGGGGTACGTATAAACAAATGCGAGGTTGCGGCCGTGGAATCATGGCGTCCGTCCAGCTGTGCTGTGCCTCCCCATCGTGAACCCCGGGCCGGTTGGAATCCAGGAGACCAGCCATTGGCGTCAACCTCCCCACATTATACTTCATCCCATGGCTGCTAGAATTATCAGAAGTACTAGCAGATCTATGCAGAGATCTCATTTCCTTGATGCTCGCGTTGGGCCTAACTCATAGACTTGTTAATGTGGCTGCATCTAACGGTGTGACCACAAGAATACTCGATTAACTAGTGCCGCCAGGCACCAATTATTTGCCGCACTTTTGTTGGACATTGCGAGTTTCTCTCTTCTGATTAGAGAGTACTACTCGCCAATACTCGATTAGCTAATAGTAGTAGTAGTAATATAAAGCAAGTGGTAAGTAGCCGCTACATTAGGATACGACACGCTAGTATTGGACCATCAACAAGTTGGCGAAAAAAGCGGTGTTCACCTCTGCGAGACAGTAAGGTTTAAGGTTTTTTTAACGGGTGCTGATTGTACTATGGGGCCTTGTTGGTGGTTGAGGAAGCATGTCATCAGGCGCTCTTACCATCTCAGATTCATGCCTGCCTGATGACATGATGTGATCCAGATGCTAAAGCCAAGCAGAGAGTTAGATGACGTAGAGAGCACAAGTTAAAATATTGATCGGTGCGTTTGCAGTGGTGGATTAGCTAATCATGGTACGGATTGTTGCGGGTAAAATAATGGTGCTCGGTTCTGCAATGGTGTGATTTGGCAGGTGGGCACTAGTGCTAACTTTTCAGTTTTCAGCGGCACATGAAGCCACTGCCAGTAGTACTTTTCCTGGACTTAGGACCGGCCCAGATCTGTTCATCGGGCTCTCACTATAGTGGGCCTACGTGGGCTTCGCATCATTTTCGGATAGTACTGTTGTTTGTTTGTTCTGTATTTCTCTGAAACCAAATATGCTGTTAATTTCAGCTCAAGCGCCTCTTTCTGGAAAAATTGTTTGTTTCAGTTAATTATAATCTCTGATTGCTTCACTGAAGTCAGTTTAACTGCATCTCGCTCTCTCATCTCAGCCGTCTTGCACTGTGCAGATCACTCCGAGCATACAGATACTGTAGAGATGACGAGTAGTCACAGAGGACATCTAGGTACGTCTTGTAACAGTATATAAAAAAAAGAGAGGTACTTCGTGTACGTAGAACCAATGTGTAGCACTATTATTTGCAGTAGCGCACAAAACCCAGTACATGCCCCTACTTATAATGTCATAATTAGTGAATGTATAGTATTAGCTCAGTGGAGTACCAAGTGTATGATTATGCGTACAGCAAAAGGTGATGAAGCTCACGCTCTCTTATTGCGGTTCTACCTAATTTCCGTCACTCAGGATAAAAGCTAGGAAGGTCCCATTATGATTATGTCTTCAGTGAGTAGAAAAGGATGCCTCAAGTCAGATTAAAAACCAAACGAGAGTGTTGTCACGGAGAAGAAGATTCACATTTTTTTTTATATACTATAAAGTAAAATACGGTGAGACCATTGTTCCATCAGGTCCTAGCAATTCGTCACGTCACCAAGTTTTTCTAGATCGATGATGCTGTGCAGAGGCCACCGGTTGATGTTTCACGAACGATTAAAATTTTTGAAATTTGCAACCATCAAGCATCCACGGCGAAATGACGCTGACCTTTTCAGATACTATACAGCAGACGCTCATGAAAAAGATTAAAAAAACACATCAGGTAGCAGAGATGGAAACGTGTAGTACAGCCACAAGGCATGTAATACGTGCCGTATATAATACCGTATAAGAGCTGGAGCTGGAAGTGTATATTACCCCAGAACAAAATATCTTAGGACGTAGAAGGGTGATCCACGTCAACGCGTACCCACCACCCACGCGGGTCAGGGCCCACCAGGAGCACGGGACCAGCGCTGTGGGTTTGCATCGTCTCTTTCTTGGCTGTGCTTTTTTTTCACTGATTTTGTATGAGAAAAAAGACTGTAGTGCATGACTAGCGGGTCCCCACGGTGCTCTTTTTCTCAATTTGATGTCTCTCTCTGTGTGTCTTTCCACTTTCTCTACAAAAATTTTACAATATGTGAGACAAGGAGTGTTGCTTGCCATACAGTTGGAGTTAGTCTCTCTAATATCACAGGCGCCCTGTGTTTATTTAGCTAAAGTATAGAGATGGACTATATGTGATTATTTAGCTAAAGTATTTCATAAACAAATTGCTTTAACAGGTGTAGCTTACACTAAAACGTTGAGGTGAATCCTCACGGCGACAATGGATGCACTGATTTGGACAGGTCTCTCCACCCTTTTGTTCGCATACTGAATCCCAACAAATCCAGTACCACGAGAAACGTGACCGTGTGTGAACTATGAACTGCAAATCAAAACATTTCAACAACCGAAAAAGTGCATCGGCCTAGTCTTTTGGGAAAAAAAAAGTGCATCAACTTGAGAGGAGCTGGTTAGATTCAGGATCTTAAACATCAAATATTATGTATGGACCTAACTGAACCACCCATCTCTTGTGAAACACACTATCAGACATGAATTTTGATTTGTTTTTTCCATGCTAAGAAACTGATCAAGCTACAAGGACAGTATTGGTCAACCTGAACGCCCACTATGATGTAGAAAAATTCTAAGTGTAAGGACGGCAGTTTGTTTTCTGGAACGGGCAGGTGCAGTTGATTGAAGCATGTTCTTGGACCATTTTCAGTGAAGAAAGATTCAGCGCTATTTTTTCAGACAGAATTTGTAAACAATAAACTGCAGTATGCTAGTACAATTAGCTCACCAAAGATTCACAAGTTTAATTGAACAGCACTGACCCCCGGGCTTTGAAGAACAGTTGGCGGGGCATGACAGAAGCTGCACGGTGCGAGACTGAGAGGGACGTGTCAATTACAGTATAGTACTTCACCCTCGACAAAATTGACGCGGTAAGCACTTGTCGCGTAGCACTAGTCATCGCAAATGAAAACACCTTCGTGACTTTTTCCTCCCCCTGGCGTCACGACCAGGACAGGGTGCAGTGACGCCGGCAGGACTGGCAGGCCACACCGCGGCTTCGTACCGTCAATTTCGTCAAAAGGAAAAAAGAGTTACCCGGATTGACAGGAGCTTCAGACTTTACGCTTACTCATGCATCAAATGATTTCACTTTCAGTGTTACTGACATAATCGTACTGGTAGCAAGGGACTCCGGAGTAAAGGAGGAGACAGTGAGATCCATCCATCCATCAAAGCCGGGTTAAACTCTGTGAGTTAACTTAGCTTGGAGGTCTACGAATCAGTCGTAATCCCCGGCTTAGCCCTCCCACCATTGGCGTATGTGTACCGACGAATCCAAGCATGGGTTAGTGAGGTGGTGGCGGGGGAAGTGTAAGCACGAATCCTGAAAGAGATTTCCGATGCGCTCCGTCGCTTTCGTGGAGCACGCACGATCTTACGCTACTACTCTAGCGGTTTCTTCTTTGCCTCCCATCATCCGGTCGCCGGAGTGCGAAACAGGCGCCCCGGTTCGCAGGAGAAAGGCGGGACACGTATAATTGGAGGGTACGGAGCGACTAGCCGTGCGAGTGCGCCGGCACCGCTCGTTGGCATAGTCAAAGGGTTTTGGACCATGCCTAGACTACAGCAAAGTACCTGTTATTTTTTTTCTTTCGGGCGTTAGGCGTTGAGCTGGACCGGGGTTTGGAAAATCAGAAGAACAGCGGAGTCAACACTCAAAGGCCGTGAAGTAGACTCTAGAGTTTCTTCAGGCATGCACAGGCTGACCCGGCGCTGGCAAGGCTAGCAGTGATGAGCGGTGAGTCCACGGCAGCAAGTTCTGGCTTCTTCTCGGCGGCGAGCAGGCCACGCGCAGTGCCGTCCGGCGGGGTGCAGTTGTCGAGCTGAACCGACTTCCACTGCTTGAGATGCGCAGCCCGGTCGCCGTGAGAGCGGCGGTACTACGTTCCCATTGAAATTTTCGCTATGTTATTCGTGCGAGTCAAACCTTGTTAAACCTTGTTAAGAAGTTTGACTATATTTATAGAAAATATTATTAATATTTATATCTTTAAATAAATTGATTATAAAAATAAATTTAATAATCTATTTAATAATATTAATTATATATTATAAATATTAATAATTTTTTATATATAGTTGGTCAAAATTAAACGTAGTTAACTCATCAAGAAACGAGAACGACATTATCAATAGGACAGAAATGGGACAGAGGAGTAGTACAGAATGGCTCGCGATCCACCGACCGCGATGGCGTACCGCGCGGGGAGTGAATGGGCATTTGCTGCTGCCTCCGGGCCGGGAGGGAGGGGGCAACCTCCCTGCTGTTACCGCGTGAAGGGAGATGTGGTTTAGCAGTAAAGTTTCACCAACCGTCGTCGTCCGGGCAAGAATTGAAATCGAGTTTTGCCGCTATCAAGAGCTCGTTGCACGGTGCTCACTGATCCTGCACACTGCACTGATCTGTGATCTGCCGAGAAGTGCTGTGTTGTGCCTCTCTCTGACCGTGGCAACTGGGGAACACCAAAAATACCGCAGGCGGCAATGACGTGTGCCTCCTCTGGTGCCGGGCACCTCGCGTAGTCGCGTTGCTGCACTGCACTGAAGTAACAGACGCCGAAGCTGCTAGAGAGATTCGTCCCACGAGGCTGGGCTGTTTGTTGCCCAAAGCCCAAAGCCCCTGCACAAGCACACGGGGAGTCACTGTCAGGTGGGACCAGACTCTAAGTCCCCACCATGGTACAGTGTACGAGTAGTCGTTTCGCGACCGTGGAATCTTGAAAGCGACGGGACCAGCCCAAAGGTCCGGCCTGGAGGCGGGCCATATTCCGGTCTCTAGTGAAAAAGAACGCTCGACAAAAATAAGAAAAAAAAAAGGGACTAAAAGAAAACCCGAAAAAAAAAAAAAGAAAAACGGAGCGGCAAACGTTTTTTGCAGCACCGCACCACCCTGCTCGCCGAGCAAAGCAACACGGGGAACCGGGTCGAGGTGGTCCCGGCGAAGCAACGGATCCCACTACCCAACACTGCCATGTAGGGCCCTTTGTGAAGGCCCACATGGCCCACCCACCCCGTTCTGCTTCATAAAAACCACCTCCACCCTCCTGTCTCCTCTTTAAACGCACCGTCAGTGTCCCTCTCTCTCGCCCCCGCACCGTCGTCGCGCGGACACGAACACGCCAGCCACCGAACCGAACCACCGCGCCGGATCGAGAGAATCCATCCGTGGAGGTGGATCCCGCCGGGGCTTCCTCTTCGCCGCCGATGGACTCCTCCGCCGTCGGCAGGACCGGCAGCGGAGGCGGCCGGGACAACCCGTTCGCGCTCGGCGGGGGCGGGCTGTCGGCGGCGGCGTGGACCCGGCTGGTCAGCTCCGGCGTGGAGGACGAGCTTGTGTTCGCGGGTGGGCTGCCGCCGTCGCCGCCGCTGGGGCACTTTCTGGAGTCCTGCTTCCTCTGCCGGAAGCCGCTCGCCCGCAACCGCGACATCTTCATGTACAGGTTCGTTCGCCACTGCTCGCCTCCATGCCTCTCCGATGATGTGCTCTTCTGCTCCTCTGTTTCGTTCATGGTAATTTGTTTTTTTTTTTTTGTTGCCGCGGTGGGTCCGACCGGTGGTATGGACATTTCCGGCGTCTTTGGAAGGCGTATTTTCCAAAAGGAAACTTGACCACCGCCGAATCGGCCTTGAGGAAAGTGGGCGTCGGCACCCATTTCTCTCCTTTTTCTTTCCTGCTTTTTCCACCTCGTTTTCGAATGTCTCCACTCTCCAGTGCAGTGCAGAAGAAAAAGCAGGAAGAAATCGGTGCGACCTCTTTTTCGTTTTCCGTGTGCCTTCGTCGTGTGGTGCCAAGGTTTTGTCACTTGTGTAGCTCCTACGGGCTGCTTTAGCGCGTGAATCCATTCAATTCTCTCGGGTGCCTAATGCCGTGAGTACCGCCAGTGTTTTTCTTCTTTTATTTATAAAAAGAAGATGCTAATCAGGAGCTGCTTAGCAGCTAGTCATAGAAAATTTTCTTTTTTTTTCGAACTGTGGTAACACACTGTCAGTAATTCTTTACTTGTTTACCGGAGATAGAATCACGTGCTTCCTTTTCTGTTCATCCCTAGAGTCTAGACTGTGATATTCTTGCACTCTAAGTATGGTGAAGGCAACTGAAGAGGTCTATTCTTTTTTACATCCACCATAATTTTACATGTGGAAAATTGCTTGGTGTCACTGTCACAGTTTACTCTTCTGAACTTTTACAGCAAGCACACTAATTTTACATGGTCTCCTATGCGAGCAGAGGTGACATCCCATTCTGCACCGAGGAGTGCCGGAGGGAGCAGATCGAAATGGACGAGGAGATGGAGAGGAAGGAGACCACCGGCAAGAAGGTGGGGCAGAGGGCGCCGTCGCCCAAGGGCGTGGAGTCGCCGCCGAGGCCCCCAAAAGCTCGGGCCGGGTCCATCCTGGCCGGCTAATTAACAAGCTCTCAGAACCAGAGCTCGCGTCCTTTTTACACGCCCTGCAGAACCAAAGAACAGATCCCCTCGATCTTACCAGTGTTATCACTTACTGTTACTTATATGGGTTTGTGTTTTTTTGTTTAAACCCCTTTTGCGCCTCCGGTGGCGTCGTGGCTCGTCAGTGCTCGCTTATTATGTCGCTGATGATGATGATGTATAGAGCCATGGAAGGAGAGGAGAGAGCGCTGGTGTTTAGAACTGCAGCTTTCCAAGTTTCCATGCTGCTGTGTTCATGTATGGGGTTTCTGGTCTTCAGTTTGTGGGGATTTTGTGAATTTCCCTGTGGTACTCCTAGTGTAGTAGTTGGTGTTGTGTCAGTAAGGTTTTCCTACTACTGATCTAGCTGATGAAACATGTGGCTATACAAGAAATAGACATATGAATGGACGGTAGAGTTTCTCTTGATGTCCTTATCATCTTGTTTTACTTTGTGTATTTTCTTCATGGTCTTAACTTACGAGTGGCACAAGGTCACGGGAGGGCGGGGAAGCAGCAGACGGTGCTGTCATGTGTCGCATGCTTTATGACTTGTGCTGTTTTGTTGTTTACATTGATGGGACCTCCTAATAGCTCACTCTAGGATTCTGTTTGATTTCTCCCAAGAACATCTGTAGATTCTGCGAGTGTAAGAGCATTTTACATATTCCTCGAAGTCTAGTCCGTGTCAACGCCTATTACAAATTCTCACTGAAAGGCAGTACTAGTACACTACAGTACGAAGTGTTCACCAGAAACTTGTATAAACGACAACATAAAAAGGCGCGGGAAGCAAAAAGCGAATCGTCGTGGCAAATACCAGAAAAATCTGTCCGTGCTGTCCTCGCCGAATCCACAGCAGATGTACTCTCGGCTCAGGCTAAACGACAGCAACTTGCATCTTTTGCGAAGCTATGGCACGTTGACGCCTAGTAGTAGTACTCCGCGGAGTGAGCTGTTCCACTTCCTTTCGTTCGTCACAGAAGTGGAAGCCTTGCATAAGAACAGCAACCGAATTGAATGCCCAATTGACGCGAGAGTAGTGGAGCTGCTAGCAGGTGACTGATGATCAGAGTAGGACGCAGCAGCAGCGGTTCATGGCCCGCGAAGCTCGCCGGCTTTATGGAAAAGAAAGGAAGGGCAGGGCCCGCCTGTCATCCTCGCCCACCTCTCTGACTGACCGACCGCTCGCGCCGGCTGCGCTTGGAAGAATGCCGACGGGCATGTGCTGCCTCTCGTTCTCCTCCCTCCTTTTTCTTTTGGCACCAGAGAAAATCAGAAAAGCAGCGTGCCATTGGTTTGACGTGAGGTGATATCGGCGAGGAGGACGCATGTTGTTTTGATGGGAATTCATCCCAGGTCAGAGGGAGGGAAGGACGGTGGTCGGTGATGGCGCCTTGCTGCCAGCCCCACTCACTCACTACTTGGCGGTCCGCTGCCAAAAGCGACCAACGAACCAACTCACCCCCCTAAAAGACTGGGCGCATGTTGCGTCATCTGCCCGGCTACTCTGTTTGAAGTGGTTGGGCAAATGAGTTTTTTTTTCCTTCTCACTTACCATCCGTCCATCACATAGGATTCCTAAAACAGTGTCAGTCAGTCACACATACAGTGAACATCAAGTCAAACCTGACCAAAGTACTTTATGCGGTGGTCGCGGCCTGAATAGTCGTCAGGCTCCAATACGACAAGGTTGTCTCAGAACGTAAAATTGCGTATGGGCTGAAAACGAAGTGGCACTAGTCAATATTGGGCCTAGCCCGGGATTGCTCATCACTCTAACGATCTGGGCTGCCCGGTTCGAGACTATTGTCAACACGGCCCAATGGACCTCAATGTGGATGGTGGATGGGGGCTTCGTATACGTATTCCCTTTTCAAAGGCGAAAACAACTACAGTATGCGCCTTCGCCTTACCAACCCTGTGCTTGCTCTTGTTCGCTCGCTCCGCTTCACTGTTCCCCACGACAGCGCCAACCCACGATGCTGGCCTCCATCGCCGCCTCCCTCCCGCCGCCGCTCCGCCGCATCCCGCCCGGTGCCACCCTAAGATCCTCCCATGGAGGTGCCGGAGTGTTGAATCCTCTCCGCCCCCGGCCGGGGCGGCGGGCGTTCGTCTGCCGCGCGGACCTGCAGCAGGACGCGCCGTTCGTGGCCGCCATCGGCGCCTGCGTGCTCGCCTCGCTCGCGTTTCCCCCTCGGCGGCCCCGCGGAGACGATGAGGATGAGGAAGGGGAGTTTGGCGCGACGGACACGAGGATGGGCGTGATGGGGATCATTTCCCTCCTGCCTTACTTCAACTGGCTGGTGAGCGAAAGCTCTGCTCCTCTTATCTATTGTTGTGTATTCTTTTATGAGATTTTCTGTCTTTTGTCATGCGATTAGAGCTGGATCTTTGCGTGGTTGGATAGTGGGAAGCGGCGGTATCTGGTCTACGCGGCCGTCTACTTGGCTCCTTACCTGAGGTTTGTAATTTTTTAATTCTGAGATTACCAGTTGATATTACATCTCTTGTGCTACGGATCAATCGAATCCTTTCTAATTCGGAAATGCTCTTGCTAGCCTCTGTAGTCTGTAATTTTACATCTGTGCGTGGTTAGTTGTCAGTGTTGTACTGGTGCTATCTAGGAAGCAACTTTTGCTAGCACAATACTTGCAGGTGCAGTCTGAATTGTAGAATTTGCAAAAGCTGGCTTTTAGTGTTTAAAGTTGACCTGTCCTTGCTGCTAAAGAGAACAGAGTAATATATTGAACTGCTCCACAGTTACTTTTCAAGTGTAGTTTGTGGATTCCAGTATCCTACTATGTGCTTTATCCTCATTAGTTTTACATGTGTTCCAATCCCATAGGATCTTTTGATTGAAAGTAGTGTAAACTTTATCAATCCAAATACTAGTAGTATATCGTTGCCATCCTTGTATGAAATGCTTTTCTTTTTCTTCAACAACAACAAAGCCTTTTAGTCCCAAGCAAGTTGGGGTAGGCTAGAGATGAAATCTACAAGAGCCAAAACACAAGAACAAACAACAACAACAACAACAGAAAAAAGAGGGGACAAAAGCGGACAAATGCTTTCCTTTTTCTAATACAAATTTTCTTCATTTTACTAGCCTTTCTGCTCATTCCTCAAAAGAAGAAGAGAGATTTCAGTTTTTTCGATTCTTAACTTGGAGGCTAGATTACTAAATTCATGTTGTGTACTAAATTAAATTCAAGCAGTGAGTTAAGGTCCCTTATAAACTGTGTTTCTTTTTCAGAACCAACTTATCACTGTCACCTGAGGAGAGCTGGTTACCTATTGCTAGCATTTTTATCTGCATTTTACATATTCAGGTCAGTAAATGAGCTTTTTAAATATCCAAGCAAGCTAGCTACTCCTACCTTTTACTGAGATGCTTTCGTCCTTGCAGCTAGAAGCCGCCATCAGGAATGGTGATATTGAGAGCTTCCAGTTTGTTGAGAGAGCTTGGAATCTCTTATTTCCTAGTGCTGCTAAAGAGAAGGACGCCTACCATGGAAACAAGAGAGATTCGATCAGAACGGTATATTACACAGAAGTGTATATTTCAGACAATTTCAGCCAAAGTTTTCTGATTTTTTCCTGCATTTGTTCCAGGGCCAGAGACCCAACAAAAGAATACCATCAGCACATGAGTCTAGAGAAAGGCTCCGCAACTCAGATATCTTCAAGAGGCGGCTTGATGACCCCATCGACGAGAAGCGAAATAAATCAGACTGGGATTGAGGAGAACAAGGTCCTTTCTGCACTATCTGAATCTCTGGACAATGGTACAGGGGGATGTATGTATTTTTATTTTTTAGGAAGCCATGAAGAAGAAACTGAAGTGGAGTTGCTGCCGTATGCAGCTTCAACTAAATGAACCGACACCGTTCTTTTTCTCGTTTCATATTAGATCTTAGGTCTAGCTAGATTCTTGGGCATCGATGTACAAATAGGTTGTCGACCAGTGCTAATGCGGGGCATGGTGGCTCCAGGTTGCTGAAGGTCTGTTGTGCACTTGTCCGAATGAAACTTTCTTGTTGTGATGGTGTTTATGCTAGTGTAGTTTCCAACCTGCAGCAGAGATTTAGTGATCTGAGCAAGCTTTATCTGTCTCATCTTCACGTGTGCCATGTTCCATTCAAAAACCAACCGTACTGTACTTATCTCTCTGCTCCGTGCTGGCTAAACACTTCGTTCTGAAGTGTCTCGTCCATTACTGCAACCAGATTTTGTTGTTACGCTGCAAAACCAAGAGTCTCTGCGTTCAGTTCGTGGCGATGTTAATTTCCGACAGTCATCTCATCAGCATCGTGGCCATTGACTGGTTCATGTTGACGGCCTGGTTCCCCGCTTTTTAAATGACGCCTTTCTCGATCTCGTGATTTCAGTTACGCGTCAGTTCTGCCGCAAGGCCAGCAACCGCCACCGCGTATCACTCGCCGCATGGCCAGGCCAGCGCACAGAACCCTGATGAGCGCGCCATCCACCGCGCGTTCGCGCGGCCTCCCGAGCCTCGCGCTCCGGAGAGCCGCTGCTGCGCTCCTCCTCGCCACCCTCGTCGCGCTGCCCTTCGCGGTGCTGTACCGCGCCGCCGTCTCGCGATCGCAGAAGGAGTCCTGGGGATGGGACTCGCTGCCCTCTGTCGCCGCATCCGAGGAGGAGGAGGAGGGCCCCGAAGCCGACGGTTTGGTCAGCACAGCTCTTCCCCCTTCTATTAATGCCTTCCATCTTGCCATTTCATTATGTGTCTGTAGAAGTAGAACTGTAGTTCAGGTCTTGAGGATGGGCCGTTGCCCACTGTTTCAGTATTCTCGAAAAAAAAAAAAAAGATTGCATTGTAGCGTTGGTTATTCGGATGTGATCAATCTATGCGCTGAGAGTTCAGTAGCCACAGTGTCTAGTCTAATTGAGATTTTAGTTCGTAGTGGCATCTGGTCGGCAATTACTTTTAGCTTGGGGTGATTGAGCAATTGGTGTCCAAGATTTTGGCATATCTTAAACGGCCACCATTTATCTTTGAAGGATGTCTTCGAATTAGGATGAAACAATTCTAACCCCTTGTCCATGGTCTTAAAATATATGCCCATACTCAGAGATAAGCATTCTGAATTCGTTTTCTTGAAGTATATGTGGTAGTCTTATGTTCTTAAAGAACAACATAACGCATAAGCATCTCACTGAAAACACACAATTAATGGATCTTTTAAGGATGTAGTTTTTCTTTTAATATTTTTGTTGAATTTTGCTAAATGACATGTTTAATACCTGTCGGTTTTGCTAGTTTGGTTCTATATGAGCTTGGATAGTTGGATGTACCAACCATCAAGGCATCAACGTTGCTTTGCTTGTCAAATATTGTTGTGTCAACAGCTTGCATAGCTGTTTGCATGGAACTATGGAAGTACTAACCATTAATCATAAACAGTTGCTGATCTTAGGTTGTTCTATAGTATGAGAACTTTGGTTTGATTTTGGTTATAAGTTTTATGCATTTATTTCTAAACTTTTGAGCTTCTGTTTGCATGACCGCTGGACCCTGGATCATTCAATGTTCTTGTTTCATTCATCACTTTCCAACTAATATGGCAATTGTACATTTGTCTTATAAAAATTAATATAACCTTTCCTTCTAGGACAGTGAAGATCTCAAACTCGAGCAAGTCCTTAACAAGGCTTCAATGGGAGATAATACTGTTATCTTGACCACACTTAATGATGCATGGTCTTCTCCTGGTTCAGTGATGGATCTTTTCATGGATAGTTTTCGTTCAGGTGTTAAAACAAGTTTTCTGTTGAAACATCTTGTTATTGTAACATTTGACTGGAAAGCATACAAGCATTGTGTCAAAATCCATCCCCATTGCTTTGCGTTCGGAACTGAGGGTGTGGATTTTTCTGAAGAGAAGAGGTTCTTAACTTCTGGGTATCTGGAGATGATGTGGACAAGGCTGGATTTCTTGCGCCTGGTTCTAGAAAAAGGTTACAACTTTATATTCACGGTATATTGTTAACACTATCTCACCTTGAGAAAATGATTATTCTCGCTTTACAACAGAGTATTTTTTTTTTGTTAATTCCATGATGAGATTTGCTGTTCCTTTTGTTAAACTCGACTGCAAAGTGTATGTATAAGCGCATAGAGATCTTTTCACTGACCCACTTTTTCTAATTGCATTTTCATATAAATCCAGGATGCGGACATAATGTGGTTTCGCAATCCATTTCCTCATTTCTATCCTGATGGTGACTTCCAGATTGCATGTGATCACTATGTTGGGAATTCATCTGACTTGAGAAACATTGCCAATGGAGGTTTCATCTATGTAAAGTCAAATGAGCGAACCATAGAGTTTTACAGTTTTTGGTATTCCTCTCGGTTTATGTACCCTGGTTATCATGATCAGGATGTATTCAATGTTATCAAGCATGATCCTTACATTACAGACATTGGACTGAAAATTAAGTTTCTAAGTACTGCATACTTTGGTGGATTTTGTGAGCCGAGCAGAGATCTAAACAAAGTTTGCACTATGCATGCTAACTGTTGCATCGAATTGCGGAGCAAGATTCATGATCTAAGGATTATGATAGAGGATTGGAGGAGTTATTTGTCCTTGCCACCAAACTTAAAGCAATTAAGAGCACTGGCATGGAGGGTGCCGCAAAATTGCAGGTACGGTATGGTATAACCCTAACATTGCATTTGGAGACGATAGGGCTGTCAATTGGCTTTTGTGATATTTTTTCTGTCGCATCTAATCACCTTATTTCTTTTTTGTGTAGTCTTTCATCATCACATCGATGAAGCATGTTTAGGGTCAACAAAATGGAGTGTAACAATGAAGCAATTTATAACTGCTCTGTGCATTTTAATAGAAGAATTAACTGAAAGGTTGGGCACAGACATTTTAGTGTATAGTTTCTCATTTGCTAACTTTGATTTTTGGTAGTTCCGTTTTACTTACAACATGACTCATGACCGCTTCAACTAGGTTCATGACTCTCTGATACTTCCTGTAAGACCGAAAGCTAATTCAGTTATAATAATTTCTGGAGATTTTTATGGAGCTTATCTTCTAATGTTGATCTTTCTCCATTACATTATGAAAACATTTTTAGCTCAAAAAATACTAGATTTGCCGTTTTAACGACATCAATAAAAAACGGGAGGGAGTACGTGGAAGAGACGCTACATGTACTCTGTTGCCTCGGTATTACTGAGATGTCTTCGATCTACCCCTTTTTATGTTGATATTGTTTTTCTTTAACCTGGAGGCTTTGGTTTAACATGTTAAAGTAGATTTTTTGCTGCTTCAATTTGGCAGACCATTAAAAGAACACAGGTGTTAAAACCAATAAAAGAATAACCTCATCAAATTCTTAAGTTGGAAACAAAAATAACAGTCCTTTTGCACCTTCTAGCTTGAACTTCAGGTGTAAACTGAATCGATTTTTCCAATTGACGTTTCGCAACTTTTGTACAAACAAATACACGCTACCTTTCTTTCTTGAACCGCGTACAAATACACCTTCTGATTTGCTGAGTTTTGAACGTTCCTCTGGGGAGTTGGAAGTTGGAACTGAACGGATGCGCAGAACTGGACCAAACAGGCCACCAACGGGCCTGATACTACAATTGGGCCTCTTCACCATCCTCTAGTTCTGCGCTAAACTGACAAATGAGACCAACTTGTCAGTGTCGTTAGTCAATAAACCCCAGAACTGAGAACCCGCCGCTTTCTTCCCCACAACCTCGCCGCCGCCGGCCGCCTCTCACGCGACTCCTCCCGCCATGGCGAAGCCATCGTCGGCGGCTGCCGCAGCGCCAGGAAGTACCAAACGAAAGTCCAGGATTGGGGCTCGAACCCTAGAAGAGGTGAAGTCCCTGGGCCGCGAGCTCCTCTCCTCGCGCGCCCACCTCAACCATGCCCCTGTCCTCCTCTCGCTCCTCTCTCCCACCGCTCCACTTGACCTCGCTCTCGAGGCGCTCATCTCGCTCCAGTCCTTTTTCGTCCCCCTCATCCCCTCCATCCCCTCTGCTGCCGCCGCTGCTGGAGATGCGTGTGGTAACCCCGAGCGAGTGTTCGGGTCGTGGCTGCGGCAGCGTTTCGACGAGCTGGTCGCCGCTCTCATCGAGCTCAGCATGTCGCCGCGAAGTGATGACGCAATTAGGGTGATTTTGAAATTAGTTCCGTTGGTATACTGTGTATCGTCTGATGAGGAATTAATAATATTAGATAATTTATCGGGTCTGTAGGATGTAGCATTGGATGCTCTTATGGATTTTGTGAAGCTGGGAAAGGATGGCAAATTCCAGTCAGCAATTTACCACAAGTTTCTCCATGCTCTCGTGAGTATTTCTTATCTCATGTCATAACATCCGTGCTATTTTAGCCATGTACTTACTACATTTCCCGTATTATTGGTGCTCTGAAATACGTCCTTTGTCTCAAAACTGAGCTCGTTTTAAATTTGGCAACCTCGGTTTGTTTTTGCTCATCTAACATGATGTCTGCTGTTTAGTGCTTGTTCTTATGAGTTTTGTTCCTTTTGCAGGTTCATGCTACTGATTCTATTGACCCTTTGTTAGAATTGCTTGGGCAGAAGTACTTCAATTATGCTGATATTTGGTATGCTCTGTCAGCTCTGACCGCTTCTTGAAATGTTCCTGCTGTATTTTAGTATTAGTCAAACTTCAATGGCTTGGATGGGGAGGCTGGTATAAATGAGTTGCCACATATTATTTTCTTAACATATGCTTGTACTAATTTTCCAATTGCTCCTGCAGCTACTTTACTTATACTAGCTTAGACAAGGTAGCCAACAGTCTAGGTAGTAAAACCACCGGTATGCTCTCACTCTCTCCTCTTTTTCTTTGGTCAAAGCACTTGCATAACTCAACATACATTATTATGGATACTAAGGAGCTATATATTATTCTATAATCAGGCTCTGGAAAAGATGCCTTGCAGAATGGGGGCGATGGGTCAGAAAACAGGTGACTGCCTTTTCTTTTATACAATATGTGATACTTAAATCTTATAGATATAGATACATGACAATTGTATTCTAAGGAACAAAGCTTCAGTGAACTATGCTTTTACATACCATGAGGTTTTTTAAAACTGCTTTATGTACTTGTATTGTATCTTATTTTGTAATACAAATACACGCATGACAAATGCAACACATCCTTTTCTTTGGTTACGAAAAATTACACTGCTTGTCATGCATCACTAGCATCTTTGTTTTGGATAAAAATTACACTACTCGTCATGCATGTTCTATCACTATCATCTTTTTTTTTGGAGAGGTAATGTTAGGATAATGATATGTTGATCCGTTGTTCTTATTTCATCTTGCAAGACATGGGAATAATTTATTAGGTTGTTTAGTGTGCACACTTCTTTTAGTATTTAGATCTGGAAAGTCAATCTCTAGTTGTTCTTTACTTGTATAGAATACTCATATCATAGTTGTTTATTATCTCATCCTGGAAAACCTGTATGAACATATAATATGTTAATATACTGTTGCTATGCTGATGCATTCAAAAAAGTTCATAGTATTATGTCTTATGTTCATTTTCTCTTGCGTAACAGAGGTGTTATTTTTATACACAACGTATACAATATTTTGGCACATGTTCCTGTAATAGATTTTCAAAAGGAATCAGCATTTGAGATGTGGAGTACTGTTGGTGAGTAGTTTCTGATTTATTTGGTACTCTCAACTTTCCTCTAAGCTTCGATATCAGTTCATGTATTCTTTTGTTGCTACAAAATTACTCATTTATATTCTTCTCAAGCTTCAAAAATTATTTGCATGCACTTGTGCATGCCCCCAAGATGTGCTGCTTATCCTTACTCTTCTGTTTCATGCTTTTGAAGGCATATCTTCTAAAGGAGAAAAGGATTCATCTAAGGTACTTCATGTTCACTTCAGCTGTACTAACCTTTTTCAGCTATCTCAAATTTTTTAGGTACTTAATCTTTAAATTCTGTAGGACTCTGCTACATACATCAAGAAAAAACTAAAACTGAAGTTCACCAAAGCATGGCTATCGTTCCTCAAGCTACCACTTCCACTTGATGTGTACAAAGAGGTAAAACTGTTCATGTCCTCAAACACATAAATTTATGTTGCAATATCGCCTTTTTTTAGTTTAAGAATGATAGCCTAATATTTAGTCAAAATCCTGTGAAAGCACCTATTTAAATAATTTTCCATCCCCCATTATAAAAAATATTTCTTCATCTTGGAACTGTAAATGGTTATTTGTTTCATCTGAGTTATTCTCCCCTTGCAGCAACAACTTTCTGACATGTAAAACTATGCATTAAATCTATTTATTGTAGTCTAATTTCAGTTGAACACTCAATTGCTCAGGATAACGAAGTTATACTATTATTCATGTAACTGAGGAATTATCACTTTGATAGTAAGAGGTTCAGTGCTGCTAATTTTCCTGTCTTGAGTTATGTTTTTTTTAATATGCAGGTCCTTGCTTCCATTCATCAAAATGTGATTCCTTCAATGTCAAATCCTGCCATCTTGTGGTAGGTTCTATGATGTCCATTGTTTTTTTTTCTTTTGTTTTATTTTTGACATGCCACTGACAAAACCTTGTAACCTGTAATGTTCTTTTTTCCTGTTGTAGTGATTTCTTGACTAGGTCATATGACATTGGTGGTGTTATCAGTGTGATGGCCTTGAGTGGTCTTTTCATTCTAATGACACAACATGGTCTGGAATATCCAAAATTCTATGAAAAGCTGTATGCACTATTGACTCCTGCTGTTTTCATGGCAAAACATCGGTCAGTCTTCTTGCAAGTAAGTAGGAAAGGGATAACTTCGCATTAATATGATTGAACTGATGAATATCTATGCCCAGCTCGTTCATTGTCCTTAATGACTGTGGAACCATCCACACTTTTAACATGTTGGAAGTGCTGCTCCATAGCATCTCATGCATGCTTATATTCATTAACTGATAACCTGCTTAGCCTGTGACTATTTTTCAGTTAAATTTAAATAGCCCATCCTAGTGTCATACAAGCACTTGGCATAAAGAACTAAAACTATGTGATGTCACCTGCCAGTTGTGGTAGACCAAACTAGTAGTTGATTAGTCCTGCTATCTGACAAACCTGAGAATAGTTCTCTAGGATAATGTGCGTCCTTTGCTGCTCGAGTCATGGGCAAGGCTATATAGATGGGAAGCAACAAGAGAAACACTCTTAATATTGTGCAAGGAGTGTACCATAGGACTGAGTAATCATATAGTCATCTAAATAGGATGCTCGAATGCTGATACGTGCTGGCATGGTGCTATGTACAGCCTTCATTCTTAAAATTATGACGTTTGAAACAGCTAATCTAATTCAAATTGCACTAGATTTGTTGTCCTGAACATCGGATATGTAAGAATGGAGGGAGTGATAGAATAACTTTCTAGACTTATGTATTTTTATTTTATTCTTATTTAGTCATGGCTACATGTTAACAAAACCTTTTTCTCTTGCAGCTCCTAGACACATGTCTGAAATCTTCTTATCTCCCTGCATATCTTGCTGCTGCATTTGCAAAAAGATTGAGCAGGCTTGCCCTTTCAGTACCACCATCTGGAGCACTTATTATTATTGCTTTAATTCATAATCTTCTGCGGAGGCACCCATCTATTAATTTTCTTGTTCATTGGGTATGTTACCTGCGAGGCCCTTTTATATTTCTATTGCAGTGTAGGGCTCTTGATTGATCCCACTGTGCAGTCATTTAACTACATGTTTAACGTAACCATTTGTGACACTCCACATCTTTGTTTACACTCTGCAAGTATTGTCTTTTTGTTATCTCATAAACTAATTCTAATGCATCAGAATTTCTTTCAGGAAGTTGATGAGAATGACAGCAATGCCGCTGGAGAAGCTAGCCAAACTAAGAAGATTGGTGCTGATCCTTTTAACAATCAAGAGTCTGATCCTGCAAAATCCGGTGCAATGCGTAGGTTTCTAATCATCTTGAACAGATGCTTGTCATTCTTGCTGTGGTTCTTTACCTTGTAGTCCTCAGTGACAAACAGTAAAAGGTCATCTTCTGGCCTAAATAGTCTCTTCTGCCCATAGCTTAATTTCTAGATGAACATTCTTGTGACAATGAGGGAATCTGAATTATGAGAAGAAAGCAATGAATCTATATAGATAAATATCCATCATAGAAGTTTTCTTATCCTGTTGCATCCTATCTGCGGTATAATGACGTAATGGACCAATCATGAAGATTGACACCACTTAGGGCTTATTTTTTTTATGGAAAAGAAGCCATTACATCGAGGACAAAACAGTTACTTGTTTTGGGTCACTGCTTTTATGGTGCTAAAAACATAAAAGCTACCTATATCATGCCTTTAGTTTTTTCATTTGAGAATTTTTTTTTTAATCTGTAAGGATACTTCTGGGGCTTCAATAGCTACCTATATCATGCCTTTAGATTCAGTATTGTTTTTCACTGATATATAAACAATGGAGTTTTAAGGTTTGTTCTGATAAATGTACATTAGGAAGTGACTGTAACTTCTTTAAAAAACCAGTAGAAAACATCAGCCACCACTGCAATTAATAAAAAACAAACTGGTGGGAACATTAAAAATTGACTCTTGAGGCTGAACTAAATCTCTATTTTCTGCTGATCTGTGGGGGAGATAATGACAGTTGAATTTGCTTGTTCTCTTAAAGTATAAATTGCAGCCTTTGGACATGTCCATAATGAGTCATGCCCGCAGCTGCAAGTTTATGTGCATATGTGTTTGCATGTTTGTGTCCAAAACACGCAGCTGCAAGTTTATCTGCGAGTGTGTTTGCATGTTTATGTCCAAAACACATTCTTTTTAAATGGTATTCTTGTAAAATGCTTACTGTGCACCATAAATTAAATCGTGATTGTGCACTGCAGGAAGTTCTTTGTGGGAAATAGACACCCTTCGCCATCACTACTCACCTGCAGTTTCCAGGTAACTGGAAGGGAAGTGATTGTCCTGATTTCTATGCAATTTCCTTCAATTGTTCCGAAGTTTTGTTTATTTTCATGCTATTTGATTGTCAGATTTGTTGAATCACTTGAGAATGATCTCACTGTCCGGGCCAAGACCACTGAGATGAAAATAACAGACTTTAGTTCAGGCTCCTATGCAACAGTTTTCAGGGATGAGGTATTTCACTTCCACTACATTCATCTTCAGATGGTTCCTAAATTTCATTTTTCTTATTTTTGTATGAGTACCTGGTTTATGCAAATAAATGTGGGCTCTTGGCCTCTTGCTTAGAATGTGCTTCTAACATTTTAAACCATGCCCTTCAAAACTATCTTGTGACACTGTTTTTGTTATCAAAGTTCAAACACGAGCTTAATTGATGTTATATCCGCTGCCATTTGAGTGTTGAATTATTAGTTATCTTTAGGATTTTCTACAAATTATTTACCGATCTTAATTTGAAATTGTAGGTAAGGCGGCGGATAAAACAAGTCCCCCTTGCTTTCTACAGAACTACACCATCTTCATTATTTCAAGGGTCAGAATTCCCTGGATGGACTTTCGGAGACAAGTCCAGCATCGTACTGGCAACAGAGACGGTAGAGGCTAGTGATAACACACCTTCTAAAAGATTGCGTGTGGAGACCTAAGTAGGAGACCCAGACCGTTGCTCCAAATATTAGACAAATGGCTTAGTACCACTTCGCTGTTGTATGGTTCCTCTTTGTAGTTTGGTCTCGTCATCTTTAGAAATCTTATTTGCTTTGTTAACACAAATTTAAGCTGAAAGGGCTATGTGAGGAAATTGTATTATTTGCTAACCTAATACTATGTAAGCTTAATTGCCATTTATAGAGTAGATGCCATGTCATTTCAAGCAATTAATATTCCGTTGTGGGCCTGTGCTTTGCTCGTGGTTTTTATTTTGGGTGACATCCTGCTATGTGTAGCTCGTGTCCCGGGTCTGTACACCCATATGATTGGCGTCTTCAAAAAGTTTTAAAATGGTCCATCCATCTTTCTATCTACATATGAAAAGACCTGGATCTAGAAAAGGGGAAAAAAATCAAGAAAACAGAGGAATGACAGAGAAAAAGACATGAACTGAAAAAAAAAAAAGACATGAACATGATCTTGTAGAAAGAAACTTTGCTGCAGATTTCTTCGTCGGTGGACGCGATTCCTGGGCCCAGTGTTGTCTTCAGCGACTGTTGTTTGTGACCAGGTCATTGTACTGTTGATTTTATAGCTTTTGGTCTTTCCAGTTCGAGGTATGATATGTGGATTGGGGCTGTCAAGGTATTTAGTCCATCCAAATTTTTAAGCTCAATATTCATACCCTCCCATACACCACATATCCGGCTGAAGCATCTTAATCACATACTGTAGCTCTTTAAGCAGAAACGTTTTCCTAATGTGTTAATTTACTTGTGCCATTGGTCATCTTCTCGGAGGGGAATGAGACTTCCACATGCGTGCCCGGTGCCCCTGTTGAGTGAATGGACCTGACGTTGTCATCTTGACAGGTACTCAGAGAAACTTCCTCCACAGAAATATGCATCAACTTTACCGTAAAAGTGACGTAGCATATACTACATGTATAGATGTATCTGAGTTCTCTACCATAGTGGGTTCCAGTCACATATTCAACATGATGGCCTGAGTATTTTCTGCTGGGAAATTTCTGGACCTAGTCGGTATCTGAGTTTGGCACTCTGCCAACTTCCAGCCACATATTCGACATGAGGACCTGAATGTTTTGGGATGGAAAATATCATCTTGTGATGTAGCTACGCAGGTTGGAACATGCTGAGATTGTGATACCTAGGATTTCAAGTAGCAAGCTTTTTCTGAATAGATTAGATTCTAGTATGCGGGGCACAGGGATTTTCCAGGACATATTCCAGATAAATTTTAAATTAGGGACTCCAAAGACCGCAATGTATAAAAAAAAATGCTAATTGGTGAGACCAGGGTCAACGTATAAAAGTTCATACCGGCTACCGGCCCCTCACATCTTGCTCGTGCCATCAAGTAGAAGCATCTGCCAACTAAGGCTGCTTTAGGCCCAACGGTAAGAGGAGCCATGTCTCAACTCAGAAAAAAAAACGAAAAAGGAAAAGTGTTCCAGGGGATCAAATTATTTGCATATCCTACATGCTCTACGCGTTTGGATCCACCCTATCGTGCTGTAGACGATTTAATCCCATGTCAGCTTCCTAACTGATCTTCTTGTCCCTTGAGCTCCTAAAGAGAATGGAATGCTCATCCCTGTTCTTGCTTGGTCTCTTTTCTAATTATCCTTCCAAGTTCTTGCTTGGTCTCTGTTCTAATTTTGCTTCTTGGCCGTGTGTGATTCTCTTGGGCAAATCTTAAGGTGAGAGGTTGCTCCATTTCTCTAGCTCCTCAGGACATGAATAGCCGCTCTTATAAAAGTTTGTTTTTCTGATGCCCTCCCAGTTTTTCGCTCACAAGGACACTTCATTCCGTGTGATGATGAGCCCCAATTCATTTTGATTCACAATATAATAGATCTACTGTTTTTTATCTATGGTTGTAGTTCAGCCTGTAGTTGTGTGATCTTTCCATGAAAAATAGTTAGTTTTTAGCTAGCCAAAGTATATATGTTTAACATTCAGGAAATTCTTCTTTTGTTCTTCCAGCCCATCTGATGTGGAGCTAAAGGATGAACTCTTAAAGAATACCCTTGTAATCCACAGGATTCAACATGAAATTCATGCTCCATATTCTGGGTATTTTCTGTAGTCTGTGTTCCTGTGCACTTGCCCAGAATATTTCAGTGAGGCCCAATGTTGTGAACATTGGAGCTCTTTTTGCATTCAATTCGACAATTGGGAGAGCTGCCAAGGTTGCCATTGCTGCTGCAGTCAATGATATCAACAGCGATTCAAGTATTCTTGCGGGCACAAAGCTGGTTGTTCAGATGCAAGATACCAACTGCAGTGGCTTCTTTGGTATTGTTCAAGGTACTCGTTTCATTTGTTTCCATTGAACCAATAGCACTTGTTTTTTTTAGGGGGGCTGAACTCCAATCCATATGCTGACACATGATTAATGATTTCAACTTTGTCTTGCTTAGCCTTGAAATTCATGGAGAAAGATACAGTTGCAATCATCGGCCCCCAGTCTTCAGTCGTTGCACATGTTATTTCCCATGTTGCAAATGAACTCCAAGTACCTTTGGTGTCCTTTGCTGCAACTGATCCGACTCTCAGTTCACTTCAGTATCCCTTTTTTGTGCGTGCCACCCATAGTGATCAATTTCAAATGGCTGCAGTTGCTGACCTAATTGAGTACTATGGATGGAAGCTAGTGACAGCTGTATTTATTGATGACGATTATGGACGAAATGGCATAGCCGCCTTAGGTGATGAGCTTGCCAAGAGGAAACTGAAGATATTGTACAAAGCTGCAATTAAGCCAGGAGCAAAGAAGAGTGAGATGGCTGCTGTACTAGTTAGGGCTACGATGATGGAATCCCGGGTCTTTGTACTACATGCAAATGTTGACTCTGGAATTGCGGTGTTCTCATTAGCATATAATCTGAGCATGACATCTGGTGGGTATGTGTGGATTGCAACAGATTGGCTTAGTTCTTACCTTGATTCATCACCTCGTCTTGACATGGGATTGATGAGCATAATGCAGGGTGTTCTGACATTACGTCAGCACACACAAAATACCCGAAAGAAGAAAATTCTAGCTTCACGATGGAGTGCTCTGGTGAAGGGGGACAGTGGTGGCAGTGGGTTCTTGATTAATTCCTATGGCCTTTACACGTATGATACTGTCTGGATCATTGCTCATGCGTTGGATGCATTTTTTAATATGGGTGGAAACATTTCCTTCTCTCTTGACCACAAACTGCACGCAGCAGGAAGAGGAGCTTTGAATTTCGAAGCATTGAGCATTTTTTATGGAGGAAGGCAATTATTAGATAAAATCCGTGAAGTGAATTTCACGGGTGCAATCGGTCCTGTAACGTTTGATTCATATGGTAATCTTATCCAGCCTGTATATGACATTGTGAACATAGTAGGGTCTGGTTTGCGGACAATTGGTTATTGGTCGAACTATTCAGGGCTGTCCATTGTGGCTCCTGAGGCCCTTAACAGGAAACCATCTAGTCCCAGTAATGCAAACAAGAAACTCTACACTGCAATCTGGCCAGGTGAGACAACAACTAGGCCCCGGGGATGGGTATTCCCCAACAATGGGGATGATCTGAGAATTGGAATTCCCAACAGAGTAAGTTACCGCCAATTTGTATCATTGGACCCTCAAACTGGAGTGGTTACTGGGTTCTGTATTGATGTGTTTGTTGCTGCAACAAACCTGTTACAATACCCTGTTCCATATACGTTTGTACCTTTTGGCAATGGCCGGGAGAATCCAAGCTATACAGAACTTATCGATCAGATTCTGACAAATGTAAGTTCTATTTTCTGAGGTGCACATCATTGGTTAATATATATCAGTGAAGTTGAGTTATGACATTCGTTGTTTTTTGTGCTAGGAATTTGACGCTGTTGTTGGCGACATAGCAATTGTCACAAATCGGACAAAGGTTGTCGATTTCACTCAACCATACATCGGATCTGGGCTCGTAATACTTACCTCTGTTAAGAAGCAGAGGTCGATTGGATGGGCTTTCCTGCAGCCATTTACCATCAAGATGTGGTGCGTGACGGGGATGTTCTTTCTTATCATAGGAACGGTGGTTTGGATGCTCGAGCACAGAGTGAATGATGATTTTCGTGGTCCTCCTGTAAAACAGGCAATCACTGTTTTCTGGTAAGGTGTAACAATTTACGTTGTTTTATGTTCAGTTTCTCAGCCCTTAATTTCATAGAAATCTGGATAGTTCTGATGCACTTAATTTATTTTCTCTTTTCAGGTTCAGTTTCTCAACTCTGTTCTTCGCCCATAGTGAGTGAAAATAAAGCTATTTGCATTTCTACTTATAGTGCTTATTAGAGGTGAAGATGCAAACCTTCCAAGCGAGCTAACAAGAGTGGTTCTGCATCTTGTATTTTCGCAGGAGAGGACACCAGGAGCACGCTCGGTCGTTTCGTGATCATAATCTGGCTGTTCGTGGTCCTGATCATCCAGTCCAGCTACACCGCCAGCCTGACCTCCATACTGACGGTGCAGCACCTTTCGTCTCCGATCAAGGGCATCGACAGTCTGATCGCCAGCGACGAGCCCATCGGGTTCCAGGTGGGCTCCTTCGCGGAGAGCTACCTGGTGAACGAGCTCGGCGTCTCCCCCTCGAGGCTCAAGTCCCTCGGCACGCCTGACCAATACAAGGAGGCGCTTGATCTCGGCCCCAAGAAAGGAGGCGTCGCGGCCATCGTCGACGAGCGGCCCTACATCGAGCTCTTCCTGTCCGAGCACGACAAGTTCGCCATCGTGGGTTCCGAGTTCACCAAAAGCGGATGGGGCTTCGTGAGTTCCTTGGTCACTTTGTTCTGATTTAAGCGACAAGTTTGAGTATATACTAATATTGACGCTTCCTGAACTCTCTCTCTCCGTTGTGTTGAATGAATTCCTGCAGGCTTTCCCGCGTGACTCGCCGCTGGCCGTGGACCTGTCGACGGCGATCCTGACGCTGTCGGAGAACGGCGACCTGCAGAGGATCACTGACAAGTGGCTGACGAGCGGGTCCTCGGCGTCGCCGTCGGACGACCTGGACGCGGACCGGCTGCACGTGCACAACTTCGCGGCGCTGTTCATCATCTGCGGCCTGGCGTGCATCGTGGCGCTCGCCATCCACGCCGGCATCCTCTACCGCCAGTACACCCTCCACGTGGCGGCCTCCGACCCTCTCTCCTCCGCCTCCGGGTCCAGGGCCAGCTCCCACCGCAGCAGCCTCCGCTCGTTCCTGTCCTTCGCCGACCACCGGGAAGTGGAGTTCCGCAAGAGCGCCGATAAGGACCACGCGGCGATCGCGGCGGGAGGGTCCAGCAGCGGCGTCAGCTTCACCTCGAGCAACAGCACCAACACCAGCATGTCAAGGTAATTAACCAACCGCGTGCAGCGGGTGATCTAGCTATCGGCGTACATTACATAGGCCGGATTAAGATTAATGGCGTATGGATCGTCGTAGCTAGCGCGGGTACTACTACTAGTAGTAGTTTATCGTCGTGCACGGACATACTATAATGTGCAGTGAATTTGTTAGTACAAGATCTCTCCGTGTGCCAGCGCTGCGGAATTGTAGAGATATGTAAGCAGCGCCGCACATGTCCGGGGAAGGATGGATCAATGTCGGGATCCAAAGCATGTGGTTATTAATTAAGAATGGCAGTTAATTTATAAACCAACGCCACCCCTGCATCAGTGTCATCGTTGCTCAAGCACCGAACTGGAGATGTGTAGTTTGCTCATGTCAGGACCATGATGATTGATGAATTGGGGTTGGGTAATCCCAGCAGGTCGAAAAAAAAATGATGATTGATGAATTTCGTAGCAATAGCGTTCGCCGTTGGCCACCTGCTTAGTGCCTGTTCGGTTAGGGTGGGATTGATGAGGATTGGAGTGGAACGAGTGAGAATAAATCCACATCTAATTTGTAAAGTATTCAATCCCATCCAATCCATATCTAGCTAGGCATGGAATAACCGAACGAGCCCTTCGCTGCTGGCTGCGTCTTTGGTTGATTGGTCATCATTTTTTCCCTCGGTAAGTAAAATCAGTTCCGGTTCGCCTATTGCCCTCTGTCGGTATGTCCGCCCCACGCTGTCGAACTCGAACTCACTCGACAGCTTTTTCACGGCACCAATCATGGTCGACATGAGAATGCCGCTTCGCCGCGTGCGCGTGCATGCATGCATCATGATGAGGACGAACATACGTTTTCCGAGGGGAAAACAAACATGATGACGACAAGATGGACAATTTCATGTCTCCTTTCTTCTCATGGCTACTCCACAACTCTTCTTTTTTTCAAGACAGGTCGCCGATCATTGGTGTATATGTCCACGAGTTGTCCAGCCACGGGCAACCTATAAAGACGTGCATGAACCATGATGTGTACTCTTGGTACTGTTTGATTGATGGGCAACGTACAGCGAATACAATCAACCGGTATGTATGGCACCGTCCGTACATAATGATGCGTCCAACTGTGAACGAGAGAATATTCAGGGGCGTAGCAGACGAGCAAAAAGGAGTGCCGATCGTTACAGCTTTCTCTGGACAAACCATCATGTAAACAAAACCAACAGAACAGAACCTAACTGAGAACACTTAGGCTCGTGGCACGCTGCGTCCTTGCACTTACGGCCACGAGCTTAACTGAACAACACAGAGATTTCCATGGCTGATATTTCCTCCGTTTTAAAATTATTGTTGTCATTGATTTTTTTTTTGTTATCTTTAATCATTCGTTTTATATAAAAGATTTTATAAAATATTATATATTTTCTAATGATTTATTTTATCACTTGATAAATTTTAAATATAATTTATAATTTTTTATATTTGGATATTTTTTGAATAAAATAAATAGTCAAAAATAATGAAAAAAGTTACTGATGATAATAATTTTAGAATGGAGGAAATATTAATTTTGATAAAAACGAAATCCTAAACTAACCCACATTCTTGCGTACTACACTTCATACGCCATGGAGTATTCTGAAAGTCAGATGGTGTGGACAACAAAGGGGACGGAGCAGGCGACCCACCCCACCTCACGGGCACGATTCCAAGCTTAATTATTCCTTTGCCCTAAAATACGGAACTGGGCGTCCCGTGTCAACACAGTGATCGATCTGATTGGTTCACCTAATGGACATGTCGGACCGATTAACTAAGTATACTTTTTTTTTTGCGAGGAGATTAACAAAGTATACAGGTCGTTGCTTGATGGATCCATCGATGAGTCCCGCGCGTATCATGAGAAATTCTGCACAGTGCGCCGCGTCATATCTCGCCAAGTTGTCGCGCGCTTGCTTTTTGTCTTAGATTATGCCAAATGCATTATTCTATCGTAAGTTCGTAACCACGTCGCTCGCTCGCGGCCAATTCCAACCTCCTCTCCATGTGCCTGGTGATACTTGGATAGGCAAGTAGCAGCGCAGAAACAAAGGTCCACGCCGGTGAGGCGATACGAGTATCATAATGCCAATGCCGATGCGGCACGAATATAGCCTCTGCATGAACAAATGGGCCGTGGAAAATTTTAATCCGACGCATATTCCCAGGGCCGATCAGCAGCTGAGCTGACTCGATCGAGAGACAAGAATGAAATAATCTAGTAGTGAGCTGCAGCCTAGAAAGATGCGTTCGGCGCAAGGAAAACAAACCGTCTAAATCAGTTTTAATTTGAGGAAATCTAGTAATTCTGCTTCATTTACAGTTGTTGTAACTCTCAAGTGATCTGGAGTGCGAGTTGGTCTCTGAATGTGTGAAGAACTGAAATTTGTTATGGAGATGCAGGAACACACTTTGAAATGGAGTGCAGATTAAGTTTCGAAGCAGCATGTGTAAAAAAAATAATTCATCCTCCATTATGAAATTACTCCCGACCCATGTCACTAGTAGAACTCAAATTCCTGAAGAGGCAAAACGGTAAAAAAATAAAAGAAGAAAAAGACTAAAAGAGGAGGGAGCAGGGAGTCAGTCCACGAACCAACTGCAGCGGCAAGGACTGACGGCCCAAAAAGCGGAGGAGGAGAAGGAATCCAAAGACCGCCCTCTCTCTCTCTCTCTCTCTTTCAGTGAAAAACCGCTTCCATCGCCAACTCCTCCTCTCCCGTCTCCCCCACTCCTGCGTCCAGTCCTCACCGCTCGCCTGACACAGCCACGAGCCGGGGAGGCCGTACGGGGCACGCGCGCTAGGGTTTTCTCTCCTCGCGCCGCGGGATCTCGCGCCTTCCCCCCACCAATGCAGCAGCCGCGCCACTGATCTCGGGGCCGCTCGCCTCCTCCTCCTCCTCCTCCGCAGCCGGCGGCCGCCATGGCGCGGCGCCACGGGTGGCAGCTCCCCGCCCACACCCTGCAGGTCCCGCTCGTCTCCTCCTCCTCGCTGTCCTTTCTCTGCGCAGTGCGAATGTCGTTGCTGCGGATCTCATTTCGTTCCGTCTTGTTCGCCGCGGAAGTGGGAAATTTTCGGAGTGTCGCGTTCGAAAAATTTCATGCTTCTAAGTGTTGTGTTGCGTCATGACTCATGAGTAATGTTCTACCGCTGTAGCTTGATGTGATCTGTTGTGATGGGTTGCGAATTCGTTCCGAATGCGCGTTCGCGCTCTGCTCTGTACCCTGAAAACAGTCACTACATTTTTTTTCTTTGTTTCTGCTGTTTCGACGCGAACTAGTGCTCCCTGTACTGATTTTATTAACGATTTTTTTTCTAGCTGGCATGTGGTATGAATTTGATGCGGCGCTCCGAGCTCCGTTCTGTATTTTCGTGCGTTAGATGTGTCTGTTTTTGATCTGGCATTTCGTTCGGTCTAATAAAAGTGGCACCTTTTGTTCGTTTTCTCCTGGTCTCTTCTGCTCCTTGGTCGCTGATGTGATGTGGAACATGGACCTGGGAGTTCGCCCTCGCCGGCTCTCCTTTTTGTCTCTTTCATGCTTGCGCTTAACTTATGTTGCAATAGAGGATTTTTGGTATGTGTGTCTACTGCTAAAATGTATATATTTTTTACTTTTATTTGTATCTCTTCCAAGTACAATGGATGCTTCTATGATTGGAAATGATGTCTCTGTCCTATTTAGTGGCGTTCACCTGGATCTGTCCTTGTTCTTGTCTTCTTGCAATTTGTTGTTTATGTTGTTTGCACCCTGTTTGTTAAGTGTCCGTCTGTTCAATTAGAGCTAAGCTTTGGTTCCCATCATCCTCAACTTTATGTCGCCATCTCCATCAGGTATCAGTTGCTCACATTAGAGACATATGTGCTGAAATAAAAGCTGGTGCTCTTTACCAACATATCGTGTTGAGCAGACTTGTGAAATTTGACCATTTACCCCATTGTATTAATGTATTTGGGCATTTAGCGTTAATCCCAGCCATTAACTTCAGCAGCTCCATTGATTGCATTGCTACCTCGCGTTTTCTTCTCGATTCCGCACAGAATTGTAGTACTCCAATTCTGTTGAAGTGTCGATGCAGTATGACAGAAGATGGGTGCTTCGTGACTAGTGAGCAAGCATTTTTAAATTACAAACTGTCGGCACAATAGAATGGTAAACTATACTGGAAACACATACAGTTCAGTCAAGTTTCGCTTGTGATCAGATTCTTCCTTTTCTTGCTCGGCTCTGAGTAGGTGTTTTCAGTCTTTTTCTGGAGAATATTCATGTAGCAAAAGTTCAGGTCCTTGTTTGTGGAACCAAGTAGCCCTTCTTTCTTCATTCAAGTTCAGATGCAGTTGAACAAAGAGGAACAAGACTATAGATTCCTCCTATGCCATTCTTGTTGCAAGCGATCCATTTTGACTTCTTAGTTCTTTAACATGGGAGGTTGTGCTTAACATTTTTTTCATCTTTTTTTTTCCAGGTGATAGCTATAACAGTGTTCTTCTTGCTATGCATAGCGTTCTATGCTTTCTTCTCTCCTTTTCTTGGGAAGGACTTGTATGAATATATCGCTGTGGGTGTTTATAGTTTTCTGGTAAGGCTCCACCCTACTCCATTCTTGAGTTGAACTTATGATTAGATTTCGTCTGTTAAGTGTTTTGATATTCATTTCCTGTTGTCTCAGGCTTTATCCGTGCTGATTCTATATGTTAGATGTACTGCAATTGACCCTGCTGATCATGGCATCCTGATTTCCTTGGATGGTGCAGTAATTTATAGATCAGAAGGTATATATGTATTCCTTGGCACTGCTGCAAATTCGTCCCAATTCTTAGAATGCTAGCACCTGATTAATTAATGCAGCATCTTGTTCTGGTAACAGCAAATGTAGACACTCAAGATGAAGCTGGCAAGTCAGGATTGAGAAATGTTGAAGATACTCAAAAGCACAAGTCATGCTTAGGAGGGTGTTGTTTTTGTTGTGCTATTTTTACAATGGAGGACTGTCGCAAAGAGGATGAAGCTAACCAAGATGAGGAGGATGGTGAAGATGCACTCTTTTGCACCCTTTGCAATGCGGAGGTACTGATGCTCAGTTCCAGTCTTATTCAGTGTGCAGAATATGTCATACTTAGTTAAGCGAGCTCCAAGCTAGTTTCTCCTTTAGTACTGCAACTGCTCACACTCTTTCCTTCTAAGCTAACAATTTCTTAAGTGACCATCTGCCAAGATATGAAGCTGTTGATTGCAATCCTTAGAATGTTATCACAATTTCAATACAAGAAAATGGATTCTGTTATCTTAATATTTAGCTATTGCTACAATTCATTTCTGTTAGTGTTTTCTTTCCCTTGCATCTTTGCTGTGACACTTGCCCTTTGCTTTTGTTTTATTTTTTATTCATCCCCTAGTGTGTTTTATGTCTAACAGATGCTTAGCAATCTGAAGGCCGGGCCTGGTGCAGCGGTAGAGCATACCGCCTGTAACCAACAGGTCCCGGGTTCGAGCCGCGGTCTCCCCGCATTGCACAGGCGGGGGTAAGGCCTGCCGCTGAAACCCTTCCCCAGACCCCGCACAGTGCGGGAGCTCTCAGCACTGGGTACGGCCTTTAGATGCTTAGCAATCTATATTTTGGTTGACACTCAGTGTCTTTTCTTTTTTGTTCTGATGTAGGTTCGTAAACACAGTAAACACTGTCGTAGCTGTGACAAGTGTGTTGATGGGTTTGATCATCACTGCCGGGTATCATATTGAGTCTTATCTAGTTCATTTTGTTTTCTTCCCTTTTTTATATTTTATCGAGTCTTTTTTTTCATAGCCTTTAAACTTGTTTTTATCTTGTGATGCAGTGGCTGAACAATTGTGTTGGAAGAAAGAACTATGTGACATTTTTGTGCCTTATGGCTGTGAGTCTTGCTTGGGTATGTTAATATTTTCAGCTTTACCATGCTTTTTAAATACTGATGAGTTTCTGCCAATTCAAGATGTAAAAAACTGCCAATTTGAGATGTCAAAAAGCATTTTTATGTTTCTAATTGTGACTTTTCATTATCTTAGCTTGCCGTCGAGTGTGGAGTGGGTATCACTGTTTTTGTTCGTTGCTTCACTGATAAAACATCCATAGAAGATCAGATAGGGGAAAAGCTGGGGTATGGACTTTCACGAGCACCTTTTGCTACCATTGTGGTAAGTGCTATTCTTTTGGGTTTTTCTTTTCTTTTGTGGGTCAGGTTTCTCTTTCTAATGCGACATATATAGTTCCAGTAGTTTTCATGTACATTCTTGAGTAACTTCATGATTTTTACATTGCCATTTTGGGGTCCTTGTGGATGTACAATCAGATTAGTTGTAGTACTTTCTGTAATTAGGCTGTCGTGGTAAGACAAGATAATAAAGTTCAATGCAAATTAGTATGAAAATAGTAAATCTTATCAAGAGATGAAAAGAAGGGCTCGCTAATTTTATGCTGCAGAAAGTTTGAGCAAACACAGCTAGTGCTAAGTGTATTCGATAGTTGCTTCAAATTACAGTAGTAGCTTTCTCCTAACAAACCTTGCTTTATGTTTGCAATATCAAAGTTTGTCCCTTATTTGGACATAACAAGGTCCATGAGAATTATATATGCATGCACTTAGAAGAAACAAAGATTATCACAGATTCATTGCAGAAGATGACATCATATTCTGTAGCACCTTATCCTTGCGCTGTCAAACTGAATTGACCTTAGTTATCCTTCAGACAGTAATGATCTGCAATAGTCAGTAACTTAAAGTATATTACATGTTATGCTAGTTATCTAATACAATCTTGGGGAAAAAAAAACTTCTTACTTCAGGCCCTGGCTACAGCTCTTTCAATGCTTGCTTCAGTGCCACTAGGGGAGCTGTTTTTCTTCCATATGATACTAATCCGTAAGGTTGGTTACTTGGTATCACTTGTCATTATCCATGTCATGTCCCATTTTCTTGCATCTTATCCATTAATGTGACATGTGAATTTGAATAATCTATTGTGCTACTTTTTACAGGGCATCACAACTTATGAATATGTTGTGGCAATGAGGGCTCAGAGTGAACCTCCTGGACCTTCTGTCATTGATGACCAGCAAAGCTTGCCTTCTTCTCCTATGAGTTCTGCACCAACTGCTTTTAGTGGCAGTTCATTTGCACGGCACTACAAAGGTGCATGGTGCACTCCACCACGCATCTTCATTGACCAGGTATGAGTTCTATCCCGTAGTTCTTCTTGACCATGTCAACTTTCCTGATATTTTATTGCCTCTGCAATTAGAGGCACTACAATTTGGTGTGCATTTTGCTTATCAGAAATGTGCTCTGTTATCTATGATGATCATCTATCATATGAATCATGTTCTGCATGCTGTGATCTTAATTTCTATGTACAAACATTTCTTCCATCTATAGCAAATCACCCTGCATATACTATGATCATCTATCAGTGTGAATCATGTTCTGCCTGTTGTGGTCTTAGTTTCTACATACAAACATTTCTTCCATCTAGCAAAAGCAAATCACCCTGCATATATTTGATCATGTCTTCATCACGTTACAGGATGAAATCATCCCACACCTGCAACCTGGACGAGTTCCTTCAACTGTTGATCCTGATACCACAGACCCAACTGAAAGAGCCAAAAGCCATGCTAAACGTCCAGTTCGCATTAGTGCATGGAAGCTTGCGAAGCTAGATTCAAATGAGGCCATGAAAGCAGCAGCAAAAGCCAGAGCCTCTTCATCCGTGCTGAAACCAATTAATGCACGTGGCCAATATGAGTCAGACTGGTGCTCCAGTGACAACCTCAGCAGCAGAAGCAGTATTGTTAGTATTGATACTGGAAACCACAGATATGCCCGGTCTGGTGGGAATTCACAGTACAAGTCATCTTATCCAGCCAGCAGAGCAAGTGCAGATGACATTGAGCTGTATCCTCAGACCCCAAGCAGCTTCCAGAGCAACTCGAGGACTCCTACACCTGTAGCTGAGCATCACCCCTCCAAGCATTTCAACCCAATCTACCAGACATCAGCAAACAGGTCCCCATTCTCTGCAAAAGCAAGTGGCCTCAATGAATCTTCCATCACAGAAGCCAACAATGCCCGGAGGTTCGATGCCCCTCCAAACGCAGATAGATCTCGTTCATCTGTTTACTGGGATCCGGAAGCTGGCAGGTTCGTATCTGCACAGGCAAGCCAGGGGTTCAGTTCTCGCTTAGGCCGTCCAGACCTTCTATACACTGGGCAGTCTATATTCTTTGGTGGACCTCTCATAGCAGATCCTGCAGCAAGGAGTTTCAGAGATCCTGGCGGTTCAAGCCAATGGTCCGGTGGACCTCGGCCGCACCAGCTCCCGGTGTTCGTTCCCAGTGACCCCCAGAAAGATCAACTCTCTAGGCTACCCTGAATTGAGCTGCTATTGGAGTAGTCTTCTGAAACACATGTTTCCGTGTCTGTTTATTTGATATGTATATAGTTGGTAGAGCTGTTACATCTGATCTGATAGATTTCTAGGTCATGATTCTTCCATCCCATAGCTGGGAGCCTGGGAATTGAGATTAATTTAGGCACTGGCTATGTTAACACAAAAACTGATGGAAGTATATTTTCCCTATCTTGACTTGAAGTAGATGTTTTGCATGAGCTGTATATCGAAGGACCGATACTTCTAGTAGCGAAGTGATAAGGATGTTCTGAGACTTTAATATCAGCTTCACCTGGCTGGCCCAAAACAAGTCGATAACTTCAACTGTCTGGATCTGTGCTCTAATCTAGTTCATTTTCCTTATCTGATTCGTTGGTGGATTATCTAGTCCATGAATGGATGGATAAATCCTTTCTCTATATGTCAACTGTCAAACAAAGATCTGAACTCGCCATGGGACGGTCGTGCACTTGCCTGCTGGACTGTCCACGAGTTCATCTAGGTGGCATCAATCATATTTTACGCCCACTTTTGCACCACTTTCTCCGGGAACTCATGTAATCCGTGAGGAATATAACTGAGTGGGTGGTGGTGACTCCGCGACGTTGACCGCCTTGTGCACAGTCAGCCCCGTCTTGGATAAAAAGTGGCGGTACTTGTCATCTATGCTAATAATAAGGTGCTCTTCCCGGCACGTGATAAAGACATTGCTGCTCCCCCGTGATTGTAAATTGGAAAGTACTCGTACTAATAACCTATGCTATTCCCTTGTGGTGAAGAGTGAAAGTGTTTTTTTTCTTTCTGCTGGAGCCTTTATGCCGAGCAGGCAACCAACCTTTGACGGCCGTTCCGATGCTCTCCAGACTCCAGTGTTGCATACACGTTGCTCCAAAATATGCCCGGAATTATTCCTCTCCCGCGTGGCGTGTGCCGTGTAGCGCGTACCAGTGTGGAAGGAGGGAGCATCTAAACGAGCGCCACGCAACAGGCGTCAGCACAGGAAGTATGATGCGTCGATACGATCTTCGGGCCTGGTGACTTACCGCACACACGGCACAAATATGCCCCCATTTTTTTTTTCTACTAAACCCTCGCACTGAAGTGAATTGTGTCGCGTCTCATATACCCAAGGAGGGTATGTATAGTTATGATGGAGTCCCAGTGACCCAAAGTGCCATTTCGAACTTGGACGGTGGGGGGAATAATGACTCGAAACTTAAATATTAAACATCCAAACTTGGAATCATAATATCCAAACATTGTGGGTCCAAAATTCCGCCGATTCAGGATAAGGCTCGCCGAGTCAGTGTACTCTGCACGTTGCTCAAATCCGCAGCCAACAACTAAAGACGGCAGTTCGGGAACCATCGTGTGAACCGGCCATTCCAACGCGAAGGGTGTGATCGGCCGAATGCCATCCTGGGACGACACCCACCTCCTCCCACGGCGTTCATCACCGGCGCCGGAGTAGTGTTCGGTTCCGTTCGCACAGCCGGTCCTCTTCACACGAAAGCAGGGCTAAAGTTTGTCTGTAACTGTAACGTTGGGGGTGAGAGCCAGAGGAGCGAGGCACAGGGTAGTAGCAGGTTGCTGTTGCCGGTTGGTGAGCGACGCGCGCGGTGATGCAAAGGCAGAGTTTTCCGTCCATTCCAACCGTACCACCCGCTAAAAGGTTTGGAATCGAAAGGGGCTGACTATTCGTGCAAAGGACAGGGGAGCCGGCCGGGAGGGATGAAAATGGAAATGGAAATGGAAAGCTCGCAACCGAAATAGTCGGCATGACGTGCACACTTGGGAACCTGCCGGGGTTGGATCAGCCAGCCCGGGATCTGGGTGCACCGCGCGCACATGCTGCGGCCGGGGCCGAAACAGCACACTGCCAACCCTGCCGAGAGAGCAACCCAATCGTTCCAAACAGGGGTTGCTCTATCAAAGTATTCTCATTCTTTTAATCTTGTATTTCAAAAGTTGAACTAACCATCTGTTAATTTGTTGTTATGAACGAAACATATATTTTCTTGCGAAAGATAGCATATGAGAACTGTAAACATGGTAGCAAACCACCATGACCGTTATTGCCAAACGGAGAACAAACCACCTTGAGTGAGGTGGATTCACAATAAGGAAAAAAAGAAGGGAAAATTGAATACACAAAATTCATGCTTTTCTTGTAAATGTCTGCTAAATTTTTTTTTGTAATTATTTAACAATAAATTATAAATTACCTTAATAGCACTATTTTTAGATTAGGTTGATAGGTCAAACATATATATATAGATTTTTGTGTGTGCACCTACATACTATTGAAAATCCTTTCACAATTTTCTTTGAGAGTTTTACTCACATATTAAAAATATAATTTAGTTTCTAATAGAAAAGTACTCATAGCTATTATTTATCTATGGTATATAAATATATCAAAATCTGCCCATTGTTTTTTTCTCGTGCTTTGCAAATGCTAAAAGAGGTTTCCGCAAGATACGATGTGTTGTTGGCTTGTTCATAAATCCATGATAGCTTCATAAAGCCATATTTTCATTCTAGTTGATACGCCTACGCTATCCATAGTTAGTTTTGTGTAAGACTCATACTCGTAAGAGGAACACGTATAAACATATTCCTCGCATATTCCTGCATGATCACATCAAAAACAAAATTCACAGGTAAAATACATGGAAAAGATTTTTGAAACTTAACAAAATCACGTCCACTGCAAACCGCCAGAAGAGTCTTCTTCACTTTATCCGTTCCTCCGATGATACGCTGCAAAGAAAGCCAAAGGGAACTTGTATATAAACTGCGGCCGCTCCTTGGCTTCCTCCTCCCACACTTGTCACCTTCCGCCCCTGCCCGCGACGATAAGAAAGCCCGTGACCCAACAGTGCCCAGCCGTCCGATCGAGAGCGAGGAGAGAGAAAGAGGATGCAGTCCGCGGCGAGGAAGCTTCTAGAGGCGACGGCGGGGGGACCGGGCGCCCCCGACGACCACGACGTCGTCATCATCCTCGCGTCGCTCCTCTGCGCCCTCATCAGCGTCCTCACCATCGGCCTCGTCGCGCGGTGCGCGTGCGGCCGCGGCGGCGCGGCCGCCGCCGAGGCCGCCGCCGCCAACAGAGGCGTCAAGAAGTCGGTGCTCCGCGCCATCCCCACCGTCGCGTACGTCGCGCCGGCCTCTGATCCCGAGGACGGCAAGGCGGCGGCGGCGGCGGAGTGCGCCATCTGCCTCGCGGAGTTCGAGGACGGCGAGGCCATGCGCGTGCTGCCGCAGTGCGGCCACGGCTTCCACGCCGCCTGCATCGACAAGTGGCTACGCGGCCACTCGTCCTGCCCCTCGTGCCGCCGGATCCTCGCCGTCAAGCTGCCCCCCGGCGAGCGGTGCCGCCGCTGCGGCTCGCGGCCTGACGCCGCCGACTGGAAGCCGACCCACTCCCACTACAGCGACCTGCGGCCGTTCTTACCGTAGCACTACAGCAGTCAGAACTCAGAATTCAGCAGCAGAGACGACTTAGAACTAGAAGAAGAAGATGACCAGAGGAATCGCCCAATCCATAAGCAGAGCCTATATTATTGGCTAAATTTCTCCTTTGCCTCTTTTGCATTTCCGTGTGTACATATTTAGAGTACTTCTGGGATGATTATAGTAGTGCCTAGATGGCAATCCTACCATATGTAAATGGTAGTCTGGGATCATGGTTTGCAATTGGCTGACCAGGTATTGCCGCTGCAACATTACATTAGCTCTGTATATTCTGTAAATAGTGAGAATAAGATTATGCTATAAACTTTGATGATTGGTAAGACCTCCTTGTCTCTCTGTATACCGCGGTTTCAGAATTTTCCTGGAACATGGTTTTGCATGTTTCACTCATCAGAGAAGAAGCCGCGAAACGTCTTTTGCATGGCGTAACTGCAGGAAATGCACTCTGCTCGTCTTGACACTGCTGTGAGCTGGAATTTTGTGTTCCGTCATTTTGATTTTAGCGTGTCGTCGCTATCAAATCTTGAACAAATTTGCCATTGGCCTGCCTCTTACTAAATATCAACGAGAACTATCTGTGCACGTTACTGCAACGTCTAATAGCCTCCCGTCACAGGACTATCATTCGAAAACGGAGTGTTTATAACTCACACTGAAACATTTCGACGAATGAAACAGACAAATGTTTTAATTTTGTTTCTTAAAAACTCATTGCCGAAAGCTGAATGTTACCAAGAGTTGAGAAGACAGTGTGTGTGCTGGACGCTGTGAGCCTCAGACCCACATGTTCAAAATGCACGGTGGGTTAGCCACCAACTTAGAGCATCTCCAGCACCAGCCCATATATAAACCCCAAACCTAAATTTTACATGCCAAGTAAAAAAAGCTCTTTTTAGCAGGGCTTCTATATGAGATGTAAAATACATGGTCATGTAAATTTTCCCCTTCTAGCCCCAACTTTTGGAGTCTTCCGTATCAGCCCACAAACACTGTTCACGGTGGGGTCCATCTTTTTTCTTTTTTTTTTCCTTTCTCCTTCTGCTTCCCGATCTCGATCGGGATCTCCACCCCGATCCCGCCGCCGCCTGTCGCTGGGCCCCGCTTGCCGCTCGCCGGCTGCTGCCTGCCCTTCCCCCTCCTCTCTTCTCCCCCGTGCGGCCGCCGCCTACCCTTACCCCTCCTTTCTTCTCCCCCACACGGCCACGCCCTTCCGCTCGCCTCTCCTCAACCCGCCGGCCGCCACCGCTCGTCGCCCCACCCCGTCCTGCTCGCCGGCGGCTGCCTGCCCCTCCCCCTCCTCGCTTCTTTCCGGCGCGGTCGCGCCCTTGCCCCTTCTCCCCGCCCGTGAGTCACCGCTCTGCCCGCCGGTCGTCCAGCCCACCGGTCGTGATTCTTGGCGAGCCCAGCTCCACCCGCCGGTTGCCGAGCACCAGGGGCTGGCGCCACGGGTGCGGCGTTGAAGAGCTCTACGGCGGGGGCGACATGGCCCGAAGGAGCCACCATGGCGTTGCGCTGGGAGCAGGCTCGGGCGAAGAAGCGGAACTCTGACGCATCACTAGGGACAGGCAAGTCGGGCCTGGGCAACAACAGCGAGTGGGGGGCGGGCATCGGCGACGAGCCCGGGGCATGCACCAACGGCGAGTCGGGGGCGGGCACCAGCGGCGAGTCGGGGGTGGGCACCGGCAAGGGTGATGGGGGCGGCGCGACAGACTCGAGCGAGAAGATCCAGAGGAGAAAATGTGGGATGGAGCTCGGGGCGAAGCTTCAAGGACGCCGGAGCTCGGGGCGAAGCCATGCAGGCGCGGGCGCGCCGGCCTGGAGCTCGGGGCGTGGCAAAGAAGAAGCTGAAAATAGTTTTCAATGACACGCGGGGTCCACTCATCAGGGGAGAAATGGGGGCCTGGGCTAGAATTGCTGCTGGAGTTAGAAGCTTTTTTTGGAGGCCCGCATTTTACACGTCGGGCTGCAAATGGGATTTATAAACGGGCTGGAGATGCTCTTACTACACTTTTTTATTCAAACTCTGAAGTGGTACAAGGGACTTGTCTTTGAAAAGAGATTCGCATCAACCCCACCGTTTGTTTTTTCCTGCTAATAAATCCGCAACCCTTGGATTGTGGAATATGGACAGCCTAAAAAACAAAGAACCCTTTATTGTCGGCAAAACCACGAAACTTCTCTGTTTCCCCAATAGCGGCGAAGCCAGTCTCGCGCGAAACCAGAGAACTAGGAAGGCGTAATACTAGTTGCCATGTCGATTCACACATGGAGATCATGACATGACAATTCGTTTGGGACAAATCGATTTGTGTGGCATATGGATATCACGAGTCAGTTCTCTGGCTCGCTTCTCTTCCTTTGAATCGCGACTGGTAACCTCCTTGCTGGATCGTCCCTCTCACCAAACTTTTTGATTAGGACGGCAATAGATAATCCCGTAGTTCAACGCCTGATAATTGGTTCAGCGACTTCATCGCCTTTAGCCGATTAAAATTCCTTGTGATTGGTCGAAGGGGTGAGGGAGTTCAACACCTTAAACCAATCAACCGCACTCTACAAGCTCCACTTTACCTGACATAATACCGCACATGGCATTAGTTTTAACAGTTGAAAGTACAAAGAGTAGGGGAAAAAGCAAAAGAACCGCTAAAGAACTCTCGCAAGAGCCCCTTGGGTCAACCTGATCACGGAGAAAGCGGCGTAAGCTTCAATCAGCACACTAGTTTAATCTCGGGATAAGATAAGAATTGGTTTTTGAGTAGTTTATGGCCATCAGTTGCGCTAGGAATGGTAACTCGCGTGTGTTTTTTTGTTCCTGTTTGTTGGCAAGGACACTTTTTGTTCTTGTGTGCTTTTGATAAAAGAAGTGATATTTTTTGGGTTCTCCTTGGTAAGAATATGAATTTGGTGGATCCATATCCAAGTTGTACTGCCGCTTTATCAAAAGTAAAAATTTAAAAAATTGTGCTGCTGCAATATAATTGAAAAACTTATCCACCTCGTGCTTTCCGGCCGCCGTGATTCCAATATCACAGGATTGTCAAATTACTCAATAAAGATGGATAATAACAGTTTTTTTACTTAGAAATAAATATCTAAGCACAAAGTCTCTTTCACAAGTACAGAGTAAACTTCGAGACTCACATTTTTAGAGGGGTCTAATAAAAATAAAAGATCAGATTTTTACTTATGGTTCATTCAAATCAAAGATAGAACTCAAATATAGGATTTTAAAAAGACACTTTGGGTAGGAAATCACCCGTTCAAATATCTTTATCCCACCTTATATAACATTGTTATCCGTTCACATGAAACGATGGATAAAGTGATGAGCTTCTCAGCTATGAATATTCCATTTCGGAGGGTCCTTATGGGAATCAAGTTTAAAGAATGAGGACGTCTGTTAGATAGAATCATCAACATATAATTCAATAATAAGAAAGATATTTGAGAACGTCTGGTAGATAGAATCATCAACATATAATTCAATAATAAGAAAGATATTTTTATTTGGGACCTACATACGCATGGCCAATTCACGGTCCGTTCTATGTATCTGTTTATGATTATTTCTTTCTCTCACATGATAATTTGGAAAATAAAGTTTCCTCTCAAGATCAAAATCTTCCTTGATATTTATAAAGGAGGATGATCTTAATAAAAGATAACTTAGCAAAAAGAAACTAAAAGGGCAGTAAAAAGTGTTGTTATTGTAATAGTAATAAAACTATTTAACATCTTTTCTTTGATTGTCATAATGCTAAGATGATTTGAAGAATTGCCTATATAGTTACTAGGCGGATTTCACCTAAAAATGTATCTCACATACTAGGACTCTGGCTCTTTAATTTTAATTTTATGGAGAAAAATAATATTTTAGTGAGAGTTTTGACATTATATTGAGCAATTTAGATATGTCATAGTGATATAATCTTTAAAAATTACCGTTATTCAGGCTATCTTTAGGGGAATATATTGGATGTGATTCTAATCGTTGTTGCAGTATGATGATGAGATAGAAAATTCTTCCGACAAGTGAGCAAAATATTAGATACCATGGCAGAGCTTTTTGTACATATGAATCGAAGTTTAATAATAAATTTATTTATTATTAATGTTTTCTTGTAACCTTAACATAGGTTGAGTATTATAACTAAATTATACGTTATGTGCAAACTCATAGAAACTGAAATTGTCTCTATTATCTAAAAAAAGTTAAAACTGTTCCTTTGGTAATCTGTGATCATCAGTAGTGCTCTGTAGTAAGGCGCACATGCAGACTCGCAACAAAGTTTTTTTTTTTTTAAGAAAAAAAGCTTGCAACAACAAGTCAATGGAACGCGTGGAAAGGTCAGGCATCGGCAGTGCATTTTGACCGTAGTCATTTCGGCGTTGACATGCTTTGCATGCCTCGACCTTTCAGCTCGTACAGTAGCCCGGACAAATGAAGTGCGAGCATACTGCTCGCAGCCAGAAAAGATTGTGCGTACGAACTGATTTTGGTGACAGAACAAAAGTTGGGTGATCTTTCGCTTGCGGTGTGATCATCAGTAGTGCTCCATCTGGTGGCTCCTTGTGGCGGCCACGAGTGCTCCGGCGCCGGGCGGGTGAACATTGTTGGGGGACATGTGTCGTTGTTGCCGCCTCGCGCGCGGGAGCGTGTCCGCCGGGTCATGTGCCTGGACGCCGAGAAGCAGCGGGACCGGAACTTGGGAATTGACTGCTCTAGTGGAAGCGTGATTGGGGAGTAGGCTGAAAACAACAACAACACGTGACTAGTGTACTTTTTTTTCGAAATATGTGACTAGTGTACTTTCATGGGCCTCATTCTACGCTCTCTCTCGAGCAGGTTAGGTCCGACCTGCTCCATATATTCAGGAATTTTCTGTGTACACCTTGATGAGTGCTTGTGCCCTGGTGGGCCTTTTTTTTATAGAGAGAGAAGAATGCCATTTGATTAGCTTAATTGATTCATTTCCACCTAGAATAACTCGGGGAAGTGAAGGGTCATCAGCCCAAATACAAGTTTCTTTGATGTAATTGCTCTTCTAGCCTGTTTACGCTACGTTATAAACCCTTTTCATACGGTACAACGTATTACCCAACAATTGGAATGTATTACCCAACAACTGAAATACACTATTTCAATAACATCTTCTAAACTGTTGAGCATGTTATGTTATTACCTTCGAGTTTTATGTGTTGACTGTTGGGAGAGCTGAGTCAATGTAAACATTACAGAGGATGCAGTAGAAGAACATAAGCGTGTTTTATTACAAGGAACAACACGAGCTTTTTTCTTCGCTTCTTTGCACCGAGTTTTGGCGTAGCTTTGAAAAGTGGCCGGAGCGCTAACTTTCATTAAGATAGTAGAACACGAACTACAACAGCAAGAAAATCCAAAACCACTCGATGGTCAAAACACAATTTATTACAAAACAATAACAGGGGATCAACAAATGTGCAACTAGAGACCAGGAAACGCAGTAATCCAACATTACTCAAACCAAATTCACCTGCCAGTGATGGAGTTGGAGGTCATGGAACAGAAGCTGGAGTGCCCTCCCGTGAACAGCAGCCCGACATGCGGCAGCTCCATGTCTTCCCGCTCGCCCTCAGGTGGCCACACGAACGCCGGCTTCTGGAAGGGGGGATCCGGCGCCTTGGCTCCACCGACCAGCACCTGCACCACCGCCTTCATCGACGGCCTCTCCCTCGGGTTCGGGTGGCAGCACGCCAGGGCCAGCCTCACCGCGCACTCCACCTGCGCCGGATCGAACTCCCCGTTCAGCGCGGCGTCCGCGGCGTGCAATGCTCTCCCTTCCCCGTACAGCCTCCACGCCCAGTCCACGATGTACATGGCCTGCCCGTGCCCTCGCCTGCAACTCGTTGTTGACACGTCCAAGTCATCACCGTTCCCGTCGTTGCGGTACGAGACAGAGCTGCTGGGCCTCCTCCCGCTGATCACCTCGAGCACGAACACCCCGAACGCGTACACGTCCGTGTCGAGGCTGGCCCGGCCGGTGAAGAAGGCCTCGTACGCCATGTATGCCCGTGTGCCGGCCACCGCCTGCGTCGAGTGGTGCGTGGCGCCGTCGCGCTGGACCACGCGGGCGAGACCAAAATCGCCCAGCTTCGCGTTGTACTCGGCGTCCAGCATCACATTGCTGGCCTTCACGTCGCGGTGCAAGACACGCTTGCTGCTGCCGTGGTGCAGATAGTCCAGCGCCGACGCCACGCCGCAGATGATCCTGTACCGCCGGTCCCAGGTCAGATCCGCCTTTTCTCTGCCATCATTGTAAAGGAGTTTGTCCAGGCTGCCCATGGGGAAGTACTCGTAGACCAGCAACAGCTCGCCCCTCTCGTGGCACCAGCCAATGAGCTTCACGAGGTTGCGGTGCGAGAGCTTGCTGATCGTGTTCACCTCCGCGACGAACTCCTGCTCCCCTCTTCTTGATGAGTTACTGCTCGTCGACACCCGCTTCACGGCCACCTCCATGCCGGCCATCCTGCTCAGGTAACCAAGGTACACGGTGCCGAAGCCGCCTCTGCCGAGCTTGCGGTCGGAACTGAAGTTGCATGTTGCGTTCCTGAGCTCACGTAGCTTGAATCGCACTGGGCCGTGCGCGTCGATCATCTTCTCGAGGTTGTGATAGGCAAGCCTCCTCTGCCGCGTCAGCCTTCTCCACGCGTAGAACGCCAGGAACGATCCAGAGATGACCAAGGGGATTAGGAGGATGCCGAGAACCAAATTCAGCCTGCCCGTGCTCCTCTGTTTACTGTCACCGTCGCCCGTTGTGCTAAAATTCCAAGACCTGATCTGGTTCAACTGGGTAAAGTCGCCGGTTGAAGCTGCAAAGCCGACAGTGATGTCCTCCACAAGATACCTCGACAGATCAACAGCCCAGCCATAACTGAAAGTCCACCAGTTCTGCCATGCGTCTATGTACAGCAGGGTACCATCGTACTGTATCCTGACCCGTACATCAGACCCACTGGAAAGGATTATGGAAAGGTTGTTGAGAGGGTACGGCGACACAGTTTTGATGCCGTTGATGTCGAGCCCGATGTGGTTGCCGTCGGGGTCGTACTTGTTGCTGCTCTTCCTCGTGTCGAACTCCACGGCCACGATCCGGTTCGCCGCCGCGCCGTCCGTCTGGTTGTTGACTATGCCGAGCCACTGCCCGCTGCTGTTGTTCGGTAGCGACGGGTTGTTGGTGAGGATGAAAGCCATACCTTCTCCTGTCCTGTTCTGGGGGAGGATGTTGAGTATGAACTCTGTCTCGAACGACGACAACGCTGTCCGCTCCCTGTTCCACAGCTTGAGTGTTTCTCTCGCGTAGAGGACTCTTCCCGATCGGTGGCTCATGTCTCCGGTGGTTGGTGTGATTTGCAGGGACCCGTTTGCTATTCCTGAGCCTGGACTGAAGCTGAAATCAGCTTTGCTGGCTGTGTCGAATGTGGGGTAATTGAACTGCAAGCAACTGCAGGTACTGCATATGAGGATGACAAGAGTTGCAGAAGCAAACCGAGCAGAACACCTGATGCTGGTATGGGTTGCCATGGCTAGTGTTCCGTGTAATCTTCGTTTCGGTAGGATATCCGATAGGGATAGAAGAAGAGCTGCATTCAGCGTTGAGTTATGCACGACGAAGTCATAGCTAATGTTCCAATGTCAACCAGCAAATCAAGTCCATAGGAGTGACACCTAAAGACAAAAGAATTGTAGGAAGAACCCGTACAAGGAATTTGTTGAGCTGGTAGAGTCATGACGTAGACATGAAATGTTATGATGGTGATACATTTGACTTTTTTCCCAGAAGAGAAACAGCAAAGCTAAATCATTCGGATGAAAACATTTTCTAGTTTTTTTACACATAATATATTATATTATTTTTTAATATAAATTATACTTAGTCAAGAAAAGGAGACACCATATCTACTCTCGAGAGCTACAAATTATAAGACTAATCAGACCAAAAAAACTCATAATTATCATTATTAAAAAATCTATTGAAAATGCCTATATACATGTTTTAATTGCCATTACAATAAAATATTCCAAAAACACTTATACAGGTCTCCTGCTAGATATTTTTAGCTACAAAAACAAAATTTATAAAAAATCAATTACTATTTTTTATAAAAAAATATCATACTTCAACTTTTCTATTATAAAACATACAATTGAGAAAGGAACATATCATGTGCTTAAGACCAAGCACCCAAAGATATTCATAAATCCAACATTTCTCTTATAGTGGAATTATTGTTGTTAGCAAGAGATGCAATAAGAATTCAATTATTGGTTGTTATCATTAGGTGGATAAAATCAAGACAAACATTTGTGTAAGTCCCTAATAGCCTATTAGATCATAGCATTTTTTTAAGCTGTATGTCTACTAGGAAGAAAATAAACCCATGACCTATCTTGAGTTAGAGTGCCCAAGGCGAACGGCAACACCAATTTCTCTTCCATCACCTTCTAACTACATCTAAGCCTTATTCTTTTTCTTAACCTATCTTGTCTTAGATTGCCTAACAACACAAAATACCACCTATTTTATTCCATAACCTTAATAAGTAAATTCAAAACTCATATTATGTTTCTCGATCCTCTGCTTCTCCACTAACTAGTGAGAATGGAAGATTTAAATAGAACTAGTCACTTCTAAGACTTCATGTGCACCTTTACATTTATAAAATATAATGTATAAACACATGCAAGATATAGCTTAACACTTAACAAATTGTAATTATTTTCAAATAAAATAGAATAAAATGGTCGCTCATATTTCTAATTTCTTCGATTATATTCTTTTTTACATTGGTTTTTAGCCTTTGAGATTTTTTGAAAGTCATTACACCATTCTAGAGATGTTAATTTTAAAGTATTATCATATAATGTCACTTATACCAAACTTGATTTGCTCTTTTGTATTTGAATACGTTTTTGTTTGTAAACTTAGTTTAGGAGCTTCACGAGTATTCAAAATACAATATTAGCTTGAAAGACTTCATGCTTGACATAGAAGAACTGCAAAGTAAAAAAGGTGATAAAAAATAACTCCAAGTTGTTTGAAACAAAATTTTGCTCGATGTCCTCGGCAGAAGAAGATTAGAATAATAGTTTAAAAGAAGAAGTCAAATATTTTAAAAGTTGGTGTGATGAGAGTGAAGAGCTTATAAAGAAGCTTCTAAATGTCATACTGATAAGTTCTTTTTTTTATTTTTGATTAATATTAAAAAAAACTCTTATAAAAAATTGACATATTTATAATAATTAATAAATGATATTTTATATTTTTTATATGAGCTCAATTTTAATAATTTTATACGATTAGTGTCACTATGAAAAATCTCTTCTTTGTCAAGTATCAAAGGCACTCGATAAAAGCCCAAAAACACTTGGCAAAACATTTGTCGAGTGTAACACTCGGCAAAAAAAACTACCACCAAAGCGCTCTTTACCGAGTGTTTTTCATCGCGTACTCGATAAAGGCTTTGCCAAGTGCCAAAAAAACACTTGGTAAAGTCTAGCACTCGGTAAAATAAATCATGAAAAAAACTTAATAAAATAGCAAAACATTTTTTTTGCTCCTAGAACACCCGCCCAACCATCTCGGTGCTTTTTTTTTCAAGTCTCTGTGATTTTTCACGCACTACACATAAAAAGTGCAACCGGTAAGATTCAAACCTGTGACCTCTCCTTCATGCAAGTAGTCCCTTAGCATTTTACCACACTATCACTTGTGTCTAGATCCTGTTTTTAATCTTTTTATATTACTTTCTTTGCCGAGTGTTAGCAAAGATATTCTTTGCTGAGTGCTAAGTTAGACACTAGGCAAATAAATTTTCCTACGAACTTCCAAAAAATTCAAAACTAACAAACAACTTTAAAAAATAATGAAATTTTTAAATGATATAATTTATATAATCTATGACCTATATAAAATAATTTAAAGTCAAATTCAAATTTCATTTTCAATATGACTTTAAATCTTAAACACTAATTCTCAACTCTAAAGTTATTCTTCGGAGATTCTCCGTTTAGAAGTAAATATGTGACAACTTGTGTGAAATATTATCTACTTTTTATTGTAACTTCTACTTGTAATACCGTAACATTGTGACAAATCTCATATTTTTTAGACTTTATTTGATGTCTTTTAGAATTTTAAAACCATTTGGACAAACGTTATTGTGATCATGATTTTAAGACTTTATGTCAATTTTTTTATTTCATGATTAAGGTTTCTAATTAGGCTAAATAATATGAATATAATTTTTATACTTATTGAATTCTTATATTTGAGTTACTTGTAGTTTAAATTTGACTTTATTCAATAAATTGCTTCAAATATAATTAATTAACTAAATATAGCAAGCAATAACAAAAAATATTAAATTTTAACATAGAGTCATACATGTTGTATGTGTAGAGCATAAAAAAATTTGAGAGTAGAAGAGGAAAAAAATAGATTTTTTACCAAGTGTGAAGAAAAAACACTCGACAAAGATTAGCTTTGTCAAGAAAAAGCACTCAGCAAAGACTTGCTTTGTCAAGTGCTAAGAAAAAATACTCGACAGAAAATTAACTTTATCAAGTGTCAAGAAAAAAATACTCGGCAAAGCTTTTTTTTTTGCCGAGTGTATTTATATTGACACTCGACAAAGCATTTTTGCCGAGTGTTTCTATTTTACTGAGTGTTTTTTAATTGACACTCGGCAAGATTATCTTTGCCGAGTGCCCAAAGAAAAAAAATACTCAACAAAGAGTGAAATACTTGGCAAAAACCGATTTTCCCGTAGTGTGTTCTTGGATCATGAAAATAAATATAGATCCATTAATTGTTAACAAAAAATAAATATAGATGCTCCATGAATCAGTGATCACACGTCGTACTCATCTTCCAGTGAGAGAACTAGAGGTCATGGAACAGAAACTGGGGTGTGTGTGTCCTCCCGTGAACAGCAGCCCGACGTGCGGCAGCTCCATCTCCTGATCCACGCCGTGGGGAGGCCAAACGAACGCGGGCTTCTGGAACGGTGGCTCCGGCGGCGTAGCTCCACCGATGAGCACCTGCACGACCGTCCTCATGGACGGCCTCTCCCTCGGGTTCGGGTGGCAGCACGCCAACGCCAGCCTCACCGCGCACTCCACCTGCTCCGGGTCAAAGTCCCCGTTCAACGCCGCGTCGGCAACGCGCAACGCCCTGCCCTCGCCGTACAGCCGCCACGTCCAGTCCACGATGTACATGGGCCGCCCCCCATGTGCAGCGCCCCTGAAGAAGGTTGATGGCTCGTCGCTGTCGACGACGTCCTCTTCACGGTACGAGACGGTGGTGCTGGGCCTCTCGCCGCTGAGCACCTCCATGACGAAGACCCCGAACGCGTACACGTCCGTGTCGAGGCTGGCCCGGCCGGTGAAGAAGCACTCGTACGCCATGTACCCGCGCGTGCCGGCCACCGCCTGCGTCGAGTGGTGCGTGGCGCCGTCGCTCTGGACCACGCGGGCCAGCCCGAAATCGCCCAGCCGGGCGTTGTAGTCCGCGTCGAGCATCACGTTGCTGCCCTTGACGTCGCGGTGGAGGATGCGCTTGGTGCTGCCGTGGTGGAGGTAGTCCAGCGCCGACGCCACGCCGCAGACGATCCGGTACCGCCGCTCCCACGTCAGCTCCGTCTGCGGCGGCGGCGGCGCGGGTGTTCCTCCGGCGGCGGCGTCGGTGTAGAGGAGCTTGTCGAGGCTGCCCATGGGGAAGTACTCGTAGACCAGCAGCAGCTCGCCCTTCTCGTGGCACCACCCGATGAGCTTCACGAGGTTGCGGTGCGAGAGCTTGCTGATCGTGTTCACCTCCGACACGAACTCCTGCTCCCCTCTTCTTGATGTGTTACTGTTACTGCTCGTCGACACCCGCTTCACGGCCACCTCCATGCCGGCCATCCTGCTCAGGTACCCAAGGTACACGGTGCCGAACCCGCCTCTGCCGAGCTTGCGGTCGGAGCTGAAGTTGGCAGTGGCACTTCTCAGCTCCCTGAACTTGAATTTCACCGGGCCGTGTGCGTCGATCATCTTCTCCAGGTTGTGGTACGCGAGCCTTCTCTTCCGTGTCAGCCTCCTCCACAAAAAGAACACCAGAATCGCTCCAGCGATTACCAGCGGAATCAGAATGGCAAGAACCAGATTCAATATCTCATTATTATCCCCCTGGTTACTATCTCCATCGATGGTTATGCTGAAATTCCAAGCCTTTATCTGATGCAACTCGGTGAACTCGCCGGTCGAGGCAGCGAACCCGACGGAGATATCCTCCGTCAGATACCTCGACAGATCAACGGGCCAAGCATACGCGAAATACCTCTGCTCCTGCACCGCGACTACGCTCAGCAGCTTTCCGTCGTACTCTATCCTGACCCCTGTATCCACCCCGCTGGCCAGCACGATGGAGAGGTTGCTGAGAGGGTACGGCGACACAGTTTTTATGCCATTGATGTCCAGACCGACATGGTTGCCGTCGGGGTCGTACTTGTTGTTGCTGCTCTTCCTCGTGTCGAACTCCACCGCCACGATCCGGTTCGCCGCCGCGCCGTCCGTCTGGTTGTTCACCACGCCGAGCCACTGCCCGCTGCTGTTGATGGGTAACGCAGGGTTGTTTGTCAGTATGAAAGCCATACCTTCTCCGGTCCCGCCGTTCTGGGGGAGCATGTTGAGCGCAAACTCTGTCCAGAATGACGTGAGCGCGGTCCGCTTGCTGTTCCATAGCTTGAGTGTTTCCCTTGCGTACAGGACTCTTCCCGATCGGTGCCTCATGTCTCCGGTGTTGGGCGTGATTTGCAGGGATCCGTTTGCGATTCCTGAGCCGGGGCTGAAGCTGAAATCATCCCTGTTGGTTGCGGCGTCGAAGCTGGGGTAGTTGAACTGCAAGCAACTGCAGGTACTGCATATGAGGATGGAAAGAGTTGCAGAAACTTGGAGAACAAAACGCCTGATTCTGAAATGAGACGCCATGCTTGGAAATGAGATGGTTGGAATAATATATGGATCAGAGCTCATTCATAGGATACCTACACGTTTTATGTCTCCATTACTTTTGCGTGCGGCTAAAGTCTCTAGAAAGTACGATTGCAAGTCAAATGCTTACACCAACTATCATTATGCATGTGTGCGTTGAAATTGTGATGTTCACAGCACAGATGTGAACGTACCATTCCGCATTCTGAGAATTTCTTTGGTAGAAACTTCGTATCATTGCAACCCAGCACGACGACTTTGACTACCCAAGTTTCTCCGATTTTTTTGGCTGATAGAATAGGTTATCTGGGACAAACAAGGAGATTGTTATCCAAGTAATACAATCATGAAAAAGACACCCAGGTTTCATAAATCCTCAATCATTTGGATGTTAAATGTTCTTTATTAATGTTTTGTACGAAAATGGTAACAGGAAATGAAATGAAATTACCGGGAGAAAGAGGTAAGGCGTAAGAGGAATAAGGCCCATGGGCTTCAAGGCCGCCCACCATGCCGGCCCGACGGTCACTCTGACACAGGACAACTCCTTGAGCCTAGTCATGGCTTCCATCTCCATCCGACCATCCCCTACCTCTGGAACTGAGTAGTGTACTTCCAGTCGCTGACCCTAAACCCTAGCCCGCTAGCCCCTCCATGCGAGGGCCGCAATGGCGCCTGCCTCCGTCGCCATCTCCCTCCCCTTCCGGGTCCTCTCCCCGCCCCGGCTCTTACGCGGGAGGGTGAGGCCCCGGTCAATTAGGACTTCCAGTGACACGAGAGGAGTTGCAGGCGAGGAGCGGAAGGTGGGGGCTCTGGAGAGGAGGGTGGGTGATCTGAGCGCTCTCGTAGCTTCCGTTCCTCCTGCTGTTGCTTCGGTAATGACGTCCCCGTTCCGTCTCTCAATATTTTTTATTTCCCTCGAACTGTGGAGCTTATGATTGATGTGGAGGAATGCTTAGCCGAACACGGCTAATTGCGGTTAGTGCTAGGAAGTTGTAAATTTGCGTAATTGTAAATCTTAGATGCCTCCAGATCTCACTTATGATTATCATATGAAAGCCCAATTTGCCTATTGGTTTCAATCTGAACCAAGGATATGTAAATTTATTTAAACCTAGTGAATTTGATGGAAATGCACACCATCTCTCATAGAGTACATGAAGAAACCAATGGTGTGCATGGATACGCTGTAAATCTAAAACATAAGATGTTGTAGCCTGCTACTTAATAACCCTGCTTCTCTGTCAATCAGGGTTTGAATAACTGGTGGCAACCGGTTAACCGGAAAACCGGTCCCGGCCGGTCGCGCTAACCGGCCGGTTAACCCCAGAAAACCGGACTTAGAACTGTAGCTATTCGGTTAACCGGTTGGTTTTTCACCAAACCGAACCGGCCGGTCAATCCGGTTATTTGAACCCTGCTGTCAATGCTGCTGCTTAGGCAACCTATAGTTCACCAGAAATGTGTATTGTGTCAGCGCGTCCTTTAACTTCGTTAGTCCTTTGGTCTTTCTTCACAATCTGCGTGACTTCACTTAGGGTGTGTTTGGCAGGGCTTATGCTTATGATAAAAAAGGTTTATGTTTTGGCTTTTTTTGTGAAAAGTGCTTATCTGACTTATCTGGCTTATAGCATAAGCTGTCAAGCTGTTTGGCAAAACAACTTATCCTGTTTTTCTAAAATGACTTATTCAGTACTCAGTACAGCTAGGGAGAGATAGTCCATAAGCACAAAAAGCTAGTGTTTGTTGGCTTTGCTTTTCTAGTACAAAGAGACAAATGGCTTATGGCAGCTTATTGCAATCAGTGCTTATGCAGACTGGCTGTTTGGCAGGGTTTATGGCTTATCACAGTATAAGCCAGTTATAAGCCCTGCCAAACACACCCTTAGTTATACACATTACACAAGGCTTACTCTTTGTTATGGCCTATCTTTCTTTCCAGCAAGAGACCAATTGCTTTCGTATTCAAGTTGCATCTATTTCCGGTTTTCGCATCTCCTGGTCTTACATTCTCTTTTTATGCAGATACGGAAAAACATTGGACTGAATTTTGTCACTGGCTTCTGTCTTGGTGTTGCAGTATTGGCTGTTGTTGCAAGGCAGGTCATTATAAGAAGCCGAGAGTGTGATAATAAAGGTTCTGTTGCTGATCTAGTGAGGCGTGGGCAGCTGAAATCTGGACAACGAGGGAGGTATGTTTGGTTCCTCCTTGAAGTTGCATTTTGCACTCTTGTACATTATTCACTAAATCTGGCTAAGAACATAACTACCATGTCTGCTTCAGCATATAGTCAACTATGAACTACTGATGTGTTCCCAAGTTTATGGATGCTTGATTGCCTTTTGACTGTTTGCCTTGGTTGGTTCCCTTTTCTGTCCCAATTCACTTACTCCATGCCTCAAAGCCTCATCATACTCTTTACTATTGTCTGCCAATTAGCATGGCAAATTAGGAATAAGAATTTTACTTTCCAGAACTAACTTTAGGGTTTATGTTCAATACCACGTGAATAATAGATGAAAGTCTTTGTATTAATTTGAAAGCTTAGATGTCCTTCTGTGCAATTGTCTTGGAGGTTCTTTTGAAATTTGCCATTGTTTTTACTGGAGTAATTCCTGCAGTGCAAAACTCCGCACATATGATGACCCTTTCAACAATCCATTAGTAAAGGTTGACGAGGGTACTTCCACTGCTCAAATGTTTGGGAAGGAGTACCGCTTGTCTCCTGTTAGGCTTACAAAAGAACAGCAAGCCATGCATCAGAAGAGGAGATCACGTGCATATCAGTGGAAGCGGCCCACTGTGTTTCTTAGAGAAGGTGATTCATTACCACCAGATGTTGATCCAGATACGGTTAGATGGATTCCAGCAAACCACCCGTTCGCTGCTGCTTCAAGTGAAGTAGATGAGGAGACTGCTAAACAGAATATTTATCAAAAGGATGGTGTCCCATCCCGTATTAAAGCTGAACATGAAGCATTGCAGACAAGGCTAGAGGCTTCGAATGATGTGAGTGTTTACTTATATATAAACATGATCTTTTTTACCTCTTAAAGGTCACAATAAAAAATATACTTATATGTTCCTTAAAATGTTGGCAGATATATAATGTTTCATAGATTCCTGCCTTCAGGAAATTTGGATTTTTTACAAAGTATTTTGCTTTTGGGACCGAACAGCAGGGGAGGCCCCTAGTTTATTTTTATTTATAAAATGTAGTTTAATACATGGTACAAGGCGATAGACCCTAAGAAAGACCATAGAAGTAGAAAATTTAGCGTATATGATTGAACAAACATTATGTCTGTTGTTGTGTTTTGAACGGTCCTACCAAATAATGTTTCTGAATCCGACCATTTTTGCAGGTTACAGCATTCCATCATCCAAGGAATATACAGGGTAATGAGATACCGTTGAAGTTGTCAGGCAAACCCACTGGGAATATGCAGGGTGATGAGATACCATCAAAGTTATCAGGGGAGCCATCTAGGAGTCCTAAACACTCGGAGTTCCACTCTTTGGAGAACCAAGATAGACGGCCAATAGACTCTAGTAGACAAAGCTCTGATGACAGTTCACAAGCGAAAAGACTGGAAAAGCAATAAAACTTGTGCATTGTCAACACGGTAGTATTTGCTTTGTTTTGTAGCTTCATCAGATTTCAGCTGTAGACAGAGTGGTCTATGGGGAGCGTCACTATGATGTCTGTTGGGATGCTGTAAATGGATATTTCTTGTCAGAATTCCGGATGCGACCATGCACCTGTTTGTCATCCTTGGAATATAAGAAACGTATAGCAATTAGCAACTTTGGAAGTTTGTCGTATGCAGTATAGCACTTGAACTTTCCCCGGTAAAAGTAAAACATAAATCACATAGTTATTTCAGCGGGCTCCAAGGGAAATAAAGGCATTATAGTACATCTTACAAAAGTAGCATCACCAACTGTATAGAACATTCAACGATCACAAAATTTCATTATGGAAGAAAAAAAAAAGACTATAATGAAAGACATGCCCTATGGCCAGGTACTCCCATCTGTCTGTACATCCAGCTTGCCGTCATCTGGCATCCTGTCTGGGAACTCTGGATCAGCAGCAAGGTACATTACATAAATTGCCATACAAACTAGGCGTCCTCAAGGCCGTCTTCGTCATCATCGCCAAACATGGTTGCCATTTTCATGGCTAGTTTTGCAGCCATCTCCCTTCTTTGGAAGTCGGGCATGAGCCTTAGGTTGGATCGCATGTTGCCTATCTCTGACATTAGCCGCTCCAGATCATCAAGGCCATAATGCTCATCCTCAAAAAGCTTGGTCACTTCTGGGGCATGAGCTTGATGATTCTCATCACTATCTGCTTGGGTGCCTTTCAGATAGTCACTTCCAGTTTCGTGGCCCTGAATTGCAGGCTTTTCTTCAGTAGTTTCTGTGGAAGTGTCATTTGGGAGCAGTTTAGATGGCGAAGAATTATTATCTGCACCCGTGACTTGCTGTGTGTGATCCTGTGTGTCTTCAGCCTCCTTAGATCCCTCAAATCTTCTTGATGTACTTGACTCACCAATGAATTCCCACTGTTCATCAGACCCATGGGACAGGACCTCATAATCAAATTCATAGTTTGATTCATCGTCAGTAGATTCTGCCAAAATAATAATGAATATTGAGGGACAGATAATACATAGTCCTAATTTGAACAATGTACACGATAATAGCTGCGCAAAGACTGGGCAACATTAGCTTTAGAAAAGAGGATTAATAACTGAAAATACATGATAGAGGAATCAGCTTAGCATGCCATGTCATCCTTTGTTCAAAAACTTCATAGAAATGTTTTCCTGATTTAAATTACCTTCATTCTCAATCAAGGTTGGAGCAGTTATTCTGTTTCCAGATTTAAGAATCATTCCCGGCCACATGTGTGCAGAAAGGGCTCCAAAGAGTCGCTCTAAGCCTTGGCTATCACCATCCACAGACAGACCTGTTTTGAATTGATGTCAATTTAAGGTACCAAAACCCAAGCCTCTAAACATTTAACTTGGCAACATATGCCCTCTTTTATCTTAGTCCATTGAAACTATCAGTTCTGGTAGAAAGATATTAATTTATTGATGTTCAGTTTAAAGGTACAACAACAACAACAACAACAACAAAGCCTTTTTATCCCAAGCAAGTTGGGGTAGGCTAGAGATGAAACCCATGGGAACCCAAAAAAGAAGAGAATCACGGTTCCGGCACGTCTATTGCTAGTCTCCAAGCACTCCTATCCATAGCTAGCTCCTTAGGGATATCCCACGCCTTCAGGTCTCTCTTAACCGACTCGTCCCAAGTCAAGTTAGGTCGGCCTCTACCTCTCTTAACATTAGCATCTCTCTTTAGAACCCCACTACATACCGGCGCCTCCGGAGGTCTCCGTTGGACATGTCCGAACCATCTCAACCGATGTTGAACCAATTTCTCCTCGATAGGTGCCACTCCTATCCTGTCCCGGATATCTTCATTCCGTATTCGGTCTCTTCTTGTATGCCCGCAAAACCAACGCAACATACGCATCTCTGCTACACTTAGTTGTTGAACATGTCGTCTTTTCGTAGGCCAGCACTCAGCACCGTAAGCATCCAGGGAATGGTAATATATTGATCAGTGAAAACAAAGCATCCAGGGAGCAAAAATATGTTAGAACATGAGGAAAATTAAACAGTTCCATCCCAAGTATCCACTTACATTTATCAAAGTCAGCATCGGAAGCACAAGCCTCAAAATACTCTATGTTCTGCTCGATACACCACCGTGAAGTGGAATCTCTGATCTCTATGCATTTCTCTTCCCCTGATAACAGGCCAAAACCTTCACTTTCGTTAATCCCAAAGTCCAAATATTCAGGATGTGGATCAGAACTTGACTCCCCAAGCCTTTGCACACGCCTCCTGTACTCGACATGTGCCCCATGACCAGGTACTAGATCTGCTTTATTTCCTATGCACAACAAGACTTCAAACCTTTGAATGTCAATATTGGCGATCCAACTTTTGAGAGTCAGAAAGGAGGATTCCTGCAAGATTGCAAGGAATATCATATTTCAGAATTTGAGCACTAAAAGATGAAGATTAAATGATAAAGAATTATGAATTGACAATGGAACTATAAGTTGCATAAAAAGTTTTAAACAAGAGTTCAGTGCCTACATCACTCATATCGAAGACCATAACAAGAGCAGCCAACCGATCTTGATGAGGGAGGGAACCAAGAGAAAACCCTTCCACAAGGTTTGCAGTCCAGATTGAAATGTCAGCTGAGTAATACTTTGTATCAATTGTCCACCTGCGTAGCAATCAAGCAAAACGAAGTCTATCAAGTTCAGCAGACTCAATCAAAACTGACATGTGACATTTCTCTGAAGCATTTCACATCACTCATAAACAACAATGTAATTTGACATGGTGCAGTCACATACCCTTGACACAGGACCCCTGATGACAAATCATGTGCTTCCGGTATTTCAGCAGCAAGCAAACCTGCAGCAATGTAATTCATGGTGATTGGGAAATTTTTGAGCATAAGAGAAGTTCAGGCAGCCACAAAACTTGAAAACAATTCATGGTACTAGGAACTAGGAAGGACCATTTTTGTGAAACCATATCTCTATCTCTTTATCTTTATTAAACAAATTGATCAATTAGAAGCCTAGAATAATAGCGAGTTTGCGTGGATTCCTCCCTCTACTCTGAATCAACAATTTTCTTTTGAAGTTCGTCCACTTAAATCAAAAATGAACCACGGGGTCTCCTTCTCCTTCACGAGGACACATCGAATTCGAGCTCTAATCACTTCGGCTACTCTATCCCTCGATGTTTCGCGTCAAATAGAGACACACAAATAGAACGAAAATAAGGAGGGTAGCGAGATCTCACGAGAGAGGATGGTTCGCTTGCCAACTCCAGGGGCGCCAACCAGAAGGACGCCGGGAAGCGCTTCCAGGGATCCCTCCATGGCCACGCACCAAACCCCAGTACCCTAGCACCGGATCAGATGTTCTTCGGCTTTGGTTTCCTCTCCGCCGAGTGGAAGTCTGGAGACCGGACGCGCGAGTAACGAGAGGAAGACGACTGTAGAAAGCGGTAAGCTAATGTTACGCTTTCACTCCAAGAGGGCGCATCTTTCCATGGACCAGCGGGCAAATTTCAATGGGCCGAATTGGACGAAGCGCCTTTCTATTCTGGAGCGACGGGCGCCGCAAGCGTCAAGCGTTTGAATGGTGGCGCTCCCATGGCCGCCACCGCCGTCTCTTTCTCCTCCGCTGCCACCGCCGCCTACCGCGGCCACCTCCCACATGGAGGTGACGCAGGCGCTCGCCGACGCGCTGCGCTCATGCGGCGCGCGCCGGGCGCTCTCTGGCGCGCGCGCGCTGCACGGTCGCCTCGTCGCCATTGGCCTCGCTTCCACCGTCTTCCTCCAGAACACGCTCCTCCACGCCTACCTCTCCTGCGGAGCCCTCTCCGACGCACGCCGCCTGCTGCTGATGGACATCACCCACCCCAATGTCGTCACCCACAATGTCATGCTGAACGGGTACGTCAAGCTCGGCCGCCTGAGCGACGCTGAAATTCTGTTCGATAGAATGCCCGTGAGAGATGTTGCCTCCTGGAACACGCTCATGTCCGGATACTTTCAGAGCATACAGCAGTTCTCTGCACTGGAAATCTTTGTGTCCATGCTCCGAAGCGGAGATTCGTTGCCAAATGCATTCACATTTGGTTGTGCTATGAAGTCCTGTGGTGCCCTTGGGTGGCGGGGTCTGGCGCTGCAGCTGCTTGGGATGGTTCAGAAGTTCGAATCCCAGTATGACAGTGAGGTATCTGCTTCCCTTGTCGACATGTTCGTGAGATGTGGCGATGTTGATTTAGCTTCAAGGTTGTTTGTTCGTGTAGCAAATCCAACTATTTTCTGTCGAAACAGTATGCTAGTGGGTTATGCCAAGACATATGGTGTTGATCATGCTCTTGAGTTGTTTGATAACATGCCTGAACGAGACGTTATTTCTTGGAACATGATGGTGTCAGCATTGGCTCAGAGTGGCCGAGTCAGAGAGGCCCTTGATATGGTTGTAGAGATGCATGGTAAAGGTGTGCGTCTTGATTCAACAACGTACACTAGCTCTTTAACTGCATGTGCTAGATTGTCTTCTTTGGTATGGGGTAAGCAACTCCATGCTCAGGCAATTCGGAACCTACCACGCATTGATGCATATGTTGCTAGTGCTCTTATTGAACTATATGCAAAATGTGGCTATTTCAAGGAAGCAAAGGGAGTGTTTGGCTCTTTACGTGATCGGAACAATGTGGCATGGACCGTTCTCATTGCAGGATTCTTGCAGTATGGGCGCTTCACTGAATCTATTGAGTTGTTCAATCAGATGAGAGCTGAGTTGATGACACTTGATCAGTTTGCATTGGCAACTCTAGTAAGTGGCTGCTGCAATAGGATGGATTTGAGCCTTGGGAGGCAACTGCACTCACTTTGTATGAAAAGTGGACAGATTAAAGCTGTCGTCGTCTCCAATTCTCTCATATCTATGTATGCTAGGTGTGGCAATCTCCAGAGTGCTGAATCTGTATTCAAATTTATGGACGAAAGGGACATTGTATCATGGACTAGCATGATTACTGCATATTCTCAAGTGGGGAACACCATAAAAGCTCGAGAGTTCTTTGATGACATGCCCATGAGAAATGTCATTACATGGAACGCAATGTTGGGTGCATATATACAGCATGGAGCTGAGGAAGATGGCCTCAAGATGTATAATGCTATTTTAAGCGAAAAGGATGTCAGGCCTGACTGGGTTACCTATGTTACATTGTTCAGAGGGTGTGCAGATATTGGTGCAAAGAAACTTGGGGATCAGATCATTAGCCACACTGTAAAGATTGGTCTCAATTTAGATACCTCGGTCACGAATGCAGTTATAACAATTACTCCAAGTGTGGAAGGATATCAGAAGCTCGAAAAGTGTTTGACTTCCTACAAGGGAAGGATCTGGTTTCTTGGAATGCCATGATCACTGGGTATTCACAACACGGCATGGGAAAGCAAGCTATGGAGATATTTGATGATATGCTAAAAGCAGGTGTAAAGCCTGACTACATAAGCTATGTTGCAGTTTTGTCTAGCTGTAGCCACTCTGGACTCGTGCAGGAGGGAAAATCTTATTTTGATATGATGAAAAGGATCCATAATATATCTCCAGGGCTGGAACATTACTCATGCATGGTAGACCTTCTTGGCCGTGCAGGGCTATTGTCGGAAGCCAAGAATCTCATTGATGAGATGCCAATGGAACCAACCGCTGAGGTTTGGGGAGCCCTCCTTAGCGCGTGCAAAATACATGGAAACAACGAGCTTGCTGAATTTGCAGCAAAGCACTTGTTTGAGTTAGACTCTCCTGATTCCGGGAGCTACATGCTTATGGCAAAGATCTATGCCGATGCCGGGAAATCAGATGATTCTGCGCAGGTTAGAAAGCTGATGAGGGACAAGGGGATCAAGAAGAACCCAGGCTACAGCTGGATGGAAGTTGACAACAAGGTCCACGTCTTCAAAGCGGATGACGTGAGCCACCCACAAGTTCTCGCGATCCGGAAGAAGCTGGATGAGCTCATGGAGAAGATCGCACTCCTCGGGTATGTGAGGACGGAATCCCCACGCTCCGAGATTCACCACAGCGAGAAGCTAGCTGTGGCATTCGGGATCATGAGCTTGCCTACCTGGATGCCCGTACACATCATGAAGAACCTGCGCATTTGCAGCGACTGCCACACAGTGATCAAGCTGATATCGTCAGTGACTGGCCGCGAGTTCGTGATTCGTGATGCCGTGCGATTCCACCACTTCAAAGGTGGTTCGTGCTCTTGCGGGGACTATTGGTGAGTGGGGAACACTGTGGTCGTGTTTAGTTCTCTTTTGTATGGGTATACTGACTGGAGGACAGCAGTAAAATGTCTTTACTCTTCCATGTCATTTCTGTTTCATATACATCTGTTCCAGCCTAAAGCGTTCCAAACTACTAGAGATAATTTGTAGCTAGCTAATAGCTAATGGATAATTGGTAGTAGCTAGCTAAAATTTAGCTATGGATGTTCCAAACCATTGGAGATGATGGTTTCAAAACATTAGAGATACCTAGTTATCACTAATTAGTTGCAATTAATTGGGTTGGAGCAGCTAGTAAAATACTCCCTCCAGTTCTACTTTCTTGACGTTAAGACTAAGAGTTTAGTTAAGAATATAAAAACATATTTTAATCAACTGAAAGGTTTCAGTCAATAGTTTGTTACTATATGTTTTGATTTAATTTTTTAGAATTATCTATATAATAATTATGAACCATTGTATCTAGATTCAATGGCTCAAAGCAGTGATTGAGAGTTGCTAGAACTTTCAATCAGCTAAAATAGCAAGTCACATATAAAAAATGAAGATACTCCCTCGGTTCCCGTTGACTTTTTCATGTCATTATTGATTTTTTTAGTTATATTTGATCATTCATCTTATATTCAAAAAATAAGAATTATTATATATGTTATACATAATTCATTTTATCACTAGATAAGATTAAAATATAACTCATAATTTTAAGAAGTCAAGGATGGCAACAATTTTGAGACAGAGTAATATTAATTAGCCAAGGCTAGATAATTATTTTCTGGATCATTAGCTACACATTTACCAAACCACTAGGAATAATTTTAGCAAATAATATTTATCTCTAATGGCTTGGAACAGCCTCCAAAGAATGCATCAAAGTCATTTAATAGCAGCTCGGACGTCATCAGCCTAGATATACATGACTAGCCTCGAGCTAGTTCAATGAATATTTGCATTTTGCTGATTCAAGCAGCAGAACCATATGAGATCATTTACAACCCAAATTCGTGTGTGAGTGGACTATGCATTCATTGAATCAATCATAAGAGTTGAATCAGAATCCCCACAGAGACACACATCCACACAGACACTTCACAACATTTAAAAACTACAGAAGGCTTCGTAGGGTAGGAAGGCAGGAAGATGCTAAACCACAAGCTGTACATCGTGTAACTCTAAAATGCACCAGGTGCGTCCCTCATGCTGATATTCAAACTGTTTCTCATTGTTCTTCGACCAACTCCCATATTGCCCTTGGTCATCATGGCAACAAACTCTCCATAGTCAATGCGTCCGTCCTGAAAAAGCGAACACGCCCATAAGAATTGATTATTGAAGCATCCAATGAACTATGCTCATTCCTTATTTGCAAGTTCAGTACATTTATAAGTTTTTCTTCGATCAAACAATTGGTTGTAAATACCTTGTAGGTTTACTAAAGACACCGAGTAATAAATTAACAAGTTTTGGTCATATTTGGAATTTTTCAGTGCAGCCTAATTAACACCAGACTTACATTGTCCTGATCAGCTTCTTTAATGACATCGTCAAGAAAAGCATCTGGCATGTTATGTTCTTTGCAAGCTTGTTGCAGCTCATCCACAGTGATGTAACCACTACCATCTTTGTCAAAATATGTAAATGCTGCCACCAGATGTTCCTCACGCTCCAGTTTATTGAGATGCAATGTTGCAGCAATGAATTCTATGTAGTCAATCGTGCCACTGTTGTCAATATCAGCCTAGAAATCAATGAAACAAAGAATGGCATAAGTGTCTTAGTTTATGATGTAATAAACTGCAAATCTCTTTTCAAAGCCTCTGGCATAAGATCAAGTCAAAGAAAATTTCACTATCAGCATGTGAATCAAATATATGTAGTTGTTAAAATAAAGATATTACTTTCATATATATTGGCATACAAACGCAGGTTCATGACACGTGAAATTATGCTGCTTTAACATGAGCAAATATTGGTTACACCACATGCTCAAGAATTCAGTTCTGAATACATATTTTGCAGAAGCTTTTCTTTGCAACATTACAGAAGGGAGAAATGAAAAGGCAAGATCTACTGCATGTGTCCTATCCTAGTAATAAAAAGAAAAGAAGATGCTAATGAAAACCGGCCATATGAAAATTGTAACTGACATTTGAGTTTCCCCGATTCTTTCATGTGCTCTCAAATAGTATTATGAGCTGGCAGTAGGCAGCTTGGGTTTCAAATCACTTAAAAGCATATATAGGACTATGCATGTTTCCATTGGATGGGTTTGAGGTTTGGGAAATATGAGATTTCAGGCCCTTGAAACTAAATAAACAAGCAAGCGTACCAGAAGGTTTTAGTCAACTTACCGCATCCATAAGATCACGGATTTCAGTATCCTTTAGTGTGGAGCCATATCTTCTCAATCCTTCTTTTAGCTCATCATATGTAATTGCACCACTGTTGTCAGTGTCCATGGTCTGGAACATTTCTTTCAACCCTGCAATTTCCTCCTCTGAGAGACTCTCAGCTATTACCTGTTAGAATAAAGATCTATTGTCAATAAATGAAGCACTGCATTGGTAAGCAATCTAAGAAATAATGCAATTTGATTCCGTAATGCCCCCCACATGTGGGTAGACAAAAAAAATGAAAAGTAGTTGAACTACTGCAGTACTATTCTGTGTATACTTGAATCAAATTCACAGAAGACCATGCCTAAAAGACTTGCACTTACTCGCAAAGCCATCTTCTTCAACTTATTCATTGCAGAGAATTGCTTGATGCGAGATAGGACAGCAGGATCAAGTGGACGATCAGGTGCTACTCCATGATCACGAATCCATGGATGGCCTGTGCAAAACCTCAAGTTTTATTCTTTATCCAACAGTTGCAAATACATGAAGCAAACAGATGCATTAAGATATTCAAAATATTGAAGAAAAAAATTAGCGGTGTAAAGTGGTGGCAGAAACTAACATAGAACTTCATGTGCTGTTAAGCGTTCATTAGGGCGAGGATTGAGCATTCTTTTTATCAGGTCTTTCGCACTATCAGATATCACAGGCCACGGGTCAGAATCAAAATCAATGTCGCCTTTCAATACAGCATCAAATATTCCTTGCTGCGTTTCTGCATTTCATTTCATAAAATGAAAATGTCAGCCTGCAGTCAACAGAGACAAACATAAAATAACTGAAGGGGGGGAATATCAAGTAGTAGTTACCAGCCCAAAATGGTGGTACACCACTTAGTAGAATGTAGAGAATTACACCAGCTGTCCATACATCTGCCTCTGGTCCGTATTTTTTCAACAAAACTTCTGGGGCCACATAATAGGGGCTACCAACAACATCCGTAAAAACTTGGTCTGAAAAGAATATAATAAAAAAAGGGAAAAGTGTCAAAGGGTGCAGAATGTGGCTGCAACTGTGTAACAACCTTACAAGACTAAGACTGTACCGTGTAGACAAAAAAAATTCTCAAATAATAAACAGGTATGTACTAAAATTAGTCGCATATCATTGACAGCACAACTGCAGTTTACGATGTTTGAATTCAATTGCATGATGATTAGTAAATAGTTAGACATTTCACCCTCAAGCATCCATCCCCTGACCTAGCGAGCATGCATGAATAAAACAGAGCTACTATCGCAAATAATAATTAGTAAGTACATCCAATGGGACAGGACTCGTTGACCGAAACAGTAATCAAGTCGGAATATGAATCAGTAATGAGCAGCAGCTCACCCGGCTTGAAGAAGACGGAGAGGCCGAAATCGATAGCCTTGAGCGAGAGGTCATCGTCCTTGTTGGCGAGCAGGAAGTTCTCTGGCTTGAGGTCCCGGTGCATGACCCCGAGCGAGTGGCACGCCTCGACGACCCCGACGATGATCCGCGTGAGCTCTGCGGCCTTTCGCTCGCTGTAGTGTCCGCGCTGTATGATGCGGTCGAAGAGCTCCCCGCCGGCGCAGAGCTCCATGACGATGTGGACGTAGAGCTGGTCCTCGTAGGCGCCCTTGATTGCGACGACGTTGCGGTGTCCGGAGAGGTGGTGCATGATCTGGATCTCGCGGCGCACGTCGTCGACGTCCTCCCGGGTGATGAGCTTGCGCTTGGAGATGGACTTGCAGGCGTACTGGGCGCCCGTGGCGAGGTCGGTGCAGAGGTAGGTGGTCCCGAACTGGCCCTGCCCGAGCTTGCGGCCCACGGCGTAGAGGTCGCGGAGGTTCGGGGTGGGGTGGCCCAGCACGGAGCCGAGGTCCGGGGGCGCCGCGCCGCCGCGCCTCATGCCGGGCGGCGGCGGCAGCCCCGGCGCGGGTGCCGCGTGGGCGTCCGTCGCGGCGGCGGGGGGCGTGGCGGGGCGGGAGGGCTTCTTGGGCGAGTCGGCGGCGGCGCTGTGGTCGGAGTCGTGGCGCTGCGACGCGGCTGACTTGAAGCTCGGCAGGTACCTGGATCTAAGGGACCCGCCGCATGCGTTTCCCATCAAACGACGGGGAGGAGCCGCCGGCCCTGGCGCATCGATCGGAGCTCCTCTCTCGCTCTCGTACCCTACGCGGTGGTTCACGCCAGCACGAACGGCAACGGCCAGGAACGGAATCTGTGATCTGGCGTGGTTGGATTGGGGAGGACTGACTTGAGTGGAGACTGGAGGAGAAGCGGGTGAAGGCTCGTGGGGGTTGAGGGATTTAACAACACGCGGGAGAAAGAGGAGGAGGAGGCTGCTTCATGGCGGCTTCTTCCTCTCCCTCTCCGCTCTTCGCTCTGGGTCGGGTGGTCACGTTTGGGGAAAGCGAGCGAACGCTCGCAGCAGCTGCTGCTACTAGCCTAGCCCGCCAGCCCGGTGCCGTGCGTCGTCGCCTGGGTTTGGCGGTCAGTGCGTGCGTGCGAGGACACACACAATCACAGAGGAGAGGAGGGAGAGGCAAGCAAAAGGCCAAAGATGGCCGCGAGGGTCGATTGCTTAATTAATCGTGGGTGCCGTTGGAGTTTTGCGGGTGCGGGGAAGGTGATGCGAAGCCGGGCTGCCCCGTCGTCTCCATCTCGGCGACGAGGCAAACGGGTACACTGAACTCTGGCGCGGCGCCGTAGCTGAGTCTGAGCGGTGGGCTCCGCCGGTCGGTTGCAATGGCCCGACGACGCCGTTCGCGGGAAAAACCGCTCAACCGCCGGAGTGAGTCGTGGCATTTTTGTCTCCGCGGGACGGGAGGTGGTGTGGTGGGCCAACGTGCGCGGCGGCAGGTTAGGTGACCCGACCCCGTAGCCGCCGGCACTAATCATTTCCCCACTCGCTGCCTCGTGGGGCCCAACGATACAATAACCCCACTTGACCGTATAGTATACGGTGTCGTCTTCTTTTCGCTTTTCTTTAGAACAAGTTTGTTGTTCGGGATCAGTAGCGTGATCAACAACGCGGCCGGACGAGCGTTTGACCCCGCCCGCCGTTGCAAGTGAGAGGAAGCTTCTGTAGATTGATCACGTGAGGGATTCCAGAGTTCCCGATTGTCCATACGTTGTGTACCTGCCAGAAAGGTGACTCTGACTCGGAGCGTTGACTCACTGCATCCCCATCTCACAGTCGAATGTGGGATCACTGACTTCATACCTAACCGTACCATCCACGTCGAGTTCGATAGGGGATCGAAGTACGTTGGCTATGCTGATTGATCCGTACGCTGCTGTATTCCTCAAACCATCCACTTCTATCGTCGAACGTTGTTTGGCCAATCGAGTGTGCTCTCTGACAACAACAAAGATCCACCGTCTTGATTCGATGCGCCCAAACTTAGCTTGTTTCCGCTCGTGCGCGCGCTGCAGGATACTAATCACTTTATTATGCAAAAGTAAAAGAGACGTGCGTTATCTTTGCCGCTGTATTTTTTTTTTCCTAAGCTAGTAATAATTTTTTCTTTCCAAAGCTAGTAATAAGCCTAGCTAGCCCGAGGCTTTTTCTTTTACGATTTTTCTTTCCGCTCCGCTTTCGGTAAACTTTGATCTTTCCATGATTACCCACCACGACCAAGGAAGAAAGCAACCACTCCTTGCGTCCGCAGCTGGGCCATGGTTCCATTCCATCTCTGCATACATATATATAAACTATAATAAAATGAGGCTTTTCGGTGCACCAGCACCGCACTGAAAAACAACAAAAGATATCATCCGCTTCTGAAATCATATAGATTAGAGTATATTGGTGAGTATACAAACAAGGTCTTAAGAGGAAGAAACTCCGACGAATGATGACGCTGGCAAGGAATCAGAAGCATGCATATAAAAGAAGTTTATTTTAGACTGTGATAGTATAAAAGAAGTTTCGTTGTAAAAAAAAAAAGAAAATTGTTAAAAGAAGTTGACCCCAAAAATCTGCAGGACGCTTCCTTTGCCCTCGCGTGGATTATTATCGACAGGGATCGCTGGCACATGCGCAACCGCTCAAATGACGGCAACTGTAGATCGTATCGTCCCGGTGGGCTCCCTTCCCTGACGCACATGGATTCCGCGGCGGCGTGGTGCGATGATGATGATGATGATGATGATGCATCAACCAACCAACGGGTAGGATTAGGAGGTGAGGGTTGCGGCCAAAACCAATACGGAGGCTGCGAAAACTGTGTGCAGGCTGTAGAAATTGAAACCTTGGCCCCGGAAAAGATACTGTATTTGCCAGCTGCTGGCCGGACTGACGTGCGCGACATGTCCAAGTGGCCGAAGATGTTCGCCCGGACCGCGGCAACTGGGGATGGGCCGATGCGACGACGGAGCACACGCATACGCATCATGCCTGATGTGTGGCTGCGCACGGGCAAAGTCGCTCGCTTCCCGAGTCCTCGGCTACGGCGCGAAAGCGTCCAACCCCCTGAACACAGCTGGACCAATCACCCGCTGCTGATGACGAATTGACGAGTCGGCAGTTCGTGATAGTAGGCTCGGATATCATCATCATCACCCACGAGCTCCGAACCAAGCGTAAGAATTGTCCTTTGCTATTTCGAGTGTTCCGCTCGAGCTCGATAGGAAAAGAAAAAGAAAAAGAAAAACATAGATAGGTCCCCCCCCCCCCCCCCCCCGTCTCAGATTAGATTAGATTAGATTAGATTAAAGTGGTACATTTGCAAGTTGTTGCTTATCCACGAACCAACCCCTGCAACAAGTTGGACAGAATCATCATGGGTCTGGACTTTTCGAACACTGCAAATTCACGACTATAGGTACAAAAACGTTTCATGTCCATGCCAAAACTGAAAAGCGCCGTATATGATATTCACAGACATGACGTGTTTCGCCCGGAAACTGGATAAGACGAGATTCTACTGTGTACAACAATTCAGGAACCACTGTGCTAGTACGGTGCATTTGTCGCTATCGGGGATCGGGAGAGGCATTCTCTGAACGGGTCAAGAAAAGCAGCGCGCGGGAGATATTCTTCCGTCCGCGGCTACGATGAACGAGAGGCCCTGGCCGGCCGGCGGCTTTGCAGACACGGCTCCCCAGCTCAGCGCGCGTAGTACGTCACTCGTGGAGTTGGGCAGACAGTTGACGAGCCGTCCAAGTCAGCTCCGCGAGGTCGGCAAGGTGGTCGCGCAGGCCGTCGCCCAGAAGCATCAGCAGCTCCCTGCAGTCTGCAGCCACGCCATCAGTCGCTCAACAAAGGGGATTGCACTTTCGTCACGTTGCACGAAACAGGAGCCGACGTCGACGCGAGATAGGAGAAAGATTTCACGCGTACCTGGAATTCTGCTCAAGTTGTGCAGCGACACGACGGCGAGCACCCTGAGCCGGGCCGGTTTGGTAGTGGCCATCATCAGGCACTGCTTGAGCCGGGGCACGAGCGCCGAGAACGCGGCGAGCTGCATGTCCGTGGCGCCGTCGTCGACCGACGCCAGCGAGCGGGTCAGCCATCCCGCCGTCGTCAGGCACGCGCCTGCCAGTGCCAGGTCGGCGTCGCGGGATCCCACCAGGCACTTGGACAGCGCCTCCAGGAACGGCTTCCTCCCGTTGCCGCCGAGGAGAGCCACGGTCGCTTTTCTCAGCCAGGCTTCGTGTTCTGCTGCTTCCTTGTCCTGATGGTCACAGTCACAGCACAAGGGAGATTCAGAGCTGTTCATTGATACTATGTCTTTCTGTCAGACATTTTGTGCGTGGGCGCGAACAAGCGTGTGGTATACCTGTACAACACCATCGGAATCGATAGGTGTGGCGCGTGAATCGTCGATGAAGCCGGCTTGTTTCAGCATCCAGTCCTCCGTTAGAAGGTCTCCTGAGAAGGAGAACTTCCCTCCCAACAACAGCAGGGCTTTCCGAGTGTTGGGCACGACATTGTCGTCCGACAGGCAGCATCTGAGAGAATGTGTGATGGTCTTGGCGGCCTCTTCTCTGTATGTGTTGTTGCTATGGTTCTCCACCTGCAAAGGCAATTTTTCATTACTAACTTTATCGCACTCGTTGTTGCGAAAAAAGGGCATGCATTTGCAGTTTTTCAGCGACTAAATTCCATGCATGTGGCATCTGAAACTAGCAGACGAGAAATGCAATACAATGAGACAATACCAATGCGTCGAAGTGCAACAATAGAACGGCAACTGGAGCTTGTTCCTCGACCGGCAAGCTTCGCAGATGGTCGAGGAGCACATCCATCGCCTGGATGATCGACTCCGTTCCCAATCCACGAAGCGGCAGCTCCAGCATTTCCCTCCTGTTAAAATTAGGAAGTTGGCAATCAGGAGGTAACATAGCTGCGTACACATATACCAAGGATGTTTTGTTATGTCTGGAGCAAGTAAAGTAACTGAACCTTGTTAAGCAGAGGAGTTCAGTGAGCAGGCACACTGCAGTTCTCCTTGCTGAAATTAATTGACTGTGCAGAAGCTGAAGCACACTTGTGCCACTGATCTTTACAGCCACGTAGTTCCTGCAGCCGCCTTCAGCCCGGATGCAAAGCAACAGGTGCTCTGCCGCTCGCACCTTCTCCTCGTCTCCTCCATCATCAAGAAACCTACGCAGAAGAAAGTCCACGCCACCGATCGCCATCAGGTGCCTCGCCTTATCAAGGTTTTGAGCCACGTCGCGCGCCGAACCAAGCACCCTGTCCACGACGTCCACAGTCAACCTCTCATCAACCCCATAACCTTCAGACGACAGCAGATGCTCGCAGTGCTCGGACTTCCAGTTGTCGATCAGGCGCCGGAGCACCCGGTTCGTGTCCGGGACCGACAGGCTCTCGAGTTCTTGGCCTGTGACGGGGCACGCCCTGAAGCCCCTGTCGAACCAGTGAACGATGGCGTGGCGCTCGAACGTCTGGCCCGTCTCGATGGTCACGGGGCGGGTGAAGACCTGCCGCGTCAGCGGGCACAGGAAGTCGCTGGGCACCGTGGCGAAGACGGAGTAGTGGTAGCCGTCCGCGTCACTCTGGAGAGGCCCGTCACTGAGAAGCTTGGGCGAAATCGCAGAGGCGTCAGCGTGATACTATTATGTTTTTGAGAAAAGTTGGTGGAGATTTGTGCAGAATTGTTCGTACCAGAACTCGAGCGTGAGAAGTTCGAGAGCAGAGATGTCCGAAATCAGAGGATAACTTGTTGTTGATGCGCCTGACTCCTTGGTCGGTCTAGGGTGAGTCTGGGATGATTGCAAAGTGTAAATCATCAGAAACTTGCGATTCCGAGGTCTCTTTTTCGACGATTTCAGTCTTTCAGAGGAAGATGCTTACCTGCGATTCAAATGTCGTTTGGACGAGTTTTTTAGGCGCCGGCGTGTTTTCACGTGCCAGCAGCGTGGGAGTACCGCGCCTTGCATCGCCGTCGTCGCACTCATGCTGGAACGTATAATTATCGTGCACACTGAAGCGTACCTCTTGTCTTTCATACGCCGTTGTGCCGTGCACCTCTTCTTCCTCCTCAATCTCAATCTCATGACACACTCGCACCGTGCTGCCGTTCATAACCTTGGTAGGAGGAGGACTGGTGCTGCCGGAGCTGTACACGACATCCGACCCAACGTCATACGACGTGGACGACGTCGAGCACTTGAGCCCACTTACCGCGCGAACTTGAACAGTGCTCGGCGGCGCGGCAACGTCGGGAAGTGCCATGGCGTCCGTGCGCCCGAGCAGCCAGTCCCTGTAATAGCACGCGAGCACCCGCGTCCCCTCGTCAAGAAACTCGCTGAAAACCTTCTCCACCTCCTTCACCTTCCTCCTGCCGCCATCGTCCTCCCTCGCCCCCGCCGCGGCGAAGGAGGAGGCCTCGCGGTCGCGCCACGCACGCAGGTGCGACAGCCCGGGGCGGAACAGCCGGTCCCAGAGCGCCGGCATCAGCGCCGCGCGCGCCTCCCGCGGCGCCAGGCAGAACGCCTCCAGCGCGTGCACGGCCGCGGAGTGGTCGCGCCGCCGGAGCACGGAAACGGCCGAGATGTACACGTGCGCGCACGCGGCGAGGCGACGGCGGCTCGGGTGCGCGTCGTCGGCGTCGTTGTCGAGCGAGGCGAGCTCGTGGAGCCTGGCGGAGGCGCGCTTCAGGTCGCGCGGGTCGGGCTGGGCCGGTTCGTCCTCCTGGGCCTCCCGCGCGGCGCGCTCCACGGTCTGCGCGACCACGCGCAGGTCCAGCGCGGCGCGGTGGCGGCCGGAGCCGGACTCCACGATCTCCTCCTCTTCGTCCTCGTAGCCGAGGCACGACGCGCAGGCGGCGCGCAGCGACGCGCGGAAGGACTCGTCCGTCGCGAACCGCTTCATGGGCCTCGCCGCCAGCGAGATGACCGCGTTCAGCGCCGACTCGTCCATCGCCGGCACCGCAGCGGAACCCTTCGGCTTGGCGCCAGCAGCGCCGCTGTTGGTTTTGCCCTTGTCGCTGTAGCTCGTCGCGCTGGTCAGCGACGCCGACGACCTCCGCGTCGCGGTCGCGGCGCGCTGCTTCTCTTCACCGGCATCGTCGTCCCTGCCGCCGTCCTTGTAACAACTCAGGCGGCTGCGGGTGACGAGCTTGTCGGACTGCGACCGCGCGGGCTTGCCCGGGCGCCGGTGCTGGGCCGGCATGCTCGCGGCTCGCGACGCCGCCGGCTGCAGACCCGACGAGTTGCTGCTGCTGTTGTTGTTGTTGTCGGGCGGCTTGTTGCGGCGGTTCTTGAACCCGTCCGCGGCGAGGAGGTCGCGGAGCAAGGACGACGACGGCGGCGGCGGGGGCGCCATTATCGGTGGGAGCGAACGGATTTGCAGCTTGGACTAGTGGCAGTGCGTGCATCATCCTTTGTTGCGTTGCATGAGACCGCCATCGATACGTGACGAGCCTACGTGAAGGGGACAACGGGAAACGGTCGCGCGGGACACGGGTGGTGTGCCAAATGGGCGCGCTCTGCCGCGCAACGACGCCTCTCCTACCCGGGCCGGCGGAGTTTCACGTCATTCTGTGGATTATTGGCTGCTGCGTTAATTAGGCCGTTGCTGATTTCGTATGCGTTTTCATTTATTTATTTATTTTGCCCCCCTGTCTTAAAACTTGCTCTCTGTCTCGAAAGTTCAGTAGTATCCGATCAAGATTTGGTCACCACGTCCCTGTGCCAAAATGGTTAAATACTTGAACGCGTAGACCATGTCGTTGCTGCTGGTTACTCCGGATCCCGGCCGGTTTCCATGGATTCTGGAAATCCTGGTCCGGGCCGGTTTCATCAGGAGATCAGGATTCCGGTGAATCCCGACATTAGGTATTGTAGCAATTCGGGATCTCAGCTGAGAAATCCGGGATCCTGATTCGGTTTTGCCGAAAAAATTTTCTCGCTACAGTACGGGATTGTAATTCCTGCTAGTGACTGATGTTTTTAGCGTGGCATCTTGTGGAGACAGGAAATGGATATGCGGATGGAGAAAGATATATATTTTTTTTTGGAGCTTCAGATACTGTCCTTGTAATGGTCCTAAGTACAAAACGAAAAGGCATACGTCCAAGAACGACATGATCCGACTCTCAATTATTATGGTTGCAGATTAGGGCGATGATGGACGACCATGACAGGTTGCGATGGCGCCAAGAGGAGTTGACCTTTCTTTACTGTTAAAAAAATAATCTTCCGGCTCCATGGTAAACGGAATGGGCCTGTGGATGTAGTTCCATGGGCTGCATCTCGTAGAGTTTCTATCTATCTCCCTGCGGACGTGAGATGTGCCCGTTCAAAAGGCCGAAATGTCTTTACTTTGGTCGGCCTATCAGATCAGCCCAATGTAGATATTCTTTTTGGGCTAAACCTTCTTGATCAATCCGCTAAAAAATAACTTTTTTCTTCTCGACAACATTCCATAATTTTTCTTTGCATAAAGTAAAATGCATCAATAGCCATTGTACTTGTATGGTTGTTTCAATTTATTCATTGTACTTCAGTCATTAAGCTAGCTCATAGGCATCATACAGTTATTACCTTTATATCTCTCTATGTACTTTGTATGTCACATACATATATTCATGACTCATCATCCACATAGATGTTCACTCATCTAATCATTATTTAATTTTTTTCTTCCTTTGCAGTTGCACTTCTCTTTACCATATGTTTCAATATATGAATTCACATCCATTATTTCTTCCCTCTAGAAAGGGCCACAATGGCGGCCATGCCCCTAGCCATAAGCAGCAACGAACGTGAGCGACATTGATTAGTGACAGTGGGAAACATTAAGAAAAGTAAAAGAAATTCTGATATTTTATGTTTCAAGTAAATCTTGAGTTTATTGATTAAATTCAACTAAACTTGATAGTTTTTATACTAAACCTGTAATTTACAAAAAAAAATCATACTTAAAGTTCTTGATCTATTTCTATTTCTATTTTGTTTTTCTACGAATACGCATCATATCATGTCTTATTAAAACAATAGTTTCACTAATGAGTTTGTTACTAGCAGGGGCTACGATTTGCTTGTGCTCAATATGGGCATCCGTGGATATACGTATGTCATGTCACCAAAGTATGTAGAGATACAAAGTCAATGATCGCATTGATGCATATGCTAGTTTAATGACCATAATTTATAGTTTCATGAGTACAGTGGTTAAATTGAAACAACCAAACAAATATAATGACTATATTTTATACTCTTGTGGACACAATGGTCCCTCAATGCAAGCAAATAGTATGTTCTTGCAGCGTTCTGCTTCTGCAGCAATATTGACAAAACTTTCTCTTAAGCGCACTTTTTGTCACCTTTCCCTCTCACTCATTTGGTCATTTGATGACGCAACACTCTGACGGTATTCATGTCGTCCACGGCTCCCTCAGCGTCTTCCCTGCTGATCGACCAATCAGTATCCAACTATCTGTTCATCCATGATTTGCAGAGGCTTCCGCAAACCAACGAATTGAAACCATGAAATGCTAAAAGCCAACGAGACGAGCTGGCGATTTCTGACTCGAGCACTGTCCGTGTCTATTGTCAGCACGAACCACTGGGCACTAGCTAGCGGTAGCACGTCTACACGGACTTACACATCTGCCGATCGCACTTGCTGGAGGAGAAAACCCGATCCGGACTTATCAGGTAGGTTTTATCATCAGCGAGTGCCCTTCTCCGTCGCCCCACAGCCACAGGGAAAAGGCGACCAATCCTTACCTAAAAGAGAGCGCAGAGCACGGTTTGCCTGCGTGCGTGAGCTCCATCATCCAATCCAATGAATTATTGAGGATTGCAGCATCATCTCAAAGCCGGGTGGCTGACAGGGCGTGGTGTTGACCTAATTAATTTGCTCGAGCGGATGGCCAGATTGAGGGCCTGATCTCTGATAGCGTCAGCTCAGCTCTGGAGATCGTTGTTGCAATTGTACGGAGACATCGGCGTGAGCGGCCATGGACTAAAGGCGCCGGCGGGCACTGGTCGGCATGCAATTAACGAGATGGCCGCGCGGTGTCACAGGTCCCCGGTGACACGAACTAGCTGACTGATCTTTCAGTGGCCCCGCTGCCTTTTTTCTACCTGTAAAGCCTTGTGTGCTATCGATGGATGGCTGCGCTTATCGTGATTATTGACATTGTAAAAAACTGATATCTGCAATTGTGGATGCATATACAGACGAAAGCAAGAAGAAAAGCCTCCGATTTCTAGAATGCCTTTTTGTTTTATCTTCTTTTTTACACCTTGTTCCGAGACAGTGGGACGGTTGAGTTGGCTCGATGTTGTTGTCCAGTGAGCTTTTCCAGCTGAACTTTTGCAGCTGTATGTAAGAGAGAATCACCTGAACCTTCACTGGTAAACCACAAAAGAATTGTCCAAAGCAAGAAGAGACTTTTGCTGTTTTGTAGTTGTATACGAGAGAGACATGTCACATGTGTGTTATAAGACCTTTCGCGTTGCATTTCAGAGGTTCAAATAGGCTTTATTTTTCGACCAATGAAATAAAAATAAGGGGAAAGAAAAGAATAAAAAAAGGTAATCCAGGTCAAAGGTTACTGAACCAATCGCGATCAGGGCCGCGCTTTACTTGCCCTTTTCATCTACAAACTACCTTTTTCTTGCACTTTCTCATGTACTATAAGGATATCTGCTTAAAAAACTGGAAGAGCAGGGTTGTTTCAGTGAAACGCATGTATAAAATCGGTACGGGGCCCCCACCGATACACACACTCAGCGGAGCGTACGAACGCCTCCTCCCACCGCTTCTCCGTTCCCTCCTCCCTCCAACCTCGCGAATCGCGATCCACATCCGAACACCACCGCTTCCGAAGCTGCCGTCTCGCACCAAATCCTAAATCTCCGTTCAGTTTGCTATCTTGGGATGTCGCGGCGGCTGCTGCGCTCCGTGTCCTCCGGTGGAAATTGCGATACTTAAGGTGCGAGAAGCAGAGAGGACATAATTTGTAGCATCTACCCAACGATTTCCACGACATTGTTGTATGTAACCGAAGGTCTGATTTTTTTGCTGCTTTGCAGGTGAAATTGGGTGACTCCTTGTTGTGCAGTAGCCAGTAGGCAAGGAAAGCATTCTTATCTTCGTCGAGGAGGTGGGAGAGGAACAGACAGGGGCAATCGTAACAGGGAGATGAAGGATGTGGCCTTGGCTGGGGAAGATTGCTTCCGCGTGCTGGGACCGGGTCCGGAGGTACGCGCTTACGAGGAAGGATGAGGACGACGGCGACGCCGACGAGCTGCTCTGGTCGAGGGACCTCGGCCGTCACGCGGCGGGCGAGTTCTCCTTCGCCGTGGTGCAGGCGAACGACGTGCTGGAGGACCACAGCCAGGTCGAGACAGGCGCCGCCGCCACCTTCATCGGCGTCTACGACGGCCACGGCGGCGCGGAGGCGTCCCGCTTCATATCCAACCACCTTTCTGCGCACATCGTCCGTACGTGCCCCCCTCTTCTAAACCATTCCAACCAGTTTTACTCTCTTGGATTCTGTGTAATGCTCGTCACTTGCTGGTAGATCGAAAGCTTTGGTTAGATTTCGTAGTCTTGGAATATTAGCGTTGAATTCTCGGGGGTCATTGATGATGCCTTTGATGGTACAGTAGTTATTTTTTTCAGGGTTCCATGTGCAATCCCATTGATACACCGTCTATTTATATTATTTTTCCTTTTGAATCTAGATGCACTCTGTAGGTGCCAATAGTGCAATGACACTTTTGACGACGACTTACATTTTTGTGACTTGCAACACCTGACGACGCGTCTTGTATTTCTGTATTCATATATGTTGAGCTCCATGTTGCTGGCATGGCTATTTGAGTTAACTTTCACTCTCTGTTTTTTCTTTTTCTTTTCTGGGTTGTAACTGTTTAGTTCTGGAACAATTGCTTCACACATAACTTGAATGTTGTTGCTATTAGTACCAAGCAACTTTCATAAAAAAAAACACTTGTTTTGTTGATCTCTTCCCCCTGGGCAGTAACTGTTTAGTACTGGAACTACTATACTTCACAAATAACTGAATGTTGTTGCTATTCGTACAAATCAGCTTTCATAAAAAAAAACACTTGTTATGTTGGTTTGGCAAAAATTATCTACTGACGATGTTCTATTAAATTATTGCAGGTCTTGCCAAAGAACATGGAACGATGTCAGAGGATGTTGTTCGCAATGCCTTTGCTGCAACAGAGGAAGGCTTCTTGTCACTTGTGCGTAGGACGCATTTGATAAAACCTTCTATTGCTACCATTGGATCTTGTTGTCTTGCTGGTATCATATGGCGAGGGACACTCTACCTTGCCAATCTTGGTGATTCTCGGGCAGTTGTTGGTTGTTTGAATGGATCAAACAAGATTGTAGCTGAGCAGTTAACAAGAGATCATAATGCATGCATGGAAGAAGTGAGGCAGGAGCTTATATCTCTTCATCCTGATGATTCACAAATCGTTGTTCTTAAGAATGGTGTTTGGCGCATCAAAGGAATTATACAGGTATGTAGCATTTTCTGTGATCTGTGTTGTATTAATGATGCTTGTGGGTATGCTGGGTTAATTAGTTAAATCAAACTAAGTTGCTACATTGTTGTTGTACTGGCAAGAACTTCATCTTTAAGAAAAATGTAGTGACAGGAAAGGGCTAATAGTATACTATTGGAACTTTGAACAGAATCTCAGTAAACAGCGTTTAAGTGACTATAGATGTCAAACAAAAAAAAAAAAAAAAAACTAGACCTGCCGAGGTAAGACCGTCCCAACAGTATTGCATTAAGAAGAGAGGACCTTCTCACGCAGGTCTAGAAAATTCCCGAACCCCTCTCCCCCTAACATGGTGACCCCTTTTTTGACCTGTGTGAGAGCTTCATAGTGCACTAGCCTTTAAATCGGGAACAAAGCCCATACCGATTGGCTCCAGGCAGGGTCTTACACATGCTTTGGCTTAGGGGAAAGACGAGGGAATTTTTTTAACCTAGTCTAGAAAATTCGCTTCTAACAGAAATCGAACCCAAGACCTAAGAGGTGCTACTAAGGCACCTTAGTACTACGGTAAAAGCCCGTTCACACTATAGATGTCAACCAATAAAGTTTTCGAATAGCATTCATGAAGTCTCAGATGGCATCTTATATGAGTACACAGTGTTATAATTCTAATAGATGATGACCAATAAATCTTATATGAGTACACAGTGTTATAATTCTGATAGATGGTGGGTCACCATCTATCAGAATTATAACACTGTATACTCATATAAGATGCTATCTGAGACTTCATGAATGCTACTTGAAAACTTCTTCATCGAACAATTTCCTTTTTCTGATATTCTCTATTAGGTTTCAAGGTCAATAGGTGATGCTTACTTAAAGAAGAAAGAATTCGCTATAGATCCATCGACATCTCGTTTTCACCCCTTCGAACCTCTTCGTCGGCCTGTTCTGACGTCAGAGCCATCTATATACTCAAGAGTTCTCAGTTCACAAGATAGTTTTTTAATCTTTGCATCTGATGGATTATGGGAGCACATCACCAACCAGCAAGCTGTCGAAATTGTCCACAATAATCCAAGAGCAGTATGCCTTCGTTCACTCACTCTTTTTTGAGGGCTTGAATTTGCAATCTTTTGGTTGCTGATGACTTGTCTTCTGTGCTGATAATGAATTCTATTTTCCTTGTAGGGTATTGCAAGGAGACTTGTACAAACAGCTTTAAAAGAAGCTGCAAGGAAGAGGGAGATGCAGTACGGTGATATCAAGAAACTTGATAAAGGTGTCCGTCGCTACTTTCACGACGACATCACAGTAGTAGTTGTTTTCATTGATAACGAGCTGCGACATGAGGGGTCTGCTTCTGTTCCTGAACTTTCAGTTCGTGGGTTTGGTGATTCAGGTGGCCCTTCCAGCTTTTCAGGGTTGAGCTGCATATCCTGACAATGCTAACCTAGCAATCTTGTGCCCTATTATCCTGATGTAATACTAAACCGAGTCTTCGTTTGGAATTTTTGAATAGTGCTTTACTTCGGGGTCAAGTTAGAGCGGCATTTCTTTCTGAGCGATGTATATGACAGTGTTTTACGTCCCTCGTAAAGAATAAGAACAACACCTTGTTAGTTGAGCTTTCATTGCATATCAGTTGTATCATTATGATCTCAAATAACTGTTCCCGTGAAATTTTGCCATCTGGGGTTCATATCGTCTGATTTCTACATATCATCTGAATTTAGATGGGAGTTGAATAGCATGTGTCCACTGTCTTCAGATTTCTAAAAAACTAGACCTGACTGGGTAAGACCGCTCCCAACGGTATTACATTAAGAAAAGAGGTCCTTCTCACGTAGATCTAGAAAATTTCCGAACCCCTCTCCTCCCTAACATGTTAACCCATTTTTTAGTCCATGTAAGAATTTCATAGTGCACCAGACTTTAAATTAGTAATAAAGTCCGCACCGATTGGCTCCAGACAAGGTCTTACATATGCTTTGGCTTAGAGGAAAGACGAGAGAATTTTTTTAACCTAGTCTAAAAAATTCGCTTCCAATAGAAATCAAAACCAAGACTTAGGAGTCATCTTACCAATATGGTAAAGCCCCATTCACCTGTCTTCAGATTTCCATCGGTGTATTCAGCAGATGGTGGATGCCAATACTTTGGTGCTTATCTGCTGCCCTGTTGGTAAGCTCTTTGATTGTACCGTACTGGTGGAAAGTTGAGAAAATTAATTCCCTCTTCATCGCTGCATATTGCATATAGATATGGGAATTCAAGATTTCGGATCGGCTCTGCTGCTTTATCACAATACAAACACCATTGTGCAGTCTCGCTGACAGAATAAAGTTTCAGACTTAGAAGCTGTTGTGCTTGCGCGACGAGCCACAGTCCACAAAGGAAGCAATGGAACCCATCTCCTGGATTCATATTTCATGGCGGCGTGCTTGGCGCTCCGTGGCAGCGCGTTGCCCTACGGCGGAGAGCTGAAATTGCTGGTTGGCAATAGCGTCGGATTCAGGTCCTCTTTCCATTAGGGCTTCTGCTGCCCTTGTGATTGCGGTACAGGAGGAGATGATTTTTTTTTTTTGAGGTACAGGAGGAGATGAATTAGTGGTGAAGGTAACCTAATTTGTGGAATACGCCATGGCAACAGCTTTTCGTCAGGGGCGGGCGGCGGATCTAGCCGCCGGCGGGTTAGAGGCAACGGGCCAACAATTTCGGAGACGGGGCTATTTAAAAATATTTATATATATGAAGAGTGTTTTAATCAAATATTGGATTATGATTATTAATCATGATCTAGTTTAGAGGGTATATAAAAATATTGGATCGTGGTTATTAATCATGATCCAAAATTAGGATGTTTTTTTCAAAGCTAGCCAGTACTTCAACCTCTGCCTTTGCATGGGCTTTGAAGATCCTGTCGTCTACGCATGGCTGCCGTGCTCGGACTACTCGCCACTCCAGAAGTGAATGCACCTGGTGCCTTTAGTGCCAACGAGGCAATCCTGCCATCCGGTTAGTTCGCTCCGCCCCGTCTTGTAGGGAAAAGGAACCATGCGTGGTGTGCTAATTGGCTAATCCTAGTCGATTTCAAGAATATGTCAATTTGGTTCTTGGTTCTTCAGAGTTGGGGTTCCGTACTGATGAAGTTGGCAAATGCAAGCTTATTTTTTATCCAGATTCATTATGATGGATGTTTGATAGAAATCTAAGTTCTGAAGATGTTTTTTCCCCTGATCGGATCTGCTATCGCATTGGTTAGTAAAAGTATTTGCTGTTGGACCAAATTTTTTTAACCATTGTGTGATTTAATGTTAGACAATATCAAGGCTAAGTATCAAATAATCAATGGTTCCTTATACTCCATAATTTAACTTACTAGCTGTTGGATGCCAATGGCTCTTGAATTTTATGACTTTCTTTTCACATTGTTGCAAGGATCTCTTCTCTGCGGGTGTTACTAACAGTTGCTAGCTATAAATGCCATATCCTTGATTCATTAGCTGTGGACTCATGCAGTATACCTACTTTCGACACTAGGTAGCACCTGCACTGCCTTGCAGTTTAGCTACTCCAGGTTCGACAAAAAACAACCACGATGATTTCAGCTTCAGCTCAGGATCAGGTATAGCAGATGAATTCTTAGAAATCATAACAAACTCCGGTGAAATCACCAAAAAATTCAAAAGAGTCAGCTTCATTCTGGCAACCCTCAAGCTGTGGCATGTGGGACAACAAGCAGAAACATTTGACATCCTTCAAATTTTGTTCTGAGCATCCACCCATACCCACAGGCCACAAAACAAGACTGGTGAAAGCATGGCTTTCATCCTCACCACAAACCGTCGTTGCCGCACCATAATACTCCCTTCGTTTTTAAATTGTTATTACCGTTGAATTTTTTAATTAACTTTGACTATTCGTCTTATTTAAATTATTTTTTAAAATATTATATATATTATCATAGTTTGTTTTATTATTAAAGGAAATTAAAACATAACTTAAATTTTTTTATATTTGAAATAATATTTTTCAATAGTAAACCGAGTTGTAGCTGTGTAGTTTGACACAAGAAAGAGCCACTCGGATGACCTGGACGGTAACCACATCGAACAGTACCCACTCAGTAATGTTTCTTTAGTGGTTTTGAGTTGTAAGTCAGTATCAGCTGTCGGAGTGAATTCTTGTTGTCAATAGTAGAGGCAATGCAATTAAATTCCAAAGACTGCATGCTGTTATGCAGACTGGCCTATTGATTTATCACCGTATCCGGACATCCATATGGGGTTTGCAGGTTCAACCGACGAATTCACTGAATTGAATCCGATAAAGTCTTGGAAGTTTATCACGCTCGATGATGATGATAGTGGAGGAGGATCTGTTAGAAAGGTGGGTTGGTTCCTGCATATTTCATTATTATTATGTGCTCGTGCCGTATTTTCAATTCGTGTACAGAGACCGAAGCAGCAAAAAGATTAAGAGGAGTTTTACGGTCCAAAATACTGACTGGTTTGATCTAATGGTATAGATTTTCTAATCTAAAATCATAACTACTGATAAGTAGTTTATCAATTTGAGGATAATATCGAGAATAATAAGAGTTATAGATTTATAATAATTAGATTCATTATTATAAATAAAGTTATATTAACAATCTAACTAATAACTAATGTTTTATAATTTTTTAATAATAAATTAAGAATATAAATTTATAAATTAATGGTGCAATTATAAAATTATCCTCAAACTACCGGCTAGTAGTTTTTAAAACTAATAGCCAGTATTTTAGACAATAAAACTTCTCAAGATTAAGCCTTACGACAAAATTGAGATGATGAAAAATGCGCCCTACACTGTCTTGTGTGCGTAAGACTTTGCCTGAATTATTTTACAGTAGCAACTTATGACATGTAAGCCATTCTGTTGTTTATGTAGAAAATTTCATAAGCACTTTTCAATGCTGTATACTTCTTATTTAATATCTGCAGCACACTTCCTTATTTTACCTTCTGCACCTATGCGATTTGCGGATTGGGATCCTCGGCAGTCGGGGGCGAGCAGTCGTTAGTTTGGCCCAATGCACTTTCGTTAGTTTGGCCCCTAAACTACGAGTATACGGTCTGTTGCTTTGGTCTGTATTACGTACGTTAGTACTTCAAAGCCATTCACATCGTTTGTCCGCACACGACGGTCAAGAATTAACACAATGCCTCCTTGTTAGAAAAAAAAGTAAACGCAATGTCATATGTTATGAGTATTTTTTTATATAAAGAATATTATGAATGTGTTAGTTTTTTTTCTAAATTTTAGTGTTATCACATCAATTTTTAAATACTAAATACTTGATTAAATATAAACTAAATATAAAACTGATTACACAATTAATTTATAAGACGAATCTATTAAATTTAATTATGTCATTATAAGAAGATGTTTACTATAGCATCACATTATTTAAATATGACATAATCAGTTATTACAGGTAGGTTATGTATTGAGTTTTATCAGTATTCTGTATTTAGTACTTCTATTTAACATCCTAATATTCGATGGAACAGATCTAAAAATTAGAGGGCAGAAAATAAACACATCCCATATCAAAATCTCATAGGTATTTTTTTTCTTGTGCTACTCAATTTGGTTTCGGTTAGGCACATATGAGCACTGTTATTATAAAGTATTTTATTATTAAATATAATTTAAATATGATTTATTTGTTGTTATAATTTTAAATTTATTTTAATGAAACAAATAGTTAAATGTGATGTCTGAGAGTCTTATATTTTAGACATGGAGGAAACTCAATTTCATCGATTTGAACATATATATACTGTACTAAACAAAGAGAACACAGATCGATGCACCGGTCGTATGTAGCTTTTCGGCCAAACCAACGAGGGTGCATTGGGACCCGTCGGATCCCTTGAACAGGAATGGACGGCGAACAGTGCGACTGCTAGCTCCTGACTGCTCGTCCCCGACTGCCGAGGATCCTGATCCGCGATTTGCATCCTGTGTCCGGAGAAGATCTCAATGATTGCCAGGTTAACACCCTGTGATGGGATCGAGATTTGACCGCTGTGCAGTTTTGTATTATGTCTTCAGAGCACACTATGTTTTTTTTTTTTTGAGGGATTCAGGGCATACTATGTTATAACGAAGAACTCTAGTATAATGTAACTCAGTGAGGCCCATTGGAGTACGCCCGCCCAGCAAACCACGGGCCTTTGGACTTGGTGAAATTTTTTTTTCCTGATTCTTTGTTGAAACAATTCGAGGGATGTGTAGTTGGAGCCTTGGAGGTTGGAGCTCTGTTGCTCGGGCTCATGTGGCGTCAAACGAAACGAGTGGCACAGCACTCTCACCATAAGCATCATACTCTCACGATAAGCATCACTGGCAGGAACAACACCGAACGAAAAGACGAGAGTTGCTGTTCATGGCTACTTTCTAAAAGTTTTACTCTTTATTCTTTGGATCGGTTCCAAGCTTTACTCCGAAGCCGTAGGTAGTAACACTGCAAAAGGTTTTACTCTCTATTCTTTGGATCGCAGATGACCAACCTTTGTTTCAGTGTTTGAGAGAAGCTGACCTCCACTTCGTGTGTCATCTCCGCCACAAAACCCTACCCACAAAACCCTACCTAATCTTCCTAAGGCCTTGTTTAGATACTAAACAATACATTTCAATCTATATGGATTAAGAGGAATTGAAAGGGAAATCAGTTTATTTTTCACCTCAATCTACTCCAATTCATATGGATTCAGTGTATCCAAACAAAGCTTAAGTGTGCGCTTACTGATCTCAGGTGACGTGTGTGCCAGTGTGCGCACTGCGCCAAATGGGTTGCTAAGCACTTTCTGTATTCAATCATATTAGTGCTTTGTATGCTCTGCAGAGCGTTGTGAACTAAGGTCGTAAGGAACGCGAAGGACCGCCGCCGGTGCAGTTTCATCCAACCGTAAACTGAAAGTCTCCATCTGAAACCAAAAGGCGGTAGCGCTGTAAGTATAGTAATTCTGAATTATAGGAGCAACGCGTTGCGTCACAAGGTTGGCGGCATCCTGTCGATCTGTCCGGTTTTAAAACATTTGCAGCTGGTATGCCAAGAGTGGAATGACAGCAGCGGTTAGGACACCCGAGTGTTTTGTTTGGTTACGCTTTATAAGCAATTGCAGTTGCAGCCCAATTTCTTTTGAAACAGTTGTTCACTGCAGATAAGAGTGGAGCAGCCCGCCCATCGTAGCCACGACCAGGACTACACTTTATCCAATTCAAGTGGAGTAGCATGACGGTGTGAACTCCGAAAATACCAGTACCTTTTCCCGTTTCAACCACTCGTGCCGGGTCGACCATCGATAGGCGAGGCATGTGTTGGTCCAAAATCTGAAGCCAGATCTGACCCGTGCGTTGCTGCCACGGGCACGTGATGTTCCCAACGACCGCGACACCAACGGGGTGACACCTGGACGGCACGGGCCACCGGTGACCATCATCTTCATCTGTCTGCCGTTGCCTCTGCAGGGAGGCCAAGCCGAGTAACGCGGCGCGTCTCTGACGCCCTGGACCCACCCACGCCTTTCTTTTCTTACCGTCGAAACAGGCGACGCACGGCATGTGGCGGAGAACGTTGGTTGGGGCTTGTGGCCACAGATCACCATGGCGTCGCTGTCAGCACAGCGAGGGCAAATACGAAATGGTGGTGGATCGCCTTGCTGTTGCTGTCGAGTCGGCACAGGTGTCACGCACCGGTTTCTGGAGTCCGGACTTGACGTGGCATAAAGCGCACGGCTTGGGGGTCACCGGAAAGCTCAGTCCGATGCGCTTTATTTCTATCTATCCCGTAATCCATCCGAGCAGGCTCAGCAGGGGGCACGATCGGCCTGAATTTTAGAAGCCAAGCAAGCCACGTTCCCTTGCGGGAAAGCACCACCAGTGACGTGAAAGAGTAACCGGATAGGATCGGTCTCATCAGGGAGAGATCTGAAGTAATCCACCAGATATTTTCAGTACTACTAGTGCAAAGTCAAGAACCAAGATATTTTTTTTCTGGTTAACGAACCTAGCGCGCTCATGGTATGGTATTGGTATCCGACGAATATCCATCCCACTTTGATCGAAATTTTGGACAAGTTCAGATACTAGTAGCTTTCTTTCGTGGAGCCAATAACATGGTTTCAGACTTTCAGGTTTCAACGCACGTATCCAGAAACCAACAGTGTTCAAGATACGGCGCGGAGTTGCCGGAGGGGGTACGATACCAACCTCTCCATTTCGTGCAACCCCACGACAGCGCATGGCTTTTACTCCTGGTCTTGGATAACACAGCATAATTGAGCGGTGGCATCGCCCGCTGCCACACCACATGCAAGCCAGCCCGCGGAGCAGCCACGGCCACAAGAATCGAGCGGCGCCCAGGAACGCCCCGCCCCCGGAGCGGATTATTCCCATTCATTTATTTCATTCGTCCGGCGAGCACGGGAAAAAGCGCAAAAAGCGCGCACGCAAGCGCCAGGTGAAGAAAAATCCTGGTCCGACGTGGCGCCCTGGCCCCGTTGCCCTTTTTTCCTTTTTCCCCGCCCCTTCTCGCCCTCTCCTCAGTCGTCACACGCACGGCCGCCTTCATTTCCTTGTTCGTTGCCCGCGCCTCCCACCGCTCTCTCCGCTTCCTGCGACAGGAAGAGGCGGCGTTTCTTGCCTTCTCCTTCTGCTGCTGCTTCGTTGGCGCTAACGGTGAGGAGTAGTCCATGAGCTGAGTTGCAGCCGTGCGATATTCAGAAGCTTTGAGATGGCTCGTTTTCAGGTAATTGGTGATTCTTTCTTCAGCTCTGGTTGTTCTGGATCCGTTCTGGAGTTTCGAAGCTTTTTCTTCTCGGCAAAAATTTTGATTTTTTGTAGTTGAGAAAAAAAAAATCTAGGCAGGAAAGTGATCTCGTTCTCAAAAAATCTGTGCTCAACCGAATTTCGTTCTGTTACTGTAGGAATTCGAGGCGAGGAAGGATCAGAGAACTGCTGCTGGTGATGACGATCACCTCATGAATCCTCTAAACTCCGGTGTTGTGAACTTGCCGGCCGAAGAACGGGTGCCAAAGGTACGGTACTGTCTTGCAAAGCGAGCACAGCTCCTCGGGGGGGGGGGGGGGGGGGGGGGGGAAGAAGTCATTTTCTTGAATTATAAGATCCTTTTTTTTTCAATTGAATTTAAGATCTCTCCGTTCACTATCTTGGTTAATTTTACGTTCAGGCCCGCAAGCCTTACACGATATCCAAGCAAAGGGAGAAATGGACAGAGGATGAGCACAAGCTGTTCCTCGAATCCCTGCAGCTCCATGGCCGCGCTTGGCGACGTATACAAGGTACGTGCCTCTGCAATATGCTTTACCTGCTTAATCTCAAAAAGAAAAAGAAAAAAAAAGATGCTTGTCTGAAGCATATCGCCTTGTGTATGGCCCATCTGCAGTATAACAGTAAGCAGGCCTTACCTGATGATTACTGGTTTCACAATTTTCAGAGCACATAGGCAGCAAGACTGCCGTGCAAATCAGAAGCCACGCTCAGAAATTCTTCTCCAAGGTTTCATTGCCTTTCCTCGTGTACAAAACACAAACACCCCATCTGACTTGAAAATTCCATGGGTTGTGTTGCTTGCAAGCTGGTGTAAGTCGCTCAACCATGGACAGCAGATGCTATCCATGCCGTGCCAAATCCAATGTTTCTGATTGCCTTTTGTGTTGCATCCTGCAGGTCACACGAGAATCCTCTGCTGATGGCAACGGCGTAGCTGCTGCACTACAAATTCGGATTCCTCCGCCACGGCCAAAGAGGAAGCCGACACACCCATACCCACGCAAACTGGGTAACTCACCCGGCAAGGATGCCCTTGTACTCAGGCAGCTTGATAAGCCTGAATTGCAGCTGCAGTCCTTGTATGAGCAGGAGAATGTCTCGCCAAAATCTGTGTTAACAGGATCTGAGACTCTGGCCAGTGACAGCATAAGATCACCGGCATCATCGGTTGATGTCAAGGAGAGCTGCCACGCACCAAGAATAGCAGCTGTCGAGGTAGCCACACAACTGCCACCTTACAAGGTATATTTTTGCAGACATAATATCTTGCGAGCATGTGGTCCTTTTGATCTTTAAGGAATATCCAAGTAGCTGAAGTCAACAATTCTTCATGATATCAATGCATAATTCATTGACATCATTTCAAATCATTTTTGTTAACATGGAATTGAAAATTTTGGCTGTGTAACTCTGATGCATCATTCGTGAACATCATCTGAGAGCACATTATCTGAATTCAGAGTTCTGACTGAAAACTTAAACATGCTTCAGGTTGCCAATAGTGATACAGTTTCCAACCATGAGGCTTGTGGGATATCTGAAAGTCCTGTCCTTAGGCTATTTGGCAAGAGAGTTATGGTAAATGATCTGCATCACCAACCAAAATCCAAGACTGAGAATCAACAAAACGCAGCAGACATGGAATTGGATGGATCAGCTGAGACACCAACTAGTGGAACTAGGAAGTTGTCTTCTCATAGTGCAGCAGAAGCGAACACAATGAGCTCGTGGCCGACTGATACAAATCAATTTATGTACTACCTTCCTCGAGGGAAGGTTCTCTTTGTGCCTTCGGATTGCCAGTTTTTCAGCTACAATAATGGAAGCATAGCTTGCAGCGTGTTGAACCCACAGGCAAAGCAGCAGCACCAACACCTACCATCTCAAGCTGCAGATTGCAGATTCCCGAGTGGGGAAGGATCTTGCTCGGAGTCAATCACAACCTCCAGTAGCATGCCTGGAACACCAACTCAGAATCCAAATTCTGTAGAATCTATGCAAGTAACAAACAACAAAGAAGACGAAGTAATACTTGTTCCTGGTTCAAGAAAATGTGTGAATCAAACTTCAGACTGCCTTCGAGGTTTTGTGCCATACAAGAAGTGCACAGCTGAAAGTGGGATAGTACAGTTCAAGACGCCTGGTGAGGAAGCTGATAGAGAGATGACAAGGCTGTGCTTGTAATTTTCGGGGTCCCCACTGCTGATCTGGGTGTTTTGCTCATGTTGTTTGTATACACATGACTAGTACTAATGTTTTGCAGGAAGAAAGTTCTGCTATTACTTATTAGTTGCAGATTGAAACCACTGAAGCAGCCTTCCACAAATGGACAGGCAGATGTGGTTCTTGTCTGCTCATGTATAGCTCAAGGCTTATGCCTCCATTTTTCCTCTTTGCGTGTTTGTAATTTTCCACCACAGCAGGAGGTTCAGAGGTCAATGCTTGCCACACCGTAGGTTGTAGCAGGAGACTGCTGTATTTATGTAAATTATGAATGTTATTTTGAGGCAATATGGACTTCATAGGAACACTCATAAAGTGGAGCCCAGTTCTGCACACTACAATATATGCATAGTGTTTTTTACTTACACAAATTTTGACTTGTGATTGTGAAGAGTTTACATGAGAGATGAGACCAACTATCTTTTTCAGTCTTCCTTTATTGTGTAAGAATGGATTGGATGGAATGGCATAGTGTACCAGCACATCTCAACTGGGACTAGACCAGTAGACTGAAATCAACAATCAAAGTTTCTGAATATTGTTTGGTGCCTTAGAAATCGTACTATGGTATTGGTATCATTGCATCATTGCTGGAAAAGAAAAATAGATTTGTCATTGCATCACCTGAGACTGAGAAGTCATGCTACAGAAATGTACACTGAATTGCTTTCGCACACTGGTTTATCTATTCTTGGAAAACGAACCTTTGCCAGGTTTGTGTATGATTGTGAAGGAAAATGGACGGAAAATTCACTCGGAGATAATTCAGTACAGTCTAGATGTCTAGAACAATGCTTCAGAGACCAGACCTTCGTTTTGCAACCTGGACAAAGATCACCCTACCATCCAGGTACTGCATATGATACAGAGAATTCGATATGTTAGCAAATGAGCTGTTGCAAGCCTTAAAAGTCGTTGGCAGACACCAGATCGACAGATAACAAGAAGGATTAGAACATGTCGTTTTTACCTTCCCGTGCATTCCTTCTATGGCGGCCTTGGCTTCCTCCTCGTCGGCGTAGGACAGGAACGCGAAGCCTCTCGGCAGCTTCGCCACTCTATCCATCACGAGATGAACTGCGGCAACACATAGCAGAAACCAAATCTGAAATATTCAGAATCAAAGCGTGTGCAGATTCATCATCAGATTCACATTACTATCTCCCGGGTTATCTTATCAGTACCTTCGGTGAGCTCGCCGAACTTCTCGAACGCGTTCCGGAGGCTGTCATCGGTTGTACGAAACGAGAGCCCTGATCGAGGAGGGAACGAAGAAAATAGTGCTTTAAGATTTGTGGTCTAGATTGAACCCCTAATCTAAGCAAGCGGGCGCGATTAGATGAGGTGCCTACCGCTGACATACAGCCTGGTGGCGGCGCCATGGGAGGCACTCGGCGGCCGGACGCAGGCGATGGCGGTTCGCAGACGCTGCCAGTTGCGGACTCCGCCGGAGGGCGAGGAGGCCGGTCGAAGCGCGTGTGAGGGGGAGCAAGCGGAGGAGTGGTACGACGCGAGATTGGCGCCGATACATCTGGAAGCAGCGGTGGCGGTGTTGAAGGCGGCGTGAGCGCTCGCCATTTGTGGTGGTGCGACTGGATTATTTTGGGTTTCTAGCCAATGGCCTGAATTTTTTGGATTGGATGTGTCCATCAACTTATAAAATTCCATCAGCATTTCAGAAGTTACAGTTACAGCATTCCCTTAAAGGAGTGTTAGCTAGTACTGGTAACATTCTACTTTCTATAAGGAATTCAGATCAGTGCTATTTTTTTTTTCACCAGGTCTCATCAACAGGGCTTGAATCAGGAAAAGGGCCAGTCAGCTCTTATCCGTCTCAAAATTGTATGTACACTCATATCTACCTGTCCTATTGCTGCTGCTGCCGTTTATTCTTGTTAGTCCAACTACACTCATATCACAGTTCCTTGTAGTTCAAGAGGTAATGCTGGAGTTGTGTAATGCTGCATTTTCCATTACCCTGCTTCTGTTCTCTTCCCACCAGTGTTGTGCGTCCTTCTCACCAAAATGCTTCCGACTGCACACCAAATTACGCATTAGTTAGGTTACTTCAAACGTAAAAGAAAAAAATAAATACAGAACCAATAAAGGCATCCCTAGGATTCACCTGAATCTTACTCGTCTTAATTCTTTCCTTCCGCAGGGTGATACAGCAAACGTGACATAAACTCCACGCTCAATTTGCTCAACCACACTTGTGGATGTGACTGAAGCAGCAGGGGAACCCACTTCTGTGATATAACCATCACTTGCAATTGTTCTTGCACCATTCTGATGACTCCATGATCCATCTACTGGCACAGCAAGATTTGATGCTGCTTTGTATTCCTTGTCTATTTGGTTGCTGCTGTGGTGATTTTGTATATTGATGAGTTCACTGAATTTGAATGTGGCAAGTTTCTGGTTGGGATTGGAATAGTGTTGCGAATCCTCTCTGCTGCTATCAGGTGTGATTTTGTAGTTATCTAATTGCTGATTAAGCAGAAGTTTCTCTGACAAGGCATTGCACTGCACAATTTACAAGAAAAAAAGGGTCAAAACATGTCACATATAGCCGTCTGTTCCAAATAAATCAATAAGTCGCCCCAATCAACAGAAGGGCATGCATTACTTTTTTTTTTACGTGAATAGGGCATGCATTACTTTGTTCCTTCATTAATGAAACAACGTATTAAAAGTGCTCTGCAATGTATTATAAATTCATACCTGACTGGTTAGAACCTTTATAATATCTTTGGCAGCTTTGCACTTAGCAGCCTCATCCCTGACAATTAGCCATGTCTCATCAAGTTTTTGTTTGTACAGTTGAACCTGATGATCTCTTTGCTGGCATTGCTCCGCAAGAAGGGACACCTGTTTGAACAACAAGAATATTATCTTCTTTGGTTCTCAACCAGGGGAATACTAATTTCTTACCAATGATCACTGAATTACCTGTGACCGAAGCTGATTTACTTCTTCTACGAGTATGGTCTCAGTCATATTCAATTTTTCTCTCTGGCTATCACAAGAATGTTGCAAAGAGCTGGCATACTTTAGCGGTCCAGCGGCATGCATTCTCTGAGATATAGAAATACCACACATACGATTCTTTGACAATGCCTGATATCTAAAACTGCCTTGTGCAGATATAAATCGAGAAGGGCACTCAACTTGCCCCCATCTCTGAGATTTTACATGAATTGGAGTGGTGGAGTCCTCATTCCTCTGATAGGAACCTTGTGCGAAAACCTTCTTTTCACTAGATATCGTTGTATCCTTGAATATACGTGAAAGCCTAGGTGTGTATGCCCTTGCAATTTCTGTTCTCGGCATATCTCCTTTGCCAGTTTTCAGTTCTGATTGTACCTTGCCAGAATCGACACCTTTCTGTAGCTGACTAAAACACACATCACATACACGATACCTTCTGTTCTTGTCAGGTGCAAGCGCTGCCTTTGCGACCTTGTTACTGCTGCAGGAATTGCAGAACATGGAACCACAGTTGTAACAGTTGTGCCTTTTTCTGGTAAAGCCAAAAGCCATCTTACAACCGCTGCATACAGATAAGTCATTTCTTGATATTGCCTTATGCAAACAGACTGCAGAAGTGAAATTGTAACCACAAGATATGCTTTCCACATGCCTACCTTCTAATGCCTCTACTAAAGTTGGTGAGCTCCTGTTATTGTAGTCACCTAGACCGAGTTGTCCTTCTGTGCCTTTACCCCATGTAAACACTTTCCCATTTGCTGTCAGCACGGCCACATGGGAGGAACCTGATGATATCTGTCTAACAATTTCGGTCTTAAGCAGTCCTTGAACAGAACAAACATATTTACCATCTGTTTGAGGATTCCCTAATTGCCCATGTGTAGAATTTCCAATAGTATATACCACACCATTAATAGTAAGTGCAACAGTAAGTGCCGATCCGCAAGTTACCTGAACAAAATCATAATCCTTGAGTGAATCAACACATGTTGGTACAAGCTTCGCCTTCTTATCGGCATGACCAAGCTTTCCCCTATCTGCATCGCCCCATGTGAACAGCTTGCTTGGATTATTGCTCTTGAAGCTTCTGGCTACTTCCACAATGGCAGCTGTGTGCCAGGGCCCACATGCCACACATTTTACTCTTAGCCCTTTCAAGGAATCTACTTCTTTTGGTCCAGCAATTGCTTGTGTATCTCCATGACCTAGAACACCAAATGTTCCATCCCCATATGTGAATAGCTGACCAGAGGATGTGATGATAGCTGTGTGCCATGGACCACAAGCAACATTCGACACAGATATGCCGTCCATTGGACTGAACAGTTTGTGCGGCAACCACTGGTTCCTCACGTAGCAGTCATTTAACAAACCCAAGCTATGAGCTCCTTCACCCCATTCAAAAAGTTCACCAGAAACCATGACAGCACATGTGTGCTTTGATCCATATGCCACAGACTTCACATGGAAAGAGGCAAGAGCCTCGACGATTCTGGGTCGTGAGGCACTGATATTTTCTTGATGGCCAATTCTACCATTTCCCTCATTGCCCCAGGAGTACACCTCCCCTTTCTTAGTGATTATTGCTGCATGATTCTCACCGCAAACAATGCTTTGTACATCAATCATATTGGTTGAGTCCACTAGCTTTGGAAGGGCTTTTGAGGGATCTTTATAGTCCAACACATTGCCAACAATATCACCCCAGAAAAATACATCCTTCAAGGAATCTAATCTACATGCTGCACGGGGTCCCTCAAATGTTTTCAGTTTAGGTGTTATAGTAATTTGATGTGCCTTGTCTTTGTTAGCGATTATAGTATCCTTCAAAGCATGTATTTCTGGATTTGAAATCTTGCCTGTAAGCTTCTCCATATAGATATCTATGTCAGACATTGTCCGCTGTCTTGAGTAAAACAATGCTCCTGAACTATCAACATTACCCCCATAAAGTTTTCCTTGCATCTTCTTAGCACTATTGTGTGATGGATATACCTTAACAAGAAATGCATTATAAGAATAATTAGAACCCCAAAAGACAATAATTTGCTACATGAAGATTTGAAAGATAAAAAAATGTCGAAGTGTATGATATAACTCCTAGATTGTAGAACTAACCTGTATGTGCCTGGGTGTGCCATACATGGCAGGTGACCTGGTCTTTCGCTGAATATAGCTGTGGGGAGTGTTTGCACAACTGTTTACCTGTCTGCTGCTCCTCGAACCAACCGATGAACATGGGCTACAAGGAGCTGATATTAAAGCCCTCAACCCAAGATACCAGTATTCAGCTTGATCTCTGTCGCTGCAGATCTGGGTCAAGATGATTTTCAAAAGATATGATACCAGTAAGAAAAAACTGACAATGCGAGCCAATAAACTGAGCTGGTATAAGATTTAGTGACGCAAATACCAAATCAAGTGAGCACTCTCCATCGTTGTATATAAGTGACAAGGATTGGGATTCCTTCTCTTGCCTACGCTGACGCAGAAAGTTTATCTGTAAAATTCTGAATTTCTTAGAGATAGTTGTGCCACGTGAGGAGTATGTAACACATATTTTGTTTTACTCAGGACCCAAAAAAAAAACCGTACAGTCTTTTGTCCAAGGACCACTGCTGATACAGTGTTTAAGTTCAGATGCTTTTCCCTTCCTTTTGAGTACCATATTAACAATTTCTCGTCCTGCAAGGAGAAGAAAAATGCTTTCTCATGAAAAAAGAAAGAATTTGATAGAGACAAGGCGACATAAATATACTGCAATAACCTTCGTGGTTTCACAGTTATATGTCACAACAGTAATCTGTCTATAGGAGGAAAAAAACAGCATTTGGCCGTTTTTTCCTTCTAATTCTCGCATAGTAAAGGAAATAGTGATTTGACAATACTTTTAATGACTTGCTAATTTTTTTCTTCCTGGTGACAAATGTAAGTACCTGTGTGGACAGTGGAGACCCGAGTTTTCAAAACAATTCAACCGCGTTTTGGATAATAACAAATACAGAAACAGTTTATTAAGTTGAGACTATGATCTTTGCAGTTGTGGAGGCATGGGAAACGTTGAACTGCACGTTTTACAGGATCTCCGGTTGCTTCAAAATGATTCTGTCAACCATTTCCAAATTTGCCTCTGTGTGTATGTGTTTGCGATTCTCTCTACGGCAGGGCATATTAGCATTTTCCATAGTACAAAGAAAACATATTTCACGGTGTCATGAGGTGCCCCACAGCTTCAGAATACTACTCCGTAGCATCTGCTATAAAAAGCCCGCCTTTTCACCAGGAAGTGAACCATGAATAACAAGGGCGTATGCATATCTACAGTGACTAGAATTACTCACAGATGACAGTCTGAAAGTGCAGAATTTGGGCTTCCCTCTCTTGCCACATTTGAGGAGATGCGCGCCCTTCTTCATAGCAATAATGGCCTGAATGAAGCAATGCAGCAGTCAAAAGACAGTCTGAAAAAGGACCGCCCCTAACGTAGCATTTGAGTTTTCCCCTAAAGAAAACCCGTTGGAGCAGTCGAAGAGCTGAAGTTAGTGAATTTCATTTCCCCCAAAAATGCACCGATTAAAACCTCAGAAAACGATTCGAATAGGATGAAAGTTTTTCGTCACACTCACTCGTCCTTCCAGCCAACTGAATGCGAGGGCGGATTCCAAGAAATGGGATCAAAGGTACTCTCAGGAGGCTCGAACTGGGCAAGAGGAAGAGAAGATATTCTTTTACTCACCTGCTCCACGCCTCTAGTTGGCATCCTCCCATCGAAGTTCCCCGCCATTGCAGGCGAAAGAAAGAGATAGTTTCAGGGCAAACAAGCAGAATGTTTCAACTCCTTGGAGCAACTAGAACCGCTCCTTTTGTTTGCAAAGCCAAAGATGAAGTGAAACGACTGAAAGAAAAGTGAAAAAAGGAAAGAAAAATAAAGGAGAGAGGTGTCTCTTGCAAGTGAGCGGCAAGCCTGAAGCAGCTCAGAGAGCAGGTGGAAAAAGCAAACAGGCGTCTGTGTCACCTGTGCTCGGTTAAAGGGGGAACAGGGACGGAGCGCAGGCGCCGGCCGCTGGGGCCTGGTTTCTCTGCTGCTCGCGCGCACACGCGGACAGACGGAGCAGAGACAAGGAGGAGAAGGCGCACAGTGTGTGTTCTCTGACTATTACTCCATTGATTATTGCGTAGATTGGCTACCAAACAATATTTATACCTATGCGTTCTTCGGTTGGTGTGTAGAGAACTGTAGCAGTACGCGAGCCGGTACCAATAAAAAATGCATGTATTGCTTGTCCTTCACCTCTCAAGTCTTGGATTTCACTCGCGTCAGCTTCCGGCCTCTTTCATTTGAAAATGTGTGTATAGTAGGTGCGGCAAGTGAAGGCTACGGCAATAATGGTGTCCAAGAACCCGATACGTACTGTAGGAGGCAATAGTTTTTTGGTCTCCAATGTCTCACGAGTTCCATGTCGTAGAGGCGACTACAGCGCGTCAGACTACGAAGCATGTGTACGCAGGCCGGCATTGGGCAGCGAAAACGAGCATGAAGGGTTGGCGTATTTAACGGTTAACACTCCATGCTCTATCATTTGGAGTACAGCAGTAGTTTTTTAGTGTCTGTGTGGGCACTATGTATGTTGGCACCCAATATTATTGTACAAGTGATTCTGAACCTGTTATAGGGCAATTCAGCATCTAGTTTAACAGAGATGAACCACATTTACTTTAATTTCCTCTCCTGGAGTCTACAGAGAAGGGGATAATCTTGGCACGGAGAATACTTTCTCATGAGGATCTTAAGTACAGGAGCAATTGAAGAAAGAGGTTGGACGGCGCACGGCGGTGGCTCGTCATGTGTCGAACATAAAGCCGTTTTGGTTGGCGGCGGTAAAACAAGCATCCACGCACGCTTGCTTGGATACTGCAGCTGAAAGGACGCGAGCGGAGGCGGCAGCATGATGCCCGTGGGGGAAAAGGCGAAAAGGTCCGGCGGGCAGTAGCATGCCTGCGTTTAGTACGATGTACTACCGCCCCACCCCCCCAAGCAAATCCGCTTCCGGCGTAGCGAAACGCACGACACCGCTTTCGCCGTTCTCCTGTGAACCAAACTATCGACCGCTTTGGCCATCCGCTCGAAGTTGTCCTTCCATTCACAAATCTTCATATATACTCTCGATGCCACAGATCTTATCCACGAAGTTATATTGTTCCAATCATGCGCATCAGCAAGTTAAGTACTGGATGGCATGTGCAAGGAGGGAGAATGTGAAAAAAAAGAGAGAGAAAAACAGGAGACCAGATGCAGGTCAGAAGTCACCCCGGCCCATGTGAGGCCGTATCCGTAGCAGTTGAAGAACATTTTCATTCCCGGGCAAGTTGCATCTGCTTCGGAAGAATCCTGCTTAAATTAGCGAGCGGGCGTCGAAGCCTCTCGGCTCTGAACCGCAGCAGCGGCATGTACATTGGTGCGGTTGGTTTGTCCTACTCCATAGCCATGTGCCACGATTCTGTAGCATAGCAGTGTAGTAGGAGTATCCTCTTCGAGCAAACCACGAAGAGCACTCCGCCCACCACGGCTCGGTGCTGAGTTCGTCCTGTACGTGTACGGTGTTGTAGAATCCAGGTACTACCGCGCGTTACGTACTAGTACTACCGTACCTAGCTACTCGGTCACGATCAGAGTCGTTCCAGTTCAGGGCTCGCCTTTGGCTTTCGTCAGGCTTGGGATTTTCGTTGTGGTGTCGTCTCGGTCGATTCTGCGTGTCGTCTCTCGTGGGCAGACAATGAGATAGCGTAGCGAGGTCAGTGATGAGTGCTCAAGGCACTGCACTGCACATTGTCTGCCGCAGCGGGGAGCAACCAACAGCTGACCTCTTCCAATTCAATATTCATCCAGCTGGGAAGCAAACTGCTAAACAAGCTCGGCGCACCATCAGTGGCACGGCAAAAACTCAAGTTACAAATGCTCGCCACCTCCGCGCAAGAGGACCGGGGCCGCGACGCGCACGGTGCCCCTAGCTAGAGCACTAGATCGTCTCTGATTCGCTCGTGCATGCCAAGCGCGTCCATATATGGTTTGTTGGGGCAGCACACACCACCACATGGGGATTGTGATGGAGGAGTTTGGACGTATGCCGTCCACGCGACGCGGCACCAATGCTGGTGCGTGCGTGCACGTCGGTGGACACGCCATGCTGATGCTGGTGCGTTCTCTTCTCTCAGATTCGCCTCGTATCGTCCCGGGATCGCTTCCCTCCTCTCCGGTCATGTGCAAGTTCGAGCACTGTTTTCGCCATGTGGATGCTTTGCACGTTTGGTACATGTACCGGTGCCCCCCGCGTGCTACACGCGTTCCGGTGAGGAAAAAAAAAGGATTGGAATTCCCACTGCAAAACTCGGAGTTCGTCATGTTCTTTAAATAAAATTTGGTGCTCACTATCAAACAAGTGCTTTTGGTGCTAGGCCAAAATTTCGTCACGCTCACGGCTCACCAACAACAAGGACTAATCACGAACAAGAGAAATGCAATCTCAGCCCACGAGCTAGTCATGCTTTCAGACTCTTCTTTGGTCCGGGTGGCTGGCACGCGAAGGTGGCCCAAATCTGACGGCCCAGCCCATAGCAGTCGCGAACCTGGTGCTGTTTGGCTGATTACGCTATAAATTAATTCCGTTAGATCATGTTTGTTTAGGTACATTATGTAATCGAGTCTCACGTAATTGGATACAACACTGTACAAATTTGATATCAGTCCCAATCCTCCGTAATCAGTAAACAAAACAATGATATTGACACGTTCCGTGGTTGTCTTCAACCTCCCGCCTCCCCTCCTAGCTCCCGCTCGACTCAAGCATGCCCTCCATCATATTGGAAGTCAGGCGTGTCATCGGCGGATAACCATCTCTATGTAAGGGTGGTAATGGGCCTAGAATTTTGAACTAGCAAAGTTAAGGATTGGAATCGGGCAAAAAATAAACTATTTTTAAACTTAAATTAGAAAAGAACCCTTCTAGAGCCCGTGGATCGCGGCCCATTATCATCCCTACCTCCATGACCTTTTTCCCTTAACGGCCACAATCCAAACCTTGCCCTCCGCTGCTTCTCTCAATCCTCATGCTCATCTCCGTGCTACGAGCCGTGGATGTGATGGATCTATGGATGACACCATGGATATAGTGGTGACATCCTGGGCTGTGATCTGGATGGGGCCGAGCTCGTCAGCGGCGGCGGCATCATCAAGAGTGAAGCCAATAACGGTTATCACTAAGGCATAGAAAGATCGTTCCTTGTTCTTCTCTTCTATAATGGCTTCTTCAATGTTATGAGACTTCGGTTATCTGTAAGATTGGCATCTCAATAGGCTCATTTTTAGGTGCGATGGCTGACAAGAATGATGAATTGACTAGCAGTTCGTGTAAACAAAGGATTAATTCTTCTAATTTTGGATCTATTTTTCTACATTAGTATTTTTTTTCTCTCCCGTCAGATGTAGTCTCATTGCAGAGCATTAACCAAACAAAGCCGGGATTAGCTTACACTCCTTCATCTGAATACGTTACTGTTAGCGTTACAAAATCTGAACCAAACTTCGCTTCTCTTCAATCCGCACCATCAACTCAAATCCAACGCCTGTCATCTAATCCCGCGTTTCCCCACTCTCTCCGCCACGTCACCGATCCGCGCCACCACCCTCCTACCGCGTCAGGCCCCTCGGATCTCAATCCAACATCAGAACCCCACCCTCCCACGGATCCACCCAAGGCCACGGCCCGCCCCAACCTCCTCCAAAATTTCGTGTTCCCTCCCAAACCCACCCAATAAATACCCCGTCCACCCCCAAATCCCCAATCATCAAATCCAAATCGTCCTCCACACTTCCTCTTCCTCCCTTCAAATCCCAGGTTTCTCCGAGAAGCGGCGATGTCGGGGCGCGGCAAGGGCGGCAAGGGGCTGGGCAAGGGCGGCGCCAAGCGCCACCGCAAGGTGCTCCGCGACAACATCCAGGGCATCACCAAGCCGGCCATCCGGAGGCTGGCCAGGAGGGGCGGCGTCAAGCGCATCTCCGGACTCATCTACGAGGAGACCCGCGGCGTGCTCAAGATCTTCCTCGAGAACGTCATCCGCGACGCCGTCACCTACACCGAGCACGCACGCCGCAAGACCGTCACCGCCATGGACGTTGTCTACGCGCTCAAGCGCCAGGGACGCACCCTCTACGGGTTCGGCGGCTAGAGGAGGGACCTTCTTCTCGCTGGATTTGCGGTCTGTGCTCTAGGGTAGTGTTGTCTCTACTGTATCGTATGGTGTGTTATGTGATGGATGGTGTTACTCTGTGGGTGTGGTGGTGTTCGAGCTTCTGTAATATCTTTCTACTGCTATCAATGGAAATGTCTCGGTTCTAGCCTCAGTTCCTGTGGCTCAATGCAGATTTGTGTCTTTTTTGGCCTTTCTGTCTCACAAGTTTACACTATTTTGCATCTTAGTCATGTTCCTGTGCCTCAATGCAGAATTGGTTGGTGCCCGTTCTAAAAATGCAATACTGGATGCTTCAGAGATCTGCCTACATTACTCTGCAATGAATCAAGTTCTCGTTGATTCCTACTACAATGATGTTTGTCTTGTATCTCAAAAATCTGATATGGTTAAATAATATTTGCCTCAATGAAGTTTTAGCATGCTGCATTCTGAGTAACTCAGAAGAGGCAATGACGCATCTGCACGAACTGTTGATTAGTTTTCAGATTAGGATTTGTCGTGGTTGGAGCTAATACTGAAGTGGAATAAGCTATGCCTGTCCTATGTTAGTACGTATGTTTCATGTTCCAATTTCTGATTAATTTGTCTGGTTTCTTCGCATTAAGCTGCTTCAGATTTTTGAGCTGAACTTCATACTATATCGTGTGTGCTGAAAAAAAACGAGTACAGATGCTCTGTATAATTCTCCTCCGAACATATACCATAGCACATCCTAGAATTGCAGTGTTGCTCTTGCTTCGATGAAAATCACCACCACGCTGCAATCTGAAACATAGACGCCTGTATTTTCTGCTAACTCTATAAATAACAGTTGCAGACTTCAGCACTTCAAGGTGAATTAGAGGGCAAATAGAATGGATCTGCGATCCATGTCAAATGCTACAAGTACAGAAATGCAGATATATTATCATTTGTTTGCCAGGTAAAACATTGTCATACAATGGAGAATCAAATAAGGCTTTCTATAAACGATACATCATGCCTCTGTAGAACAACTATCAAGGGTACATGAAAAAGCAATTATGAGCATATATCGAGCAACTATATCAAGCTCTGCACTAATTAATCATTTCCTAAAGATATTTCTTGTTCCGCAGAGGAATATACAGCACAATCCAACTCGTAGGATCAGAGCAAAAATGAGAAACTGTAAGCTGGTCGGAAGTACTCCTCTCTACAGCAGAAACTGCTTGCCGGTGTATGTTTTGCCGAAGTCCCAATCCTTGGGCACAACGTTGAAATTGGTCAGCGTCTTGCCATCACTTGAGCTGAGCTCGAATGATAAGGGCTGCCCCCTCATGTCTGAGTTGATGTGCCATATCTGACCCCAGTTGCGGCCCATCGAAAGCCATCCAGACTCTGTTCCTTTGATCTTCACTGATCTGACATCGCCCGCACCGCCAACATTGCTGATTAGGACGGAGAAGAAAAAGTGTTGACCGTTGACTGAAAACCTGACACCACCATCACGAAGGCACTTAACACTGCAAGTAAGCAAGGAAACATGTTAATCTCAGCTCACGAGTTAAACACTGCTGTTGTCCTTATAACAGGTCATTATATTTCTTTTATCCCTTATTTAGCTGTCCTCACAAGTTAAACGCTGCTGCAGTACTACATTTCATATATAGCGCTGAGTGACACAATAGTAGACTCTCGGTGTATATTTGTTACTGTTGAAATACAGTTTGCAGTTAGTGTATGTAATAAGTGGTGCAACTGAAAAGTTGGAATAGCTTGAAGGCACACAGCCCTAAAAACATGAATCAATCAGGAGAGAATATAAACAGCATCACATTATCAATGAGCTATGTCAAACACAATACCAACTCAATTCTGTCAGAAACTATACAAAATGGTGACTGCACACTATACTTTCACAGGCTCAAAAAAATAAAAAAAACACTATACTTTCAATGGCATTGAACACTTCCTGTTTTGATGCATTATAAAAAGATTCTTAAATCTTTTTGAATGGCACCAGGAATGTCAGAGCAGTATTTGACTAATTTACAAATGCGAGAAAGTAGTCCTGAATCTATGTTGCATCAGGAACATAAACATACAAAGAAAAAAGATCTTAATATAATGATATGCAGCTCTCTTGCGTGTTCGAGAAAAAAAAAAGAGTGCAAGCTAAGCAATGGCTGATTAGAGAGTCACTATCCAGTGTTCCGTTTGATGCAGCTTAAGTTAATATAGATATTAAAGTTGTTTTCAGGACACAGAAAAACCTACCAATTGGCATAAATTGTTAAAGCAAACATATGAAATAAGGCCAGGGACAACTACTAGTAGTGTCCTAGTACAATTCATAGGTTCAGGTTGAAGGTCACTGACCACTACTAGCAGTGTCCTAGTACAATTCATAGGTTCTGTCCTCAGGAAGCAACTGATCTGTGTTTTGTTAAATGGCTATGCATTGGTGCTGATGTTGAAACATCTCTTGCGGTCTTGTTGGCTGTCATAAATATAGTCTTGCCATTACTTGGCGGCAACCAACAGAAAACAATATGCCAATTTTCCAGAAGACTGCAGTTTGGATGATTTGATGAAACTAGGAGGCTAGCTCAGACACAAGCAAATATTGTTTTCTGAATTTGGTGTGAACTGTTATAGCCCATTGATTATACACTTAAATAGCCAGTCAAGAAACATAAGACAGAACAAGCCTGCCCTTACTATAAACTTTTACACTTACACTATCAAGCAGCATTTAGGATGACAACCGCTGGCTACTTCATAATCCAACTAAAAAATTGTATGCCCCTGAAGAATCAGAGCACTCAAAATGAAACTCTAATGCATTGCTAGTGGCTGCCATGTAGTTCTGTTGATAGCCCATGCTGCATCGAGCGATTCACAGCCGCTATATTTCTAATACTGACACCTATCAAACATAAACGAGCCAAGAAAAATGATGTAACTATCTGGTCGAAAACTCAAAAAAAAAAAAAGTCGACAATGCTGGGAAAGGGTCCACTTCCACACTCCACAGCGTCTACACTTTCCTCACCAACGGTCACTTGCAATTCAGCTTTTCTTGGTTTCTGCGTTGCTAACCAACACAATTCTAGTTCAACAAGCACTTTCACAGTTTCACACAAAGTGAACAAGAAAAAAAAATTAACCTCAGATCTAGTATCAAAGGATGCAGCAAGAAATGTACATACCGGCGGTACTGGATGGGCATGACACCTGCTTTCCAGAGCGCAATCTTTTCGAATGCCTGGATGGGGAGGAGGAAATGGTGGTTGGGCGGGTTGCAGTGACCGCCGGCGTCGGCCGGGAGGCCGTAGTTGGGGGCGCAGAAGTTGGTGGCCGTGACGATGATGGAGGTGCCGGGGAGACAGTACTTGAGATCCTCCACGCACTTCACCTCGTAGCAGCCGCCGCACGCCGCGCCGCGCTCGAACAGCGCGGAGCTCAGCCCCACCGTCGCCATCCCGTATCCGTGTTTCCCCAGATCTCCGAACCCGCACGCCCCATCTGCACGCCGCAATCGCAGAGCATGATCAGAAACGTCTGAACACATAAAACCTGAAGGTGGGAAGTAATTCTACTGGCATACAATTCTGGTAACCCAACGTGCTGTTTGGGGGGAAATTTCTTTCCAGGGGCATACGAAAAGAGAAATCATTCCGGCGCGCTTCCAGCACGGCTATTGCGAATTAAAGAATTGCAAGGACGGTTCCGTAGAATTTTGGTTGGATGCAGATGACCAGTGAATACATTATTGGGTACAGATGAACAATGATGGGGAAGACGAGCTTTGGTGCGTACCGACGGCGTCCTCGGGGTCGGCGGCGTAGTAGGAGGCCTTAGCGGAGCGCCACTCGGAGAGCGCCGAGGAGCCGAGGGAGGTCTCGTGCTGGTGACCGGCGGCGAGGGCCGGGAGGAGGATGAAGAGAAGGAGGAGGAGGAGCGGCGGGGCCATAGCTCCCGAGCGGTCGCCGGAATGCCTCAGTGGGTGGTGGGAGTGTGAACTGTGAAGTGGGGAGAAACTGTGAGTGATGCTTTTTTGGTCTTTTGCAGCTTCTGGGGTCTTCCTGCTTTTATAGCTTTTGTTTCAATCAAACTATCAAAGGCATTTTTTAGTAGAGATTTTCGTAGTGCTGAACTTTTGCATGTTTGTTTCCCGGAAGAGCTGGGAAGAGAGTTGACGTTGAAAGGAATCAATGGTTGGATGGGAAGAAGAAGAAACTTGATTTATGTATTACCCATGTTTGTGCTTGTATTATTATCGAGGGAGCGAAGGAGCAATTCTTGTAACCTTGGTGTCAGAAAGGCCGAATTGAATAGACGAGCTTGCTTTGCTTATGAGATTGCCTGATGCACCATGAGCAGCAGATCTGAGACATGCTACATGCTCTTCTTTGTTTCTTTTTATTTGTTCACTTTTGTGCGTACACATATTCGACAGAGCATAGCTCATAACTTCAGTTTCAGCTACCGTAAGTTTCGTGTTCACAATTTAATGCACACGCAACAAAGTACTACAGTAATTAACTTGCGACATTACTCTATGGAATGAATAGCAAATTACCACCAAGTCAAATTTGCTCCTACCATATTAGTCATCCACTATGTGGCTTTGGAAAAAAAAAAAAGGTTTTGCTCCTACGATCAATAACAATAAGCGAGTGTCTCAAAAAAAAAAAAAAGCGAGAATGTTTAGCATAGGATGCTGCCAATATAATCTTGAACAATGTGTCCTCGGATAATAGAATCATCTAACCATGTGACAAGCTATTGAGTACTATCCAACTTGATCCTTAATTTTCGATTCATTCCCTCTGCAACCGGTACCGTTTTGAACCAGAGGAGGTACCTGTTGTTAACCACATTTGTAGTTGTTCACCGGGGAAGCTTTCAGTGTTCAACTGGAACATTTGAATCCATGGCCTACCCAATTATAGCACACTGGATGGGGGATACACAAGGCGCCACGGCGCTGGTACGCATGTGAGCGTGGCCACCCACCCTCCGTTGTGTCCCCTTGCGCCCCTGGCTCGGGCTGCGTGGTTGCGGCGAGGCGATTCCCCGTGACGCGCGCATCCAGGGCAACATACACCTGGGACGACGCGACCCCCATTGGCGCTGCTGAATTTGATGCATCCATCGAATTTGGTCGATCCAGGCCGTCCTCTGCTGGGGTCAACCACGGCAAGATCCGGTTCTGTAGGCCAGCAGCAATGGGGATGACGGTATCTCAATGATTTTGCTCAAGGTATTGGTGTGTTCCAGAACCCTCAAGATATTGGCCAACGTGCTTTCCTCATGATTTTGCATTTGGAATGACAGAGTGGACTCAGATTATCTTCCAAGTGCCGGCCGTACGAGCCGAGCGCGGTGGTGCCTGTGATCACCACGAGTCTATGTTTCCGCCGAGAATATATGGGTGTGTTAGTTTTTACCCCTCTAATTTTTAGATCTGTCACATCGAATATTGTGATACTAATTAGGAGTATTAAATATAGTTTACTGATAAAATCTAGTCCATAACCCTCCCTCTAAATGACGAGATAAATCTATTAAAACTAATTAGATCATGATTAGATAATGTGATGCTACAGTAAACATCTCTTAATGATAATTTAATTAAGCTTAATAAATTTGTCACGTTGATGCGCATTCAACTCTGTAATTAGTTCTATATTTAATATATATTTAATAATCATATATAGCATTTTAATGATTGATATGACCTCACTAAAATTTAAACCCAAAGAAACGAACACACTCGGCGGTTGATGAAATGCACCCAGGGCCAGGATGTAATCGGCAGGTTCCACGGAGCAACGTCATTTGCCAAGGTCTTCTCAGGAGGAAACAATGGTAATGTAGGTGAACGAACGTTTTAACACGAAATGAGCGATCGGTGGAGGTAAACTCAGGAGGAAATGGGAGCTGCGTGGGCTATGTCCCGGTTGCCGCTGGAGTCCGTGCAGATCTCGGCAAGCCCAAAGCCCAGCCCAGGGAAGGAAGGCGTCTGCAGACGTAGAGTGTGTTCGTTTTCACCCCTCTGATTTTTAGACCTGTCACATCGAATATTGTGATACTAATTAGGAGTATTAAATATAGATTACTGATAAAACTCAGTGCATAACTCTCCCTCTGAATGACGAGACAAATTTATTAAAACTAATTAGGTTATGATTAGATAATGTGATGATATAGTAAACATCTCTTAATGATAATTTAATTAAACATAATAAATTTGTCATGCTGATACGTATTTAACTCTGTAATTAATTTTATATTTAATATATATTTAATAATCATATATATAACATTTTAATAATTGATATAACATATATGACCTCATTAAAATTTACACGCAAAGAAGTGCCGCGCACGGTGGTGACTGCGAAGAAATGGAAGTTTGCGGAGCAGAACCGAGCGCCGGGGCCCACGACCCGCCAGTTGTTTTGTCGGCTCTCCTTCGCCGTGGGCGGCCTGCATGGCTGGGCTGTGGGCTACTAGTTGGGACCGGGGCTTCTTCTTGTTCACGGAGCCCACGACACTACAGTTTCGGGCCAAATTTGAGCACACATCAACTTATTGAGTATTGACCACGTGGCGTATAATAGTATATTTGACATCCGTGTAGTATAGAATACTAGAAACCACGACATAGGTTACGCTGCGATTAATGGCGAAAATGATGTGCGTTAGGTGGTGCCTACTGTACGAGTCACACCCGGCGCGCCACATCAGCTCCCTGGAGTTTGACGCCGACAAGCGGGCGACTCTGAGCCACGGAGAACGCGGCTGCTGCTCATCCACGGTTGCTCGACTCGAGGCTCCGGCATCGGCCATACTTTTAGCTCGCCATGGGCGGGTCGACGCCGCGCTGATGTGGCACACACGGCTGCCTCTCGACCGACCATTCCGTCCCTCTGTGGGGACGGTGATGATAACTGACAAGCAACTGCCGAATCGTGCTAGATCTGATCCCTTTCATTAAAAGAACTTGGCTGACGTTACGCAGGTGTATTCATCATGTACTAGGAGTACAATGTTCCCTTTTTTTTTGTTTATCATTATCAGTGCAGTGTTCTTAAATATTACAGAATGAATAACAAAAAGCAAAAATTGATCTGAAACGAGTCGAAATATAGTGAAACAAACACTGGCAATGGACAATAACAACCCTTTCTAATACTGTAGTATTTCGACTGGACCAATGGCAAAAATTGGCAAGGAATGGAGGTCAGTTGCTGTGCTGCAAGCCTGAAGAGCCGACCCATCCCCGGCTCCACCGGACGGGGCTGGTCGGCACGCTTGGAATTGGAAGCCCGCCCGAACAGTTCAAGCAGCTGCAGGAGCAGACCCCGACCGCATCTCGCGAAGCCGTGCACGAAACATGTGGAGGCCTTATCCTCTCCCCTCCTTCCTGTCCTGCCCACGTCGCCAAACCCACTCCATTTCCACGCCCGTGGGAAAAGAGAGACAGAAATGGAGTCGACTCACCACTCGCCGTAGAATAGACACTAGATAATACCGCAACTTTTTTTTTCTCGCGCGAGCTGACGCCTCGTTTATCTTCTCCCGCGCCGCGCGCTTCCTCGTCATTCTTATCCTCCACCATCCGCTACCTTTATAGCTCTGCTTCTCTCCCGCATGCCTTGCCACACTGCATCCTGCAACCGTCCGTAGCAAGCGCACAAAACAGTTTGAGCTTACCTTCGTGCTGCATCCGTTCGTTTCGTTCGTCCCTTCCTTCCTTGATTCAGTGTTTGTGATCTGCTTGATCGGGAATGGAGGCCTACATCCTGTTCGCGCGCAGCAAGGAGGCGATCATCAGATGCGAGGAAGAGGAGGATGAGGAGAGCATCGGGTGCCCGTCGTCCGAGTCGTCGGCGTCGGACGAGGTGGAGCTCGCCGACGACGCCAGTTCGTCGGGGTCCACCACGGCCCACTTCGAGATGGCCTCTCTCATGACGCAGCTCCCGATCAAGTACGTACGCTTCGGGCACATTGCTGCTGTTCCGTTCCATCCTTCTGTCTCGAATAACAAAAAAAAAAAATAAAAATCGCGATCTTTGATCTGACGCGCTCGCTGTTCTGTTGGGTGTTGCAGGAGGGGCCTGTCCAAGTTCTTCGACGGCAAGTCGCAGTCGTTCGCGTCGCTGGCGGCGGTCGGCGGCCTCGAGGACCTGCCCAAGCCGCCGCCGGCGAAGCGCCTCAAGACGTCGCGGAGCTGCGGCGTCGGCCTCAAGGACGCGCACCGGGCGCGCCGCTGCCTCTCCAAGAAGGCGCGGCGGCTGTCGTCTTCGCCGGCGCTCGGCTCGGCGCCGAGGAAGCTGGTGATGCGGACGCGGCCGCCGGTGACGGCGGCGGCGGCGCCGACGGCAGTGGTGGCGGGGCAACCTCTGTTATTTGCGTAGAGGATTCGCCGCCGGCAGGCCTGTACTGGAAAATCACGACGTGATGCGTTTTTCCTTCTTTTTTTTTTTCAATTGGCGACTGGCGTGGATCTTGGAGACGAAGTATGGCCAAAGGGAATTTGGCCATGGGTTGTGTGGACACCTCGCATCTGTACATATTTTTGCAAGAGCTAACACGTTACACCGCTAGTTTCTTCTGAACTTTGGTCTGGCTTTATATCAAATCTGTCTGGTTTCAAGAACTTTGTACGTGTGCTAAAACTGTGGAATCTTGATTGCTTTGAAGTTGAGGGAACGTTTGGATGAACACGAGGGCGCGCGAATCTCTGCATCTGGTTGGAGCCTGGCTTCCCTTCTGTTTGTGTAATGAGACTTTGAGATCATGAGTTATGGATGAACCGATGGTAATTTTACTGTTTTCTTCAATTTTGTTTTTGGGGCTGTTTGAGCAGAGTCTTTGGCAAAGAGTAATGGGGAAATCCATCAGAATGCTCCATATCTATCGAGTATAGATTGGTATACATGGATTGAAATCCCGGTCGGAAACCGGCCGGTTTTCATGGATTCCGGGGATCCCGGTCCAGACCGGTTTTATCGGAAGACCGGGATTTCGGTGAATCCCGACCCTAGTTACTGTAGCAATTCAGGATCCCGGCCGAAAAGTCCGAGACCCCGGTCCGGTTTCTCCGGAAAAAAAATCCCGCTACAGTCCGGGATTTCAATCCCTGCTGGTATAGCTTCGAAATAAGGTTGGGTGCGATGAGTATTGAGTAGTGAACTTGAAGGGCACATTCAGTAGTATAATTGACCAAAGTGCTTGCCACTAAACCAGTTCGAGGCGACTAGATAAATCATTATCATCAACTCAATAGAGACCAGTGGAATTTCTGGGTTTTTTTTCAGTCAACTCAATTTTTCCTATTCTAAAAAGAAAAACTCTGTTAAGAAACATGTACACCTCATTCGGTCAGGCGAAGGAAGTTCCAACGCTCTTGTACATGCTGTCTGCAGATAACACCAAGGTTTCACTCAACATTCCAGCTGCATGTTTCATGTTTCTTCCGTCGTTAGCTCCAAGCTTCAACACCGTTCGCTACGACAACATTGGCCGTCGACGCCTGTAAAACGAGTTTCCACAGAAAGCTGTTTATCAGAAGCCAGGTACCGTTCGCTCCGCCGTAGTTGATGCACACGCCACGGCCCGCACGGCGACGGGACCGTGCACGAGGTCGACTTGCCAGTTGCCAAGACTATAGATGCATTCGGTGACGGTGCGTCGCACGGTTGGCTGGACGTGTGGCTGCTGAACCCGGGCCCCGCGGGAGAGCACGTCCAGCTCGCGCGCCGTGCTCCCTGCCCCTGCCCCTGCCCGCTTCATGGACGGAGATGGAGGTGGGAAACGAGTGGAGGACGAGTCGGACCCGAGCAAACCGAAGGATGCGCCGCCGGGAACGTTCAGCACCGTGGGCGGTTTCGGGGTGCCTCGTGACCCATTTACGGTCGCGTCGCCGCTGCGGGACGCCCTGGCGAGCAGATGGTGTTGCCGTTCAGCGCGGGCATCCGCGAGCTGGTTTTGGTGTTGGCCGGCATGGAGCGAGCGAAGTACTGGCCTGGCTTTCGTCACGGAACGGCGATGTTGCCTACTGTCAACGGAGCCATATTTGTTTTCATAAAACTACAGGTTTTATTATAAAACTATAGGTTTAATAAGATGTATCATAAAACTATAGATTTAATGCATCTTTGTATCATAAAAATATAGATTTAACAAGATGTATCATAAAGCTATAGATTTAAGGAATCAATTTATCATAAAACTATACGTTTTAACTTTGTAAAACCTGTAGTTTTACGATTCACACGGACACTAAATATGTAGTATTACGATAACACTTGTTCAATCTATAGTTTTACAATAAAAAGGGAACACTAAATCTGTACTTTTGTGATACAACTTTTTAAATCTGTAGTTTTGTGATAGTTTTACACAACCTCAAAACCTGTAGTTTTGTGAAATTTACTCTTGTTTTGTCAAAACTGATAAACGTTACTCTGCTCAGGCATGCCAACTGGGGTTTCCTGTAGCAGAAGGCAACTTGCTAGCACTTCTGGTATCAGGATATTTTCTTCGTTCTCGCTCTCTCTACACCATTCGACTCAATGGCTCAAATCTGTAGGTCCTTACTAGGCAGGCAACCAAAAAACACAGCCATGTCAGGATATTTTTCTTCCTTCTTGCTCTCTATACACCATTCAACTTCACGCTCCAGGGCTCCACTAACAGGTTCAAACCTCTCTACAACAAGTACACAAGTATACCTGCACCACTCAAGGAGGAGCTACAGAGAGGCATCGGCAGATTACCAAACAACAACCATGAATCCTAGTAGTACCTAGTACCCGCCCAGGCCCAGCGCCTAGCATTCTTTAACCACCATTTCAGCCTTCAATTCTAAAAACATGCGAATTTCTGTACAAAGATCAATATGCAATTTTCATTATATATACAAAGCTATTATTACATTTGGCAACAAAGTGCGCTATGGTACAATACAACAATTCAATAAATCTGTCGTGTGCAGAGTTACCGAATTAGCCATTACACAATTTTTCCAAGAATCTGGAATCAAATCATTACTGGTAGAAAGTGGGTCGGCATCTCTTAGGATACATTTACATAGTCATGTACTTGAGAGCTAATTAAGGTCCGAATCGAGTAACAATAGCATAAAAGCTTCGACAAAAGAGCATTGAGGCAAGCAAATATTTACCTTTTCTTTTTCTTCATTTACAGAGCAGCACTTTTCTCGGATGGCCATCCTTGATGTACTTGGGTGCTGAAGACGGACAGCAAGAACTCCACCAGTCTGACATCTAAGTTTTCTCCTCCATGAAAGTGAAGTTACTTTGGAGCCACTTCACATGAACCTCCAGCCCGGCGTCACGGAGGCTTCTCAGGACGGTCATGTACAACCTTCGGTCCATCTTGGTAACGTTCATGCCTTTCAGCAGTTCGATGAGCTCGTTGAACCGGCTGCATTTGGAGAACACCCCAACCATAAGCCCGGCCATGGTCTTGTCAATCTTCCCTCCGGTCTCCCTGAACTCCTGGAACAATTCCATGCATCGGTCCAGTTCTCCTGCCCGATTGTTCGCGTATATGATGGCCGTATAGCTTATCCGATCAGGCTGGACCTTGCGCCGCATCATCTCCTTCCAGATCTTCTCGGCCTGCTTTGCATTCCCCAGCCTGCCGTGCATGTCAAGGAGGGAGTTGTACACAAAGACGTTAGGCTCGCACCCCTTCTGCTTCATCAGGGCCAGCAGCTTCATGGCCTCTGATGCTCTCCTGATCTTCCCGTACATTGAAATCATGTTACCATAGGCAACCACACACTTGTCGAGGCCTCGATCGATCATCTCGGAGAAGACAGATTCTGCCCTGTCGCTCCGCCCAAGCCGGCAGTACACGTTGATGACCGAGGCGTAGGTCACCTGACCAGGTTCACATCCTATGAAGGCCAGCTTGTCATATGCTCTGATTGCTGGTTTAAGGCCCCTTTTCTTCACAAAGCCATTGATGATCGTGGAGAGGATGCAGTCTGTGACCCTCAGGCCAAGCTGTCTCATGTCCTTGGCAACTTCTATTGTATCTTCCACTGCTCCAGCCTCGACATGCATGATGATCATCTTCAAGAACATGTCTGGATCACCCAGCATCTTGTTCTCCCATGCTTGGCGGTACACCTCTTTCGCTGCCGCCGTCTCTCGGGCATCTGCCAAGGCGCCGATGACTGAAGAGTAGACTGCCGCGTTTGGCGAGAGCCCATCTGCTTCCATCTCTCGCAGACACTGCAAAGCATCGCGGGCTCTTCCTGCCTTTGCCAGCGCGTCACAGATGATGGCATATGCCTCAACACAGGTATCAGAGGGGTACCATTTCTGAGACCTGTATAGCTTGAACAACGAGGCCGCCATGTCCGGCTCGCCCAGCGCTCCGCACGCCTCCATCACGGCGCGGTAGGCGTCGGCGTTCAGCGGCAGGCGGGCCACCCTCGCCTGACCATACACCAGCACCGTCCTCCGGTACATGTGCAGCTTGTTGTACGCCAGCATGGCTGAGCTGAAGGCCATCACCGCAGGGGCTCCCTTCTTCGCTTCAACAACTCCGAGCACTGCTTCCGCGAGACCAAACTTCCTCGCCTTGATGCAGCTGGCGACGAGCCGCGCGCATGTCCGTTTCTCAGGAAGCACGCCATAGGTCCTGAAATCTTCAACCAGCAGCTCCAACGAGTCCCACTGCTTCGCCCTAAGCAGCTGCACGGTCAGCGCGTTCGCTGTCTTCTTCTCCGGCCGGAATTCCGGCTGCAGCAGCGCCCTCCTGTAGCACTCGAAGGCGAGCTGCTCCGTCTGCCGGTCGCTGCAGAGGCCTCGGATGAACTTGTTCGATATGCCCAGCTTCGGAGCAGCTTCCAGGAGCGGAGGCGACACCGTCGTCGTCGGCGCGGCTTGAAACTCATTGGGCAAATTCTTGGGCTCAAGAAGGGGGGAAGCACAGGACCTGGAGCAGTGCAGCACGAAGGATGCGAGCTGCCGCTTGATCGTGCTCACAGAGGTCTGGGATTGGGGCGGTGTTCTTCTCGATGGATGCAGAGGTGGAAGGGATTGCCAATCGGAGTAGCATTTGGCCATTACTCTGGTGGAAGAACTAGAGGCTGGAAATGGAAGAACCTCCATGGTTATGCCCAACGCACCTTATCCCTCATCGAAGATTCCATCGCGCTGTTTTGCACGTACTGCTTTCTCTTGGTTGAATTGGCAGGTATGACCGGATGAGATGTGGCCACGTAGGTCCCCAGAGAAATCTCAAGACATCCATGACGTGGAGGAGCAGTTACCCTGCAAGTGAAAGAAGCAGGATTTTTGGGCAAAATGTGGTGAAATCACGGTCTACTTGGATTCTGGAGGAGAGGACTGGTCCACGTCGCTCAGGACCAGAGGGTAGCCACCAGTAAAACTTGTGAAGCTAAAAAAACAAGCAGGGAGAAAGAGAAAAAAGAGAGGGAAAATCCATAATGTTAGGAGGCAAAATTGGACTGCATGACATAACGAAAGGTACCAACAGTTTTGTCTTCATATGAAACTATCAGTCGTGATGCTTCTCGATGTCTTTTTTCGGAGAACAGCACAAATTGCCGAGAGCCACTAGATCTGGCAACTACCCCCCACAACCAAAGAAAATTGGACATAATATCTTCGTCAGTTTCCAGGTCAATTTTAGGATTTCAAAACTTATAGTACCAATGTAGAAGGAATCCAGTAATTTGAACTGTTAAGCAATGAAATGACCATCATCATAAACGAATCGACAAAGACCACGAAAAGCATTCAGATTCAGAATAGATCATATTTCCTTGGAAAGGTGGTGATCCCATTTCTTCTAAATATTACGAACAAGGGAAGATCAGGCAGCATACATAACTATAGGAAACGATCAAAATATGTGCTAAAGTACATATTTTCTAGTTATAATTGTTTTCAGGGTATGCAGTTCCTATAATTTCCAATTTACTATGGAATAAACTGATGTCCTACTGTTCACGGGGCTCAGAAATTATTTCTTCCAGAGATATTTTCAGTGCTCTCAAGAAATAAGTGCAATATCTGAACCGAAGCAGAATGAGAATAAAATATAACCTTTTTTTTTTCCTTCACCAACCCAGTTCTTATCCAAAATGCATCCATTTTCATTTTTTCTGAATGTCGCATATATAAAACTAAAAAACTAAAACTAAGCTGATGTCCAAGAAGTGGCCATGGCATATCCTTTCACCCCATTAAAAAAATTATCTCACTTCATATTTCCAAAAATAAGTGTATGAATTGGCTGTGGATTAGTTTTTTTCCCCTGTTGCCATGCCTCAAATGCAGTTGGAACTGACAACTAAGTAGAAAACGGAGCAGCATTGCGGCAGGTGAGTTAAGCAATCCCTAATGTTGAGTGTGCAGTTGATGCTGCTAACATCCGTGGATGACACTTGCATATGTGTTAAAGAAACACGGAAAATTCTTTCATCAGCCATAATCAAATGAGGCAGGCAACATAAATGCATGATTAACCAAGGCTCAAAGTATTCAGAAACTAATGGGCTAGCATATATAGAATTATGTAAAGAGACCTCATTCATTTCGTTTTTTCTGTGGCTTCATGATTATTTGTAAACCCTTTATTTTTATACCCATATAATAGAGCCTGGTTAGCTCACATTTGTTTACTAAACCAATATACAGGAATGCTAAGCTTACTAGAACCCTGTGTCACTACTCATCAGTGCATAATAATGATCTTAAGCAGTAAATCCCTAATCAAATTACTATATAAAATTCATCTAAAAACATTACAAAAGAAATCTGCGAGCTGAACTTGCGTCACCTGAACTCGACGTCTGCGGGCTCTCACCGGCAGTCAATTGGGTGAGGCGTGGTCGAGCTGGGCTTGTAACGGGCTGCAGTCAATGCTTTGGGGCCGAAGGACCTCCGCTCGTTTTAATCCCGACCGCAGAATACGAATCCAACGTCGGGTAGCTATCCAGGGGGTGGACGGCACCGGTCGGGAAACGAAACACCGACCGCCCGCTCCTCCGGTCACCGCGGCGACTAAACGCTCCTCCGCGAGGACATGACCTTGGCAGACCCAGCGTTCCCGCACATTCCGCAGCCAATCTTCCACTGTACCCTCGTGAGCTCGAGCGGTGAGGCTGCTCCCTCCGCTGGGACGGGACGGACGGAGGAGCCGCGGAGAAAGAGATCGACGGCCACGGAGAGAGTGGAGACCGGCGCGCGGCGGCCATGGAGCTCTCGCAAATCGCAATCGATCACAAGGATGTCACCTCTCCACTCGTTCCACCAAAACGGCAGCGAGGTCAGATCAGACTGACGGAATCGGCGACGACCGGACCGGGGAGCCTCTGCCTCTGCTGTCACCTGTTTCCAAAGGCCGAAAACGTTATGGCTAATTACCTGCATCTGCGTTACGGGGAACTGGAGGAACGTCCACGGCAATGCGCCTGAACTGAACACCGCGACGAGGATCATTCCATGGAAACAGCGGCCCGCGAGAAGGGCCCGCAGTCAGTGTCCACGGGAGTCGATCCACTAGGGGAGGCTGTGAATAAAACATCGATAAGGACGCGGCGGGCAGCAGCGGAGGTGTGGCGAGGGCAAGGACCCCCGTGGCGGAGGGAGACGGAGAGGAGCCGGTGGGCAAAGAGTAACCAGCAGCCCTCGGCCCTCGCCTCGCCCGCGGCCGCCGCCGTGCCTTGTCCGTGGCCGGCCGCGGAGGACGAGTGAGACTGGATCTGTTCGTTGGGACCTTTTTATGGGCCATTAAAATGTACTCGTGATTATGAAGGACCGTTTGGCCCGTGATGTAGAGACTGAAATAGGCCGGGCCTATACCCATTCCCAAAAAAGGCCCAAAACAAACGGGTTTCTCCTTTCCCTCTCGCCCGGCCCGGCCCTATTAAATTTTGAATTTTGTTCAAACCGTTTTGTCGTTGGGCCCTTTTTATGGGACATTCAAATGTACCTCACGAAAAACGTTTGAGCAAAATTCAAAATTTTGAATCGTAATTTGTCGGGATCGATAAAACGGAAGCGTTGGTAACAGCGATCCATCTTTGCGCCACAGGGTTCTGTTCTTTTTCAAAGCAAAGCAGATCGATGCGTCGCCTGCTTACTCGGCACACGAACTGATGCAGATATCGGAAGCACGCGCGCTGCCGCCTCGTCCTCGATCCACCGCTATTCAACCCACACTAGCTGCTCGCGCGTTGTAGCGGATGTACATAACAATAACAATAATATATATATATATATATATATATATAATTTTTTACCAAGTATTTTAATAATAATTACCATTTAGAAACTTTTATATAATATGAAATAAACGTACATGACAGTGTGTATGTGAGTTACACAAAAATGTGTATCTCCTACTTTCTCTTTTCCCTTGTTTTCCTCCTCTAGTCATCTGAGCATTATTTGCCACATGAGAGCAAGTAATTATACCAATGTGGCATATTTCTTAGTTGTTGATCCTATACTGGTGGTGTCTGATGGATACAGAAAAATATGTTTCAGATTAGCATCAAAACTCAATGCAGGATTCTGTAGTTGGAACTGTGAGTGAAAATTCCAATAAAAAAAATCTGATCCTTTCTTCGTTTTTAGTTAGTATGCCAAAGGAAAAGAAAGGAAATCAGTTCAATATACTTCTAAAAACTAATGGAGACCATCTATATGATTCTGTAACTAATAGAGACAATGGGTCATATATAACTAACATAAACAATAATTAACATATTTGCACTACTCAAGTGGTAATCTATTGGGAAAGGGCAACAAAAAAGGGCAAATACTAAGTTCGAAGAAATCAGTTCAAGATGTGGCATGATAGCAATTTAGGAAGCCGTTCTTCTTCTTGCGGAAGTAATAAAAAGCTGAATGTTCAGTAAATCAACTCCACTCCTAGAAACAATAGTTAAAAACTAAACAAAAGAATCACATGGTATAGTTACATGAACTAAATTCAAAATCCCCCAAAAATCTTATCGTTACATGACCTAAATTCAAAAAATGAAAAGCAAAAACAGGATATGAATAAACCTTGATTAGTTATGTAATTGCTTAGCAGTTCGAATCTTACCTGCTAGAACACCAGGGATTACCATTGAGCAGTCAAGGACAACAGTCTCCTAGCTCCACCGCGACGAAACCGTGATCAGGCACCGGGCTGTCATCCGTGCAGATCAAGACCCCCGATCTCGAGGCACCGCCGCAACGCAGGCAGATTAGGCAGGGGGTTGTCATCGATGCAATCTAAGGCTGTCGGTCTCGAGATGCCGCCACAACAAAGGCTTACCATCAAAGGCGTCCAGACCTGGACAGAACACACACCAAATATCGAGTGTCAGACCTCATTGACGGCCGACAGCAAGGGTGGGAGAGACGATCAATTTTACACCGAGTTCAATCCGTCGACGTGTAGTTCATGGATCGTGGATTAAATAAAAAAGCAGGATCCATGGATTAGGGAGAGAAGTTTCGCATGTTTTTAATGCCCAAGGTCGAGGACGACAGCAGCGCTATTGTCGGTCATGTCGTAGCTGTGTCCAGTCAAGTGCTTCGGCCGCCAGTTCTTGATTGTGATGGAGGAAAGCCGAAGCTATGGTCATCGTTTAGATTATTATTTTTAATGAATAGAAATAAGCAACACTATGCCAAAGATATACAGTACCGCTCGTAAGCTCTGCACTTGTTAATCAATGGGCCAAATGTTACCGGCACTATGCATGTATGTTCGATGGGCAATGCTCATAATCGCGGCAAAAGAGCAAAACTTTGCTAGCTTTAGGCAAAAATAAAATATGTGTGCGTTGCTACGAGCGTAATCATGATACATATAATTGATACAAAATAAAAGTGGATATATCAAAATTGTCTAAAATTTGGATCATATTTCATCATCTATAGAAGTTTAGATCATATTCCAACAACTTTGATAAGTTTATTTTTTTCAACTTTTTGCCCTCACCTAGGCTCTAGCTCGCTAAAGGTCATCATAGTTTTCCATATCAATATCTGAACAAAAAAATAGGAAAATTATTATTTTTTAAACATCTTTGATTAGTTTTTTGTGGTATAACAAACAAACCAATCCAATAATAAAAAAATAAAATAAATATAGACATGTTCTCGATCTCTTATGAAGCTCTACGATTTTCTTTTCTCTACATTTAACATTTATGCTTAAAACTTTATACTACTACAAATAACCTCCATATATACCATCAAATCGTATCATATCACAGAACGCAACTATTTGAGCGAAGTAAACACTTTGCTCAATTTTCACTTGCAAAACATTTCACAGAGTTGTAATCATCATTACTATAAAAATTAATAGCAAGTCATTGTACACGGTTTAGATCACCCTTATCATGCTAACTTAACAGGACCAGTACACAACACTTTGACATGATTAAGAGCAAAAACATTCAGTATGACTATTGCTACTTCTAAGATAACCAAGCAAGATCACTGCTGCACTGTCCTGGCCTTCAAGTACTCCCTTCATTGATGGCTCTCACCATAGGACTGTTATTCAGAGAATGAGACACTGTTACAGAATAAAAATAATATGAAGCTCATATGGATCCTAGATACTGAATTACTGATCAGAAATCCTCGATTGATAAAAAAAGTAGAAAATAAAGCGACAAGACCTCTATGTGGTGTCTAAATTGTAATGAGAAACTGACTTATACACAGGAGTACTGGTCACCAACTGATCAGTTGATTCTTAGTGGCTATTCTGGTCTTGCACACTTTTTCTTATCTTCATCAATGGCCAACGAAATTACCATATCCTGTCCTAAATTGTAATGAGAAACTGACTTCTACACAGGAGTACACTTGACTCTTAGTGGCTATTCTGGTCTTGCATGCTTTTTCTTATCTTCATCAATGGCCAACGAATTTACCATATCCTGTCCCGCAGTAGCAGCAACACAGGACAGAACAAAGATAGCTCAATATCAAACATCCTGGACCATCATTTATAGAAGTGCTGATGTAACCAGTTAATGTAATAGCAAAATTTTTTAAGCAGCACATTAGTAAGAATAAACAATTGAGTTATGAGGTATACACCGCCATCTCAAAAATGCAACCAAGGAATAGAGAAACAATGCAATATTGCTACCTACCATATGGAGCTTGTATAATAAGTGTGCAACATGCAAAAAAAAAAAATACATATAGAAACAACCTAATTGCCTATACATTGTAAAAATCATTGAGAGCAATTATGGTGACTATATCAACAACAAGCCAGGGTTACGAAAATGAACCCTGCAAAAATCCCTCCCCATCATCACTCATTTGCCACCAGAGAGTTCTTTACAACAAGGATGATAAAAAGTAATCTTGCTGATTGAAAAGACCATCTTAAGACATACCCTTAACATATGACAAGCATCGATATTAACCCACATTTAGGATGACTTGAAACATATATCGATAATTGACAGCTAGGTGTATATTGATAACAAAAATTGAGTAAAAAAAATTGAAAATCAGAACATAGTACTATCAAACAGTGACCCTTTTGAGTAAAAAGTTGAAAATCTTCCATTAAATGATCATCAACACTTTTGTTAGCAAGCATATGATGTCGCACCATCACAGTATGCATGTTGGCCAAGTTCCCAACAAAGTGATCTTGGTTTTTCTCATCCCACAATTTAAGAATTTTGAATGGACAAAAAAGAAATCACAAGAAGCCATAGCAATTCTTCAAAGGATAAATACTTGGTGCCCACTGGTTTGGGCGTCCTAGTTACAATGGTGTGAGCCTGTCGTGAGTACTGTGTCTCATCCTCTTCCTGACTCTCACAAAAACTCAGACGAACAGCCAGGCTTCTTCCTCTCAACCAGGTGCTGTGGCGATGAGGGAGACGGGGGCCCTGGCGGCGGAGCACGACGGCAGTGTGGGTGGCGCGGCACGGCGGCGAGGGCGCCGCCAGCCGCCGGTGTTGGAGGAGGGGGCGGGGTTAGGGTTCCGGGTTGCTGGGGGCTCGTCAGAGTGCTCCAGACATAGAGGGAGGCCTGGGGGTGGGCGGCCGGACCGGCGGTGGGCGGCAGCACGACGGTGCGGCGAGGCGATGGCGGCGCCGCCGGAGCCGCGAGCGGCAAGCAGGCGGTGGGCGGGGTTGGCGGCGGGGGAGCTCGACGGGGAGGAAGAAGAAGAATGACGACGATGGCAGGGGAGGTCGCCGAGGAGGAAGACGACTCACGCTGTGGAGCGAGGCCCCATGTTGACAGGCGGGCTGGTTGTGTCATGTGTGCGTGGTTTGGTTGGAAAGAGAAGAGGTTGGCTCACGGTCATTAACAGTGGAGGCAGCACTGTTAAGTACCATGGTTGCTATGAGCTCCAGGATCTCAATCTAACGGCTCTAGTATATGGTATGCCCAAGCCAGTGGGCACCAAATCCGGGTCCTTCTTCAAAATCTATACCTATGTAATGAATTTTGCTGAATCGTGTATGGTTACAAGCGTGTTGTTCTCCTGGTGGTAATCCACCTGGTAAGCAAAGAATCACACACTCACATTTGTGGTGGGTAAATGAAATTATCTTCAAAAAAAGAGCTACATGAATACATATATGTCAACATGTAAATAAAATTATAGCCTTTACTATGAGTCTGCCATACCAAGTCAAGGGGAAGTCTAATAATATTCCTATTTTTTCAAGGCAGTCTAACAACACAACTATTTTCAGGTGAAAAAAATTAGGTGTTTCATTTTTCATTATAAAATAAGATCTTTCATCTTGCTGGCATCTAAAAACAAATTTTGTACTGCAAATGCAACCTTTTTCAGTATAAAATGATCCTTGTTGCAAAGTGACCGTTGGTTGCTACGGGTTTTAGAAAAAAAAATACAATAAACTATGTGATGGTTATATACTACAGGTAAGAGCTATATGAATACATATATGTCAATATGTAAACAAAATTATAGCCTTTACTATGAGTCCGCCATACCAAGTCAAGGGGAAGTCTAATAATATTCCTATTTTTTCAAGGCAGTCTAACAACACAACTATTTTCAGGTGAAAAAAAATTAGGTGTTTCATTTTTCATTATAAAATAAGATTTTTCCCCTTGACTTCTTAATAAGCTACTTGATGGATTTACTTCTGACATTTGGTATGAATGGTCTCCAAAAAATATATTAAGCTGCTTAAGGGATCAATTTACAAAGCAAGCATTAGTGGATCATATAATAATATTATATGCACGCATAATTAATTGGTTGATTGCAGCAGGTATCAGATTAGTTTTCCAGAATAAAAATACGATATTAAAAAGCAAACTAATGTAGAAACGTAACTTATGAAGGGGAATAAAATTGTGAAGTAGCCTTTCACAAACAGCATCTACAAAATGCAAGTTAATGATGCGCCACTAAAAATAGGCCCGAACCTATCTGTATGGCCTAATAAGGAAATTGTATTTTGCAATAGACTTCTGAAGTGCTAAACATAGAAACTGTAAAAAAAAACTGGTCCCATCTTACTTATCACAAAATAACTTGAGATTAGTTTGTAAAAGTGAAAATCAAGTTGGCGGGGTACTATCTGACAATATCCAGAGAAAATGACTTATGCTTCAGATAGATTAAGAATTATATGTACACGTGAATCTGTATCTTAGAATTACCATATGCTTGCACCAAAGACTTTGGCATCTGCATTAAGCAGTAAGAAAAAATAAACATTATAATTGCACTAAGAAACAAATTTGATAGTAATAAGAGCAAGTTGATATAAAGTAAGCATATATACAAATAGTTGCCAGAAAGGTCAAGTTCTAACTGTCTTGCCTCAGGTGTACCTACCGGTACAATCCAAACAAAAGAACCATAGCATTGTAGTACAATCCAAGCAGAAGAACCATGACACAACACCACTTCATGTTTGCAAAGAAAACAAAAGCTATACAATTGCGTAGTGTAAATATCAGGTCTACATTAGTAGTTAAAAAACATTAACACGACAAACAAAATAGAAATCCTATCACATGATTAATTAAATAGAAATAAATAATGGCACCTAAAAAAAGGTGTGGATAAAATTCCGACTACCAGCAAAACCTTACATGTTGCAGTTCTACATTGAAATAAAAGCACACCAATCTCGTAAGAAGCAATAAACTATTTTATTCATCTAATCAATCATAAATTTGCCGCAAATGCTACCACAAAGCTGCCATTAGCAGTTAGCTACAGTTTTCCTACCTTGCTCCTATACAAATGTGGCACAACGAATGAAGAAAAATATTGTGTACAACAGCTAAATTCATTCAAACTATGGGAGAAAAGAAAATATAAAATATTTAAGAATTAACATAGTTAGATCAGATTAAACTAATTTATTAAGCAAAGTATAATAAAAAATAATAATGTTTGGACCTAGTCGTAGAGTAAGTAGAGTATCAGACCTTTGTTTCTGATCTTGGTAAGTGATGCTTAGTGGAGACTATTTAGCAAATAGACTTCGCCCTTTATTAACAGGTTAGATCGAGCACAACTTTGTTAATTATCATAAAATAAGATATGCAAAACCGAAAGTCACAACTGTCTGACAATGAACTGAAAATCAACGACAATGTTCAGACCACCATATCTCTCATTATACTCAATAGAAAAATGAAACTAAATACTTATTGGAAAGGTCTAGGAACTCTATCACTTTTCTTACACTGATAGTTCCTGATTCGATATTTAAAATCCTAAAAATAGGATCGGAAGATTTGTTCAGTCTGAGAAATTGAGCTATGCGTACATCAGAATAACAAAGACATGATATAAATATTAAAACACCTGGTTTGGATTCTCCTATCAAAACAATGATAATAGAATCAATATTAAAAAGATATTATGATATATGAAATTCATTGAAAAGCAACAACTTTCATATATCTTATTTCCCATTCTATTGTATTATCTGTTAGTTTGAATGGTCAAAACTGTTTATTACATCATTGCTCCTTATATTTATAAAGAAAAATATTAGACAACTAGCCAAAATATTAGGCATGTGCTCCTCGCTCTTTATGCTATCATTTTATGCATGAGTACCAATTCAAGTTCCTTAATATTGGATGTTAAAACAGGTAAATCTAATCCGTAAAAAGCCAGCACGCAATACCTTAATGGAAGCATCTATGGCAGTAAGGCCATGGGGCAGGAATAACGAAATAGTAAGCATCTCATCTCACAAAACTGTACAAACTGTACATTTTGGACACTCTGAATTCCTCTACACCATTAATCATAAATAAACAAGTAGAAAAGCAGAGTAGAAACCTGACCGTGAAAAGGATGCCATTCTCTTGGCCAGTTTCCATCATCTCTATTATGCTCACAGGAGCAATTACTTGTTTATCTGATCAATTTATCCCAACTATTCTGCACAATCATAAAATCAAAATCAAGTAATTACATGAACAAGTATCAAAATTTCAGAGCACTGCCAAATTAAATGTATTTCATACCAGAGTCTAATTATAATGAAATGTTTAGAATCGGTAGAGAGCACCGCCAAATTAAATGTATTTAATACCAGAGTCTAATTATAGTGAAATATTTAGAATCGGTAGAGTAACAATGTAAGACAAAAAAATGAAAGAATACATGTAGAGTAACAATGTAAGGCAAAGTCAGCAGTATACCTAATGTAGAAGATAACAGAGTTATCCATCAATAGCTCAATTTGAATAAAAAACCAAAAGTCTTCACGCTAAGTATTTTTGGACACCAATAAAATGAAAGAATACATGTAAAATAGCAAAGAGAGCAATAACCCTTGCCCCAATCATAACAAAGGAAAAAAAAAAAGACTTCAAAACTGCATACAGACTATCTATATTCTATACTGATATTCTAATCATCCAACTAATTGTAAATTAGAAGAAAAAAGGCAATCAAGATTATAGTACCTAGTGCCACACCGTTAGCATGTGTATAAAACCATGAGAAGCAGCCCTCACGGCAAACAAAGAGCTGACTCCATCATGATCGCAGTCATTAGGGTAGATATAGGGAGAACAATCTATACCAATCGTAACCTTTTAAAACAGCACCATAATCTTCTAACGGACTGCATGAGACATATTAAAATAAGCAGCAGATAACTGTAAAAATTTAAAATAACATGCCGTGACACCATGCAACCCTAACCATTCTAAGACAGACTTAACTCCAAACTGAGAGCAATCTTTCCAAAAGGGGAGCCCGTTGGTAACAGCGATCCATCTTTGCGCCATCTTTGCGCCACAGGGTTCTGTTCTTTTTCAAAGCAAAGCAGATCGATGCGTCGCCTCCTTACTCGGCACACGAACTGATGCAGATATCGGAAGCACGCGCGCTGCCGCCTCGTCCTCGACCCACCGCTATTCAACCCACAAGATACGGTGCGCCGCGCCGCATCCTAGGTGGCCAATCACCTTCCACTTCCCGGCTGTTGCCTGCGATGCACGATCAATGCGAGCCTAGATCAACCGCTTCATTTCCCTTTTTATACTAGTAGTACTATAAAAAAAGATGAACCTGTTCGTATTTACGCCTAGCTCTGTCCTCTCCGACTCCAAAGCTCAATGCTGATGGCACAGCTCTCGGAGTTCCGCCGGAGTGCGAAGATGGGGAAGGGCAAGGGAGCGAGGAATGCAATGATCAAGCCGGACGACGAGCTCGTCGGCCTCAGCTTCTCTTGGTCCTTCCAAGATATCATGAACCAGGACCTCTTCAAAGACAAGGTTCGTCGATCGCTGTTCTTGCACTTACTGTAGATCATTCGCTTTTGCCTTAGTAATCGTTGCTCCAATTACACCTCTGATTCATGCGTGTCATCTGATTATTAATCGCGTCCCTGCTCTGTCTGTCCCAGGCGAACACGATCCCTGACAGTTTCTCCGGTCTGAAGAGCTACCTGGACTCGTTCAGGATCCCGCTGCTGGAAGAGATGCGGGCGGAGATGAGCTCCAACTTGGAATCACTGTCCAATCACTCCTCAACAATGGCAATACATTCTCTAATTCCCAGAGGCAAGGGCGTCTTCAAAAACTCCTTCCACTACAGCGTCACCGTCGCCCGCCACCGTGGAGCGTGTTCCCCATGCATCGGTGACATCATCATGCTAACCGACGCCATGCCTCGCCGGCCGGCCGAGATCGCGAGCAGCGGCCGCGCGTACTGCCTTGCTCACGTCAAGAACGTGAATGCCAGGGATAAGTTCAGTTTTGAGGTCAGGGCGTCCAAGAAGATCGAAGACTCAGACTGCTACGCTTTTCCAGTGAGTCTGCTCAGCTTCATACCCTACGTGCGCATCTGGCGGTGCCTCGACCACGACGCTGCGGTCAAGAAGATTTCTGGTAAGCTCGACGGCAAATGCTCTGCTCATTTGCATTAGCTTCATACTAATAATACGACATGAGAAGTTTTACTGTCTAAAATAAACCATTGAACAGTAGTTTGAGGGTAATTTCGTAATTGCATTATTAATTAATAAATTTATGTTTATTTTTATGATAGAATATTAAGTCTATAAAATCATTAAATATTAATTTATCTTAAAAAAATATAAAACCTGAGTTATTAATTAAATTATTAATATAAATTTATTTATAATAATAAAAACTAATTATTATAAATCTATATTTTTTATTTTTTCTAATATTATCCTTAAATTGAGAAACTACTGGTCAATAGTTATAATTTTAAATTATGAAATCTATATCGTTAGAACAAACTACTGGCCACTGATCAGTATTTTGGATAGTAAAAGTTCTCAAAATCTTAACGCTGTTTCTGTTCACCGGCAGAGCACGCCGTTGCTGGGTTCCTCTGCTCGCGTGGACACCTGGGGCGTCGACGTGGCAGCCACGCTGTCCGCGTTCAAGCTCAACGACTCGCAGGCCGACGCCGTAACGAGCTGCGTCTCGGCGGCGCGAGCAAGTTCAGCCTCATCTGGGGCCCGCCGGGCACGGGCAAGACCAAGACCATCAGCGTGCTCCTGCTGCTGCTCCTGACGAGCCAGACCACCACCACCAGCAAGTGCCGCGTCCTGACGTGCGCGCCGACGAACACGGCCATCAGCCAGGTCGCCGCCCGCGTCATGGCGCTGAGGAGCCAGCGTGCCGACGGAAGAGAAGGAGGGTGCGTCGGCGATCTGCTGCTGTTCGGGAACAAGGAGCGCATGGCCGTTCGTGGCGACTTGGCCGAGATCTTTCTCGACACGCGCGTGAAGAGGCTCAAGCAGAACTTCTCGCCGGCGAATGGCTGGAGGCACTGCCTTGTTTCGGTACAAGCGTTCCTGGGAGGACAAGGACAGTGATGTGTCAGTACAACGGAGCAGCCCAAGATCGCTGGCAGAAAGACGGGACGAGACTGCCGGAGTTGTCGTTCATCAAGTCAAGGTTCAATCAGATTTTCCAGACGCTGCGCAGCTGCTTCGCGACGATCATGGCTCACGTCCCTAAAACCGTAATCCTGGAGAAGAATTACACGAGCATCGTTTCACTGACTAAGATGCTACAAGACTTCAGCAAGCTGCTTGGTACGAAGATGGCGGGGAACCATGTCGCGGTGGATGTCTTCATGACTAGTACTACTCGTGACAAGAAATGGCATGATTCAGCAGCTGGTTCAGCGCGCGATTCAGAGCTGGTTGAAAAACTCGTGCAGTATAAGACAGCAATTCTAGGCGTGACGAGAACTCTTCTCCGGGACCTGAAGCTCCCTGTGACACGCTCTGATTTCAGGATCAAGAAATTTTGCCTTAGGAGTGCCTCCTTTGTCTTCTGCACCGTGTCGGGATCGGCAAAGATGAACGGTCAGAAGATGGATTTGCTTCTCATCGACGAGGCTGCACAGTTGAAGGAATGCGAGTCACTTATACCATTGCAAGTCTCTGGACTGAAGCATGCTGTTCTTATTGGCGATGAGTGCCAACTACCTGCAACTGTTAAGAGCAAGGTTCAATTAGCTGTCAAACTCATTTCTGTCCTCATATTCAGAAGGATTTTTTCCCCGTTTCTTAGCAAAGATTGGGTAACTAACCGGTATTTCTTACAGATTGCAGAGAGTGCTTTACTGGGTAGGAGCCTGTTTGAGAGGTTAAGTTTACTAGGACACAAAAAACACCTTCTGAACATTCAGTACAGGATGCATCCTTCCATCAGTGTCTTCCCAAACGTGAGTTTTTACGACAAGAAAATCTTGGATGGACCGAATGTCAACCACGAGGGCCACGAGCGTAACTACCTTCACGGTGCAATGTTTGGGCCCTACTCATTCATCAACATTGAGGGAAGGGAAGATCCTGGCCGGAGCAAGAGAACATGGCTGAGCTAACTGTCATAATGGATATACTGCATAATCTCGGAAAAGGTACTGTAATCTTTTGTAGGCCATCTGTTGTCCAGTTCATGCATGACATCAGTTGACAATTTGCACGTTCCTTGTGCATTTTCATCTCTTGACCGCACAGCTTGTAGAAGCATTGGGCAGCGAGTTTCTGTTGGCGTCATATGCCCGTACGCTGCTCAGGTGGAGGCGATTCAGCAGGCTGTAGGAGACGCGAAAGCGATGCACCCGCTAGCTCTTCGCGTTAACTCCGTCGACGGGTTCCAGGGCAGCGAAGAAGACGTCATCATACTTTCAACCGTCAGATCCAACAGTGCAGGATCGATCGGCTTCCTGTCCAATGTTCGGCGCGCCAACGTCGCTCTGACGAGGGCAAGGTATACGCAACGCACACCCTGGTTTGAGGTTTCGGTTCTAGAGAAGAAGCAATTTATTACTGTTCCATTGAGCTGTTTATGATATATATATATTTTTTTTTGGGATGCCTCATTCATCGTTTGGTTGCAGGCATTGCCTCTGGATTCTGGGTAACGCCGCGACCTTGAGCGGCAGCGGATCTATCTGGGAAGAGCTGATCCTGGACGCCATGGATCGTCAGTGCTTCTTCAACTGGGAGGATGGCACCGGCGCCTCTTCTTCCTCGTCCATTACTTCGTGTATCAATGGCGCCATCAGCTGTGAAAGCGGATGGAATGCAAGCACAGATGATATCTGTGGTGTACTAGGCTCCCTTCGACTAGCTGACTGAAGAATGACTTTTTTGAGTTGATTAGTGCCGGCCTGATGAGGTTTCATGGATTTTGGCTGGTTCCTCCAAATGTGTAGTAATAGTTTCAAATGTATGCTACTAGATAGACAGCTACTTGTTGGTTATTTTGATGCCCAAACGTGCGTGGATGTTTGGACTCGATGAAATTGTGCTTTGAATGAACAATGTCTGACATTATCTAAAAAAAAATATCTTCGCAAGAAAATGACAGGACGAAGCAAAGTTAAAAAGGTTCCATTTGGGTTCCCCTTACCATTTTTCTTCGTACTGCTACGTTGGAATCTTTCTTTAGGATGCTTTTAGTCCTTGATAGGACTAGTACTATGATATCTTAGCCATTAAGACACTCAACACATATTCTAGGAAGACTTGACTCTTGAGACTTTGGTCATCTGAAAATCATAGCCGTTGGAATCTCGGTGAACGGCACGAGCGCTGGTAACCGGCGAACTCTACGCAAGTCCCCACTGATGTCTTTTGTTCGCCTTTATTTACTCCCCTGCTTTTCTCCCTGGGTCTCCCCTCCCTCTTTTCTCTCGCCGCTGGTTCGTAGCCGTCTTCGCCGCAGCCGGCGCCACCGTCTTCTGCATTTCGCACAAACAAGCTAGGTTCTGACTTCTGAGGCACTGTGCATTAGAGATGATAGGACGGGGCGGTGCCGGCGGTAGTGGCGTGCAAAGGAAGAACGCCGGGCAGGAGTGGCCAAACCTCGTGGACGTGATCCTGTCTTGGAGTCTCCAGGACGTCATGAACGAGGGGCTCTTCAAGGACAAGGTTGGTATGCCTCCATCGATTCGATCGCTCTTTTCTTCGATAGGCATCTAGATATTGTGTTGATTTTGCCAAAGTACTATAGTTCGTAATGTATCTTGTCTTGTGCTACTTCGAACTTCTTTTATCTTTAGACATTGATTGTGGAACCTCGGCAAATTTGATCATTCGGTTTAGAAATAACGACTTTGATTGCCCACGAGATAGCTTAGTCTCATGACATGTTCGTATTACATCTCTACATGGTTCTGTGCACTTGTCTGACCACGTAGGGCCTTCGTGTGCCTGAAGAATATTTGTTTTTGTTGAAAAGTGCCCACTCTACGTAAACTGGAAATAGATTTCCTTTTTCAATGTTATCCACCGGTGACACACTTTACAGCAGGCTGCTTAAATTGCGAGGCTTCAAATGCAGGTGAAAAGGATACCTTCCACATTCAGTAACCTCAAAAGCTATTTGGAGTTCTACACCTCTCCACTGCTGGAAGAGTTGAGAGCTGAGATGTCGTCCAGCTTGGAATCCTTATCAACCATACCCTTTGTCAAGATATCATGGATTGAACAAAAGAAGGGCAACGGAAGATATGAAATTTATGTTGATGCTTGTCCCCAGAAGGCCAAGTCAAGTAATAAGGCTGAATGTCATGCTCCAAGTGTTGGTGATATTGTTATCTTGTCTGACGTTAAGCTGGGGCATATTTCTGATATTACTCGCAACGGGAGGCCATACCGTATTGCCTTTATCACAGGAGGAGGGGATGAAGACGATGACTCACCACCGGCTAAGTATGTGATCATAGCATCGGGCAAAATTGATGCTGCCGATAGGAAGGTTCAGGGTGGGAAAAGGACCTCACTTTTTGCTGCTTATTTGCTCAACCCTGTAACCTACATCCGTATTTGGCGTTCCTTGATTATGAAACATCAGTCAGCAGAAACCGGTGCCTCCTACAAGAGATGGTTAATTATCCACTGGTACGTTTATTCTTACATACATTTTACATGGGAAGTTCATTTTGTTTATTAGCTGACGAACATGCAGAGGACAGAGGTTGGTGCTGAACTTATCATCCATGTTTCCCTTTTTATCAGTATATATTTCACTTAAAAAGAAAGGTCCAACTGAGTCGGGAACAAATTATCTAGCCAGATTTTAGGCAGCTGTCCTGTAAAGAAATAGATAATTTTAATAGTTCCATTTTCTGTTTTTCCCAGGTCACAAATACTCCTCAGAAATGCACAAACAAACCTGGTTCAGTTAACAGCACGGAAATATGGAGTAAGTTGTCATCAATGAACCTTAACAATTCTCAGAATGCTGCTGTCTTGAATTGTATCTCAGCAATGCAATGCAATAGTAGCAGTAGCAATTTTAGCCTTGTCTGGGGCCCTCCGGGCACAGGAAAGACAAAAACAATCAGTGTGCTACTATGGTTGATGAGAGAAATGAAACACAACACACTGACATGTGCACCGACAAATCTTGCTGTCAAAGAAGTTGCTTCACGTTTGTTGAGGTTGATCAAGGAGAGCTCTTCTGATACAAGTTGCTTGGGAGATGTTCTATTGATTGGCAATAAACAGCGCATGTGTGTTGATGGTGATCTCAAAGAGATATATTTACATGACCGTGTAACGAAGCTTCTTGGCTGCTTTGCACCGTTGACTGGATGGAGACGTCACCTATCTTCCCTATCTGATCTTTTTGAGAATGGTCACTCGCAGTACCTCCAATATCTACAAAACCAAAAAGAAGGTTACAAACCTTCCTTTTTCTATTACACTAGAAAAAGGTTTGTTATCATCTATACGAATCTTCGACGATGTTTCAAAGAGTTATTGTGTCATGTCCCGAAATCTAGTATTTTGGAAGTGAATTACAATAATATTCTTTCGATTCTTCAAATGCTCGAAGATTTCAACCACATGTTCCGGAATAGTATGGGGGATGAAGTGAAAGAAGTTTTCTTGTACAATGATGGCGAATCTGATTCCAGAAAATCCAGTATGACGAAAAATTGGAAGAAAATAATCACTCTAGGCAAAGCGAGACTAAAATGCCTTGAGCAACTGAATATGCTGTTGAGTGGCCTGGAACTTCCAGTAACATCTTCAAAGTATATCATTCGTGATTTTTGTATTGAAAGTGCTTCTATAATCTTCTGTACTGTATCTAGCTCGTCAAAAGTAACTAACAAAAAGCTAGAGTTGCTGGTCATTGATGAGGCTGCTCAGTTGAAAGAATGTGAAACACTGATCCCTTTGCGTTTACCAGCCTTAAAGCATTCTATTCTTATTGGTGATGAGTGCCAATTACCAGCAACAGTCAAAAGCAAGGTAGGTTGTTAAAGTACTTTCTTATTTTATCAGATATGTAATCGAGCAAGAATCACATTTACGAATTATTTGGCAATATTTGTATTACGTCCATTAATTTCCTGGTGTTTATAGGTTTGCACAAATGCATTATTTGGAAGAAGCCTTTTCGAGAGGTTGAGTTCACTAGGGCACGAAAAGCATCTACTTAATATGCAATACAGAATGCATCCATCCATTAGTTTATTTCCAAACATCAGATTTTATGATGGCAGGATCTCAGATGCTCCTAGTGTCACGCAAAGAGAATACCAAAAGAAATATCTTCCAGGCCCTATGTTTGGTCCGTACTCCTTTATAAACATTGAAGAAGGAAGAGAGGATTTTGATGAACTTGGTAAAAGCATAAAAAACTTGATTGAAGTTGTTGTCATTAATGAAATATTGAAAAATCTCCAAAGAGGTATATGCTTTCTATTCACACTACATATATAATTTTAGAATGGCTTACCTTGTGTTGACGAACCTGTAATGGTGTTGTAGTATTTAATGGTCTACATGTAATTTACTAGATAGCCGTATGCATTTTGCAAAAGGTCGGATTTTTTCCATTATCTAAAAAATATAATTTACTAGAGTACTATCATATTTGTGATAACAAAATCTAGTGTTTTTTTTCTATGAACAAGAAATCAATACTAGAGTTTGAAGCACCAGTTTGGAAAAATGTTACTGAAATGAGTAATGCAGAATGTACAGAAAGGTCAAAATTAACGATATGATATTTGTGTTTATTCTTGTTCTCATGGTTTCTACATGAACTGTACTGTAGTGATAATTGGATCTTTTGGGGGTTGGAGAAGTAAAACATTATTCTTATATTTCTGAAAACAGGAGAAATTTCCATTGCGCTGAGTCATATGGTTTTCCTATATACAACAGATCCTTCTTTCTCTAAATATTGCAACTACATGCATTCAAATTAGAATTTCTTTTTGTGTGTGTGTGTGTGCTTTATATGGTGTCAGTGGCCATGTTGCTTCTAAAAGTTTGTCACTGGCAGCTTGCTCTAAAGGTAAAACGAAAGTTACAGTTGGAGTCATATGCCCATACACTGCTCAAGTTCTGGCAATTCAAGAAAAAATTGCGACAATGAAGTTTGACCCGGTTGTAGTGAAGATTAATTCTGTTGACGGCTTTCAAGGTGGTGAGGAAGACATAATCATCTTGTCAACCATTAGGTCTAATGCAAATGGGTTGATTGGTTTTCTTTCAAACAGACAACGCACAAACGTGTCTCTGACACGAGCAAGGTATTACATTATTAATGACGGGTTGCTTTTGTGGTTCACTGTACTATCTAATTTCTCTTTTACTGCCTGGCTCATGACTTACGTGTGAAGTATAAATTACAGGTATTGCCTATGGATTTTGGGGAATGCAGCGACCTTATCAAGCAGTGGTTCTATCTGGGCTGATCTTGTTCGCGATGCAAAGAATCGGCGGTGTTTCTTCAACGCAAGTAGTGACAGGACCATCTCTCGCGCAATTGCTAAAGAAAAGAGTGATCTCAGTAAAGCCAACGCTAAACAGATCACACCACTCCCAAGTTCCAAGAAAAGCAGAATTTGGGTATTGTCTAACCGGACCCTTTTTAGTTTTCTATAGCACATCTTCAGTTATTTGGAATTCTTTTATCAATTTCAGTTGTGGATGTGAGAGTTCTTATTAGTGAATGTTTAACAGTTGCAGTAAACGAATTTAAGTTGGTTGAATTTTCCAATAACTCGCCATTTTTTTATTTTTGTTCAGGTTCAGGTACGACCCCGAACAGAGCTGAATGAACAAGGCTATCCGTCGACGAGTGTTTCACCTGATGCCGGGAGCCCCTCAAATGCTAATGCAGCAGGTAAAAAGGAAGACGTCGAGGGTATCACTGCCTGCTTAAGTAATCTTAAACTTCACTGAAGATTCCTAGCATTGGGCTTAAGTGGTATTATTGACTGTTTCTGGAAGATCACATTGGCAAAGCTGGCAACAGAGTTATTCATTCTTTGCTCAAAGCCAAACCGCGAATGGTGCCGTGCATGATATTCTGGTTCACACGATGATATGCCGACAATATAAAGCTGGCCTAAATTTTGTACTCTGAGTGGTGATTGCCAGTTCGCTTCCAAGTGTGTGGTGGTGTGCTCTTTGCTCTGTAGCTGGAAGCCAGAAAATTCAGACTTCAGCTGTCATCCTATACATGGGCCTAGTAATCATAAGACCAGAGTATTTTGCTAGCGTAGTGCGAAGGGGATGGTGGATCGGTAGAGATTCCAGTAGGAGGCCGATCATTTGTGCTACAACCTTATTGTGTCATATTTAAGCATAGTGCAAATGTGATGGTGTATCATGTTGGAACTTGATTCACTGAGATGAGAGTAGCATGACAAGAACACCCAAATTTCCGCAAAAGAGAACACAAGGATGTTGAACTAACGACACCTTTTGCTAGTATCATGCACTGCCTGGAGTTGATTCAGACGTGGGAAAAGAAAAATGGAGATACAAAGCTCTGCGATTACGACTACGCTCAGGAAAATCCTTGATTTGGTCGAGTCCGAATGTAATCATAATCCAAATTAATGGAAGGCATCCTTGATTGATCTCAAAAAAAAAAAAACTTTCTGCCTGTTTTTTTTTTCAGAGAAAAAAAATTAAGGAAGGCTAGCGCAGGCCTGGAAGAAAGTAACGAGAATAAGCTGAAGGCCCAAGCTTGTTTAGCGCATTCTGACAATGGCCCAACTAACCATTTCTTCAACAACTCGTGGCACATCAACAACAGAACCACAGACTCCCTCGCCGCCTTTCTACCTCGAATGCGCTTGATTCTCGTGGTCGATCATCAGTTCACTCCGCCCCCGCCCCGTCCATTATCTCTTCCACACCCCGCTCTTTACGCCATCCTGCTCTCGAGGGGTCCAAGGCAAACGGCGTCGACTACAATTTATTGATAACAAACGACAGGGGCGTGTTCATGGCGAACGGCGACGAGGGCCTGGTCTCCGGCGGACGCCCTTTCATGCCCGTGGTAGAGGGGCATGTGTAACATCCTGATTTTTCATGTTTTTTAAGTATTTTAAAATTTTTCTAGAATTAAATTAAGTTGTAGTATGTGTTATGAAAAATAATTATTTTCTAAAGAAAATAATCAAATTTATGTTATTTTAAAATTTTGGAATGTTGCATCCATATTGGTTAGCTGCATTAGAATTTTATTGCTTGAAAAAGATATTTAGAAATCCGAGTAGAAATTATTTTGGTTAATTTTGGAAATTTAGAGAAAAGAGAAGGGAAATTAGAAACCCCTGGCACATGGGCCAATTCTTTTTCCGTTCGCCCACTCTTTTTTTTCTCCCTCTTTCCCTTTTTTTCGGCTTGGGCCAGACCCCACGGTCCAGCTCCCCCTTTCTTCCCCTTCTCCCTTTTCCATGCCTGGGCCAAGCTCCCGCTGTCCAGCTCGCTCCCTCTCCCCTCCTGGCCTGCCAGCCTCCCACGGCCCAGCCGCCGCGCCTGCGCACCTGCCGTGGCCCACTCCCTCATCTCGGCCCACCCCGCGCCCACGCTCGCCCCGCCTAACCCTAGCCGCCAGGCCCAGCCGCCAGCGCCGCCACCGTCGCCAGCCTAGGCGTGCGCGCCACGGCATCCCGAGACCCGCGCGCTATAAATTGCGGGCCCCGCGTCACTTTTCCCGACCCCCCGCCGCCTCGCCGCGCCGCGCCATCGAGCTCCGCCGCAGCCGAGCCCCATCGCCACCGCCGTCGCGCGTCACGTGGCCTTCTCCGACTTCCTCGGCCGTGCACGACCACCGAGGTGAGCCCGCAGCCTCCCCCTCTCCCCCTTTTGCCTTTCCCGGCCGAGATCCCATCGTCGGAGCGGCACCCCGGCCCAACCCGGCGAGCTACCCATGGCGCCGCCTTTCTCCTCGTTGCCGGTGGAAGCCACCCCCGCCGATCCCCTCCCGTGGCCATCCGATCTAATCTGGACGGCCCAGATTAGATCGGATCAAAGGGGTAAGAGCCCGGTCCACTGTGGACCATGGACTCGGGTCAACCCCCAGTGCACGAGTCTCGTGGACCTAGTCCATGGGATTAGTTTTTTTGATTTTTTTATGTGATTAATTATCTGTAAGTGTGTAATTTTACGCTTAGATCTCTGGACTTTAAAATAGTTATATTTTTATTCTATAATTTTTATATTTAGGCCTCTGAGTTATTAATTAATTATTTTAATCTTGTAATTTTACAAAAACCTCCTGGGACTTATTAGTAATTATGTTTTAGTCCTAACTTTTTACAATTTAGTCCCTATAATTTTTATAAATTACATTTTGGTCTCTAAAATTTTCATAAATTATATTTTATTTGTACCTTTTAAAGTTTAGCCCTTATATTTGTCTAAAATTTTTTCTAGGCCATTTACTTTGTCTGTTTTTATATTTTAACCCCTAAATTTCAAATAGCCATAACTTTTTACTCGTAACTCGGATTGAGACAATTCTTACACTCACACGGTCGTAGCAATGCATACTTTTTGTAGTATAGCTTTCATTATAGTTTATTACTATGTGGTGTGTTATTTCTTAGTATGTTTGTATGCTTGTGTGTGACGTTAGTAGACAACCAGCAGTTGGAGAACTTTCAGGACCTCCAGCCAGAAGACTTTGAGCAGCAGCAGCAAAGAGAACCAGGCAAGTGTCCTTGATGCATATTGAACCTATATTTTACGTTCTCTCTATCTCTATGCATGCTTATTAATTTTGAATCTCATGTGTCATATCCTGTTCTATATTATTCTTTGTCGTCTGGGTTTTGGTGTAGCTTATTAGTATGGGTACGTCATGCTTAGAATGCTATGTCAGGAATAGAAGTGTCTATTGTTAATCTTGACTAATGGTTCACTTTAACATAATGATTATGAGGGATGGGTAATCTTTTTTAGCAACATGGAACTTAGGTTATCCAAGTAGTTGGATGGCAAGGATGGTGCGGGTATGCACGTGTACTCGATATAGTACTGTGGGATTATGGTGGTACCCACTTGAGATCACAAGTGTAGTTTGTGGAGCGGCCACGCAGAAAAACAGCGCAAAGCACAGGACTAATATGGGTAGGCTTGATTGAGCATCAAGATATCTTTCCAGTTTTGCTAGCAATCGAAGGATGAGGACGGAAGGGTTTTACTTTTGGTCTTAGCCGATGGACGGTTTTACTCCTAGCCACGACGCCAGAGGGGGCTTCTGTGGAACAGTTTTAATTCCACAGCAATGAAACCTTAGCATGCGTTGTTTATAGGCTGGGAAGCTCTTTGAAAGACCTTGTGGTGATCTCTTGGTCTCACACCTACGGTAGTGTGATTTGGGCAACATAGAGACTCTCTAGTCACTGCATAGTAATGAAAGCACCAATCTATGGGTAAAGTTGTACAACCTCTACAGTGTATCAAACTGTTATAACAGTCGTGCTCACGGTCATGAGCGGTCTGGATCCTCACATATTTAGGAGGGTGGTTTATGGGTGAACTTGATGGATAGACAAGTTTGGTTTGGGCCGTGTAACCCATGGTTTGCTACAGGTGGTGTAACCTGTGGTGTGGTTTTCTTATGGATGATGTAACCTATGGTTGGCGACAGACAGTATAACTTGTAGTGTTGGATAGATAAGATAACTTGGTAGAACTTTTCACTTAGTAAATAAGAGTGTTATTTAAATGGTTTTAGGTGTAGTGTTCATTTATACAAATGAACCATTATATTAGCCTTTCTTATATTAAGGTTGCATGTCATATTTTTCCCCATTTACTAAGTACGGTATGTGTTCACCCTTACTATTTTCCTTTGTTGTTGTACTATAAACTGTTGCTCAGAAGATTGAGCGATGGACTACATTGACGAAGACTACTACTAGACGAGCATGTCCCGGTCGATTGTCTGTGATGTTATGGTGTCTTCTGCTGTTATTTTTCGAGACAATTATTTATGTAATAATGATATATTTTATTAATGATATTGGTTATATTGTTATTCACTTTATTATCGATATGTGTAAAACTTGTTTCTAGATACACATATGATAAGCATTTATTTTTGTAAACCGGGTGTGACAGCATAACTACGAGGAAAAAGAGTGCGCAGGCCTGAGGCCTGGAACCTTTCTTCTACGACGAGGCGGAGGCGGTTGCCGATCATGAGATGTGGATGCGCAGGGAGCAGGAGGCGGCTCGCAAGCAGGAGCTGCGCGTCTTGGCGGCGAAAGCCCACAAGGTCGTCGAAGATGGGATCCGCGATTAAGATCCCAATTCCCAAACGAGGGGGCCTATACTATTACAGACTCCACCACCCTGACTTTAACACCTTCGACCTGAACGAGGAATGTAAGTAAACCCATCGATGATGATCCATTATTTAAGCAAACCTTCCATCACATGCATTCTATTTTACTGCTCGCGTCTTTCTATCAGTTTTGTTTTGCTTCTTTGAATCATTTTTGGTTGGGTTTGTAGAACAGTAGAAGACCTTTCTCTGTTCAATACTTTTTGGTTTCAGTAGTAGTAAACACTAATCTAATCCCGTTGTTTCTCCTTTCGTTTTCCTCCTACACAACAACAGCACCCCTTGAACCAACGAGATACACTGATAAGGTGTACAAAAAGGGCGATCGGCACATTGCGTTTACTGCCGTAGACTTCATCTCGGTGAATATAGTATCTTTATATATTGACTTCCCAATCCTTGTGTATGGCACTGTCATTGCCAGAGACATCATTGATTACAAGTGTGTTTATCTCTTCCAGCGTGGTAAAGATCATGGTCAACTCATCAACTCTGAGGTATGTCGTCGGAGTTGGCACTTCCTTCTTGGATATAGATAAAATCTAATATTTATACTGACCTGCAGTTGATTTCTTCTACTTATCAGTTCCATACTTTCTTCATTAATTTATCAGTTCCATATCTTTTGCTTGTTCATTAATTTTCCAGCGTCTCATTTATCTTCATCATATTACAATTATGAGACCCATATATCATATTTACCAAGAAACATATACACTCACTCCCTCCATCCTAGAATATAAGGATTTTTGTGTTTAATCAAAACCAAAATTATTTAATTTTGATTAGAAATATTGGTAAAAATAAATTAACTTAAATATAAGAAGTTATATTTTATGATAGTTCATCTTATGATAATCTAATAACATCAATTATATATAGGATTAAATGTTTTGATTTCTTTCTCTATTGATAGTCAAATTTGTGGAAGATTGACTTTGACCAAACAAAAAATCCTTATATTCGAAGATGGAGGGAGTACAAGCAAATCATGAAATCGTTACCATTGTCATCTACCGTAACAGTTTCCATATAATGGTACACACCTTGTGGCTGAAATTTTGTGTAATGATCTACATAGAAATATACCACTAATCTACCATATAAAATTTTCCGATAGGATGAATCATTGATCTTGACTGGCCCAAAACAAAGACTTCTGGTACTAGATGATGCATATGTTGAAGTTGATCTCAAGATTAAGGATCATAAAGAGCAGGAAGAGAAAGAACTTAGTAAAGGGATCTTGAGTATCAGGGGCATAGCAAGTTGAGTGTTGGATAACTCTAAGGTTGAATGGAAGTCTCTTGCTACCAGGATCAATACTGTAGAGGTAATGTGTGCCGTTGTGAAAGATGCAGTGGAGGCCATGGAACGATTACTGCTTGCACCGTACCACCAGTATCTCAAATCGTATCATGCTTCATGATAGCAAAGTGGCTGGTGTGATGACCAGCGATGGTAAAAGAGTTGTCCAACTGTTGCGATAGCGGTATGTCGGGAGGAGAAGCTAGAAGTGACTGTTGTTTCCCATACAAGTGATGTTGAATGTGAACACACCATTGCTTTTACTCCTGATAACCACGGTGGAGGTAAAGGCAAAAATTATTATTGGTGTCATTGAAATGCTTGTGAAGATTGCTTGGTCAGTAATTGATTTTAGATTCTGAGCTTTTGGGCTGTAGTTAGTATTTTGTTATATATATGTACTCTCTCCAGTTTTGAAATTAAAGACTTCTGGAGGTTTAGTCATTTTTCACAAATGTAGTCGTTCATGTATGATATATGCTCTTTGATGTAACCATACCTAAGGCAGTGATGTGAGACTGTTGGGTACTAAATGTGTACTGTATTTTTTTTTTTGAGATTACACAGTACAATTCAGATAATCACAAACGCATGTACACTCACCCTATAAACACACGTACGTAAATCCTATCCTTATGAGCATCTTCGAAAACTGAGCTCACCCTATGAACACACGTACGTAAACCCTATCCTTATGAGCATCTTTGAAAACTGAGCCGGTAAATCCTCAAGATTGACGAAATCATCATTAGCGCCTCCACGCTCACCCCTATGAACACACGTACGCAAACTTTACCCCTATGAGCATCCTCGAAGACTGAACCGGCAAATTCTCAAAATTGATGAAGTCACCATTAGCAACCTCACTGTCGAGGGGAGCGTTGCCACCACTAAAAGTACAATACCGTTAAATCCTAGTAAATTCGCTCTCACGGGAAGTCAAACCCAGGACCTAAGATACTATAGAGTCTCTGGTAACCACTAGGCTACTTGTAGCTGTCTGTCTATATATCGTGTGTTAAGCATTTATGTTGAACTACCATTTAACCTTTTGGGCCTATGAATTATGTTGAATTACTGTCTAATTTGTTTGGACATTGTATGTAGTATAACAATTATGAACCAAACCGCTAAGTTGCAGTGCACCAGATTCTGGTTCACGTGACCCTAAGGCATCACAATTCACAAGATAAGGCCAAATGGTTTGGACTCTGGAGATACTGTTCAGTGTTTTTTTTTGGATTTTAAGAGCCATAGGCTCCTGCCTTACCGCATCAACGTGAGCAAATTAAGCGAAAGGGGCTTCAGCCCAATGGTTGAGACTCTGAGTAGCATCTTCTCAGGTTTCGAGTTTGATTTCTGTTAGAAGCGAACTTTGGGATTTGAGGTTAAAAAAATCCCCTCGCCCTCTCAGTGCCAAAACACACGGTAAAAACTCACGCCATAGCTCACAGGCCAGCTGATTCCCGGTGTATGACCTGAGAATGAGGTTCGGAGGTTTTCTTGACCTGTATAAGAAGGTCTTCTTCTTAGAAAAAGCCCGGGGGCCATCATACTCCCCGTAGGTCGAGTTTTTTTTGTGCAAATTAAAAGTGACGGTGGATCGAGCTTCCAATAGTTGGTCGATCGTTTATGCTACAACCTGTCGTGTGGAACTATATACTGTGTACGGACTATATGCTTCGCCCGACCACTTGGCTCAGCTCTGTGAGGCACCCCGAACCGAATCTTGGCGAGTGTGAAGGACCGAGAAGGCGATCAGAGGGGGGGGGGTGAATGAGAGCCAATCAAAATTCTCGAAGAGAACTTGGCCTATAACCCCAAAACAACCTGAAGCAACCTCCAAACTGATCACCAAGACTACACACACTAACTCGTGGTGTACTAGCCCTAGGAGTGATCAACCACAGCAAAGGAGCACAGCAGAAATAAAAAGGAAAAAAGCAATGCTCAACAGTTCAGAACTGAACACCCATCGGCAGTGCCGATCCCTGCCATCGGCAGTGTCGGTTGGCATCGGCAGTGCCGATCACGCCTATCGGCAGTACCGGTGCCACCTATTAATAGTGCCGGTGCGGGATGCAGTCTCACTGGAATCTACACACTAGTTCAATCGGCAGTGCCGGTGCTGGTCATCGACAGTGCCGGTCGACCCCCGATAGAACAGAAAAACTCTCAGAATCTTCCCAAATCTTCTCCAAAACTCAATCAAACGAACTCCAAATGATGCGATTTTTGGACCAGTGAATCCTCATCCCAACATGACCCTAATCCTAAGAGATCAACTCAATTGGCTTAAGAAATCATCACGAATTTTAGATCTTGTGTCAAGAATACCAAAAAGGGGAAACTTGAGAAATCCATCAAATTGAAGGAGCTAGAGCTATTGGTTTGATTAAGGATCCATAAAGGATTATTCTAGCTCATCCTAGCAACAAGTTTCTTAAGAAATCTGGGCCAAAAACTCGTCCAAAAGTGAGAGTGAAAATCACCACGAAAATGCTTCCGAAAATAGGAAAAAGGGAATTTCGGGATTCAAGTGAAGAGAAAAATCTTGAGCACAAAACTACTTCTCATATCATAGAAATATGCTTACAAGATCCATAGGTACAAAGTTAGGAAGCCACCCTCTTCCTCCCACTATTTGGAAGAGCAAGAGATGTCTCTCACACACCCACTACTCTCCTCTCAAACATGAAGTCCTCTCCTAGCACTTTGAATAAAGTTCTAACACAAGGCTAATGAAAGAGAGGCACCTCTCCCGCTAGCCACACCTCTCCTTATATAGGTCTAGGGTCTATTGACCACATGACCACTCTATCCTTGATCTACATAACACACCCACCTATCACCGGGGGCATAACCGTCCATCTTTTTCCTCATCGCCCGAATGCCATCGGACGCTTCACGTCTTTGCTTCATCTCGAAGCAAGCTCCATGATGGTGCCACGTGCATCACCAACCACCGCCATCGGTTTTGAGGCCCAAACTGGGAAACCGCCTTGCACACTTCTCAAAGCGTGACTTCTCGATATTGATGCGTGTCACCTTGTCCCGCGATCCTGACCACCGGCAAGTCTCTCCCAGTCCCTGTCCATCGGGCCCCCTTGTCCCTTGCACCGGCATCCCGTTCGCCTTGACTTGGTCAACACGCCGTCTTCATCACCATCACGGTTTTGAGGCTCAACCGCGAAACCGTTCGTGCTTCTTGCCTCTCCACGTGTACGGTGTGGATCACCTTTGACTTCACCCGGCATCCCGTTCGCCTTGACTACCAATGCATATATTACATATGAGAATGATGCCATAGGGATGACAAACACCAAGTTCCCCCTGAAGAAAAGCATGTCTCGAAGCATCTAGGGGTTTGGTGAGGATATCAGCTAGTTGGTTTTTGGTATCAATATATTTGAACTCAACATCCCCCTTCTCAACATTGTCTCTCAGGAACCGCACATTGATGTGTTTGACCTTACCATGTTGGACTGGGTTTTTGGCTAAGCATATGACACTGGAGTTATCACACATGAGTGGAACACTCTTAAAAGTCAACCCATAGTCTCTCATAGTAGATACAATCCATAGGATTTGTGAGCAGCAGCTACATACTCAACCTCTATGGTGAATTGGGCAACACTCGACTGCTTACGAAAAGACCAACAAATCAAGGAAGTACCCAAGAAATGGCAAGTACCAGAAGTGCTCTTCCTATCAATTCTACACCCAGCAAAGTCCGCATCCAAATACCCAATAAGATCAAGAGATGAAGATGCAGAGTATCAAAGACCGAACTCAAGGGTGTATTTGAGATACCTGAAGATGCGCTTGACAGCCTTGTGATGAGTCACCCTTGGGGAAGCTTGAAAGCGAGCACAAAGACACACCACAAAGTGTATGTCGGGTTTTGTCGTTGTTAGGTACAAGAGGGAGCCAATCATGCTCCTGTACTCCCTTTGATCCACCGCTTCACAGTCTTCATCAGGGTCAAGAGCCGTTGTAGTAGACATTGGTGTAGACAACGGCTTCACATTGACCATGTCGAACTTCTTCAGGAGATCCTTCGTGTACTTGGCTTGATGTATGAAAGTGCCTTGCTTGCACTGCTTGATTTGAAGCCCAAGAAAGAAGGTGAGCTCTCCCATCATCGACATATGAAATTCACTTTCCATAGCTTCCTGAAACCTGGACACAAGAGCATGAGAGGAACCACCAAAGATGATATCATCCACGTAAATCTGAACCATTAGAAAGTCATTGCCATGCTTAAGAGTGAACAAGGTTTTATCAACACACCCAATGACAGACCCACGCTTTAGCAAGAAGGTCTTAAGCCTAGCATACCATGTCCTAAGTGCTTGCTTTAGCCCGTACAAAGCCTTCTGAAGCTTGTACATACGGTTTGGGTATTTGTGGTGCTCAAAGCCAGGGGGTTGCCTCACATACACTTCTTTCTCTATGAAACCATTTAGAAAAGCACTCTTGACATCCATTTGATAGAGTCTAATGCCCTTGGAGGCAGCAAATATAAGTAAGATCCTAATGGCTTCTATACGAGCAACAGGAGCAAAGGTTTCACCATAATCTAAGCCCTCCACTTGGCTAAAACCTTGAGCAACTAGCCTAGCCTTGTTTCTCACAACCTCACCATCCTCCCTATGTTTGTTTTTGAACACCCACTTAATTCCTATAACATTGATATTTTTGGGAGGCTCTACAAGGGTCCAGATTTTGTTTCTAGTTTTCCAACTCCTCATGCATGGCATTAACCCAATGTTCATCAGATAGTGCGTGCCCAACATCCCGGGGTTCAAAGGTTGCAACAAAGAGAGAATTGGTAAAGCAAGCAAGATGTACAGACCTTGACCTTGTTGTCCTCTCATAGAGATTACCGATCATCTGTTGAGGTGGGTGTCGACGTTGAATATGGTGAGGAGCCTCTCTCTCAAAGTGTACCTCCCTCTCAATCACAGCTAGAGTCTGCTCGACAGCTGCTGAAGCCGATGTAGAAGCTTCTAGACCCTCTGCTGGAGTAGTGGTAGCAGCAGGAACAAGCTCAGATGATAGATGAAGTGAATCGACCCCCGACAAAACAGAAAAACTCTCGAGATTTCCCAAATCTTCTCCAAAACTCAATCAAACAAACTCCAAATGATGCGATTTTTGGACCAGTGAATCTTCATCACAACGCGACCCTAATCCTAGGAGATCAACTCAATTGGCTCAAGAAATCATCACGAATTTCAGATCTTGTGCCAAGAACACCAAAAAGGGGAAACTTGAGAAATTCTTCAAATCGAAGAAGTTAGAGCTATTGATTCGATCAAAGATCCATAAAGGATTATTCTAGCTCATCTTAGCAACAAGTTTCTCAAGAAATTCGGGCCAAAAACTCGTCCAAAAGTGAGATAAAAAATCACCATAAAAATACTTCCAAAAATAGGAAAAAGGGAATTTCGGGATTCAAGTGAAGAGGAAAATCTTGAGCACGAAAATACTTCGCATATCATAAAAAGGTGTTTACAAGATCCATAGGTATAAGGATAGAAAACCACCCTCTTCCTCCCACTATTTGAAAGAACAAGAGATGTCTCTCACACACCTACTACTCTCCTCTCAAATATGAAATCCTCTCGTAGCACTTTGAATAGAGTCCTAACACAAGGCTAATGGAAGAGAGACACCTCTCCCGCTAGCCACACCTCTTCTTATATAGGCCTATGGTCTATTGACCATATGACCACTCTATTCTTGATCTACATAACACACCCACCTACCACCGGGGGCATAACCGTACATCTTTTTCCTCATCGCCCGAATGCCATCGGACGTTTCACGTCTTTGCTTCATCTCGAAGCAAGCTCCATGATGGTGCCATGTGCACCACCAACCATCGCCACCGGTTTTGAGGTCCAAACCGGGAAACGCTTTGCACGCTTCTCAAAGCGCGACTTCTCGATGTTGATGTGTGTCACTTTGTCCTGCGATCCTGACCACCGGCAAGTCTCTCTCAGTCCCTGTCCATCGGGCCCCCTTGTCACTTGCACCGGCATCCGTTTGCCTTGACTTGGTTAACACGCCGTCTTTATTACCACCACGGTTTTAAAGCTCAACCGCGAAACCGTCCGTGCTTCTTGCCTCTCCACGTGTACGGTGTGGATCACCCTTAACTTCATTCGGTATCTTGATTGTCTGGTCCCAAGTCCCCTACTTGTGTCCGATCCTCTCACCGTTGACCGCCAAGTCGACTCCAGTGACCTACACATCATGAGACAAGCAAACACATTTCTCATCTCCTGCAACATCATCAATATCTTCACCAACTCTGGTTAGTCATAATCATGATATACAAACCCATGTAATCCTTGGATTCTCGTATTTCAACTCAAATACCAAATCCGCTCAAGTCAATTACTCATCACAAATATAGCAAACCATGGCACATATCCACATGTTTTCTCATAGTTTTTTGCCAATGTTGCCTCTGGAATCAGGGTGGCCATTCTGTTGGTCGCTATCACAGGGTGGCTATTATTCTGTCTAATGCAAAGGTTAGCAGTGACATAGTCACGTCTTCCTCCAGTAGAGAAATTGTGATTTGCTAACGCTCTCGCACTACTCTACTGCCTCTACTCATTCGCTGGTTAAGAGCTACTCACTCCGTTTTTAAATTATTGTCATTATTAACTTTTTTATTTAAATTTAATCATTCATTTATTCAAAAAATATTTCAAATATAAAAAAATTAAGTTATGTTTCAATTTCTTTTGATAATAAAATAAACTATAATAATATATATCATATTTTTAATACATAAATAAATAAAATAAATGATCAAATTAATAAAAAAATAATAATAATTTAATAATCGAGGGAATACGAGGGAGTGTAGGCGTGCTGGAGCTGCGCGGCACGGCGCGCGCTCATGGGGAAGCGCAACGACTCGACCCAACAGCATAGCAGCATGCATGCGTCTCAGCTCCCGGTACCGCTCGTCCCACCATCCGACGGCCCTGATCAAGTCCTGCCCCTGCTTTTAATTCGACTCGAGAAGCCGAACGGCCGTCGGCCGTTGCCTGTGTGAGGGAGATTATTCAGTGTATGTATAAAATTGCTCGTCTACCCCACCACACTGGGAGCCACTAATTAAGCTCGTCTCCTCCTTTGCGTCGTGCAGCGACCGGATAAGCGACGCCGACGAGTTCTACAGCATGGGGGACATAATGGAGGACGTGGCGAGCTACTGGGCTAGAGAGAAGGACAGGTTCGCTCTTGGCTATCTGGAGAACAAGATATTCTCTTGGTCCATCAGAGATATCTTCAACAGGGACCTCCTCAAGAAGCAGGTGACGATAAGAGATCCCAACTGTTTCTTTCTTTTATCTGTTCCTTTGTTTACTATACTTCGTATTACACTGGCTGCTTTGCTTTTATTTTCCATGTGGGATTTCCTTTCGTGACCGCAGGAGTGCAGTAGTATCACGACTGCTTGTGTTCTATTGTCCATGCAACCTTCCTCTTTTTACGATGCTCTGTTTGCAATGCTCGGTTTTTGCTTGATCTATGAAAAGGTAGCCATCATCGTACTGTTGTCCGTGGCCGTAACCCGTAAGACAGATAGTTACTCGGTCATTAACAATAGATTATTATTATTATTTTTTGCTTCCGTGCTTCATTTTTCAGTGAAAAAAGAAAATGCATCTACGCTTTACCCCCCGAAAGATTTATTCGAGCATGGCAGCATCATTGAGCCTAGGAACACATGGGTGGTGGTGGAACCATTCTTCAAATCAATCCAGATGAACCCACCAAATCAGTTTTATTTTTCTATTGTGCTGGATTTTATTTTATTATAAATAGCAGCATTAGAAGAACAAGTGTTGTTGAGTGTCCAACTGTCGAGAGTCGAGACCTATTTGCCATGGCACAGTTTTTTTTTTTAGACAATTTTTTTAGGTAGGCCTTTGCAACAGATGCTCAGTGCTCACGGGACAAGCTGGAGGCCCAAACCCATTTAGCGCCCAAACCAATATCGATGGATCAACCAGTCAGCTAGTCAGCCCAGCGAACCCATCTCAGCGAGCCCCGGGCCCCGGCGACGGCGACGGCGTCGCTGGCGGCAGCCTGCTACCGGGCAGGCAGCCGCAATGGAGTCGGCGCTACCCCCGTGCATACGGGGACAAGCTCCAGGCCGTCGACTGCTCCCACCGCCCTTCTAACTGAAGTACAACTCTTCTCTCCCTCGCAGTCACTGACTGTTGTATGATGTGTTTTTTCCCTCATTTTCGGAGACGTAGGGCTGCCAATGTGTTGTTGGATGTTTTACTAAAGGAATAGCCGTAGCTAATCGGCTCTCTCTGAATAGTAGCTTCGGATCGAATCTTCTGGGAAAGCCATTTCCAGTTGCATGTTGGTTCGCTTATCAGAATTTTAAGGAGGTCGTTCGCGTCACCATTTCATAGCTGGACTTAGATCGGATGGCAAAACTCTGTTATAATGGCTGTGTTATTATTGGAGAGAAGTATCAAAGAAGCCGTCTCATTCATCTTTTAACACAAAACTGTATAAAACTCTTCTTGTCATTACAATGATTTTATTACTTTATAACTGCACTCCAATTTCAGCTCTTTGAAAAAGTTGCATATAAATGTGTTATATGTGTCAGCGTTTTGTTTTTCATCAATACATGGGAGTCATTGCATTGTCTCTTCTCAACCTGCTCAGTGATGCATTTTTGTTAATCCTAGCACACTTTCCACATTTTACCTGCATTACTCCTTTCACAGTAGATGTTAGCTGTATTTAATTTACTTATGTTGAGAACTGCATTGAGAAGACTTTGGTATAATCACTGCAGGTCAAGAGGATACCAGAAACTTTCGAGTCATTTGGGAGTTACTTGAATTCCTTTGTTTGCCCACTGATCGAAGAAGTACATGCTGATATCTTCTCCTCATTGGATGGGTATGCTCATGCAACCTTTATAGAAGTAATCAAGGTGGAAAAGCTTGAGAATGGGATGCCGATTTTTGGTTTTGAAGTTGCAGAACCAGTGAAGGATGAGAAGTCAAGGGAGACATATGAACCCACAGAGTGTGATATAATCGTCATATCCTCACAAAAACCAAAGCATGTGTCTGATTTGACACAAAATAAGGCATCATTTGTGTTAGGTTCGGTTCTCAAAAGTGGAGGAGAAGATGAATTTCCACCTAATTGCTGTATTGTCCAGTTGTCATCAGGCATTCCTGTTGAAGCAGACCCTGAAACAAAAACACCGAAAGGGACATTGTTTATTGTGTTTCTTATAAATTTGAAGACATACAATCGTATTTGGAAATGCCTTCATATGGGATCAAAAGATGCCAATCTTGCTGACCTTCAGAAGAAAAAGAGTACTGATCTTGTCAATAAGGTGTGGCAGTACAAACCAAGGGTATGTCATTCACTTACATGTGTTTCCCTGATACCAGTATCTATACATTGCATGTAGAACTTATGAAACCACAAAACATGTCTTGGTTTCTTTACCTTCTGAGTTTTATGAAAGTTTATTGTCAAAGTTACATAATGTCTGCTAACCTTCTGAGATAGGTTATTTACTTATTCATATTTGTTTACAGTTATACATTGCCTCTATGTATTTTTGTTACTCATTGTGACCGACTTATTTGATTATTTTCCCATGTAGATAGTGGAAAATGCTAGCACATCATGCTACCTTCTCGGATCAATTAATGGCCTTGGCCTTGAGAAGTTCAATCTAAATGATTCACAGCTGAATGCTGTATCAGACATTGTCTCAGTAATGGATAATCACTCTTCTTCTGTAAAACTATTATGGGGCTAACCTGGGACAGGTAAAACAAAAACCATCAGCACAATCTTATGGGCAATGCTCATCAAGGGCCGAAAGACACTTGCCTGTGCACCTACCAATACTGCTGTATTGGAGGTTGCAGCTCGAATTGTCAAGCTTGTTGGGGAGTCCTCAGATGGCAGAAGCTGCTTCTTGAATGACATTATTTTATTTGGAAACAAACGGAGGATGAAGATAGATCATGGCAACATACTTTCAGCCATATTTCTCGAGTCTCGTGCCGAGCGCCTGTTGCCATGTTTCATGCCGAGCACGGGCTGGAGACGCTGCTTGCGGTCACTTACGGATTTGCTTGAGAATTCAGTGACCAAGTACCAGTTGTACATTGAGGGTATAACTGAAAAGGAGAGCCCTATGAAGGATATAGATGAAGACAAGGTTGTTGAGAATGATAAGGACAGGTGTGTCAACCCTGGAGCCAGGGGGAAAGCATTAAGTGTACTTTCTTTCAAGAATTATCTGAAGAATGATTACAACAAGCTTTCTAGTAATTTATGTGATTGCATTGATCTATTATACAATGATCATCCAAGAAATCCAGAATCAGGAAGGAGCTTCTCCTGTATGCTAGAAGTGCTTGAATTGATCAAAATTCTTTATGTTCTGATAAACTCTAATAAGGAAGATGATGACATATGGTCTGATGAATTGCTTGAAATCAAGATAGAAGAGGATGGTAACCCTCAGACCTGGCCAGGGCAACTGGCCTGTATACGGGCTAATTCATGCAGGAAATTGAAGTTCAGGCTGGCGAGATCATTGTGTGTGCAAGAATTAAGATATCTTTGCACTAACTTGGAGCTTCCAAATTGTTACAGTGCACGGTCTGTTCAACGCTACCTTCTGCTGCGAAGTAAATACATTCTATGTACAGTTTCTAGCTCATTCAGACTGTACAATCTGCCTATGGGAAATTCTTCTTCAGATGTATGTGGGCTTCTTAAGAAGCCTGAAGACATGAAACCTCTTGAGTTGTTGATTGTTGATGAAGCTGCACAAGTCAAAGAATGTGAAACCTTGATTCCTTTGCAGTTGCCTGGCATAAGGCAGGCTGTTTTCATCGGAGACGAATATCAGCTACCTGCTCTTGTGAAAAGCAAAGTAATCTCCTTGACTTGAAGTATTCTTCATTGAAATTTTCTTGTTGGCTCTGTTGTGTTGACTTGTAATATGATTTTGTAGATATCTGAAAATGCCAATTTCGGACGAAGTGTATTTGAGAGATTGAGTTCATTGGGCTATAGTAAGCACCTTCTCAATGTCCAGTACAGGATGCATCCAGAAATAAGCAAGTTTCCAGTTACTGTCTTTTATGATGGCAAGATATCTGATGGGCCCAATGTCACATGTAAAAGCTACGAGAAGTGGTTTTTAACAGGGAAAATGTTTGTCCCATACTCTTTTATAAATGTTGATGGTGGGCATGAGACAACTGAAAAGCATGGACGGAGCCTGAAAAACACAATAGAAGTTGCTGCAGTTGTGCGGATAGTGCAGAGATTGTTCAAAGGTAAAGCCATCATCAATGTCATTTAAGTGTGTCAATGTACAATTAGCCATGTATTACTAATTTCCTTTTCTTTTTATTTTTTTGAAATGTAGAGGCAGTTTCTAGAGGAAGCAAGCTCTCTGTTGGTGTTGTATCACCATACAATGCTCAAGCAAGAGCTATCCAAGAAAAGATAGGAAAATCCTATAATATGTATGATGGTTTCTCGGTGAAAGTGAAATCAGTGGATGGTTTCCAAGGCGCAGAGGAAGATATCATTTTCATATCAACAGTCAGGAGCAACAGGGCTGGTTCGGTTGGCTTTCTCACGAACTTACAGAGAACAAATGTGGCTTTGACGAGGGCCAAGTAAGTTTATTCTCTGCACCAAATATAATATTTTGTACTTTCTGTGTTCCAAATCTTAATTGGTCTTATGTTTCTTGCAGGCATTGTCTGTGGATAGTGGGAAATGGGACTACTTTATCCAATAGCAATTCTGTTTGGCAGAAGATAATAAAGGATGCGCAGGAGCGAGGTTGGTTTTTTGACGTCAACGGAGACAAAGATTTATCAAATGCGGTGATCAAGGCCATTATTGAGCTTGATGATGCCGAAAATTCGGTGAAAATGGAGGGACTGCATATAAGTAAGCCAAGGTTCCAGGTACTTCAAACTGTCCTTTCAGAATTCATTTCTTGAGGATTATGGTTGTTAGACTTTTACTGAAGACATTCGCATCTTGCAAGTAAAGGCGAAATTACTGTTGGTGCAACTGAACTGCTTGTGAAGGTTACTTGGTCAGTAATTGATTGTAGATTCTGAGCTTTGATGTAACCCTACCTAATGCAGTGATAAAAGACTGTTGGGTACTAGATGAATTATACAGGGTGTAGCTAACTATTTAACGTGTTAGGCATGTTATGTTATTATGAACTACTCCTGTTGGGTCTATGTTGAACTACGGCCTAGTTGAGACTTTGGTCCCTGTTCATATTAATCATGAACGTATTCAATACTGTGGCTTTAATTTGTTCACTTGGCCAGATTATATATTCTGGTGGCTCGTGACTGGAAGTTATTGCTTGCTCCGATCTGGTGGTGAAATCTAGTCGATGACTGACTAGTGAGTAGTGATGGCACAGGTTGCTTATTCTCTGTCAATGGGTAACCGCCACAGGACACTAGCAGTGGTCAGTGGAGGACCGCGGTTGCTAGCTATGGCGCTGGCCATACCTTGATTTGGCTTGTTTGTTCTTGATGGCCAGGTTATTGAGACATTGTTTGTTCTTGATGGCCAGGTTAATGAGACACTTGACCGAGCTGCTCCGTTTGAAGTTTTCTAGCTATTTGCCTATGTTGAGCAGGGCTAATAGTACAGCCCGCTGCCGGCTATATTCTTGTGCCATGTCAATGAACGCAGTCACCAAAAATACAGTCGTATAATGGATGAGTGATTTAACTGGCTGATAGTTTGTATTTATTTAAATACTAATTGCTTGCATGCATTGGTCGGAGTCAACACTTTTCAACAATCGCTAGCATCCTTCTCTTTCTTTCCCTCATTCTTCCACGTCGGATTTGTATGACGGGGCTAATGTTTTAGCCTGCGGAGTAGGCTCCAGTAGTCCAGTATACCTGCTCTAACTTTGCCACACCTAAAACTTTCTCTGTCCTCGGCCACTGCCGGGTTAGGGGCTCGTGGTAGCATACAACTCAATAGCAGGAAATACATTAAGGACTGCTTCCATTTACATGAAAGGGCCAAGAAAAGAAGAATGAAAGAATTCTAGGGAGACACGCACGCACGCTGGCCGGATCAAAGCTTGTGTCGCAATAGCGGCCTAGTCCATTTTTAGTTTTTTTTTTTGAGCGAAGCCTAGTCCATTTTTAGTGGCTAAATGGCGTAGCCCAACAAACCGAATTGTTGAAACGGGCCAGGCCCGTATCGAACTCTCGGAGATCCGCGTCATGGGCTCTGGACAGCTCCTCGGCCCTTTGCTCCTTGAGTGAGTTCGTTCTTGCCTGCTCCGCCGCCGCTACCGGCAACCGGTCGCCGGCCGGCGACCAAGCCCATTGATCGATCTGGGTGTGATGATGACGCGCGTGACAGTACCCACAACAGCAGCGTGGGCATGCTGCCTCCGTCGCGTTAAGGGGCTTCTGTTCTTGCCGGGGCCGTCCTTATATATGGATCGGAGTGGTTCTCTCTCTTTTGCGGGTCAGTATATGCTCGGCATTATCTAATTCTGTTCAAAGATGTGGGCATCAGCTGCCCAGTGTGACTTTCATTGTGATTAGTGCTTTTGCCTGCGAACATCCTTGTTCTGCGTATTATCATGCTCACAAGCTTGTGTTTTGGAAGTGTATTTTGGTCTCTTCCCCAGTAGAATCAGCTTCAGATTGAATCTTCTGGAATTCATGTTTCCCCTACTACTCCAGTGGTGCCAAAAAGCCATAATGCCGCCAGAAATTGGAATTGCAAAGTGTTCCCATTTTTTTTAAGTGTTCCCATAATAAATCCTCCCAACCTCGGAAATCGTTTGGGTTTACCCTCCATTTACTAATTGGAAACATAATCACATAAAAGAGCAAACATAATTCCATGGGGAAGTGCAACAGTTTTTTGAGAGAAATGAAGCAGTTCGAATGTCATTATTGCGCCGCCCGTCATTGACTAACAAAGCAAAATCCAGTGGCGTGGCGCTCCTACCAGTATTTGTATCTCCTCTTGCTTTTTCTTCCTGGTTTGTTCATCCAGGTGAGCACGATGGGTGATAGTAAGCGTAAGGCGAGTGACAGTAAGAAACAGTTAAAGCAAAAAGAGGAACCTGACTCGCCTCAGACACTGGATAAACTTGATTATGTGGAGCTTTATTGTGATAAAGCGAAGAAAGATGACAAGTTTGCTCTGAGTTACCTCGATAAGCAAGTGTTCTATTGGTCCATCGAGGACGTATTCAACAATGACCTCTTTAGGGAGAAGGTAAGAGCATTTCTGCATTGCCTGGCACCTTCTCTTGGTTCTGCTTCCCATTTTCTGATCGCCAAAGTGCAATTCTGCACGTTTGCTGTAGGCTTTTTGGAGTTCTGTCAGAAACTCCTTTCCTAGCGTGAACCCCTCCTTAACAATTTGCAACTGTGATTATTCCAATTAGTTACTTTCCTTAACAATCGTATGACTGTGTTTTTCCCAGGTGAAGAAAATCCCAGAAACTTTCACATCATCCGAGAATTATGTTTGCTCTTTTATGTACCCATTGATTGAAGAGACACATGCTGATATGTTCTCAGCGTTAAATTGTTATGGTCACCAGATTTTCATTTCAGTGCTCCGGATGGTGAAGTTGCAGGACAATGACAAAATGTTCATTTGCTTCGAGGTTGCTAGTCCAGTAATGGACGAGAGATCTAGGGATATGTATGTGCCTAGCGAGGAGGACATAATAGTTCTTTCCTCGCGAAAGCCTAATCAAGTCTCTGATTTGACACGAAATTCCAAATCATACATCTTAGCTAAAATTGTTAAAGGTGGTGAAGATGACGAAGATTTGCCAGCTCATTGTTTCATTGCTAGATTGTCATCTGCATTTCCTATTGATGCTGATCCTATTACAAAAATACCGAAAGAACCACTATTTGCAGTATTGATGATATATATGAAGACATACAACCGAATCTGGACATGTCTTGACATGGGAAAGTCGCATGCTACCGACCCTGTTGCTATAGTGTCGCAATACAAACCAAAGGTAATATTCTATTATTCATGTCTAATATCTCCATCCACTCTCCTTGTTACTTGGTCTGTTTGGCACCATTATGTAAACAAAATATAGTTTTGCTCTTTTCATTTACATTTTCTTCTTGAAAAACTTATCTTGTACATAAATAAATCATGTATATAGTGAAGCTACTAGAAAAAACAGAATATTTCACTGGGCATAAAGTTGACACAGACGAATGTTCAACAACAGATGAAAACTGAATTTGGAACTAATGTAACTATTTTCTATATGCGAAAACAAAGCCTTTTAACATTTTTGGGATGAAGTGTTTGTTATCTTAATGCATAGCAGAGCACTATTTTACATCATTTACTTTTCATGGTAATTGACTTTATTGCATGTTTGCCACATATAGGCAGTTAAAGAGGGTATCTCGACAAGATTTCAATTATCAGACCGGTCAATTGATGATCTTGGCCTCAAGGAGTTCATGCTTAACAGGTCACAACTGAATGCTGTTGCAGATTGTGTTCCGCTATCATGGGAACTATCTCCATCGGTAAAATTAATATGGGGACCCCCTGGGACAGGAAAAATCAAAACCATTAGTACTCTACTCTGGGCAATGCTGCTTTCAAGGCATCGGTCACTTACCTGTGCTCCTACTAACACTGCAGTCCTGGAGGTAGCATCTCGAATTGTCAAGCTTGTCCGTGAATCTTCTTCTGCTAGCAGTGGCATAATCTTAAGTGATATACTTTTGTTTGGAAATAAGAAGAGGATGAAGATAGATGATGATCATGATCTTTCAGCGGTGTTCCTCAGTTCTCGTACTAAGCGGCTATCACAAAGATTTGCAAAGAAACCATGGAATCTTTATTTGTCTTCACTGCTAGATTTTCTCGAGAAATCTGTGGAGAAACAGCACCAATTGTACATGGAAAAGATCCATGAAAAAATGAAGAAGCGTCAGATGAAGAACAATGAGAAGAATAAAATTGATGCTGACAAGATTGCTATTGGGGCTGAAGGTAAAGACCAAGATAAGGTCATCTTTGATACTGTAACAGTAGACTGCGGATATGAAGATGATTATAATTGTGAAGAAGGTTTGAAGCGTGAAAACATCTGTGAGAGTGAAGGAGCCAAATCTGACAATGTGAATGCTTGTGATTCTGAACCTTCAGTAGAGAAGTTATCAATTCTGTCATTGAAGGAATATGCTCAAGCTACTTATAACGAGCATGCGGCAGATTTATTATGTTGTATGGAGGTACTGCACACTGATTGTCCAACAAACTCGACCATGGTTCGAAGCTTCCGGTGCATGACTGAGGTGGCTGAACTGCTTAACATTCTTCATGTATTTATAAATGATGAAGACGATGACACTTGGTTTGATGGACTCCTTGAACAACAGATATACGAATACAATGAGCCTCTCAAGTGGTCTGATCTGCTGGCATCAATACACACTGAAAAGTGCAAGAAGTTGAAGTTTAGAATGGCAAGATCACTCTGTGTTCAACAATTGCGATATCTGCAAACCAGCTTGGAGCTTCCAAGTTGGGCAAATCAGTTTTACTATTTTGAGGATGATTGCAGGAGGGATATTAGACTCCACCTGCTGCAAAGAACAAAATGCATCCTCTGTACTGTTTGTAGTTCTTTTTGCTTTTACAAAGTGCCCAAGGATAAGGACAACTGTTTGCCGCTGGGGATGTTGATTGTCGACGAAGCTGCACAGCTGAAGGAGTGTGAGACCTTAATTCCTATGCAGCTGCCAGGCATAAAGCAGGTTGTTTTAATCGGGGATGAATGTCAGTTACCAGCTCTAGTAAAAAGCAAAGTATGTTTCATGTCAGTACCTTGTACCCTTTTTCTTTCGTTTTACATGATTTTTTGATAGTTGACTGCTTATATTATTGCAGTTATCTGAAAACGCTAGATTTGGTAGAAGTGTTTTTGAGAGGTTAAGTTCTCTAGGCTACTGTAAGCACCTGCTCAATGTTCAGTATCGGATGCACCCGGAGATAAGCAAGTTTCCAGTTGCTAATTTTTATGAAAGCAAGATATCTGATGGTCCAAATGTAGTCTGCAAGAACTATGAGAGGAGTCTCTTGCCAGGCAAAATGTTTGGGCCATATTCATTTATAAATGTGGATGGTGGGCATGAAACAACTGAGAGGCATGGTCGAAGCCTGAAAAATACTGTAGAAATTGCTGCTGTGCTCTGGATCGTGCAGAGACTGTTTGAAGGTATGTTCACCTGCATTTGTGAAGCTTTGTTGCTTACATTATAGTATATTAGGAGAGTACTGAGAAGCTTATTCTGAAAATTCATGTAATATAGTTTACGTCCATGTTTAATTGTAAATGCCTAATTTCAGCTTACTAAGTGTTATCCTTTCCCCCCCTTTGGTTGCAGAATCCGTATTTGCCGGTACCAAGCTCTCTGTTGGTATTGTGTCACCATACAACGCACAGGTCAGAGCCATCCCAGAAAAACTGGAGAAATGCTATGATATGTATGATGGTTTCTCGGTGAAAGTGAAATCAGTGGATGGATTCCAAGGCGCGGAGGAAGACGTAATAATCATATCAACAGTTAGAAGTAATGGAATCGGTTCAGTGGGGTTTCTTACTAATCTGCAGAGGACAAATGTGGCTTCTCAAACCACTGAGAATCTGCTCATTCTCATTCCTGGAATTGTGTTTAGCTTTGCGTTTTTCTCACATTAGGGCTTGTGTTCTTCCTTTTCTTTGGCAGACATTGCTTGTGGATCATTGGAAATGCAACGACTTTGTCAAGCAGCAGGTCCATTTGGCGGAAGATCGTGAAAGATGCAATGGATCGAGGATGCCTGTCCGACGCCAGTGATAACAAAGATCTGTCAAATGCACTAGTAAATGCAATCATTGAGCTCGATGATTCTGAGAACTTGGAGAAAATGGACTCTCTGCATATAAGCATGCCGATGTTTCAGGTACTGCAATTCTGCAAAAGAATTCCTTCCAATGCAATCAAGTGTCAGTTCCTTACAAAATTATTTGAATCATAAGCATGCACCATTGTGATGTGTCTCCTGACTTCGTTTTTCAGGGATCTGGGCAGAGATACCGTCGTTGAGAGATTTTCATGATGTAAAGCGTCATCCTTTTGTCTCCTAGACTCTGGCGGAGGAAGGCTATATATGACGCTGCTGATACCGTGTGGGGTGCACTTGTATTTTGTTGAACCATATGAGCTTGATTGTTGCAGAAGGCCAGAAGCCCGCTCTTCTTTTTACTCGCTTTGTAATCATAGCAACTATCGACTTCTACAGTTATCCGATCACTATCGACTTCTACAGTTATCCGATCAAGTTAATTTGCCAACAAACATAGGTTGCCATGAGGCTTGTTTTGTTATCGCCATTGCAGCAAAGCCATTATTATTTACAGTATAAGTCATCATATATGATTCTGTTTTCTAGTATAATGTCGTGTTATTCAGACTGCCGTGCCCTGTGTGTGGCGCGTGTTCGGCAGTCAGATGTGAACTCGGCCAAGTGAAGTCGCCAAACACATCCTCGAACACGTTGCGCGGCCGGCGCGCCGGACAAGGTGGCCGTGGCCGTACCGGTAGTCCCATACCGATAAATGTGGGTTGTGGGAACTCAGTCGGTTATAAGAAAAACTAGAATTGGGCTCCAGTCCAGTGTTAAAAAAATCTAAAATAGTCATTTAAAGTGGATTGGAGGGCGATTCCATTTTTCCCGCCTCTTTCCTAAGCCGCTTCGATTTTTACGTGGCCCTTTGTGCGGGCTGGATAGGCATGGCATGGGGAAATGGCTTCTCTTAATGAATCCTTCTTTCCTCAAAAGATCGCTCGTCTTAATAAGCTCCATTTATTACAGCGCATGCTCCCATGGGGAAGTGCAACAGTTTTTGAGAGCAACAAGCCGGTCGGTTTAGGAACGTTAACTGCACCATCGTACCCCTCATCACTCATCAGCAAGAAAGAAAGCGAAACCCTAAGGCCTCATGTTGCATTTGCATCTCCTCTGCTCTCCTCCTGTTATATGTTGTCCGTCTTCGTCAAGGAGTAGAGTAGAGTTGCTACGGCTCCAAAGAGTGTGAGGCAGGATGAGCTACGGTAAGCTCACAGGACAGAAGCGGCGAAGGGAAGAAGAGGTGGGATCGTTCCATGATGTGGCTAGGTACTACTTGACTAGGATTGCAAAGAATGATGGCAGGTTCGCCCTCAGCTACCTCGATAAGCTAGTGTTCTCCTGGTCCATCGAGGACGTGTTCAACCGCAACCTCTTCAGGCACGAGCAGGTAGCTAGTGATGACCGTTCCCTCGTGTCGTGCGTGTTTTCCCGTTTGGATTTTGCCTTCCGTTTCTTTTCCTCCGTGGTGCAGTTTTGGCTGCTGCACATGACCAGTTGTAGACCTCTGGAATTGTGTTGCAGAATCTCCTTTTCTCTCTCTCTCTTTTTGAGACCAATCGCACTCGCACCCTTTATTAACTAGTAGAGTATGAATTACATACTCCTTCGGGTGGATTTAGGAACCACACGTGTCTACCTACAGAATTGAGAATTGTTCTCTAGCTAAACTGTCGACATTAATATCGACAGTGGATCATAGGGTTACCCATGATCCTTGTGTATCGGTAAAGTCATACGCGAGACCAAGAGTCGATGGACACACAAGACGTAAGTTTAGACAGATTCGGATCTCCCGAAGAACAATAATCCTACGTCCTGTGTTCTGTGGTGTATATTTTGGATGTCTATGAGAGAGCCCCTGCCCCTCCTTATATATCCGAGAGGCAGGATTACATGGTAAGTGCCCTAGTCGGTTATAACATGATTTCCGACTAGGGTTCTATTTCTAACTTTTTATCTCTAGTATTGACTTATCATGTACTTCAAGTAATAATCCGAATAGTTATCTTCATAGGTTTTTATTTTTATTGAACCCCGACCTACTCGACAATATATCTGAATAATGAGATATCCCTGATATATATATCCTACAATTTGAACAGCGACCTTCGTGCACAAACTCGACTCTAGAGAAAAGTTTGCATCTCTCCTTAATCTCCTATAAACAGTACGTCACAAAACAGTAGTATCATCGAGTCATGAGTGCTACCATTCATTAAGAGGGAGGGAAAATCATCCTAATTAGTGCAAACTAAAAGGGCCACAGCCATCAACAAATCTGACGGGAAAGACAGAAAAAAACATTCGCCGAGCCTTCCAATTTTTGAACATTTGTCGAAATGAACAAGGTCGCAGCCTCAGCCTACTTAAGACTATACTTGCTCACCATGGCCCAACCAGCTAGCCCACCAGCCGAGCCCGGTCCATCTCTGCGTCGCATCCCAACTTCCCAATCTGCTGTGCATAGCAGTAGCCGATCGCTAGCCGAAGGTTCGAGATCGAGGCTGCACCCATCGATCGGTCCAAGAGATGCCGGCGAGCATGCTTACACTCGTCGGGATGGATTGTGGAGGCTGCGGAGCGCCTGAGCTTCTGGGGCCCAAGCTCCAAACAGTATCACACAATCACCGAATGCTTCTACCGACCATCCCATCGTAGCAGTAATCCTCTCTCATTCACGAATTTATAGGGATGTGCGGAATTCTCTCTTTCTGTTCACTGATATTGCAGATTAGATTTGGACTCGGGCGCCTTTTTTTTTCTTCAGAAACTTTGGTGGGGGTTACCGTTACCCACCTGAGTTCTCATTGAACTGAGGATCTTTCTTTAGCGAATCTAATGGTTGAGGCTCTCTTTGAGATTAAAAAAATCCCCTCGTTCTCTCAGTGGCAAAGCACATAATAAAGACTCGTGTTACAGTTTACAGGTCACTGAGTCCTGGTGTATGATCTAAGAGTGGGGTTCGGGGGATTTCTCGACCTATATGAAAAGGTCTTCCTCTTATAAAAAGCTCGGGGGTCGTACCCCTGCAGATCGAGTTTTTTTTAAGGGAATCTAAGGGCACAATTTCTTCCCTATTGTCACCGTTGATGGTCCTTCATATAGGCATACGCATTTGATAGATTCTGTTTTGATGTTCAGTCGAGTGGTAAGATTGTGATACTTCTTTGGCTCCTGAAGCCAGCGCAAGGTGCGCCTTTCAAAAAAAAGATTGTGATACTTTAGCAAAAATTTGCTTTTGATTCTGGTGTTGTTATTGTATAGAATTAGTACTACCAAATAAGGCATCTAGTGATTTTTCTTCAGACAAACTGTATAAAAAGTTGTGCTCTTGTTATTTACAATACCAGAGACAACGAAATAAAAGAAAATTTTTAAAGCTGCTTAGCCCCCTTGTCTAGATTTGGTTTCGTCGCACCTCTGCAATCAATCACTACTGTGAATTCATGAATATGAGAAATTTGAACTTTTATTAACTCAAATCATATATCACCTGTTTTTCTCTCTTCACGCTGAACTATAAAACCATTCGGGTATTTACTGCAGGTCAAGAGGATACCAGATACTTTCACGTCATTTGGGAGTTACTTGAATTCCTTTGCTTGGCCGCTGATTGAAGAAGTACACACTGATATCTTCTCATCATTGGATGGTTATGCTCATGCGAGCTTTATAAAAGTCATCAAGGTTGGAAACCTTGATACTCAGAAGTCAATATTTGGTTTTGAAGTTGCAAAACCAGTGAAGGATGGAAAGTCAAGGGGGACATATGAACCTGCAGAGCAGGATATAATAGTTGTATCTGCAACAAAACCAACTCACGTGTCTGATTTGACCCAAAATAGTGCATCGTTTGTGTTAGGTTTGGTTCTCAAAAGTGGAGCAGAAGATGGATTCTTTCCTAATTGGTGTGTTGTTCATTTGTCATCCGCCATTTCTGTTGAGGTGAATCCTGAATAAAAAATCCCAAAAGGCCCATTGTTTTTTGTCTTTCTTTTAAACTTGAAGACATATAATCGCATATCTAAATGCCTTTGTTTGGGACAAAATGATGCTAATCTCATTGAGCTAAAGAACAAAAAGGGTACTGGTCCTGTTAATAAAGTGTGGCAGTTCAAGCCAACAAGGGTATGCTAGCCATATGCACGCAGAGTAAGAAATACACCTTATCTTTATTGACACCTTCATCTTCCTAATATTATTCGTTTTTATAATATTCCTCTAATCTATAACATCTCATTCTGTATTTTAATTGCTTTCACATCAAGCTTTAGCTGGCTACTAGGGTTTTTTTTTTTGAAAAATAAGGCAGGAGCACTGTGATTCATTAAGGCTTCTGTGAATAGTTTTCCAACATAGTACTATTTTATGCTAATATTTCCCGCATATAATACATAAGAATGATATGATTGTGTTTTTATGCATGCATAGTGCTACATTTAACTATGTAATACATTGCTCATGATGGATGATGTACTTGGTCTATTTTTTCAATGAAGGCAATTCAATATGGCGGTCTATCATGCTCCCAGTTGCCTCAAGTTTCTTGTCATAGATTGGTTGATGGCCTTGGCCTTGAGAAATTAAATCTAAATGATTCACAGCTGAATGCAGTAGCAGACTGTGTCTCACTAATGAATAACAAATATTCATCCATAAAGCTATTATGCCCCCCCCCCCCCCCCCTGGGACAGGTAAAACTAAAACCATCAACTCTATATTGTGGGCATTGCTCATCAAGGGGCAAAGGGCCCTTGCCTGTGCACCTACCAATACTGCTGTGTTGGAGGTTGCAACTCGACTTGTCAAGCTTGTCGTGGATTCTTCAGATGGTTGTGTCTTCCTGAACGACATTGTTCTATTTGGGAACAAAAAGAAGATGAAGATAGATGATGATAATGATCTTTCTAAGGTGTACCTTGACTCTAGAGCTCAGCGCTTGTTACCATGCTTTTATGCCATGCACAGGTTGGATGCATTGCTTGAGGTCACTTACATGTCTTCTGGAGAATTCTGTGGCCTTGTATCAGTTGAAAAATAGGGGTGAAACATTCAAGCATTATTTGAAGGATGACTACAACAAACTTTTTGAGGAATTATGTGGTTGCATTTCTGTTTTGTACAAGGATCATCCAAGGAACCCAAATAGGGAACAGAGCTTTCAATGTATGATGGAGGTGCTTGAATTGGTCAAACTTCATCATGCTCTGATAAATGCTTGTAACGGTGGTGATGTATGGTCAAATGAACTTGTTGAGAGCAAAATAGACGATGATGTCAACCCTGCGCTCTGGCCATCACAACTAGCCTCTATACGTGTTATATCATGCAACAAATCGAAGTTCAGGTCTGCAAGATCTTTGTGTGTGCAAGAACTAAAGTTTCTTACCAGGAACTTCAAGCTTACAAATTTCTACGATGCACGGTCTGTTCAACTCTATTTGCTTCCAAGAATGAGATGCATTATCTGTACAGTTTCTAGCTCATTCAAGTTGTACGACATACCATCTGGAATGTATTCCCCAGGTAATCATTTGCTGATCATTGACGAGGCTGCACAGCTCAAAGAGTGTGAGACCTTAATTCCTTTGCAGCTGCCTGGCATAAGGCATGCTGTTTTCATTGGTGACGAGTACCAGTTACCTTCTCTTGTGAAAAGCAAAGTAAGCTCCCTACCTTCAGAATTCTTCTTTCGGTTTTGACTTGGCACCTCTTTATTGACTTGTACTATTGTTCTTAGATATCTGATAGTGTAAATTTCGGGCGAAGTGTTTTTGGAAGGTTAAGTTCCCTGGGCTTTTGTAAGCACCTTCTGGACACCCAGTACCGGATGCATCCTGAAATAAGCAGGTTTCCGGTTTCTACATTTTATGATGGCAAGATATTTGATGGCCCCAATGTCACTAATATGAACTATGGAAAGAGGTTTTTATCTAGAAAACTGTTTGGACCCTATTCGTTTATAAATGTTGATGGTGGGCATGAAACAACCGAGAAGCATGGCCGGAGCCTAAAAAACACTATAGAAATTGCTGCAATTGTTCTGATTGTGCAAAGATTGTTCAAAGGTAAAGACCATCCTTGATTTTCACTACTGTTGATGTGTTACTCCTCCTTTTGATGTCCATTCATACTCAAGAGTTTAACCTTATTGGATGTGTGTAACATTTTCCCCCTTATTGATTTCAGAGACAGTTTCTACAGGAAGCAAGCTATCTGTTGGTATTGTGTCCCCATACAACACTCAAGTTAGAGCTATCCAGGAAAAAATTGGGAAATCCTATAATACATATGATGGTTTCTCGGTTAAAGTAAAATCTGTGGATGGTTTCCAAGGTTCGGAGGAAGATATTATCATCATATCAACAGTTAGAAGCAACGGAGTTGGTTCAGTTGGGTTTCTTACAAACTTACAGAGGACAAATGTAGCTCTGACAAGGGCAAAGTAAGTTTGCTTGTAGCCTTGTACCAAGCATGAACATTTCTTGCTAATTTCTAATCTTGTATATTATCTGGCTTTTTAATCAAGTGGATGCACAGTTGAATGAATATGTAAAATATTTTTTCTTCTTTTTCAACAGGCATTGTTTATGGATAGTGAGAAATGGAATTACCTTGTCCATCAGCAATTCTGTTTGGCGGAAGATTGTCAAGGATGCACAGGATCGAGGGTGTTTTTTTTATGCTAATGTTGACAGATATTTATCAAATGCAATTGTCAAGGCCATTGTTGAGCTTGGCGCTGCTGAGGATTCAGCTAAAGTGGAAGCAAATAAGTAAATATCATGGTTCAGGTATTTCAAATTGTTCTTTCTGAATCAACTTGTATTGTCGAGTCTTGGTTATTATATCCTTAAAAATATCATTATCATATAAACCTGACATCACAGATGAACACTATCATCAAGAAAATTAGTCATTAATCACTAAAATGATTTTTTTTAATTGTAGAAAATCTTGCTGAAAGATGGTTCATGAGGTCTGGATCTCCCAAGGTGCAGCAACTTCTCGCATCTAGATTCTCTAAGGTAGTATATGGCGAGGGCATAAAGTTACTGTTACTATGAAGGATGAATTCCCAAATAATGATTTATGGGAAGCACTATATTTTGTTAAACCATTTTTAGGAAGCACTATTTTGCAAATTCGGCCTATTACAATCATTTTGTCCGTCTTATGTATGTCAACCTATGGATAAACCAAGCTAATTCCATGTTGTCAACCATCATCCTTTTGTCACACAGACTATGCTGGCCCAGGCCAGTTGAAGTAACAAATTTGTTGCCGTGGAAAGAATTTTTTGTTACATATATTTGCTCGACAATAGTATCAGTGTTTGGCAAATGCAGGGTTGATGGACAACCTGCTTATGAGCATGCATGTAACATACATGTAAGCATTTGGCCCTGTTTGTTTCAGCTTATAATCCACTCAGATTAATTAATCTAGCTTAATTAATCTAGTAAGCAAATAAACAGGATATATTATTAGATAAGATTAATTAATCTAGAGGATAAATTATTATAATCCAATAATCTGTTATAGATGTGCTTATTTTGGATTATTTTGAATAAAAACTCACTATTCATGCTAAGTTGGTATTCTTACATAAAAACAACTTGATCTAGCTTAAATAATCTAAGAAAACAAACATCTTCTTTGGATTAATTAATTCCACTTAAATAATTTAGATTAAATAATCTAGCACTATAATCCAGATTAATTAATAAAACAAACAACCCCTTTGTTGACTTCGGAAATCAAGTTTGGCTACTTGTCTTATTCATTTTTTATAAAAATATATAATAAATAAATTATATGAAAAATATCTAATAATATTTAGATTATGATAAAAAATCATATTTTTTATAATTTGTTTTGAATAAGACAATGGAGGAAGTAGTTATTTTTGCTCGTGGTGCTCGAGTAGAGCGGCAATTGCTCAGCAGTGGATGTGGATGCTGCGCCAGCCGAAGTCGTGGCAGGCGCGGGTGTCCTCGAACACCTGGTACGGCGTGCCGGCGCAGCCGGGCAATGTGTAGAGCTCGTTGCAGCCGCACGATCCCGCGCTGCTCATTTGCCCCGTGGCCAACGACGTGCACCCCCGGCCCGCCCCACGACGTCAGGTAGCTCCTGGGATCCGGTGCCGGTGGGTTAGATGCCACGACGCCTGTCACGTCCGTGGTCAGGACTACGATGGCCATTGCCATCGAAATTGCGCTGTAGTACTTGTACTAGTAGTCATATGGATACAAGAAGATCAGGTATGTGCGTTGTTCATCAGCAGGAGATTTATACGCACCTCTAGTACGTGAAGGCTGATTGGGATATCTCATCGTGGCTATCGATATTACTTATGCCCTCTGTAATTTGCCCATCCGGAGTTTCCAATGGTGTCTTTAGTACGATGACATCAACGCATTTTATCACAACATGATTTCAAAATTTCATCTGCATTAGCCACTCTAGTCTTCAAGGGAAAAAAAAAGTCAGTACCTTTTGCAAGAGAAGAAGAATTACAAGCATTTGGCAAATCCAAAAAAAAAAAAGAGTAAAATGGCGCCAAGCCAAGTACAGCAAGAAATTAGATAGTGGTGTATCAAGATCGAATGTGCTGCACTGCACCCGACGCTCGTCTGCCGACCTGACAAACCCACACCGTCCGTCTTTTGTTGACAAGAAAGAAACAGACGATGCACATGGAAAAAGGGAGAGCCGAAACAAGTCGTAATCCAATCCAAATGATGCGGCAGCAAACGCTTTTATTCACCTTACCCACAACCAATTGGGGCCACCTCACACGACCAGTCTCCAAAGCTTGTAGTACAAAGAGGAGCCCCGGCGCGGCGCGCCAATGCGCCATGTACCCGGAGCACGGCGCCGCCGCCTCCAATCGCCGGCTTTCCACGGCGCCTCACATGGGCGCGGTGGGCCGCCACTGACTACACGTCACCCCTCCACTACCGGCCCCCTTTTCTAATCATCGGTAGTCGCGTCTGAGCCCTGAACCAGCTACAAGCGCGCGTGGCGACGGATCGGAACTGAAAAGCGTGACGCTAGATGTGCCATGGCTAGGTCCGTGTGCGCACATGCGCGCCAAGTATATGCAAGGATCATCCCGCCGTGATCCACTTCCGTTCCGTGGCATCGCCGGCCTTTCAGCGCTCGCGTGTATATATAAACGCGCCTGCCGTTCTCGATGTTGGCTGCACACACCGACCTCATGCTCAAGCTCTGAGTTCGCGTTTAGGTAATAAGAGCTTTGCTCGGTGGTGTGGAACCCGATGGGGGACATGCAAATCGTCCTCGCCGGGGGCAAGATTGAGGCGCAGTACGTGGAGATGAAGGTGCCGCTCTACTCCTACGGATGCGAGAAGAAGATCAAGAAGGCGCTGTCAAATCTCAAAGGTACTAAAAGTAAACTCGACGTACACATGTGCATTCAGAACAGAACAGAACAGAGCAGAGCAGAGCATTGGGTTGGGTCAAGCGAAATGCAGAGTCGTTGTTGACAGGACATGTGTGTTGGTGTTGCAGGGATACATTCAGTTCAGGTGGACTACCAGCAGCAGAAGGTGACCGTGTGGGGGATATGCAACCGCGACGACGTGCTCGCCGCCGTCCAGAAGAAGCGCCGTGCGGCGCGGTTCTGGGGCGCCGACGAGCCGGGTCCGGGTGGCGGGGACGCGTCGTCGGCCATGGTGGACAACGCGCCCAAGCAGTACCTGGCGGCGTTCACCGCGTACAGGTGTAAGAAGGCGTGGAAGAAGCTCTTCCCTCTGATCCGGCTGTAAATTTGCGCGGCCGTGAACCGTTGCATTCGGACAAAAGTGAATGCAGCATGCTTGCAAAATTCGCCGCAACAACGGCAAGGGTTGTAAGCTGTAACAGTAGCGCATTGCATGTTGATATCGTATAAATGTGTTTTGTTATTGGCTTGTTACGTATTCGCATTACTATGTTTCATCAGGGAACTGATCCACTGTTGTTGTAACATTGGACGTGGAAGCAGCAAAGGCAATCTCTTCTTCTATGCAACATGTGTTCTTCATCCATACCCATCCTGAAGTACTAAGCTTTACCGGTTCCTAAAAAGAAGAAAGTACTAAGTTTAGGCAAAGAGCTAGAATATGCAGCGACGATCTTGCTTTTGGAACTTCATGTTTGCATACAATATGCACGAGACTCTGCAACTAGATCAACATGAAAGGAGGTAAGAAGAAAGCAGTGCTCATGGCGACGGTAGACAAATGTTATACAACAAAATATGGCAAGCTAAAGTCCCACAAAAGATCAGAGTCTTTGCGTGGAGGTTATCCCAAGAAGGCCTGGTGATTCAACAGAATAGGAAGATAAGGAAGCTGGAAAAGCTAGCCACATGCCAAATTTCTGGGATGGAGGATGAAAGTGGGTACCATGCGGTAGTACGGTGCACAAAGGCATTGGCACTGCGGAGGGAACTGAGGAAAATCTGGCTATTGCCGGATGAAAAACAGTTCGGGTATACTGGCCCGGACTGGCTACTGGTATTATTGGGGGCGATGGACAAGGATATCAGTGCTAGAACCCTGCTAATGTTCTGGAGAGCATGGTATTATTGTAGGTTGTTGTAACAGTAGCGCATTGCATGTTGATATCGAATAAATGTGCTCTGTTATTGGCTTGTTACGTATTCGCATTACTATGTTTCATCAGGGAACTGATCCACTGTTGTTATAACATTGGGTGTGGGAGCAGCAAAGGCAATCTGTTCTTCTCTGAAACATGTATTCTTCAGCCATACCCATCCTAAAGCACTAAGCTTAACCGGTTCCTAAAAAGAAGAAAGCACTAAGCTTAGGCAAACTTTACTTGAATGTGCAGCGACCTTGTTGCTTTTGGAACTTCATGCTTGCATACAATTTGTACGAGACTCAATTTTAAAACTTAGATTATGTTTTCCATTTGCAAACAACTGATCGAGGCAATTTTGAAACTAGCTCGAAACTCTAATTCAAATTACAAAAAAAAATACTGGTAGCAGTGGGGTGTTTGTGCAGCATGGGTCGAAAAATATTTGTGCGCTTCAATCATACCCATCCTAAAGCACGGGCCTGTAGGTATATTTCGTTCACCTACTACCACCCCAGCAAAAGCTTCACGTACCAGGTCGTAATCAACTAAGCGTAGAACAGATTATCGTACTCCAAAGATCGAGCCTAGAACGTCGTACTGTATCGTAGTATCAACATATGTATGCCGCTTCCCCGTTAGATTCAGGACGCGCTGTCGGGTCTGCCGCGAAAGAGCAAGGAGGCCCTACACATCATGCTGGATGCGGCAGCAAGCGCTCGCTGCCGCTGTGGCCTATTCTCTGTCTCTGCACGCTATGCGCCGGACAGGGGATCAGTAGTATGGATCTTGGGAGTTTGCACGGCCCTGCCCTTCTCCTGTCCGACAGGCCGCGCGCACGACGCCGGCGATCTGCAACCCGCTCATTATTTGGTCGTTGCAAGGACCGATAAGGACAACCTAGTCGACGTGCTCACTGACCAGACTTGTTGGGTCGCCCGGACGACGCGTACACGGAGTCTCGCCGCGGCCGTAAACCGAGCGTCGGGAACAGCGGCTCAGCAAAAGGCACGACGCCGGTGACGGTCGAAGTCGAGCTCCAGTTAGGCGGCGAAGTGGTCGCGACGCGTTATAGAGTTTATGTTTGTGCGGGACGCACTGATCCTGATGGATCTCTTTCCATTATATAGAGACTGTACACATACAGCAGATCCTACAATTGTGGATCACTAACCCACGCATGCCACAGGGTACACATATGCAACGCAAGACTCGGTCACATGACGAGTTTGTTGAACTGCATAGCAACGGCACAACATAATGACAGGAGATATTTTCTAACAGCCCCCCTCAATCACAACGTGGTCTTCTCATGTTGAGATTGCGGCAATTGGCATGAAACGAGGACCTTGGCAGTGGTTTGGTAAACATATCTGCTAGTTGATCCTTGGATGAAGATCCTTGGATGAAGATCCTTGGATGAAATGAATCGTACCTCCATTGCCTTCCGAGCTACTTGTTCACGAATAAAGTAAAAATCTACTTCAATATGCTTGGTTCTTGCATGGAACATATGGTTGATTGTTAGATAGGTCACCCCTAAATTATCGCACCACAAAATTAGAGGTTTTGGCAAATGAACACCAATTTCCTTCATCAACGACTGCAACCATATCAATTCTGGTGTCACATTTGCTATTGTCTTGTACTCTGCTTCAGTACTGGATCTAGAAACAGTTGATTGTTTTCTTGAGCACTAGGACACTGGATTTGAACCCAAGAACACAGCAAAGCCATTTGTGGATCTTCGATCATCTGGGCATCCTGCCCAGTCAGCATTTGAAAATGCATGTATGTTCACTGAACTGCACCCATGAATCCTGAGTCCTTGATAAATTGTGCCCTTGATATACCGAAGTATTCTTTTGACAGCAGCCCAGTGATCATCTGTAGGTGACTGAATAAATTGACATACTCGATTGACTGAGAAGGATATGTCCGGCCTTGTTATTGTTAAGTATTGTCATCCACCAACAATGCTTCTATACTGAAACTGTTCATTGTCAGTTAGTGTATTACCTTTATCCTTGGACAGTTTTCCCCAGAGGCCATAGGTGTAGATATTGACTTGCAATTCTGCATATTTGCTCTCTGAAGTAGATCTTGTGCATACCTTCCTTGAGATAGAACAATCCCATTTATCTCATGCTTAACTTCAATGCCTAGGAAGTAGTCAAGTCTCCCCAAGTCCTTTACTGCAAACTTATTTTTCAGCTGATGAATGAGCTTCTGTGTGGCAGCTGAAGATGAGCTTACTATTATTATGTCATCTACATATATTAGCATATAAATACTCAGGCCATCTTTATTGAAGCTGAATAGAGATGAATCAGCCAATGATGATCTGAACCCAAGTTCTTAGAGTTTGCCAGTCAATCTAGAATGCCATGTACGAGGTGCTTGTTTTAGCCCATATAGAGCTTTATCCAATCTGTAAACATAATTTGCTGGTGCATGTGGATTTTTGTAACCAGGAGATTGAGCCATATATACTTCCTCCTGTAATACTCCATGCAAAAAGGCATTTTGTATGTCAATCTAATGCATAGTCCATCCTCTTGACACAGCCAAAGACAAGAGAACTCTCACTGTAGTTGGTTTCACTACTGGACTATATGTGTCAAAGTAATCAATCCCAAATCTCTATTTAAATCCTTTAGCAACCAATCTTGCTTTGAATCTGTCCACAGATCCATCTGCCTTTTTTTCAGTTTGAAAACCCACTTGCTATCTATCAAGTTCATTCCATTCCTTGGTGGTACCAAAGTCCAGGTCTGATTTTTCATCAAGGCTGAATACTCTTCATCCATGGCATGTTTCCATTCAGGTTGTTGCATTGCTTCAATGTGTGATGTTGGCTCTGCAATCAGTGCCTTGTGAGCTGCTCCTCCATACCTGACAATATAATCAGTGTAAGTCTTAGGGCACCTTATATTATTTCTCAGCCTGGTTCTCATTTGATGTTGAGCTGGTTGAGCTTCATTCACTTGTGCTTGCTCATTTTGTATTGCAGCCGATTCTCTTTGTACTGTTTCTTCAGCCGCATCAAATTGAGGACCTGTATCTGTAGGAACAGCACTACCAGATGGATCAAGATTGTTAGGAGAGAAATGCCTATTGCCTGATAAAGGTTCAGATACTGCTATGCTGCTGTTTTCTGTGTTTCTGGCTGTTGTCTGAAAATTGTCAGTCAATAGTTGTTCAGAATACTGAATGCTAGGTAGAACAGTAGGCTGGTGAGAATTGTGTCTAGACATTTCATAATTGTTTGGCTTTTGTGCAAAGGGGAAGTTACTCTCATCAAACACAACATCACGGGAAATATATATCCTGTCTGTCTGACGATCAAGGCATTTGTAACCTTTGTGGTTTGCACTGTAACCTATAAACACACACTCTTTAGTTCTGAAATCTAGTTTCTTAGCATTGTAAGCTCTCAAATTTGACCAACATTTACACCCGAAGACTTTGAGCTGGCTATAATCTGGGTTATTTTGGGTGAAACGAAATAAGGGAGTTTCATGGTTTATCACTCGACTCGGCATTCGATTTATAAGATAGCAGGCAGAGTGAAAGGCCTCATCCCAAAACCGAACAGGCATTTGTGATTGTGCAAGAAGGGTGATGCCTGTTTCTACTATGTGTCTGTGTTTTCGTTCTACTAGCCCATTTTACTGATGAGTATGAGGATAGGACACCCGATGAGTTATTCCTGTATATTGAAAATATTTGTGTAGGCGATGGTACTCTCCCCCCCCCCCCCCCCCCCCCCAGTCAGATTGGACTGATAGAATCTTCTTTTCTAGCAGACGTTCAACATGAGCTTGGAATTGCATGAAAATGTGTTCCACTTCAGATTTGTGCTCAAGGAAATAGATCCAAGTAAAATGACTAAAATCATCAACAAAGCTCAGATAATATTTGAAGCCATTCACAGATACACGGACAGGGCCCCAAACATCACTATGAATTAATTCAAGTGGATTAGAAGCAGTATGAGTTGCAGAATGAAAAGACAACTATGAGCTTTTCCTTGTTGGCATGCATTATACACAGGAAAGCAATTGTTATTTACAACAGTAGAAATATCATTGTTTTCTAAAACTCGATGAACGACTGAAGGAGCAGGGTGCCCTAATCTTTGATGCCACGGCTGCCGAGTAACTTTAGCTGTAGAGAAGACTTGTCCGGGCGGCTTATTTGGTAAGTAGTAGAGGCCATCTTTACACCTTCCTCTGAGAAGTGTGCTCTTGGTGGCTTGGTCCTTGACAAGAAAGCAATTTGGATGAAATTCAGCATATGCATGATTATAACAAATGAGTTTGTTTATGGATATCAGGTGTCTATTGATCTTAGGCACATGTAAAACATTTTTAAGAACTATGGGACGAGCAGCAGTAGCAATAACTGAATTTCCAGTATGGGCAATAGACAAACCTGCTCCATTGGCAACTTGGACTTGATCACCACCGGTGTAGCGCTCCTGCAGATTCAGACGCTCGAGGTCGTTGGTGATGTGATCTGTTGCTCCGGTATTAGCATACCAGTTTGAGTCGACGGTGTAGTTGTTAGTGACTGCAGCAGCAGCGACCTTAGCATCTTCAGCTTGATAGGAATGGTCGAAGCGGTACCAGCAGCGAAGGGCAGTATGTCCTGGCTTCTCGCACACTTGGCAGAGCACGCCACTGCGGTTGCCATGACCGCCTTGACCTCCATGACCGCCATGGTTCCGCCCACTGCCACGGCCGCGACTTGCACGACCTCCTCTGTTGTTGTTGCCGCCACCACGCCCCTGGATCCTGTTGACAGTATTAACTCATGATACCTGACCATTGGAGGTGTTGGACTCGATCCTCGCGTCAAATGCGGCCATATGGGCGTAGAGATCGTCGGGGCTGATAATGTCGACACGGGTCATGATGCTTGTCACCAGTGGATCATACTCTGATCCAAGGCCACGCAGCATGTACGCGATGAGTTCTTCGTCTTCAAGCTTCTTCCCTACGGAGGCTAGGACATCGGTGAGTCCTTTCACCTTGTTGAAGTAGGCGGTGATGCTGAGATCTCCCTTCTGGATCGTCGCTAGTTGCATGCGGATCTGCATGATCCGTGCCTTGGATGCCGACGCATACATCTTCTCGAGATGGCGCCAGACATCGCGGGCTGTCGTGAGCCCGATAGTTTGACCAAGAACCTCCTCGGTGAGAGAGGAGAGAATCGTGGATAGCACTAGTTGGCCCTGCTGGTACCAGCGGCTGAACTCTGGATTGATGAGAACCCGAGGCACGTCTCCCTTGGTGGCTGCGGCTTCAGTGATGGTGGGATTGGGCCGTGCAACGGTGTCATCCACATAGCCGAAGAGGCGATAGCATCTAAGGTAGGGAAGGACCTGAGTGATCCATAGGAGGTAGTTCTCTCCATTGAGCTTGACGCAGGCCAGAGGTGGAATGGTGACGGTGACGCCGGATTGTGCCGACGAACCTGAACTGACAGTGGACATGGTGGTGAATGGATCTAGGCTCTGAATACCATTACAGAGTTTATGTTTGTGCGGGACGCACTGATCCTGATAGATCTCTTTCCATTATATAGAGACTGTACACATACAGCAGATCCTACAATTGTGGATCACTAACCCACGCATGCCACAGGATACACATATGCAACGCAAGACTCGGTCACATGACGAGTTTGTTGAACTGCATAGCAACGGCACAACACAATGACAGGAGATATTTTCTAATAACGCGTACTCTGTTTCTGTTCGCAGAGCGCGCAAGGACGCCGTCGTCGCTTGGAACGTCACACGGTTGGGGAATCGGATCGAAGGGTGGTCGGCGTTTCGTTTCGCGACCACCCTCGGGCAAAATTTCTCTTTTATTTTTCTTGGACAAGGGGCCATGATAAGATCTGGGATCGGCGGTGACGCATAGATAAACACATGACCCGTCGTCTCCATGAATTTTCCTTCGATTTTTATGCGTCCATCCGTTGCGAAATCTGAGCTCGTTTTGGGATCTCGGGGTGGTCGGTACTTCATTTACCGACCACCCCGTAGGGACGTCGAATCGCTCGATCCCATAGTCTCGATCACCTGAGTGAGAGCACGCTCGCCGGACAGTATGCGGTGTGTTCGCCAACCGCCACGCAGCAAGGTAGAGCTTGCACAGGGGCTACAGACCGCTCGGCTCGCGAGCGCTGTTTGGGCAGGGGCACAGGCCCTGCTTTCGGGGCGTGGCGGCTCGGCAAGGTGGACGGAGGGTGGTCGGTATTTCATTCTCCGACCACCCCCGACCAAACTTCTCTTTTTTGCTTCTCACGCTTTGAGCCACTGCTAAGCGCGAAACTTGGCACGGTGTTTGGACTCTACACGAACCGTATTTACAGATTTTTGCCGTAATTTCCCTGCATCTGGATTGTCGTTGTCGGGCGGCGTCGTCCCACAGTCCTAGCTGACGATGCAGTCTCGCCGAATGTGAGCTCATGGCGACCACGAGCCTAGCCTCCAGCATCCTCTGTTTCCATCCAAGTAGGGATCAACATGGAGACCGGCATGTCGGCTGTCGCTGACAACGGCGCTCTAGTGGCCACGGCGGCTCGGCAAAAGACATCGAGCGCCGGTATTGGTGGCGAAGCAGTCACGACGCGTATTCTGTTGGCAGAGCACGCAAAGTCCTGCGCCAACATCGTCCGGTTGCACGCTGGCGTCGCGGCAAAAGAATGCCGAGCCCGAAGTCGGGCGCCGTATCAATCGCATAGTGGCGCATCCGCTACAGCCAGCGGCGAACTCGCTACGACGGAGCTCGGGAATGCCGTCGGCCTCGTCTGGCCAACCCAGGCACATGCCGTGCACACTGCTCAGCTCGCCGGTGATAGTGCGGCTTGCTCGCTAGCCACCACGAGAGGGAAAGCGAGGGAAGCAGCAAGGTTGAGCCCTGCTCGGCTCGCATGCAAGCGGGGGCCAAGATCCTGCTTTCGTGGCCTGGCGGCTCGTCAAGGTGGACGAGGGGTGGTCGGTATTTCATTCCCCGACCACCCTCCGATCAACCTTCTCTTTTTTTTTCTCTCGCTGTAAGCCACGGCTGAGCGCAAAATTTCGCACGGTGCTTGGACACTACATGGACTATATTTACGGATTTTTATAATATTTTTTTCTGTATCTGGATCACCGTTAAGCCGGGGATCTTCAGTTGACAGAGAATGGTTGCTAAGTGTTTCGTTTACCGACCACACACCGGTGGAAGTGGAAACTTCACTATTTTTTTTTCTCCGCTTACAGAACACAGATGGTATGTGATCGTGAATCTTTGTACGGTTTGCAGTAAGCATTACGTACCTAAAATGCACAAGTGGTGATAGGCATATCCCCGGTCATAGTCGGTTAAAAAGTATAATTGTTTAGTAAGCTTCTTTTCTGAACATGCATTACTGGTGCAGTCATGCTAGAGAATATTTAGAGTGGAACAACACATGAAGTTCAATCTGAAGTGGTCTATAAAAAGACACACCCATAGGCGTTGCCGTCGTCTCTGCAGTACCGACGCTGCCGTCTTGTTCGAAGAGCTGTGCCGGCGAGGCGTTCCTCCTGGAGGCTGGAGCTGTGGAGCATCTCGCTACGGTCGCCGCAGGTCGTGTCGCCATGAGCGTCTCGGCAGCACGACAGATGGACAGTGCGCTCCCCCAGCAAAACACACGACGCCGGTGGCGATCGAGAGCCGGCATACGCGTCGAAGCGGTCGTGACGCGTGCTCTCTACCTGGAACCGCTCAAGGACGCCGACGCACTCCTCTATTGGCCTACTTCGATTGCTCGCTGCCGTCATGGTGCGCGTCGTACGTCGCCCAAGAACGACGCGGCTGGGCGCTGAATCGGGTCGACGGGGGTGGTCGGTATTTCATTTCCCGACCACCCCCGGCAATTTTTTTTATATATATATTTTTCGCTATCTAAAGATCATGTCAGGATCTGAGACTCCACGTGATGTATAAGTAGACGCACGACCTGTCTCCATGAATTTTTCTCTGATTTTTTTTTTTTTTGCTTGTCTGCGTCGTGAAATTTGAATCCATGTGATCTCGGGGTGGTCGGAATTTCATTCACCGACCACCCCGAACATCGCCGCGCCGGACAAGTCTATCTGTGCACGCATGTACGTGTGCGGCGTCGGAGTGTCACCGTCCATGGCCTCGCGCGCGCTCGCTTTCCATCGTCCATTGGCGAGGTGCTTGGACTCGAGGAGATTGCCTCCATGTGCCGGGGCTGTGGTGTGGTTCACCGTTCACGCCGTGAAAGAGTCTCTGTGCTCTGCAACGGCCGCGCAGCATGCCCGCGGCGTTACCAGTAACTTGAGCTGGCCTCATCAGAAAGCCTTGTACCTGCGGCCACCGTAGCGGCAGCGACGCACCGAATCAATAGCATGGAGCTCTCGAGAGAATGCCATCGGCCTCATCCGACGCATACGTGGCCTGGACAACCAAATACATGAGAGAGCACGCTCGCCGGCGCCGGCGACAGCGCGACAACGAGAGGGGAAGGAGCAAGGTAGAGCAGGGCTACAGGATCATCTGGCCTGCATCTGCGTGCTGGGGCCAGAGCCAGACCCTGCTTTCCTGGCGTGGCAGCTCGCCAAGGTGGACGGGGGGTGGTCGGTATTTCATTCACCGACCACCCCCGATCAAACTACCGACCACCCCCGATCAAACTTCTCTTTATTGTTTCTCTTGCTTTAAGCCACGGCTAAGCGTGAAATTTTGCACCATGTTTGCACACTTTACGGACTATATTTATGATTTTTTTAGTATTTTTTCTGTATCTGGATCGCTGTTTAGCGAGGATCTTCATTTGTGACAGGGGATGGTCGTTGCTTCGTTTACTGACGGCCACGCCAAGTCACGGTGTTCAAGAACGTGGCATCGTCAATCTCGTGTCCACCTTCAACGCAAACAATGGTGGAGGACCGCCGCACTTGAGGGCGGTTTGCTGCGGATTGTAATTTCTTCGTCGTGCGCGCATCCAGCGGCAACCGGCAAGGGATAGTGGAGAAGGGGGTGGTCGGTATTTCATTCCTCGACCCCCCCAGACAAGTCAATCTCTACACGCGTGCGTGCGCGGCATTGGCATCAGACTTGATCGTGTCTGTCGCGCTTGGTTTGCCAACGGTGCTTTGCTAACTTTCCGTCATGGCCGCTCGCGGGCGCTCTTCCTGTTCGTCGGCGAGGAGCTTGAACATGGAGATCGCCGCCACCAGGCTGGGGATTAACGGTTCAGGTCGTAGAAGAGCGAGTTCTTGGTTTGGACTCGGCGCCTCGCACTTCGTGCTATGCGACGCCGTGGCGTGCCCGATCCATGTATCGGCCTCACAAAGCTTGAGCAGAGTTCCCGCAGCCGCGCTGAATCAATCGCTACAGAGCCCGGGAACGCCGTCATCCGACGCGTATCTTGGCCGGTGCTCAGATGACAGTACGGCAACCTCACCAGTCACCACCTGAGAGCACGACCTGCTCGCAGACCTGCACAAGAGGGAAAGCAGCAAGGTAGAGCAAGGCACACCTGATAGAGGACGTGCGGTGCGGGATCTAGTCAAGTCAGGCACCAGCATTCTTCGTGGCGGCTCGTCAAGGTTCCTGTTTGTTTCTGGTTATAAGCGGCTTACCAGTGAAAAAAAAAAAGCGAAAAGTCCACCTAAACGCCGGGTTTAATTTTCGCTTCTTCAATAAGCCCACGGGTCATAGAAGCCAAAGTTCAAAAATCTCCAGTGCGCAATAGGAGACTCCCGTCCTTCTCTCAAACATAGCTCCCACCTTATTTTTATTTTTCCCAATTATTTTTTCTTTTGTATTTCTTCTTTCATGCGCCTCGTCCCCACAAACCTCTCCTGTCGTCGCCGCCCCATCCCCACCACCGGTCGCCCCTATGCCCACCGCCGGTCGGACAGAGAAGGTCGTTGGTACTAGATCTCCGGGTATGGAGCAGAAGGAGGCAGATTTTTGGGTGGACAGTGCCGGGTCAAGCCTCCCCTTCCTCACCTCAGCGCTGGCGGCTCGCGGCATCTTTGATGGCCCGTGCTATCCCCGACCGATGGCACCTCCCGCAAGGCCACAACAAAGCCACGGAGGCGCAACTTCGTTCCACCGGCTCCTCGGCTGACATCTTCTGCTCCTCCCTTGTCATGGTGCCCGCTTATCCCTGGCAAACGGTGCTATGTCCTCTCTGGACGGCGGCGGCATCTCCTCCACAACCAACAGCACATCCTCGTCCCCGACTAGTCCTGGGACTTGGGCCAGGCCAAATTTAGACGACCCATGGCACAAACATTTGGCATGGCACAGAGGAGTTTTGGGCGATGCCAGCCCGACATGAGTCATCAGGCTGTGTCGTGCCTTGATTTTGGGCCCGACGGGTGGCACAGCACGGCACTGCACAAATGCGGCCCGACAGCACGATAATGTCCTAAACATATAAACGGGTCAAGGTCTCTTTTTATTTTTATTCTTATTGTATAGATTTCGCATTTGTAATCCAAATGCAATTATTCTTTTTGCTATAATCTCATAAAAATATGCTCTCTCACTGGGAATCTTTTCCATTTTGTTTGTTAAGTTCAATTATGCAATGACTCATCAACTCATTAATAGTCACTATTCAATATTCTCTCTTTTTTTTTGTAAATCTTCAAAGAAATTGAAATTTTAAATAAAACTTTGTTTATATGTACAACTTCTATATAACCCCTCATAGAAATTTTGTATTTTTTTTTTCAAAACTCATAAACTTATTTAAGTTCGAAATACTCTTCATTTATCTCAAAACCTCATACCTTCTATAGTGTTAAGTAGAATTTGAACACACTTTGAAAAAAATCAAAAAAATTCCTCATAAATTATGGAGATTGGTGTTGCCTTGGAAAAACCCCACACCAAAATTCAAATTTCAATATATTTTTGAAGATAAAAAAATATCAAAAACAATTTTCATTTGTTTTTTTATTACACTTAAATTATGATGGTTTTGGTATTGAAATTTGATGGTCACATGTAACATAGACTTAAAAAACTGATATAATTTTAGTGAAATTTTATAAATATTCTGATCTATATAATATTATAAAATAATCAATTGAAACATTTAAAGTATGTATTCTCTATGCTAAAAATGTATTCACGAGGGGTGCGTTCACTGAAACTGGGTTGTGCCTGGGCTTGGCATGGTCCGACAACAGCCCGTCGTGCCTCGTGTCGTACGTGGGCTGTATTTTTGTTAGGTCGGCCTGGTGTGGCCCGATGTGCCGCTGAGGCACGATACGAGGCGGCCCCAAGCACGTTGTGCCTGTGTCGTGCCAGTTCGACATGACTCGAGTCCCAGCACTATCCTCGACCAACGGCGCCACCTCCACCCCGACGGACCTCGTCACTCATACAAGTTGCTGCCTCCTCCCCAACTTGGCTTGCACGGCAGGGTCCATGAGCTCCTTTCCGTCCCGCCTCCTCGCCAAGAGTCGCCGCCATATGAGCCACCCTTCGGCACCGCCGCCGCTGGGACGACGACGACGGCTTCGGTCCAACTTCGACGTCGATCTTCAACTGAACGCCCGACTACTCTTCAAATGTAAGTATTTCTGTGAGAAACTTCAGCGTATGTGTGCATTCCCATAAAAATATTCCAGCAAGAGTGCATTTGAAATTAGCTTTATTAATTAAGAGAAAAACCTTGTATTCTCAATTTGATTTCTCGGTACATGTTCATCCTGGTTATTGCTTACGATTATTAAATAGAGTCCGATTCAAACTTTACAATGGCATGGCAATATTTTCAGACTTCTTGACATGCATGCATGAAAAGATTTCTTTTCCCTTTTAGTCTGTTTCAGATTTTGTGTACAAAAGCTCCATGGCATGTATATAGCATGTTTAATTTTTCCCTTTTCGTACTTGTTCAGGTAGTGTAGGCAGCATAAATTTTTCTGAAGAATTTGAAAGCCCGAGGGTGAGCGTTGGATGGAACCATATCTATAGCAGCGTGCAAAGGGATCTCGTCTCCCTACAATGTGGCAATGTCTCATCTTTGACTGTACAGATGACACAACATTTTCAAAGAGGAGTCAGTCACCAGTATTGTGTTCATTCGAGATCAAAGCTGAACAACTATGAGCCAAGTATGAACAGTAAAAGCATTTGGCCTGTTAAATCTTAGGTTTCAGATAAGTTAGCCGGTGCCACACGGCGCTGTTCGCATGCCGTTTCAGTTCAGGCGAAATCATTGGCTCCCCCTTTTTTCAAAATGCGTATGGTCTACGAGGGAATCAAGAGAAGTGATACAAGCAAGATGGCCGCCTTCGCCTCCACGGTAGGTATCGACGCCTCCGTCCTGTTCGAAGAGCTGTGCTGGTGAGACGTTCGTCCTGGAGGCTGGAGCTGTGGAGCATCTCGCTACGGCATGTGCTCCGTAGCGTGGTCGTATAGCCATGAACGCCGCGGCAGCGCGACAGATAGGCAGTGGCACGCCCCCAGCAAAACACACAACACCGGTGGCGATCGAGCGCCGGCATAAGCGGTGAAGCAGTCGGGAGTACGCGTGCTCTGTACCTAGAACCGCGCAAGGATCAATCGGAGTAGGCGTACTCGGCTGGGCGCCGAATAGGGTCGACGGGGGTGGTCGGTATTTCGTTTCCCGACCAACCCCGGCACCATTTCTCCGTCTAATAATGACCATGTCAGGATCTGAGACTCCGCGTGATACATAACTAGACCCACGACATGTCACCACAATTTTCCCTCTAAATTCTACGCTTTCGTGCGTTGCGAGATCTAACGCTCGTTTTGAATCTCGGGGTGGCCGGTATTTCGTTTACCGACCACCCCGCCCGCCGCCGCGCCACAGGTCTACCTCTCACGATGCGCACGCGTGTGCCTGCGTGGCGTCGGAGTCAGAGACTTGGCCGTGTCTCAGCACGTAGAACTGGTCACGCTCGCTTTGTCAACAACTTCCCATCACGGCTGCACATGCTCTCCGTCCTGTGGAGTATAGGGGTTCACCGTTGGCGTGGAAGAACGAGTTTTTGGTTTGGGCTCGGCGCCCCAGGCTCGTGCTCTGCGACGGCCGCGCACGACGCCGTGGCGTCCAAACCATGTATTGGCCTCACAACGGCTTAACACAGTCCCTGTGGCGACGCGCCGAATCGGTGGCATGGCTACGGCCAGCGGCAACCTCGCATTTGAGCTCTCGGGAGAATACCGTCGGCCTTACCCGACGCGTATCTGGTCAACCAAGCACACGCCGTGCTCCACGCTGACAGTACGGCAACGGGCAACCTCACCACGGAGGATCGCAGGCGACGCATGCCGTGCTTGGTCGTTTCACAGCGGCCGTAAACCGAACGAACGGACGTGCCGAGCGCTGGTCTGTTTCCAGCCACGTATGCATCGGATCCAAATAAGTTCCTATCCTGACATGGAGACCGATCGTCCAGACCAGCCCGGCACTCTGGCCACGGCGACGAGCACCTGTAACTGTAAGGCGGCGAGGCGAAGCCATCGCGTGTTCGCAGAGCGCGCAAGGACGCCGTCCATGCCACTCCTCCGACGGCTTCCTCCTGGTTGCACGCTGGCGTCATGGCTCGCATCGCCGACCAAGAACGCCGCGGATTGGATCGAAAAGGGTGGTCGGTACTTTATCTTTTATTTTCCTTCCTTCCTTCCGTATAAAGATGGTGTCGCGATCTGAGATTCCACGTACGTGATGCATAAATAGATGCACGGCCTACCTCCATGATTTTTCCTGTGATTTTTGCACATCCGTTCGTCGCGAAATTGGAGCTCGTCTGCACCCCGGACAAATCAATCTCTGGCGCGCGTACGTGCACGGCGTCGGGGCAGACATGGTCGTGCCTCGGCGCGTGGACCTGGTCGCGCTTGCTTTGCCAATAATAACTTCCCATCACGGCTGCGGCGCACGCTCCCTGTCCGTCGGCGACGAGCTTGGACACGGAGGAGGCGATCGCCGCCGTGCCCAGGCTCGGCGTTTACCGTGTTCACGTCGTGGAAGAGCGACTTTTTGGTTTGGGCTCGGCGCCCCCGCACGTCGTGCTCTGCGACGGCCGATCATTCATATAGATATTGGCCTCGCAAACCTGCTCTCTGAGAGCACGCTGGCCAGCGAGAATGCGGCATGCTCGGCGCTCAGTCTCACCGACCGCCACGACAAGGGACGGATCAAAGTAGAGCAGGAGCTGCGCTACGGCCTCTGCTCGGCTCGCGTGCGCGGGGGCCAGAGCCAGACCCTGCTTTCGTGGCGTAGCAGCTCAGCAAGGTGGATGGGGGTCATGGTCCATGAATATTTTGCGAACATTTAGACTCAAACTTTGAACTGCCTGATTCCAGTAGCCTTTTGTATTTCGTTCCAGCGCAGGAAGGATTATGGGCAGTATCACCTTGCTATTCTGTTTGATCAAACCTTCAATATGATCACTGTTCCATAGAAACAGAGCTCTCTCAGCCACCTACACATAAAGGAAGAAATCATACAAAATCAGCTTATTTAGCGAATTAGTGAAATGGAATCACCAGATAAAATGGCTTGATTTATCACTACTGCTAAAACACACAATATGAGATCATCATCAGATAAAAGATAAAGTAACAGATAAGTCGGTCTCAAACGAAGAGAAACAAATCAGTATAGCAATGATACACAAACTAAGGAAGCTCAATTTTTTTTTTTTTTTTGAGAACCTCAAAACCAAATTTCTGTGGCGAAGAGATCCAACTAAATAGGTTAGCATCAACTTATTTCCTCAACTACCTCACTCAAGAATTAAAACAAAGTTTGGGAAAGACATAATCAAGCATGCTCCATAACAGATAACAGGCTCACTGTTGTACTTCAGTCTTCGTAAGTAGCATAATAAGTTTCAAAAGAATCAAAGATTAAGTGGGCGCACTGAATGAAAGTAAATATGCATATCATCTGTCTTCAAACAATTTACTGGAAATGAAACAATGCTACTGCAGAGTTAAAATAGCTTCCCAGGAAGATTGACATCCATATAGTAAATTTGTTTTAAGTAAGCCCCATTTTCTAATGCTCTTCTCTAAGTCAGTATGTCTTTTTTTTTTACGGAATCTAAATCAGTACAGTTCTTCAGATACTTGTGGGAAGATTATTCCTGTGCTATATCATAACAATTTGAAGCAGCACGAAGGAAATTTCAGGGACCAGTTAGAATTGATAACCTAACTCTATAGCAGAAAATAGCAATTTGATTGGAAAAAAAAAAGGTCTGGATTTTGGAGATGAATTAATTCAGAAATATGGACATTGGACAGAGTTTCTGTATTACTAACATTCCATCATGCAGAGGTGACATGCACAGAGAACTGAAAGGTCAATATGACTATTTATGTATCAACATGGACAGACCTACTATAGACTTTCCACTTGTGATAACTTATCAGTTGCTACAACTTAGTCATGCTCCGTGCACATAATGATCCACAAACCACTTGTGATGACTTATCAGTTGACAGTGCGTGATCGATCTTTCAGTTAACTTGCAGTCACGACTTGTGGCTGCAGCACGGCGACGAACACTACGCATGCTGTGGATGTGCAAGGACGCGAGCAGTCGTCGACCAGAGCTGCTTATTACGTGCTCGAGCTGACGTGGATTTTGCTTTGTGCCGCCGGTTGTTTCACAGCGGCCGTAAACCGAGCGGATGTGGTGAGCGCTGGCCTAGCCTTCACCATCCTCCACGTTCGGTACTTTTTTTTTTCATCGGATCCAACAAGCTCCTGCCGTGATGCAAAGAACAAAGACCGACCGTCCACGGTAACTCGCGCGGCAGAAGACAGCGCGGCGGCGAGCATCTGTAACTTTACTGCGGCGAAGTGTTCGCAGAGCGCGCAAGGATGCCATCCGTCCGCTTCTCCGCCGGCTTCCTCCGGATTGGACGCTCGCGTCGTGGTCGTGCCTCAGAACGCCGCGGCTGCGCGCCGAATCGGGTCGACGGGGTGGTCGGTATTTCATTCTCCGACCACGCCGAGCACAATTTCTCTTTTATATTTCTCCGTCTAGAGACCATGTCGCGATCTGAGGTTCCACGTGATGCGTAAGTAGAGCACGGCCTGTATCCATGAATTTTCCTGGGTTTTTTGTGCGTGTCTGCGTCACGAAATTTGCGCTCGTTTGGCATCTCGGGTGGTCGGTGTTTCATTCTCCGACCACTCCAGACAAGTCAATCTCGTGCGCGTCGTCGTGTTTGCAGCTTGCTTTGCCAACCATCACGGCTGTGCGCGCTCTTCCTGTCCTTCGGCGAGGAGCTTGAACTCGGAAGAGGCGTTCGCCGCGGTGCCGTGGCTTGGCGTTTACCTTGTTCTTGTCGTGCTCTGTGACGGCCGCGCACGACGCCGTGGCGTGCGAGCCATATATGGAGCACGCTCACCGGCGAGAGCGCGGCATGCTCGGCGCTCACCCTCTCACGGACCGCCACGACAAGAGAAGGAGCAAAGTAGAGCGGGGGCTGCGCTACGGCCTGCTCGGTTCGCGTGCCTCGTCTGCAATCTGCTTAATTTTCCGAGCGCACGGGAGCCTTGGCGCCCGATCCGTGATCCGCTGATGACGCCGGAGAACTAGACGAGCGTCTTCACTCTTCACAGCCAAGGCATGGAGTTCAACCTTGTGTCCTCCTCCGACGCACACACACGGCGCCGAGGACTTGCTTCTCTCGCTGTAACCCCACGACTACGCGGTGTTAGGATACTGTACGGTCGTTGTTTCGTTTACCGACCACACCCCTGGAAACCTCACTTGTTTGTTCCTCCGCCTACACAGTACAGACAGTACATGTGATTCTAAATTTTTGTACGACGTCCAGTACCTTGTATAAGGGCCTCTATTATGGTGCACTGTTCACCTATCTATACGGTGCCACATCGATCTAATCTGTTCTGTAGAACAGGAGTCAAATGGAGTCACCGCTGGCAGTAGCGTTGAACTACATTCAACTTGTGGAGCCTAGTATTCTCTCTTTTCTTTCAAACGTGTTCTCCTGACCTCTCATGATCACTATAATATTCATAATAGTGGAGCCTATCTCAATTTTAGATAGTGTGCTAAAGTTAGTTGTACTTAAGGATTTAACTTTTGGCTCTGACATCTAATATCGCAGGGAAAAACCTTTGGAGCTGCCCTAAGCATTTCCTCGACCACCCCTAGCAATATTTCTCTTTTATATTTCTCCGTCTAAAGATAATGTCAGCTGCCGGTCCAGTTGTTTTTTTTACGAGTACGCGTACCAGACATGAAACGCAGAATTGTAGTGACGAATCATCTCTGTCGAAATTTCAGAGCGTGATACGGTCTCTATAGACAGATAAAAATGCGAAACAGTATAACTCGATCTGCGTGCAGTTGCAGTTTCCAAACGAAGCAGAAGAATGGTCGACGCAAAACTGTCCTCTGCAAGACCGGCCAGGGCCGACCGGCCGAGTCTAATCAATGGTGATGGTGCACGTCCAATCCTCCATGCTGCCGACGATGTTGGCGAAATCGTCCTCGGACGCGCAGGGGATGGTGAGGCTACCACATCGGTGGTCGAAGCCGAACTCGTCCTCCACCCGCTTCAGCAGTGTGATGAAATAGATATGAAAGTGGCGCGGGCCACGCCGCTAACCCGCACCGCGAGCCGGCAAATGATTGAATTTCTACTCGCTTCGTTAATGTGGGCAGCCCGTGGCGCCGCAACAGCCCGCAATGGCAGCAGACAGCAATTGTGGAACGGAAGTTGAGGCGGGGCGATGGCGAGCGGCAGTCGACGGGATCTCAGAGCCCATCATCATGAGCGGCAGTCGACTGCAACTAAAATTGGAGGCGGCAGCGGCCTCCCCTTGCATGTGGCGCAGCTGCACCCCGCACATGCGGGCCCACCGGCCATCGTCCTCCCCGAGCATCCACACGTCGATGTCGTTTTGTTGCACGCGGCGACGAACGGGTCTGCAATAGAGTGGCCACCGGTGGTGAATCAAAATCCGTGGTGATGAATCAAAATTCGCTTGAACGTGACGGCCAGCGACCGGAGGCACGCGCCGCGGAGGATGTCGTTACCAGCGGCGACGGAGAACATGGTGCTGGCCTCTGGCTCTGCCTCGACTACGTTGGCACGAAGCGGGCTGGCAGGCGCCGCGTGATGCCGCTAGCTGCTGGCGGTGTGGCGGCCGCAGCCCGCCCCACTTTCATGCATAGTGATGAACATCGGGTGGCTCAGGCACGTTGTCGGGATCACGAAACGCTTCCGCGCCTCGCCGACGTACACCGCCCTGTGGCCCCTGGGCATGTCGCTCCCCGTGGCCGCTGAAGATGCCGATGCCGTCGACCGGCTTCTGGCCAGGTGCACCCTCGTCATCAGATGTCCAAGCTTCCCGGCCATTTCTATCTCGATGACTACTCTAATCGATGCGTTGATGAGCAGGAGAAAACCGTCGCTTGTGTTTGCCCTTGCACGGAACGGCAGTGAACTCAAGAATATATTACTGGTAGCATGGGGTGTTTGCGCAGCACGGGTGGAAAAATATCTTGAACATGAACGATGGCTGAATCGTCCATAGAAAATTAGAGATTACTAGTTGTACGGCAAATACAAGTTTTGTTTAGCAAGTATGGGAAACAAAAGTGAGCTGATTCTTTTTCCAAGAAAAAAAAAGTGAACTATTTGGGCCAAGTAAGGTATTGAACAAGGGCTCTCTTAGAAAACTTTAAGGAGTTATAAATCGTGTCTTGAATTACAAAACCGGATATTTGAGTCCCTGAACTCTTAATTGTGTTATAATATTCCTTTCATAACAGTATTTTAAGTGGTTTTGTTTGACTCAGCATGGTTAGAGCCATCTGTCAGGTGCCACATAGGCACCCAACACACTCTCGCCATTTTTTCCTTTCTTTTCTTTCTCCTCTCCTCTCCCATCGACCACCTGTCTCCACTTCGGTAACCACACGCCTCCTCTCCTCTACTTCTCCTGCCACCACTGCTGCCTATCTCAAGACTCATCGCTGTGGGCCATGTCTCCACCTGTCGTCCCTACCCGCCTCGGGACCCATCGCCACGGGCTGCATCTGCACACGCTCTAGGTCCCACTATTTCTGCCCGCCTCGCGAGCCGCCGCCACAGGACGAGACTCGCTTGAACGATGTCTACAACCCGTCTCAGGTCTCGTCGTCGCAACCTGCCTAGAGCACGTCTCCATCCGCTCCAGGTCCCGTTGTCGCTGCCCGCCTCGGGACACCGCCGTGGCTCGCCTGGAGTGCGTCTCCACCCACCCCGGGTCCTGGCCCGGCCCTAGGCACCAGGCCTCCAAAAACCAAGGGGCCCCATCTCAACCATACATGTACTACACATGTTATATTAGTTAGCCTGTCCCATTAATCTATTTGTCCATTGAGAATTCTAGCCAAAGCCCAAATATGAAACACAGGGTGAAGCTCCTCTGCTCAATTACGTGCAGGCCTCATTTCGTACACGAATCAGTAGCACACTTTTGGACTAGTAAATCGATCCATTCCGTTCGATCAGGCCTGCAATCGATTTTCCGTGCCCTTGTTGAGCAGCTTGAAAATTGTCTTTATCTCGTAGTGCACGACTTGTTCGTGCGATTTTGCCCTGCCTGCACATTTTGAAAATTACAAAATAACTTGCAACTAAAGCGTCAAATACTAGAAAGAAAGAATTTGATGAATCCAATTGTAGTGAATTTTGAAGTCAATTATTTTTTTGGTCATAGTTGATATGGCGACAACCAACAACCTCACTGAAAATAGATTTGAAGAACTCGAAGAGTTTGAAAGTATATTCGGAACTACTAAGCTCAAAAACTTTGAAGTCATTGCATGATATTGAACTAACAAATTGTTAATTAAATTTGTTAAAAGTGTTTTCATTGCTTATCGAATCTTGTTTATTATACATGTGACTCATGCATGAGCTAAAAGAAGCTTTTCAAAGTTGTAGTTTTTATGCTATATTTTGCACGTAATTATTGTGTCAGTGGTAACAGATTTTATTGATGCACTAAAGTAATATAGTTGCAAATCAGGTTCACCGGAGCACTTCTTCAAAATATTCCCTCTATTCCAATATATAAGCATTCCAGGGTTTGATCTAGATTCATGATACTTCTAATGAATCTGGATACAATAGTGTCTAGATATATGGGAGATGAAATGAACCTGGACACACTCTCTCTTATTCTAGAATGCTTATATTTTGAAACAGAGGAAGTAGCAGTTTTGATATTGCTCAACAGTTTAGATTTTCTGGACATATATACAAATAAAAGTATACAAAATAAGGACCATACTACAAAGAATAAAAGCAAAGCGTGGCAAATTATGACACCTTATTTCTATAGTTGATATATTATCTTATTATGTTTGTCGTCAATGGGGCCTCCATTTTTCATCTCGCACCAGGCCACCAAATCCTTTGGGCCGGCCCTGCCCGGGTCTCACCACCGCCACCCGTCTTGAGCCCTGCTTTGCCCATTCAGAGAACGTGATATTTGTTGACGTGGCAGCTGACAGGTGGGCCCCATCATATTGAGGTGGCACTTGATAAATGGACCCCTACCGTGTTGAGTCAGATAAAATCATTCAAAATATGATCAAGAGAGAAAACTTACAAAGAGTAAAGAAACTCAGAATACCTGATTTTGTAATTTGAGGCAAGATCTGAGTTGAAGAAGGTAAATAGAACTTATTCATTCTTCCCTTAGAAAATCAGCTAGTCCCGTACTGGGCTGAGCCCAGCAATGTTAGGCCCATCAACCGAGTAACATGGCTCAACACCGATTGTTCACCTGATTCCCGTTGAAGTGTACCAGGATTAGTACCGTGTCGTCGTACTAAAATTTTGAATTTTGCTGCACTAGTCGATAGATGGGGAAGGGGTTGCGAAATTCGCAATCAACCAACAACAAACGTGAAGTGTCACCGGTTTTTCTCTGCAGACTGCAGCCATGATGAGAACAACAGCATGGTCCAACGGTCCCTATCATTTGCCTACCTAAAACATGTTCCGAAGCATCCAGGAAACCCTCCATCAAGAAGTAAAATATTAAAGCATATATAAGTAGTAGTCAGTATTCAAAGAAACGATGTTTCTAGGGAACTTTTCCTCCTTTCAAAAATGAAGAGTGACTTCATTTGTTGTTGGTAGCTCACAGTCACAGTATCACGTTTAAGAATATTTACAGGAACAAAAATTTAGAGTCATGTGTTTACAGCACCGTGTGGAAGAGAGACGGACGAAACAAAACAAGAATTAAGCAAAAGCTATGAGAAGATGAGCCGGCCTGCGTTCAAGATCAGCCTCGGGTGGTGATGCGGAGCGCGTGCGGCGGCGGCGGCGGGGGCAGAAGCGGCGACTCGACGAAGGGGAGGCTCCGCAGCATGAGGAAGCGCATCCGGCGCGGGAAGGGCGCGTCGTTGAGCAGCTGCTCCAGCACCCGGGCCACCAGCGCCGTGTACTCCTCCAGCAGCTCCGCCACGATCGCCACCAGTATCATCGTCGCGATGACGCCGAGAAGGAAGAAAGTGGAATGAACCTTCTGCTCGCAAGGTTGCTTTGGGTTGGACTCCTCCGAACTTGAATCCGATGTTGTTAATCGTGTGGAATGGACTTGAATCCTCGGAGCGGGGAGGCCGCCGGCTTTATATGGAGTCGGTCGGGTTCCGGGGAGTGGAACTGGAAGGGAGATCTGGTTGATCGATCGATCAATCAGGTGGTGTGGAGCCGTGGTGGACTCGCGACCCGTGGGCTGCGGACCCTGGTTTTTGGATGTGACCCCGCGGTGCGGGCCGCTGGTATGCGCTAGAAGCCGCGGAACAAGACGGTTCCGTTCGCGCGCCTGCTGCTGCCTCTGCCCGTGGTATGCGGAACCCGGAAAGACGGCGCGAAGTTATCCAGCAAGCACGGACTCGATCCCTCCCTACCCGAACTCATCAAGTCTGTCTCGCAGTGCAGCCACGCCCGGCCGTATGGGCCCCGGAAGAACAAGATGCGGCTGGTCGTGGAAGGTAGCAGATGCCGGCAAATCAACGGATCGGTGTGTTGAGCCATTCAGGGACTGGGATGAGGGACTGGTCGGATTCGGATCGGTGTTCAGCCATCCAGCTCCAGCTCTAGCTGATAAATGTACGGACGACATTCGGCGTCGTTTGTCTGTTTGCAGCCGTATAATGGTTTCCATTGTCGCAGCTGATACATGTCTACATGTCTGCGTATATAAAGGTGTTGGTCTTTACAGGTGTCCGGTTAGATTCCTAGTAAAATACACGTTCAGTGACCGCTATTTTTCTTTTTCTTCTGTCGCAAGTCAGGGCTACCCGAGTTTCAAAAAAAAAAAAAAGTCAGGGCTACCCGTTTTCCATTCATTTCTGCTTCTTGCCAATGCACAATTTATTCATTTATAAAGTTATTCTTCAAACAAGGTATGCTATTACTTTATTCTCCTACAGTACAAACAGTTTCCAGGTTAACACCCATTCCACAAAGCCTGAAATTCAGCTGCTCATGATCGATACTATCAAATTGAAATTAATTGAGCTGAGCATACAGCTAGGCACATGAGAAAAGGGCAGAGTAAGTACTTGTAATGTACTGAAGGTGTTGCTTCACTCTGATCTATAGGTCCCGTATATGATAGTCGTATCAGCTGCTTCACTCTGATCTGAGACGTCTTTTCAAAAAAAAAAAAAAACTCTGATCTGAGATGAGAACATGAGAAAAGTTCAGAGTAAATGCTTCTAACGTTACTGAAAAAGGTGCTTCAGTACCATTATTCAGAGCAAGTCTTATGATACGAGGTGAGGACACAACCGGCAGAACACTGATGGCTCATTGTTCATCTCTAGTACTGTCATATGCAAGTTTTCTCCCTCATTAAGATTTTCTGGACACATAATGCAAAATCCCATTGACAGAAAAAGGTACACTGATGGCTCATTGTTCATCTCTAGTACAGTGGAACAAAATTCGATCAGAATTAGCACACTGAGCGTGGTTCTTTTGCCCTCGAAGACAGGGTCTAGCTCCGAATCATACCATAGTTCGGAAAAAAAAAAGCTCCAGCAGCAAACTCTTACTAACTATTGCGGTAGGCCCGGTAGCAGATCAGATCAGGGAAATACTATCTTCAGAACTCAGATTTCCATAAAAAATCAATCATCATGAAGCCATCAGCATGCCGATGAACTTTGAAACCATCAGTTCAATTGGATAAAAAACAAGCTTTGCATTCTTCATCTTCGTCTGTAACCCAGTTCTGAAGAATGAACTGAACATATTCTCGAAATCGATCAAGATTAGCACACCGCGCATGATTCTCTTGCCCTCCAAGACAGGGTTCAGTGAAATAAGCAGATTTAGCGGTTTCCTTGCCGCCGCAAATGGCAGGGGCGGATTCACTGCTGGAGCGGCGATCAGTCGGAAGCACGACAGCCATGCGCCGGCCTCGGGCTCAGTAGTGTTCAGAGCTCGTGTGACGGCCCGAGGATGAAGTCAGAGGTATGGTGGATACCTAAGGAAGGAAGAATTCAGAATTCAGCGAGGTGGGGAGGAAGGCGCAGAGGTGTGAGGCGTGGTCATGGAGAAGGCGGCGCATCGGGGAAGAAGGCTGAGGCCAGAGGAGATAACTTTGCAGAAAACCCCCTAATGTTCACGAGAATTTACATAAATACCCCTAATTTGGATCGCGATTAATAACCGCGATCCGATATTTTACACAAAACCCCCTAGTTTGGATCGCGATTAATAACCGCGATCCAAACTTTTACATAAAGACCCCTATAGTCATCATATATTTACTAAGAACTCTGTGTCGCCGAATTCCTCTGCGCTTCCCACCCAGCCCGCGCCGCCGGCTAGATGCCTAGATGCGCCGACGCCGATGAAAGCTTTTACTACCGCCGATCCATCTCCTCCTCTATCGCAATCAAATAGGATAATCCCTACAAATGGAGGAGCGCGTGAATACCCACGCAATGGCCATTGTTCTGCAATCTCACCTCTCCGGTCGATGGCCGCCGTAGGCAACGCATTTTGCCAAGCTGCGTTCTCAGTTTCGGCGGTCACGCATTGTGCGCAGTGCGCCACGCCGTCCGACGTGAATCCTGATTCGATTATCTGGTGCTATTTCACGCCGCCATGGAAAACGGGAGATTCTAGGACATGGCAATTCGAACTCGCGAACTGCAGGGCTCCCTCTGTTTTGCGTTGCGCTGGCACCACAGCTTCTCTGAAAGTCTCTGAAACTTCAGAGCCCCCTGTATCAGCGAGTGGGAGACTGCATAATGCTGTTGGTCTTGTTATGAAGCAACACACGCTACTCCACAAGGATTCAAAGCTAATTCGATATCATGGTGTCTTGTATCAATTCGCAATCCGCAGCTGTCGAAAAGGGAAACGAAATAGTCTCAACTCTTCATCAGCATAGTACAATCAGGAGACTAGGATCACAGCAGTTTGTCACCACGCTTACCAACAGGCACAAGATCAACTGATCAAGCACCGAATGACCAAAGTACTTGTAACCTCCAGCTGTTGAATATTTTCTTAAAAAAAAAAAGACTCTAGCTGCTGAATAACTCAGCTGAAATAAAGCTGATATGCAATGGACACAACATCTTCACACCTGAGGATTGTACCAACTAGCAACCTCTGCTTTTCCCTATGAAAATCAATGGAAGTACCTCGGTGGGCATTTTTGTTCAACGTACAAGGCTATACCCAAGCAGGGTTGTGCTGAGCTCAATATACACTAGTGTTGAAACTAAAATAAAAGAATTTATAATTCTAACGAAAAAGTGTATTTGTAGCTATCGAGGCAGATGAGAGGAGGTATAGTAAGATATATATCCTAGTACATGACAAAACAAGATGACATACAAGATCACTTTATTTAGGCCTTCTTTTTAGGGTCACGGAATTTCATTAAGCTCGGTGGTGTAGTGGGCGTGAAAAGAACTCGAAGTATACTGCGTCGGAGATGTAGGGCCACGTACGGGAGTAGATGTTGCGAGAAATGTCGCGGATGACAGCGAAACACTTCACTAATCGGGTGCAAAATCTTCATTTGCTCCCGTTTCGGCAACTTGAGCAGTCGATTCACGGTGGTTTGAACAAGGACAGCGCTTAGCACATACTATTGGAAATTCCAGATTAGTAGTGGCCAAGTGGATGTGAACGGGCTCCCATGTCATAGTATGTTATGGTCAGTCAATATAAAGGGGGCCGGGTTGATCTCTCTTCAGCCGTAAAGCACGAGGCCACGGTATTCTAGTCCAACGTTCCTATCGTTGGTTACCTAAACCGTGCCTATCTAGAAGTAGCTAGATATTTCGGGCATGCAGAAATAAAAAGCGCTTTCGAAAAAAAAAGGAAGAAAAAAGGCGCTTTTGCTATTTCTCCCGTGCGTTCATTATCCAAAAGATACTTTTTGACAACATCACTTTTAATAAGAACTATATATTCATACATTCTCCATGCTATGAAGAAAAATATTTGCAGGAACCTTCGAACATGGTTCCGTTTACAGCGAAGTATCGCCGGCAAAATTGAATGCCTACACAAGAAGATGAGAGTCACAGACGAAACACGCCACTGGAACGATCGATCAACCTCCTCGTGCGCGCGGGCGTGTGCGTCCGTCGCCAACGCCATGGGCGGCCTGATCACATCAGCCTCCGGTGGCGATGACTCCGTGGCCGTTCGACGGGGGCACAAGAGATGGCGGCGCAGGGAGGCCCTGCAGCATGAGGAAGCGCACCCGGCGCGGGAACGGCGCGTCGTTGAGCACCTGCTCCAGCGCCCGGGCAAACTTGGCGGTGTAATCCTGCAGCAGCTCCGCGAGTACCACCACGAGGATCATCTCGTCGCCGGATGCCGGGAATAAAGAAGGAAAGGAACCGGAACTGCTTGCAGCTAGGTTGCAGCACACGGGGGCGCTTGGGTTGGAGACTTGGAGTGGGCGACCTGCAGGAAGTCTGGAAGTGATGGACTTGCAAAGTCCGGGCGGGATACCGCGGCTTTAAAATGGGTCGGGGTTTCGGGAAAAAAACGCGGATCAGGTGGAGCCGCGCCGCGCGCGGTGGCCTGGTTGGCGATGTTGACCCGGCGGCGGCTCCCGCGCGGCGCCCTGCTGCTGGTTGGGTTCGTGGCAGCCGGAAAAACGTGGAAAGTAGTAGAGACTGCCCGCAAACAAATCGGGATTCAGCCACTTGCGGGGGTTGGGCTGTGGCTGAGCCGCTGATCAGCCGGCGTGTCCCGCTTATCTGTGCCGACGTGTGGTTCGTCTGCTTGCTGTGGTATTAGCGGTAATTGTTTATTTGTTGGCTAAAAACATCGCTATCTTTGATGTCAACCGATGTGCACAAAGCGTCGTCAACAGTAACTTATTTTGCTTGGTTATTTTATTTATTATCTCAATACTAAATGGCATACGATTGTAAGGGCGAGGTGATTATGATGATGACATCATATATATCGTCGATCTAAAAATCTACCGACTGTTGTGTGGTGGTGAAGCTTCAAAGGAAATGAATTAAGTAAATAAGGTGACCATTTATAAGCTTACAATTTTTAATCCATAGCTTAGCCTATATTGATCAATATATTGTCCCTAAGGGCCTAAAATCTAGCAACTTCAGCTGTTGGCCATCACTATATGCTCCACCCTTATCAATCGGCACAGCATCTCGTTGACTTTCATATGTGCAGGGTACATGCCGCATGCGGTTATTGATAAGGATATATACATACGTACAAAAAAAAAACTTTGTTCAGCTTAGTTGTTGGTAAAGTACGGCTAAACTAACCCAGTACAAGTTCTTTAAAGACAACGGCATGGACAGTGCCGCTGTGAGCTTAACTTCTTGTTATGGTAAAAGGAAAATAAAAAGAGCCGAAGGCTAGGGGTGATGCACTGATGCCTAGAGCGTGGCTCAGGCCTCCTTTTGTTTTTCTTTGAATGTATATATGTCCTTCAAAATACTTTGCATACTTAGAACTAAAGCGCACTTGATGGACCTTTCCAAATAATAAAAGGGAAAAGGTCCAGATCGATTGTTACGTGAGATGTAACATGTAACTGCAGATTATTTGTTTTTAGTACCTAATGTCCAAAACATACAAAAGTGTTTATAAAGCGACAAACAAAGTACAGTTAATTTAGTGAAACATCTAATCAGTTGTTGATATTTTTCATTAGTTTGACCTTATCAAGCTCCTTACACGGACTCGCTTATCAAAAGATTGGATCAAGCAAAATGGAAAGGTCAATGGCGAAGCTTAGTTGAGACCATATAGTACACTTCAAACAATTCATTCAATAAAACGAAAAACAAAAATTGATTCCAGAACTAAAAAAAAAAAATAAGTCCTATTTTTCTCCCTCAACTCTTGAGGGACTTGTAGATTGTGCCTTGAATTATAAAACCGGGTAATGCGAGTCCCTGAACTATTAGTTCTGTTGTAATTTTCCTCCTCTAATGATATTTTGAGCAGTTTTGGCTCCGTCATATCCCGCCTCGCCTTGGACTGGGAGAGGTGGAGCCACGCGGCGAGGCAGGAGATGGCGGAGCCAAAACCGCTCAAAATATCATTCAAGGAGAAAAATTACAATGGTCCTAATAGTTTAGCGAATAGGAATATCTGGTTTTGTAACTCCAAACACAATATGCAACTAAAAAATATGATTTCTTCCCTTAAAAAAAAGAAGAGGTATTCTATGCTACATCACGAGTTTTCATCTCGGCCCGTACGGCCCAGAGGGAAAACGGCCTCTATAGCAAACTACTGGCGTTTGTAATCTTAATTTGGGCTGCTCAGTCAAAAATATGAGGCCTCCCGAAACACCAAGGATGGGCCTATTTGTCCAAGGTTGTCGTCTATTCTCTTAGTGCTGGTATGAGATTCGGATCAGAAAACTGAGGACAAAGTAAACCGTTTACTGAATCTTCATTTCTCAAGAAAAAAAAGGCATCATTTTGGTCATTCTGGATAATGCTTACACTGGCACGATGCAACTCTCGGACGCTGCGCCGTAAGGACAGAGCTTGATGAATAAGAAATGTTAACAACGTACGTGACGCGTCATATGCCAAGCTGAACCATCTTTGTTCTTGCATTGCGAGAGTTACGACTCCCACTAAATTAGTCTATCTTAACAAAAGCTTGAATAAACAAAGATGTAAAAAAAAGAACAAGCACGAATTAGAACGCTCCTCCATGCCTGCATGAGGAGCGCGGGCTGGTGCAGGTAAAAGAAGCCCTAATAATAAACAAAACTGTCTCACAAACCCCAACAGTCCCACGCGCCAATGCAACCACCATATGATAGTAAACAAGCAGAGCATCATGATCCCGATCCATCTGCACTCTGCAGGTTCACGCCGCCCGGTGATCGATGGCAGAAAGGCACGGCGTTGTTCAAACGGGGACTCCACGCACGTAGGCCTCTAGTTCGCAGCGTGTCCTGCAAAAGTTGATTAGTATAACAAAAATCTGCTTAATCTCCTCCTGGTTGATACGTTGTCTGGTGCAACATGGGGTGATTCGAAAGGCAGGGATTCTATACTGGTGTTACGTGTTGGGAGCTGAGAGGCGTACGTCGATTACGCCAATAATTGGGCGCTGTCCGTACGGTTCTGGCCAGCATGCGGCGTTTTTTAGTGTCTCGCTAACCACAAGATATTCTCGCACGCCAATGGCGACTGGACTAACTGTCTCCGAGCTTGTCCGATTATTTTTTTTTTCTTCTCTCTCTTTTTTTTTGTCGATGATGCCTTTTTGAGTGAGTGAGAGAGAGAGAGAGAGAGAGAGAGAGAGAGAGAGAATCAATCCAGTAATATATAAAGGGACGGAAATGTAACGTCATATTCGAATACCACTAGTATAGGCACCAGTAGCTCGTTGAATTGTTTGTGCAGCCTCTGATTTTGATGCTTCAGTTGATCCACGTCAGGTAATTAAGTGGTAAACCACGAGAAACTTGGTTCCCATAACGAGACCACGAGAAGCTTACTACTGCTCCATACACATTCATGATCGATTTAAGTAAAGGACAGAGACAAGAAAGCTATCCCTGACGTATTAATTTCCGGTGCGTCCACACATATATGATTTGCATGCCACACCTCCCCGTGCTCTATAGGAGTACTGCAGCATTGCAGCCGATGGGAGGGGACACGGCTAGAGCTAGAAGCCTACTAGTAGAAGTAGAAGTAGAAGTAGAAGTAGAAGTAGAAGATGATGGGTGACGCACCCAGCAACGCTCGATCCGGCACGGCAACACCGAACGCCATCCGGGCAGGACCACCGCCACGAGCCGAGAGCAAGCGGGCGGATCATGCGGACGCACCAACCAGAACCAACCTCTCTCTCTCTCTCTCTCTCTCTCTCTCTCTCTCTCTCTCTACTAGGATTAGGAAACGCAATCATCGGGCCGGTCCCCATGTCATTGTCACGGGCTCACGATCCACGGCGGCTCGATCGGCTTGTATATAGCAAAGCGATGGAGCACATGGGCCGAGGCGTGGCGTGCGAGCGAAAGCGACGTGACGAGGCGAGCTCAACGGTTTTCATCAGGGGTGCATAGCACCCACTGACTGAGCAGCGCATGCAGTGAGTAGTGGGGAGAGAGAAGGAAGGAGGAGATATTTGGGTCCCAATCGATCGAAATGGGGCAGGAATTATTTATTCCAAGCCAATTACCCAACCCGGGCGCGGGCGGCGTCGGATCCGGCGGCTGTCGGGCCTCCTTCATCCTTCCTGACCTCCGTCCTACCCCTGCGCCTGCCCCTCTGCATGCATGCGCCTCCCCAGCTTTTCTGTTTCCTGGGCCCGCCCGGGCTCTCCCTATCTTCCTCTCTCTCTCAAAAAAAAAAAAACAAAAAAAAAAACAGTCTTCTCGTTTTTCTTATGGATGATGGCTATGGAGCAGATAGCAGCTGATATATCGAGTACTAGTATGCCAGCTTTGTCGTTGGGACGTGGTTGGATGGTTCCATGGATCTCACATGATTCACATCACATGCACCAATTAATCCCATCCGTCCCCCAGGGGGGTTGTAGTCGTAGTACTAGTAGCTTATTAGAGGAGATGGAGCGATCGTCTGGTGGTGGGGATGGGCTACAGTGCTGCAACGAGTACGGTGCCGCCGCTGCTGCCAATCAAGCAATGCAGGTGGCTCGCTCGTCGTCGCTGTCATGGCCCTCAATCGCGCGCCTGACTGACTGTTCGCGTTCATGGTTCGCTCTGAGAGTTTTGATGCCGGTTATTAGGATCAGCTAGCGTCACTGTTAGTCTGCGCGCAATCTAAGCCTGCAGAAGCCACGCTACTGTCCAAAGTAATTGACAGTAGCAGTAACGGAGACTTTAGACCTGCTAACATGTTCTAGACAGTACTTATTAAGAGGATAGAGCAAGACAGTAGTACTTATTAAGTATGTGCACGATATTTGGATACTATTAATCGATCGATCTCTCATCTCTCTATTCAGGACGTGGTCCACCAGAAGTAGTGTTCTTCACGCCCACATTCATCGATTAATCGATCCATCTCTCATCTCTCGATCAATATCTGGATGGATGTGTTTCAATTCAAGAGTAACAAACACACTAGTATATATTCTTGCAAGGCTTTACACCATCATCTGATATATGCTGATGGAGAAATGGCGGCCGGTGGACCCGGTTATTTGGGTTTTAGACTTTTCTACCTCAACCACTATAGTGAGCCCAGCAACACCGTACTTCATTGAAATCACCTCTCTTGTCCATTATTACTTAATTATTGGTTTCTGCCATCAATCAGAGCAAATCTATTCTAGGTACGCCATTAAGTTTCTGGAGCTATAAGCATTTGTTAATCCCAATTTAATTATTTAGCACAAAAACAAGAATCGTGCAGCGAAGTACTGCAGATCAGGCATGGTACAAGCTAAGGGCATACCGTAAATATCATGCGAACGATGATTGTCTCTCAATTGATTGAGATTACGGCAGAGATATATCGGAGGATGGTCTTTCCAGTCAATCAATATGAGATCGTACAATAGTACGTAGGGTTGTATGCTCCTGTCATGAAGCCGTTATGCACACCGCCTTATTATTTTTTATTATGAACCGATCCACACATCAACACAACAAGGTTCGCTCTGCCTGTTAACTAAGACTGCTGAAATATGCCGAGGGATTTTATTTTGAAGGCTTCTATTGGCTTTCCTCTACTTAAAACCCCTTCTCTAATTACCGGCCAAATCTGTGGTGGTAGTGTTGGATCCCTCCAGCTTTTAAGAAATTGGTTTCTAGAAAGTGAAGGACTTCCAAACAGACTAGTTTTTTATGTCGTCAGTTTCTATAAATCATATTATGAGTTTTTTAAGAAATCCATAATCTGACTCAACCCAACTAATACCAGTTTTTGCCACATTCTAATACAATTAACTACCAAAAAGTTAGTTTATAGATTATAGAAACTAGGATCCAAACATCTCCACCTAGTTTTTATTTAAAAATCATTTTCTATAAACTAAAAATAAAAACTTATTTATAAGAAACTATGATGGATCCAAACAAGGACCTAATGATATGCATGCTGTTCTTGAAAAATTAACAGTTTTCCATCAGACAGTCAATAAGCACTCGATCCAGCTCCAGCGCTGATATGATGCATCCAACAACCGAAAGGTCGCTAGCTGATGGACATGCAAGCAGCATTGCATTTGCATTGATGATCCCCTTGTTGAATTCCTTCTGGACGTTTCATTGCAGGCACCAGTTTTTGGCTCATCAAAAAGTAGTAAAAGCAGAGACCACATATATATAGCAGCACTGCGGCGGAAGGTACTAGCTTGCTATAGGTGTGCAGAGAGGCGGACGGCTGGCCGGAGCGGCTGATGCACGCCGGCGGCTGGACCACTGGTGGGCACTGATGAGGTCCCAACATCCCTCATGCTGCGTGAAGCGAGGTTTTGTGGATGCAAGTCCCCGTACACCACCAACCAGGCCAGCCTGACGCCCCTGACCTGGCCGGAGCCGGAGATATATCCACAGTTCAGGCTCCTATCTGTAGCAGCAGCAGCTAGTGGCCGGAGGCCCGGAGGAGGGAGAGACACATAGAGAGAGAGAGAGAGAGAGAGAGAGAGAGAGAGATCACAGCTAGTGACAGTGACACAGAGGAGGCCCGGAGGAGGATTAATGAGACGTCGACTCGCTCGGGCATCAGACACAACCGCTCGCGCGTGTTTACTACTGGCCGGGGTGATGAGCGCACAATTATTGTTTTGTTAGGGCTGGTCGAGCTGATGACCGCGATGCAGTGATGCACACCAAGCCTCGGCGCAACACGGCCGGCCAGAACCGCTCGACTACGCTGATGGCCGTTGCCCGTGCTCTAGCTTAATTTCCTGCGTCCTTCTTTCTCCTGTGCAGCCTGTCATGGCTGCACGGGTGTGCCGACGTACGCAGGCACAGCTACTGTACCACATGGTGTGCGTGTGTGGATTACAGACTTGCGGCGAAAACATGTGCTTCCCAAAAGCCGCTGTAAGAATGAATTACAGACTAGACATAAAATCACATAACTTATAAGTCTCTTGAAAGAAATCGAATTTTCATTTTAGTGCATGTGATTAATATGCAAGTTTACATATATTTGTCAAACACATCAAAATTACTTTGCACATTACGGTATATAGAAGCCTCATTTAAACGAGTAACGGTGATGCGCCTACAAGCCTATCCGCATAGGTGAGGGAAAAAGAGAAGGGGAAAGGTTGGTCCACAAAAGCAGGGATTTGAGCAGGCATGCAGGAAGGCCTTTTAAGCTGCATGGAAATGGAAAGGCCCCCGCTCGTCCTGTTGTTGCTGTGTTCAAAAAAAGAGAAGGGGGCTCTTTGTTTTCAATGTTCATGTTCTGCGATGATCAAAGGCTGCCTGCTGCTCAGCCGGCTTCTCCTTTAGTCATCACACTCATCAGTTACTTTCAGTGTTTGCCACTCTCGTCTTGCTTGCTTCTGCATCTGCGTGCAGCTCGCACCATTTCAAGGGGCATCTCTACCTCCCTGATGCCTCATCCCTCATCCAACAGTTAAAACAGTATGCATGCAGATAAACATCTTGATGCATGTGTCAGGTGTGGAATTAGAAGTCTTCGCGGATCCGTATGATACCGTTTTCCAACCGCGTCCGCTGATGCCTATTAATGTGATGTCCGGCTGCGAGAGTACGTACTGAACATACCTCTTTTGCGACCTGGAGTAGTGCGTAAATGACTGTATTATTTTTGTCATTTCTGAGCTCCAAAGTACAAAGGTATTTATTTGTGCATAACACAGTTCTTCATTGAGAAAAGATTAAATGCTAGTAGTACCGAGGTAGTAACAGTAGTATACGACCGTATATGTGGGTACAGACAGAGAGTCACAGTGCGGCTGCTGCCTGCTGCACGTTGGTTGATTTCGGCAATATACCACTGCCATCAAAAGGCATCGGCTGGTGTGTCTGCCAATTGTGCTCGACTTCAATGATCCGTGGCATGCATGCCATGTACCAGCTCTCTGACAGGACTTGCTCCCTGACCGGCTCGTCCTTTCTTTCTCTCTCTCACTCCGATACGACCAGGAGAGGAACGGAACGATCGGAGGCGGAGGACATTTTTGCGCACATCTCAAAAATTTCTGGTATCGAAAGTCCTATGTTCCCTGCTAGAAAAAAGGCGCGCAAGCTAGTTCAGGTTTCTCCACGGAAGCGTGCATAGCGACAGTTCGATCGAGCGATACGAGAGCCCGTCGATCATCTGATGCGACGGTTCCTGAGAGTGCGAGCGGGCGTGCATGCGCATGCCGTTCGTCGAATCGATGGCTTTCTCTGACTGATGGTGCTGTGACCAGCCGAAAAACTTAACTTTGACCTTTTATCTTGATGTCATTTATCTTATTGTAGATCGGGTTGAAGTCATCTCAAACGTCTGATGTGCATTTCTGTCCTCTTTTCCGGCTCGTGCTCCCGGTACTTCCCTGTGTTGATGTCGCCGAAGCAGGAGCACTGGAATCCGTAGCCGTAGCAGGTGCAAATGTGCCCTCCTCCGTGCCGGCCGGTGCAGACGTGCCCGCCGTAGGCCTCGAGCTCGGCATCGACCCATTGCCGAATAGGAGATTCTCCGCCCGCCGTAGTGCCTGGTCACTCGGATCTAGCGGCATGGCTACGGATCTAGCCGGAACCGGACCAGATCTAGCACCAGATCATGGCGTGACACGACACGAGTAGGGCGAGGAGGAGGGTGAGGAGTATGGCGAGGAGGACGAGGGCACGAGGCTGCCGCGCGACGTGGGGGAGGGGGGGGGGGGAGCAAAATGACCTAGTGTTTAGTTGGGACGGTGAAGGCCATTCTTTTATATTAGACGGGCGGCGGGATGGGAATTGGAGGCAGGCTTTTCATGGGCCGGGCCATGGCATATCAGGCTGACATGCGGCCAAACATGCTTAGCCGGGCCATTGCTTAGGCGTGCCGGGTTGTGCCGTCCGCTGTGCCCACCCCTCGGCCCAGGCACGACATGATGGGTAGTGTTGGGCCAGCCTAGCCCATAATTGTTTTGGCCTGTGCCGGATCTGGGCCGTGTTTTTTTGCGGGCACCATACCGGCCCTAAAGGCCCGGCCCATTGGGCCATCACTTCCATGAGAGCGCGCGCGGCCACACATGTGTGTTCCCCGGCCTTCGTGGTGTAGAATCACCTAGGTAAAAGGAAAAAGTATGAAAACCAGAGGTCAAATCAATCGACAAGGTAGTGTGAGTAATCCATCCAGAAATATAAGCATTTGTTCGTCATCTGTATTCAATTATTGTTTAAACGATGATGACGATGAGATTGGAGAGAATTGCTCTCGTCGAGAATAAAAAACTTTCAATCTTCTGCTAATATTGTAAAAGTTGCATATGCACGATGGAGCAGCGATTGCACTTTATCCATCAGATAAAAATTCGAATTCCTGTTAACCAATGTTTTATCTGAAATTCGAAAAATCTTGCAAGGCTACAACTGTTTAAATTGGTTTGACCTTGAGCATATTTTTGTAGTAGAATCTATGTACTATATGTTACAAAAGAAGTCATTATACTTCACTTTCAAAGATTAAATAGTCAATTGGAACAGAGCACTTTGATTTTTCATATGATTTGTCGGTGTAATGCACCTAGAAAGCTAGTACAATTTAGAATGAAAAAGTGGATTGATACACAATAGTTAATAAATCATCGCAGATATAATAGAAATCGCATCCGTTTACAATAATTTGATAAAGAAAAGGTATGACTTGTCCAACCTATGAAATACAAGGATAATTAAATTAAATAGTTATTTGGTGTTAAAGATTTATTATTGTTGCTGTATGATATAACTTTGTTTAATCCTCAAAATGTGTGATATTACTACATGTCAACTTGCTAGAGTATTGTATTAGCACTTTCTTTTCTTACAAGAAAGAAACTGCCCCTTTGGTCATAAGGCCATGGTTCATCCCATGCCTTGACCAATCTTCATCCCAGCTATCAATATTGCGGCTTTGGTTCCAAAAATGTACTATTAGTTTTTTTTTTCTTTGCAATGATAACACTTGGCTCCCTGGAAAATAGTTTTGTGTTATTGGCTTTATTTTTGCAACTAGGAAATACCTACGACTCCTAGTGGTCCATCTATCTGATCACTTTCAATCCATATATATGGCATTTTATGGGGACTGTGTTGCCATTTTCTTAGAAGAGCTCAGGCTTTTCATTGGTACAGGAGTACGATCTAAACTCTAAAAGAGTCCTAGCTTGTACCATATGTGCAGGCGATGAGCAAATAGAGAAGAATCTGTCGTGCATGCATTGTGACTTTGTGCTTGGCAAACCCTACGTCCTCGGGCTCTACAGCTATAAACGTTAGATCTTCACTTTCACGAGCTTTGCTTTCCCCAGTCTAACAACTGTATCCTGGAAAATGCTCTGCACGAGTGTACCATTTGCCAGCTTTTGTGCTCAACTTTGAGAAGTTGCTTGTTACGCGGTGTAAATTAATCTCGAGCAACCCATTGTTTGAGCTTGAAGTAACTACAAGATGTGCAGGTGCACGCGAGATCAATGCAGTAAAATCATGTAAAAATCCTCTTCCAGGAAGGAAGTGACAAGTAGTCGTCCCTTCAAACCATGAAAAGGTAAGAGGAGCTTTATGGTTCAATATGGTCAGTAGATTCGATAATCTATCATAACTATTGATCAATATTTTATTAGTTTGAGGGTAATATCAGCAAAAATAAGAGTGGTATATTTATAATTATTTTTTAGTTATCTTTTTTTAGATAAGCCAGGAGCACTGTCATTTATTAAGATAGAAGTAAGAATTATAAACTAAGATTACAAAGACTAATCCAACAAGACTGTTAAGTCCGAGCTATTGGACATTACTAAGTCCAGAAGGACGAAACAAGACAAAAGAGGAACAACAACGTAAACACTGATCACATAATTTCTACAGTGGCTGGCTGCTAATCCTCAAACTCGCTAGAGCAAACCATAACTAGGGAGTCAACTCCAATGCCTCCAAGAGTCTAGCCACCTCGGACAAAACACTGAACTGTTTATTCATCTTGACAAAGATCCACTTCTTTATCAACATATCTCGGACCACATTGACGACTATTTTTTTAGATTTGACTTTAGTCTTCTGATGGTTACCAAAACATTGAGTGTCCTCTGAACGCACCACAATTGTTTCCTTCTTAGAAGAAGTGTCATGTCGAGTTTTTGGAGATAAAGGAGCTACCATCAATTGCTTGAAGTTACTCAAACCTTTGATCAACTCTTGTCCTATAAATTGCTCTGCTTCACTTCTAAGCAACGTTGGAGTTTGTATGTCTTCAGAGGCAATATGGTGGTTGACAACGCGTCGGGGCATAGTAATCAATAGTGGTGTGGAGGATCCACCTCTAGTGTCATACCTCTCGCTTGAGAGGCAGGCCTCAAGCAACATCGGGTCCAACGACCTCTCGTGAGCCGACAACGGCGAGTTGTGTCCAATGTGCAAAAGACTGTCATTAACAATGACATTGCTGGTGTTTTGTGATGTTATCATAGCGCCCTTCAGGTTATGACAGAGGGTGCTGCTCGGAGGATGCTCAGAGCGGCAAGAATGACATCCAATGGAGATGTGACCGTATTGGTGGCATCGCTAACACCTAGTTGGGTTATGGCATGATGCAACCTTGAAAGTGCATCTAGGCCTCTAATTTTGTTTTGGAGATTGATGTCAATATAATTAAGAATGGACTAATATTTTCGTTGAGCATGTATATAGATGACTATCTCAAATTGGTGAATAGGATACATTGAAACAAAAAGTAAAAAGAAGATGGTCATTTGCCTCAAGTTGAAAGTCCAATATCTACTCAAGAATGAAGGATCAATGTTCTTTTTATTTATTTGTTGAGTATAGATAAACCGTACTATTAAGAGGGGTATAATTCACAAAGTTGGTAAATTCAAATGCTTAATTTTCCCTCAAATACCACGTCTATCGTCCTCTATTTTTTTTGCCTTCATCGGCAGTGCCGGTGGCCCTCACTGGTAATGCCCTTCCCAAAGGCGCTGTGATGCCCAAACACTTCTATGTTTTCTGTCTTGCCAGCACCGGCAGTGCCAGTCTCTCCTTCTACAGAAGGCTATTCCCTCTGTGTCTCTGGCTGTAGCTCATCGGCAATGCCGGTCCCCTCTCCACAGAGGTTGTCTCCCCTCAGGCTCTCTGGCTGATTGTGATCGGCAGTGTCGGTTCTCCTGACCGGCAGTGCCGATCAAGGTCCCTAGAGACCACTTGTCTTCTCTGTGGTTGCCTCACCGGCAGTGCCGATGCCCCGATCGGCAGTGCCCGTGCGGGCCGAACCCTTGTCTACAGATCTATGACAGTGTGTCAGTAACCCTACCGGCAGTGCCGATGGCTCGATCGGTAGTGCTGGTGCGGGGTGTCCAGACAGGCCAACTGCTCTTTTTGAGCCCCTTGTATAAAAGGGTTTCACCGCACTTCGTGCCTCTCTCTCCCAACCTGAAAATCAAAAGACACTTTTAAGCTCCATTTACCTCACTTTCCCTCTCCAAGTCAAAGCTTCATTCCTTGAGCTAAGGTTTGAGTGAGCCATTGATTTCTAGTGTGAAGAGCACTCATTCCACTCTTGAGTATTCGATTTAATCATCGTTGTGACTTGTGCATGTTACTCTTGGAGCCTTGCTCCTAGACGGTTAGCGGTGCCCATAGAGCTCCCAACTTGTGTGGTGACGCCTCGGGAAATTTGTATCATCCATCCCACAAGGGATTTGCTAGTGGAGAACTCGAGCTCGATCTTTGTGGTCGCTTGAGTGAGAATAGGGTTGAAAGAGACCCGGTCCTTTGTGGACTTCTCAATGGAGATGTAGGGTTCTTTGTGAGCCCAAACTTCAGTAACAAATTTTGTGTCTCCGCGTGCTTCCTTTATTCACCTGTTGTTTCTATCATTGCTTTAGGTTTAATACTTGTATTAGCTTTAATTCGACCGATCTATTTGTATAGGCTTGTCTAGTTGTTGCTAGTACTTTGTAGTGACTTATTCAAGTGTCATTGTTCTATTCATCAACTTAGTAACTACAAAATCAGCTTAGTTTTATTTTGGGCGACTCTCTGCCCTCTCAACGGCACTGTCGATCCAACACCAGCAGTGGCCACCGCACTGCCGATCCCAACCATTGGCACTGTCGGTCCTACTGATAAAATTAGTTAAGTGTAATTTCATAAGATTTTTAGATTTTCCTATTCACTCCCCCCCCCCCTCCCCCCTCTAGGAAACTTTCAAACCTTGTGGTCATAGGCAAGACAATTAAAGCAAAGGCCTTTCATACTTCTCAAGAAGAGGGAGCGTCGCTCCTCCTGCTGTCGGGCCACAGAGTCCGGCTGAGCCGTTGTGCACGACCGCAAGCGCTTGGCTTTCACTGCTTGCCAACCATCATTGCTGATTTGCGAATCTTGTACCTCAGTCGCAGAAAACTCCTCAACAATCGTTGCCAACTATCATTGCTATTTTTTTTGCTATCATGATTAAAATTAAATTAGTAATATGATAAACTAAAGTTTTATTTTTATTAAGATGAACCAATATTTAATGGTTTGGTAGGGTTAGAGTTTTATTACAATATAAGTGTAAATTCATTTATTAATACCTGAAGTTTATTTTTTAAAAAAGATGAACTGATGTTTTAATGGTTTGCTAGGGTTAGAGTTTTATTATGAAAATAAATTTAAATTCATTTATTCAAAACTACTGCTAGTATTGGGTAGTAAAACTCCTAAAAAGTAATCCTTAGTAATAGTTCAGTATTGCTCAGCTAAAACAAAAGGTATTGTCTTCAATAATATTAATTAATAAATAATAGAACTTTCTATATGGATTTTAGGGAATCAACTTTTTTTTTATAAATCTTGAATTGTCTTTTTACGAAAGCTTTAATAGGGTGACGGCCCGGTGGGACTCATCGTAGAAGCACTCATTTCTACAACTTTAATATTGATAACTTGTCAAAACTAACTAAAAAAATAACAAATAAACTCTCTTTACATGCATATAACTTTATACATACGTAGGCACATACTTTCTACCTTCCTATGATTTATTTACTTTTTTTTTAAAGACCGATTCATTTATTATTATGGCACCTATGTTATTCCTTTCGGATACCAAAATTCCTTGAAAACATTATTAGAAACCTTTAAATGCCAAGAGAGATATTTTAAAGTGCACCAAGGTTTATAATGCACTAAACACCCAGCCAAGACATTTAATTTTCTGAAGGTTTGACATAACCTGTGGAAAGGTAGTTCTTGTAGTACCTATTGTGTCGACGGATAAAATCTGATGTTTTTCGTTCTGTTACTTGGATGCCCTAGCGTACACCTAACATCATTTGCGTATGGCCCCTTACCAAGTGGTCCAGAGAGAAGACTGGCTGGGAAAGAGAGAAAAAAAGGGTCCCCAGTCAAAAACATACATTATCTTGCAGAAAAGAACGCTACACATGGACATTTAAAATGCACAATTCAAAAGAGCCACCAAATTTTTTGAAACCAATCATCTACCAAGCCCCGGCCCGAAAGTAACATGCGTCCAGATTTCTTGAAACCAATCATCTACCAACCGTACCGATTCAATTGCTTAAGTGTACCAAAATGAGAACATGCTTCTCCACCACCAAAAGAAGTTTCTTCATGCATTTTCACCACTAAGAGACATTCGTACTCTAATGAAATACTAAATACATGCATATGCTACTTAATCGAGCCATGAATAGATCAAGATGCCACTGCAGGTTTCCAGTGTCTCTACATTTTTTGGCCTTGAAAAACACTACCTGTATCCATAAAAATATATGAATGTCGGCAGAGATAGGATGAAGGAGCTGCACATACTCTAACCTCTTAATTAATCTAAACACAAGTTTTGCTCCGTACTCTACCTCTTAATTATACCACGTAAATAAAAGGGGTCCTTTTCACCGTCTGCACATGCGCAGTTTGCCGACCTGCACAAACAGCGCCACCCACTTGCAGTAAACTGCGAGGCGCCAATGCGATTCTGATAAGTGTCCAGCACGATCTGTGCGAGGCGACTGACCCGGCCGGAGAGATCCGAGGCTGACCGCACGCGGCCATTGGGTGCCCGCACTTGTCCGTATGCTCGGTGGCCTTGCCGTGGCGCAGGGAGCCAGGAAGCAGAGCGCCGCGCGCGCCCTTGTGGTTTTTGTAAGCTCCAACTTGCGGCCAGTGAGGTCAATGCATGACGGCCTTAATCATGCCGGTAAACTAGCGATTAAACTAACCCCACGCAGTAATTCGTTCAAATGTATAATGCGTTGTTTTATTAGCCCCATGAGAGTGATGTCACTGGCGAAATGGATGATTACATCAGTACAGCCCCCTATGTACATTTGTTTATGTAGAGAAGGAGCGCACATCAACTGGCGCGGGAGGACGGAAGTATACGCAGAGATCGGTTGATTGAGTTTTATATTCTACCAGACATAAACACAAGTATTTTTAATTAATATATTTTCCTCTTGAGGTGATCTGAGGCGAGTTTTATGAACTCCTACTTGTAATTTACCTGTTGTTGCTGCGAAAGAATATACAATCTGTTAGTGAACTACGCTGGGAAGATACCAGATCATCAGATGCGGAAGACCTGAAAATTCATCTCAGGTGGTGGGACGACTATGGGAGAGAAGCATTTTCAGCAAAACTGCTTCAGAGAGACAAGGTCCGGCCGGGAACCATACCAAGTACCCGAGCCATCCGAAGCAACACGTGACATGAGAAGAACAACGCTACGGTAGTAACATGCAGTGTAATTAGTACTGCCGTATGTGCTTTTTATTCATTTGATTAATTACCCTATTTTTGTCGTCCTTGCAAATAGTTATGTCTACAGTAAACGGGATATGATAATAGTAACCCAATGGCTCAGCATCATTCAGTTTTCTTGGATCGTAAGTACTCTGCACTAGACAGAGTTATCTCGCTCTTATTTCGTTTACTGATGATTTTTCATATTAATGTCCATGGTGGGAGGTACTGTACTGTACAGGAAACAAGCGCTTGCACTGACATCCCTGCCAGCGTTTTGTTGTAGCCAGGGAAGCGCTGATAGGAGTACATTGACAAGTGGGACCAGAATCTGTCATGAAATTAATTTGGAGTACCTGAGCATGTCGTCTCTCTCCATCAAGATGGTGGTTTTGTGTTTGTCCAGGCCGTCCCACACAGTTATTTGGGACTACTTTAAAAACTACAGTTATTTGAAACTACTTTAAAAACTCTATTATGTATACATACTATATCACAGTAGTAACACATCATGGCATTGATCATTTGTAGTAGTATCTTAGCTTGATACCTCCGCAGCATATTGATTGTTACCAGCTACGGTGGTGACAATGGTCCTCAAGAAACAAGTAAATAAAGGATAGTCGATGTCATATAAATCTCTAGAGCATAAAGTCGTGAATTACATAGCTTTTTAATCTTTCCACCTAAAAAGGTCACGTCCAGGATCCAATGATGCAAGACTCCATCACTTGGAAGCGCCTACAGACAAACAGTACAAAACATTCGTCGCATACAAGGCACAATTCATTGGATCAACATGCACCACATACAACATCATCATCTGGCGAGTATATATGGGCACCACCAAAATGCGAAACCTTTGGATGGTTGGTCATGCAGAACCGTGTGTGGACAACGGATACACTGCAGTCTACATATTCAAAAAATAACACCTTTTGTCCATTATGCAGACATACACAAGAAATGGCAAATAAAGCACATATTGGTAGACTGTAGATACACAAGGAAAATCTGGAAGGGCATATCGCAATGGACCGGGACCATACAAATTTAGCCAAATGACTAGCCACCAACAATATCGGTCCTGAATGGTGGGTAACGCTTCACGGCAGGGGTACCAAAGAAGGATTTGCGGACGCTAATACTGCTAGTGAACTGGGAAATATGGAATGAAAAGAACGCACTGATATTCCGCCACAAATCAAGGAAGAGGCACAAATTTGGACATTAGCCGGGGCTCGACATCTTGCGCAACTCATCTCTGGAGACTGATCTATGAATTACTTAATTTTGTTCATTGTAATATAGAGCCCTAAGGGCTCCTCCTGTACACTCCTTTATTAATTAATGAAATTGGCACTGTCTCGTGCTAGTTTGATTTCAAAAAAAAAAGATGCAAGTAAAATTGTACTACTGAACAATCTCAAAGCCGTGTTATGCTGAATGAATATACAGTACCACTCTACTGCAAAAAATCTATTAGTAATAAAATGCAAATAGTAAAAAAACTACAAGCTATATGCATGCGCTCTTACTCCTAATAGGCCCTATAGTAGCATTTGTGTGCTCCTTTTGAGATAAGTAATTTCTTATCTCTGAGATAAGTAATTTCTCTACACAGAGATAAGTAATTTCTCAGAGTCTGGACCAATGCAAACACACAGTACAGAAATACCATAAATCACATCCATCAGCTAAAGTAGAGGACATTTCATGGTTTGATGTGACCTGAGTTGGAAGTCCGGTCTGGAATCTACAGCAACAATTGAGAGAGCAACTAATGAATCCCTGGCATTACTGCACCGTTACCACTTGACCGGACAGCAGAGATGGAATTTGGTCCGTTTGCATTTTGGTCTATCAAGTTTCTATTCTTTCAAGTCATGCCAACCCACTTGCCACCAGAACAAATATGATTCCATGCCTTAGATAAAAGCTGTACAATATTTCATCTTTGAACTACTGTACTGAGGTGGACAAACGGTCGCTCAGCATAACTGTCACAATCGTGAACTTCTCTTCGATCTGGCAATATTTGCATTCCAATTGTATGGCCTGTGGATAAAAATGATAACGGAGCTTGGAAGGAATCAATCTGGATCATGGTTGTTGGGAAAGGCCGAGAAAACTACCTTCTCAGAACGAACACCAACCAAAGTCCAACATTTTTGCTCGGATGCTTTGAATGAATGCACCTATTCTTGTGGCCAATAGGACATATTTGACCGGTCAGTAATCAAGAAAGTTGTCATGTATAATATTTCAACAAACAATTATCCTATACTACATACTACAAGCTACAACGATGACAGGCATGCTACATCATGCTTTATTTGGTACTACTTGAAAGCCTAATTAAACATGAAAAAAAAAGCAGGATGAGTTGTGTCGGCATAGTAGTGCAAATAGAAGATCTCGGTTACATATGTAGAGGTTTCTCAAATAAAATAAGGTGATGCGAACGAGACAGAGGTATCATTACTTTTTATGCAACAACAAAGAGCTACTGTAGCGGCGGATAGAAAATGACTATAGCGGCCGGGATGGCTACACGCTACTACATCTCCGTAGTAAAAAAGAATACACAATAATAGCGACCCAGATTCCCCACCGCTATAAGAAATATTGCAGCAACGGGCGGTAATGACATCCTCCACTACAAATCCATTTAGGAAAAAAAATAGATCTAGCAGCCTCGCTCCATCGGATCCGCCAGCACCGTCACCCATCAGATCCAAGTCGAAGAGGGGGGAGACGCTCGCACGTTGCTTGAGGTCGCCCGCTGGCTGCCACCTGTTGGCTCTGCCCGCGCCGCTGCTGCGACAGCTGGATCTGGTCGTGCCATGGCCAGGTCAGCGCCGAATAGGGGTCGTCACTGGGGGAGGGCACCATTGCCGAGGAGGTTCGCTGAGTGGGAGGTGTCATTGCCGCTGCAAAGTTAGGGGCCGCCTAGAGCTACTGAGGCGGAGGGGGCGCCGCTTGAGGTGGGGCCGCCTGGAGCTGTCGTGGGAGAAAGTGTCACTTGGAGCCATTGTGGGGGAGGGGATCGTCGCTCAAGATGGGGCCATCTGGAGTTGCCACCATGGAAGGACCGCCACGGAGGAGGGGAGCTGCTCGAGGTGGGGCGCCGCTTGGGGGTGGGGCTGCCTGGAGCCGCCGTGGGAGAGGGAGCCGTCGAGAGTGAATGAGAGAAAGGGGCAGCTTGGTGGATGGTTGAGAGTTAGGGTTTGAAGAGGGGCCAATATTTATGAGAGAGAATTAGGGTTTGGTTAGAGTTGGGTCAATAAGTAAATAAAACAAAATGAGCCTCAGTTTTTAGTGGTGGGCCTTATTGTGAACCGTATCTAAAAATTAATTTTTAGCGGTGGGTATAGAGGCCACCGCTAAAAATTAATTTTTAGAGGCGTATCATAATACGACTCGTCACTAAAAATCAGTTCACCTTTATAACAGTGGAGTTCGTTTTACCCATCTCTACGGATTTTTAGGTACCGTCGCTATAGTGTCTAGTAGTGTTACTTGCCTCCCAAAATGTTGGGATGCTAGGGCGTGTGATTTGAATTCTTTGATTGTTATTGCCACTCCTCGCTCGCTGCTGCCTCAGCTCCTCGTGTGCCAGCGCTGGATTACGCGTGATCCAATTTCTTTTTGCTGCATCCCGTCGATCTATTGGCCATCGTCGGGGTATCGAAAGAAATGAATATGAGTCGGGACCCCTGACAAAAAAATGTGTGTTTAGGCTTATCCCTAGTACGTACGTACATATTAAATAATACACGAAATCTACAAGATATTATAGACATATAAAGTTATTGTTGATAATAGTGTTGGCTCCTAACGGTGCGTTGAATAGTCTGCGCGCTCCCAAATGATACAAACACAAAAGCTTAGCAGCTTTATTATATATCTTAAGCACTGCTCACCTGATGCCAATATATACACTACAGTACTGTAAGTATGATGTAATAAGCACCAGGCCAGATGCCACGACGCGGATGTTTGCTTATATTTGGAAGCCATGATCTAGGCGTGTTGGGTGGCGGCCTCACCACATATAGAAGCTAAGTTGATCTGTGGAAAATCTGACGCGGAAATGGAAATCCGTCGCACAATCAATAGCTGAGCTTACCCGAAAAGATGTTTGCCCCATTGAACAGAACAGTTGAACAGTATGGTGCTAGGAACTGGAGGTTCTTGACGATGCACCACATGAGAAGCGTGCTCACTTCTGCGTTTGTGTTTGTTCAGCTTTCATATCCTGGAAAAAAGAGGCATATAACTAGAGCAGTTTTACTATGCACAGGGATTTGGTTTTCAGAAAACAAATTCAGCCTACAATCTACCTAATAAGTAATAAAACGACATCATGCGGATTAATGCACACGAAGCTACTAGCTCTCCAAAGTAATAAAATGACGCAGGTGTGTGGGTACCGCGAGGTCACATGCCTGCTGCACCGGTCGATCACCAGCTCAACACGGACACATGGTCATTAAACTAAACCCTCCTGCTCTGACCATTTACCGTTACCGGGCCTTAGCTCCTTGTCTTTAGGGCGCAGCATCTTGTGCTGGTCGTACAAGTACTTGTCATCCACAGTGATGTGCTAATTAAGCGCGGAAGAGAATACAGCTCTCAAGCAAAGCCTCCTACCGTGTTCTGCTATCTCGCTTTTCTCTCTATCCCTCCCCATTCAAGCCGGGGGCACGCGCACCACTACGCCGCCCATTGTTCCTTCCCTGGCAAAGTCAAATAAAGCGTACGTGCATTATTCGGTTCGCCGGCTTAAGTTCAACTCCCCTTCTGCTTTACGGTGGAGCCGCCGGAACCAAATGGCGCTGCGCACTTCAAACCGCCGTCAAGTTTGGAAGCATACACTGCACTAGTCACTACCGGAAACCGGTTGTTTTTCTGCTATTTTGTTGGGCTTTTTTTTATGATTTATATTTTACCGAGTGCAAACATTTGTCGAGTATATTTTAACACTCGATAAAGTCTTTGCCGAGTGCGTGACGAAAAACAGTTAGCAAAGAGTGTTGTAACGATATTTTGTTTACCAAATGTTATACTTGGAAAAAGGTTTTGCAGAGTGTATTTAGATCTTTACCGAGTGTTTTTGGTACTTGGGCAAAACTGAAATTCCAGTAGTGAGTATTTTCTTTCTTTTTTCCTGCTAAAATAAAAGAGCATCCAAAACTAGTACAGTTCACAAAGTAATTCTGGTTTTAATAATCCTACATGGAGCGTCTATGAATAAAGTGCAGTGTTATTTGTTGGCTCTTTCTCTTTCAATTAATCTGTTGAATCAAGACGTGTGCTTTGTGCGGGAACCACAAAAATCCTTTCAATTTGCCAATCAACAAAAGCTTTTCAATTAGTAAGGGGCAAGTGCAGCTATCAAGAGCCTAAAATTATGTGTTTGATTGGACTTGAGAGGCGGATCCACCAATGAAAGGGACATGGAAACAGGTAGCGCAACGTGCAGGCACTGTCCAGCCAATTGACGATGCAAGCTAGTACAGGAAGGGGGCCTTACCTCGCTTTCCCCTGCACAGCACTGGTGAGCCAGCAAACAAACCGACCGCGCCCTGGGATTAAAATACTGTGAGGCAGGCCACATCAAGAGAAGCGACGCTTGACGTAGTATGGTACTGGCTGGCATATGCCGCACGCCACATTCGAAGACCTTCTGTGCAGGCATTTACATACTCTTATTATAAGTTAATATACTTTTACTTTCATCCCCTGTCAGAGAGGGGAGGGCATCTTGCTGATAGGAGAGACTGATATACGGAGTAGTAGTACTTTGGTTGAAGGTCTCTAGAACCCTACTCGCCTTTTTGTCTCGGGGAAGCCTCACCAGGACACCTCACTGCTGGAGTGCTAGTACTAGTGTAAACGGGGTCCATGCACCATACACGTATCAATCATTACCTCCACTCAATAAATCGTATAATATTCAGAAAAGGCGGATTACATATTTGTACGCTATGATCTCAACATATTGGATATGTACACTATCTGTCTTGTCACGTTACCCTCAACTTACCGTCAACTGTGTGTATCGGTTTTGGTGCATGATCACCAATGGCGGATCTTTAGTTAATAATTTTACACTTCTGCTCTCAAGTTAAATTTTAGCTCAACTGGTGCATAGTAGTAGCACCGCAGGAAAGGGTCACACTGTTCTCTTCTTACTGTAGAGAAACTAAAGTCAAAGTTGTGCCAAAGAAAGTAACTACTACAGAGCAATCCATGCATATAATGGTGTCACTTAAACTTCACTTCACGTTCTGATCGCTACAGTGTAACGTGGTGGAATCGGGCGTAATGCATCTTGATGTATTGCGGAATTAAAGTAGCTTCAGAGAGAAGGTAGGAATGCTACAACACGGCAGAGAAAAAAATGTAGACACGTACTGTAATCACGATGGAATTGGTTTTGAAATGACTCGCATTTAGCATCAAAAGCTCATGGGGGCATCTGTTAGTTCATTAGTGAGGAGTACAGTCTCTATGAACGCGATACATCAGGCCAGGAAGAAAGCAACAAAACGAATCCAGGAGTACGGAAAGCTCGCCAGAATTTTGCTGCACGCAGAGACATTTCCTGCGCACATCGCATGTGATTATTATCGTCTACACCTCCTCCCGCGCGAGATGAGGAGAGCGATTTGTGTTTTATGTGTGTGGTTGAAGTGGCTTTGGTTCTTGATCTCGTGGTTCTAAGCAAAGCTGCGGGTACAGAGGCATGTCTCCGGTGGGCATGCTTGATCCTATACATCCATATCATGACAAGGACGAGCTCACATGAGCCCAAACAGTTGATCCACATGGGCCCCAACCTACTCCCGCCATCCTGCGGAGCTACACACACACGCTGCGGGTGCAGTACTGCAACCAACCTTTTCCACTGCCTAATTACTTGATCACGGCGGCAGAGTAAATCGCACTCATGTGTTTTACCACTACTATGCGTCCAGGTTCAGCTCTGCAAGGTTTTGTTCTCTTGTGTTAATGGGAGCACATTGGTTTGTGCATTATTGGCTAATGAACTGATTCTCCACAAAATTAATTAACGCAGTAAAATACAGCTGACTGACAACATCCTATGTAACCATACTAAAGGAAGCAGTTGATCCACTGCGGTGTTTTGTCAGTTGTTTGAAATTTCATCGTTAAGATCGAATCATGTGCCAGGACACAGCTTGCGTTGGTCACTCGGTAAGAGTGTGTGCGCGCGTGTTATTATTCTATAGGACCAGAGCGAAAAACAAGGGAAAATGCTGAATAGGACCATGCAATACGGTACTCCAACAATACAATACTGTGGAAATAGTAATAATCCAGAATACAAATACACCGGCCCGGGCCTGGTGATGAGGTGAGGTGACCTTCGAGGAATCTTCTAGGGCAGTGCCTCCCTCACTGGCTGGCTCGGCCGGGTCGGAACGCGAGCAGCTTTCCGGCACCTCGCTTTTTACCCAACAAGTGAGCAAAATAAGGGCGAAAAACAAGTAAACCACGCTTAATTACCACGCGCTGTCTGTCCCTCTCTTTCCCTGCTACCTCCATCCCATCATCATCTCCGATCCTTTGCTCTCTGCCTCCTCGTCCTCCGGCGCGCGCGGTCAATGCGAGGCAGATGAATCGCTTGGCATCCCCGCTACTCGATCGGCCGTGTCGTCTTCGTCCTATCTAGCTAGCCGATCGAGCCCAATTCACTCGATCGCATACAAAACATATAGCTAGCCGAGCCGAGGAGACGACCTTGGAGGAGAGAGAGAAAGCCAGATTAACAGATATAGATAGATCCCCCGCCTCCTCTTCACTCTCCTCCGCCAGCAAGCGCAAGCAAAGCAAAGCCAGTCTCCAGCCGCGTCGCATCGCATCGGCGCGGCCGCAGACGCGCAGGCTCCCCAGTCCCCAAAGAGAAGGTAGGAAAGGGGGAAGGGATCGAGAGGAAGCGGGAGATAGCGGCGGCGCGCTATGGAGTTCTCCACCTCATCGAGTAGGTTTTCGAAAGAGGAGGAGGAGCAGGACCACGAGGAGGAGGAGGAAGACGACGACGAGGCCTCCCCGCGCGAGATCCCCTTCATGATGGCATCGGCATCGGCGTCCGCGGCGGGCAACAATCCCGCGGCGGTCGCTTCGCCGTCCGCCTCGGCTGCCTCGGCGTCCGCGTCGGGCTCAGCCCTCCGCTCGAGCGACGGCGCGGGGGCCTCAGGCAGCGGCGGCGACGGCGACGTGGAGGTGATCGAGAAGGAGCACATGTTCGACAAGGTGGTGACGCCGAGCGACGTGGGGAAGCTGAACCGGCTGGTGATCCCGAAGCAGCACGCGGAGAAGTACTTCCCGCTGGACTCGGCGGCCAACGAGAAGGGCCTCCTGCTCAGCTTCGAGGACCGTGCCGGCAAGCTGTGGCGCTTCCGCTACTCCTACTGGAACAGCAGCCAGAGCTACGTGATGACCAAGGGCTGGAGCCGCTTCGTCAAGGAGAAGCGCCTCGACGCCGGGGACACCGTCTCCTTCTGCCGCGGCGCAGGGGAGGCCGCGCGCGACCGCCTCTTCATCGACTGGAAGCGACGCGCCGACCACCACCACCGGATGCAGCGGGGGATCCCCCTCCCCCTGCCGCCATCCGCCGCCGCCTCGCACTACGGCCCGTGGGCCGGCGGCGCGGGCGGCCCGTTCTTCATGTCGCCCGCGCCGCCCGCCACACTCTACGAGCACCACCGACTCCGCCAGGGCCTCGACTTCCGCAACGTCAACGCCGCAGCGCCCGCCAGGCAGCTCCTCTTCTTCGGCTCCGCCGGCATGCCACCGCCCGGGCCCATGCTGCCGCCGCCGCCGATGCACATTACGGTGCAACCCAGCCCCGCCGCGGCCACGCCCATGGTCCTCGACTCGGTGCCGCTCGTCAACAGCCCGACGACGGCGGCCTCGAAGCGGGTGCGCCTCTTCGGAGTCAACCTCGACGACAACCCGCACCACGGCGGCGGCGGCGGCGAGTCAAGCCACCAACACGACGCCAACGCGCTGTCGCTGCGCATGCCGGGATGGCAACGACCTTCGCCACTAAGGCTGTTCGAATTGCCTCATCACCATCACCAGCACAACATCTCGGGCGGTGCAACTGGATTCGAGTCATCTGCGGCCTCGTCGCCATCGTCATCGTCGTCGTCCAAGAGGGAAGCACATTCCTCATTGGATCTCGATCTGTGAGTAAGAGAGAGAGGCAGCCGAGACCCCTCGATCGATCGGGGGCGTACAAAAGGAAAGTTCAACATTTCTTCCTTCCGTGTCCGTTACCTTCTTCAATTTCTTCGCCTTTTGGGATTTTATTTTTTTCCATCATAACTTTGATGATAGGATCTAGCGCTCTCTTAACATTTTGTTTCCAATTTTCGGGTTTGGCCATTCAAATTCTTGTGTTCTGGCTTTGACAATATATATAGACAAGTTAGGCGAATTGCATTGATTAATCATCGTCAATGCTTTCATATGGTGGTTTCAATTCTGATTCAACTCTTTTGCACTACTACTATCGTTTCATACATTTGGTTGTGTGATCTCATACCATTACACGTCGTGGGTGTCTTATACTCTTTATATACTAGTTTTGTTGGACAATTTCGTCTGTCCCTACATATGATAACACCCCTCCAAATCAGTACCCCCGGCCCAAAGCATTAGTGCCAGGATCTGAATTGTAATAACACTATAAATGCGGTGGAATGTAAACTGTTTCTTTCATGCATCACATATCATATATCTGTAATGTATATGGTCTCCTCCTAGCTTGGAGCTACAACCACACAGCTCTCCAAAAGCATGGCAAGACATGGACAGTGTGCTGGCGATAATCGTTCGTCATCGATACCAAGCGAAGCGGCGTGGAGCTAATACATACGATCGTTTGCAGGTCAGATGCTTAAATTCTATCCTTTCATCTTCTTTCATCGATATTGCTCATCATCGTCTCGTGTCTATGTTCTTGTGATTGCTGGCACTCTTGTTTTGTTTTTCCTGCTTTTGCCACCCGCTACTTTATGCACTGTTCCTCTCTCTCTTTGTCCATATTCTGCACATATACCATGGTGCAACATGGCATATGCTAAGTCAAATGTAGGCTCTGGCTCAAGTAAAAAAGGGTATAATTTTCTTGTTGTGGTTTTTACTCAAGGGAATCGATAATTAACCCCTGCCGTGGGCCAAATTGTGTGTAATTTGGATTGTCTGCCCTGGAGTGGTATAGACTCCAAGAGTTCTTTATGATTTGGCAGTCTGTAAAGAGGGTGAAAGGGGGAACACTTGTCACTGCCCTTAACTTCTTTGTACGTCTGACAAGGATTTATGAAGGAGAGGAGAGGGCCTCAGTACTAACGCCACTGTTGCTGTAGTAGTAGAAACAGTGGTTCGTCGATGTGCACCAATATCTCGAGTAGCCTTGGGTTGGTGTTCTGTTATTGTCCTATGTGTTCGCGACAGCGCGGAGAAGAGTGTATCTGTGCATCTCCAATTTTCTTTCCGTCTTCCTTTTCACTGCAGTGAGTTGGTACGATGTGTGTGCTTGCTGGGAGCAATGGAGGCAGGCAAGGCCACGTACTGACTCCGCAATTGGTATCCATAACTAGCAAGGTGTAGGAGGGGGATCCTTCTGCACTGGTAAGGCCAGAATAGATGTATAGATGCTGTGGCTACTGACAAAAGTACTTTTGGTCCATTGTAAGCTGGAAAAGGCAATGGGGAGTTATGAGGATGTTAAAAACTGCAGCGCAGTGTCTACATGCATGTGTCTTCATGTCTTTCTTCCCTTTGCGTATGGTTTTTCGTTTCGTGTTTCTTTTCTGAACTTGCTGCACTCATTCCATGCTGAAGTCAAATTTCGATTATTGTTCTATTTTGCATAAAAGAAAATCGTTTCACTAGTTTGCTGTTCACAAAAGTAAATTGCACGGGTTGTTCTTACAACTATAAACATTATTTTTCTTCTCATGAACCATTTTAGTTTGTTTTATTTCCATTTCATTTGTATGCTCTTCCTCTACTTTATGTTACATGTATTGTTCATTGCCGTGTTGTGATAATTATAAAATCTAACATACAAGTTATCTCACAAAATATAAGTTGATGGCCTAGCTGATTACTTACACAATAGTTTTGTGTTCTATGTTTGGCATTCCCCATTATCTAAAAAAAATGTTTGGCATTCCCTTCTGCTCCTAGTGAAGCATCTCGTCTTTATCTTGAGGAATACAGAAGATATCAAGAGGGCTAAGGAGCCTAAGCATTCTACTAGTTGTTTCTGCATGACTGCATCTACAACAGTTCTAACAGCAATCCTAATTAAATTTGTCAACACACGAAGCATGTCTGACTGCAAATCTACAATAATATCTTCAACCACTTCAGGTAATTAGGAGGTATAGATCTTAATGTTTGTACCTACTCAACTTAACAAATCATAACGGATGCAAAGATGCCACAACCTTGATTAGATAGGTAGAGTGAAAACCATATGGATGTTTGAACTATATAGCGTGTTGCAGAAAATTAGTCCAGATGGTCCATTTTTGAAACGAATAGCTTATCTGTTTGTGCAAAATAACATAATGTTCATTTTCCTTCCCGAAGAAAAAAAAAAACTTGGTTCTGATGTGGTTAGCTCTGAGTTACAATATTTGATACTTTTTCTAGATAAGCAGAATAACCTTGTTTTGCATATCCTTTCATTCTACCAGTTTCCTTTGTCCATACCATATCATGTTCTAGTTAGAAGAACAAAAGCTAATGTAGAAGCAACATCCTATTGTTTTTATATAACCAATTTCCTTGGTTATTCATTGACATAAAGATGCCTGGTATTTTATTTTAATAAGCAACTTTATATGACTATCTCCATATACTATGCATGGATTGTTCTATGAAAATTATTTGTAATTGAATTTATTTTGTGCTATGAAGCTCTCTATTACCTTTTTTTTCTAATAACTAGCTCTGTTATCTTTGACTATTTGAACAGATATGTGACATGTGAGATGTCAAACAATATAAAATTATCTAGTGTGCAACAATGTAATGTACATATGTGTAGCATGTTAATTTTCTAGTTGTGTTGACCTTTTCAGTAGCTGTAGATATATGGATTGTAGTAATTTTTCTGTTTCCCAAGAAAAATACCGACTAGACAAGATAAAGTGCCAATTACACCTATTTATATATATGTTTGCATGTACTGTATGCATAACCCTTTTAGTGGACATGAGTGCAAATTAAGTCACAAAAAAAAATGGTGTGTGCATGGTGTATTCAAATAATACAAAAATAGTTACGTGGTAGTTCAAATGTCCATTAATTTGCAATAAAGTTTCATGTCTGCACGGTGGAGTATGTCATCTAGGCTTGATGGCTTGGTGATCATGTAGGGGGTCAGCATGTTGAATCCTTAGCTAGAAACTTTATGTGTCTTGTGTTGATTTGTTTGCAAATGTCAAAGGGCAAATTTCCACATGTTTAATGAATTATAGGTTTTTATTTTGAATTTTTATTCACTATGCCGTTCATTAAATATAATTATGAGCTTTTCTATCATTTTTAGGTAGGAATTTTATATTACATTGATATTTTGTAAGGAGTGTGCAATGAATATTTGCATTTTTTTTAACTGTGCTAATAGTGTATAATCTATACATAGCGATAGGGGGTATTCAGGTATACCTTTTCGTAATGCTAGAAGTATGGGTATTTTGATATTTTTTTTAATAATGATAACAATGATATTGTTTTAAGATTGATGTGAGAATTTCTAAACCCACCGAGTACGTTGATCGATTGATAATGGGTATAATTCTATTTTCTTTTCAAATACTATTAAGTATTGGTGACACACATACAACTTGTAATGGAGTTTGTCTATGGAGAAATCTTGCTACATCTCTGACTAGTCTTTCTAAACCAAATATACCAGGTCCTGATAGCTCAATATGGATTCACAAATTATTGCTTGTTCGGCAAAATAAATGTCAAATTGTCCTACGTTGGGGAATTTCAAGATAGCACATTTTGGTCGATGATGAAAGGTAATTTTCTCTATTACTTTTTTTAAAAAAAGAAATGATAGTTGCACTTGCATTATATTTTAAAGTTTATATGACCTTAATTAATTATAACAGATTATCAAGTATATTTTCAATGTCGTTAACCTATCACAACACAATTCAAAAGGACAAGCCATTGGGTTCATTAATATATGAAATGTAAGCTGCAAGTATGTAACTTTATATATTAAGAAAGTGATTTTATCTGCTATTTTTACTCTAAAACCAATCTGATAAATTGATGTGAAATAATCAGAACTTTTCACATTCCGTGAAGACTTGTTCATTTTAGTGTCGATTCTAACTGAAATTGGACACAGAAAAAAATCAATATCTGAACAAATTCATCTCATTTACTAACAAACACACTGCTCTTACCCAAGTACCTAATCTCCAAGGTAGCTTTGCCCCGCTTTGTGGCCGCGAAATGTCAAACCGCACATGCCCTGGCCTGTGCTAACCTTTTCGTAGATGAACTTTACCAAACCACGCACACCATGTTCATTCATTTTCACCTTTTTTGTTCGGCAAAATTTGACAAGACTAGAGAGCATGGGCATGCATGCTCAAGATATTTACCCGCTGGCTATGACACAAATCCACGCAAGGCAAACATCAGGGCGACAAGTGCCCCAGCCTTCGGCGGCCACATGCTCCAAGAAAACAAGTCGAAAAGAGCTGCATGCCCGCCGCGCACCTCATGACCGGTGCATGAGCTGATGATCTCTCTTCTGCTCTGTTGCACACCAGAAACCGAACTGCAAAAAGACGGCAGGCACGGTAGGAGTAGCTAGTACAGTACTCCATGCTCAAGACAACTAGTCCAAGCGCAGACCGGCCTCTGCAGCTTTAATTTATGTGTGCCCATATATATCACTACCAACGACCTTTATTTGTAGCAGTATATTCTGCCAGTACACAGTAACTACACGATGTAGTAGTACCTGGCACAATACTTTTGTAGTAGTATAATCTTTACCTAATACATGGTTATTTAGAAATCTGAAGAATACGTCTGCAGTGCACGCGGCAGCTTCATGCTTCCGAGAACAGTTTTATGTCATGTCGGCAAGGACTACAATGCATAGAGTACTGCTTTAATTTACACCATGTGATGCCATGCAAACAGGCATCAATTACAGTGAATCTATGGGGCGGCTAATCTAGCTTAATTTGGCGAACGGCGAGAGGTACTAGCCGAGTAGCTCAGCAGCGCTACCACATGACAAATCCACGTAGTACTACTTAAATAAATCCAAATTAAGACTGGATCAAGCACCCAGATCCACCATTTATTTGTGTCTCGGACAAAACTAAAGACGGAGATGCTGATGCAGCCGGACCGGTAGCTGAAAACTCTCATTTACCAGTACAGTATATCTGTGGAGTAGCTTTATGTTTTACTGTGCCGGTTTTACACTAGTCAGGGTCTGAGGGAGCAGCAAGGTGATGAGACGGCAGTGCAAGAGACAAAGTCGCATGGCACTGGCACTGTGTCAGAGGCACCAAAGCCAGCACTGGCAAACACACACGCAGCATGCATGCACGACTGACGCCGATCAGATAGGACAGCGAGATCGATCGATGCGGAGGAGGGAGATGGAAGCATCACGCACGGCGCTCGATATGATGGCGCAGCGTCGGCCACGCCGGCCCGAGTGCTGGTGCCCGGTGCAGAGTGGTAAAAAGCGACGGAGATAAAAAGTTTGGGAGAAGCTTTTTGCTGGAGGGGATAACGAACAAGCTGCGACGTACTCCTAGAGATTTTCCGAAGAAGAAGACGACGAGAGTAGTAGTATGGAGTATCTTTGATGAGGAATTGATACAGCGACGAAAACGACGGGTCAGCAGAAAGACGGGGGGGGGGGGGGGGGGGGGGGGGATGGAATGGGGGTCGGCAACGGCTGAAAGCAAGATGCCATGGATCCAGGCACGCCCGCCCGTCATTTGGGTATAGCTGGAGAGGAGATGGGGGCCATCTTCGGAAGGCTAGCCTGGCCCTGACACATGGAGCCGGCCCACACCAGGCTGCTGCAGTGGTCCTGCTTCGCCTCTCTTTACCTCGTCACAGGAAATTATTGTAGCAAGACGAAAGATGTATACCCAGGCCACATAGGCTCCATTTTTCATGCATGTGCTCCTGCATTAATAATCTGATCGAGTGTGGATTACGAAATGTACCTCTTGGCATGCATAGAAAGCACGAGTATAATCAGGTCCTTGGATTCGGAAGCCCAAATTTGCAGCAAATCCTCAAAAAGTAGGTTCAGAAAGTCAGAAAGCAGAACCCCCATACCATACGCGTGGATCCAGGAGCAAAGCACAGCGAAAGAGACGAAGCAGGGATTTTAAGCGAAGCACTCGCAGATCCACAGTGCGCGGGCATGGTTAACAGGTTAACTAGGTTGATGTCCGAGGCATGCATGCACCGCAGAAGCTCATCAGAAGCACTGCAGCAGAGCCGTTGCATGCATGCGCTGTTGCTTTCATGGGCAGGCCTTGTCTCGTCTCCCTCCTCCCTTTGCCTCCCCCTCTTCCTTTTTTCTATTAAATCCGCGCGCTTTTGAGCTGTGCCTGTGCGCAGGCTTTTGCATTGTGTTCGTTTCTTAGGTCTAAATTTTAATAGAGTTATATTAATTATTAAAATGTTTTATATTACACGTAGAAGATGCAGCCAGCGCGCTGCTGCAACAGTTGTCTCTCCCTCTCGCTGCTCCTGTAGCTCCGTGTACTTGCCTCGTTAGACGCCACGCCCTTTTCCCCTGATTCCATCGTCGTCGTCGTCTCCAGCTCAGCTCACCCGCGGCCATGATTATTTGCTCCACACTTGGCACCAGCGCCGGCCTTCACCGTCAAGGGCACATGAATCATCTCCGATCAACGGGGCAAGTGAGGGCGGCTAATGCTTGCAGACACCGATGTGGCAACGGCAATGAGTGAAACAATCCGTGATCGCGACGTACTCCTAACAACACACGGTAGCAAGAAGAAGTGCATCGTCGCCGTGTTAATATTCTCACAGCCTGATGGAATCCCGCCGGGCGGATGGGCGCAAAGTCGTGAGGGAGACCTGGCAGGGAAAAGCAGCGACACGTACCCTTCGCTGTCGACCGGAACCATCCAGAGCCAGACCCCGGCCAGGATTTGACACGGCCTGTGGGAGTGGAAAAGGCAAGGCTCGAGCTCGCCGATAATAGCAAGCCGACATTCTTGATGGGTAGTAGCGTCCAAAGAGTACCAGTTCGATTCGTTCCATTCCATCGCTCTCTGATTGTCGCAGCAGACTCGATGCTATTATCGGCGACGGGAGGAGAAAAAGGCTCTAAATGGACCACGAAATCAGGTCCGATCGGGTGCGATCCCTTCCATTACAGCCCATACAGCCCATAGAATAGTTAGGCCTATACAGTATGCGTCAAGGGATTCGGCCTGCACGACGTCATTTCATTGTGGCCTGGTGCCGGCCTGCACTACGGGGGGTAAGCATTGCTCAAGGGGGAAAAAAAAAAAAAAAAAAAAACTACGGGAGAGAGCCGAGACCTGTGAGAGAAGGTTTGCAAGCAGGTGGGCGGCGAGGCTACCCCAGCGGCGGAGGCGACGAAGGGGAAGCGCCGCCGTCATGGACTCCTTCTCGTCGCAGTCAGGGGCCCCGTCGGAGGAGGAGGTCATGGACAAGCTCAGGGCCCACTTCGCACAGTCCTACACGCAGGAGATCCTCGAGGTGAGAACCCAACCCTTCCTCCGATCCCTCTTTGTTCCTATCAGCCTGTCCGTGCGCATCTGTCCCTCGAGGTCGGGTTCGATTTCCGGCGTGTCAGTGGATTGTTCCTTGTATATTATGAGTGGATTGGCGATTCCTGCTACATGTCTACATATGTGTGTTTCTCTATTTGACCCTTATTATGAGTTCAGATGCTTTAGCGTGGAGCTTCCTGTTGCTCTATGCGATTCGATTCCATTGTGCTTACGAGCATGCTTGGCGTTGCTTTGCGGAGGAGCTCGAGCAGCTCAATGATGTCCTGCCCAGTTCTATATTAGTATTAGTAAACCTGGTAGACCTAATCAGTGCATCAAACTCACTTCACGACCTGTTTCAGGAGAAAAAAAAAACGTTTCGACGTTTTTACATGCAATTAGTTACCAATGTCTTAGAATGGGTTAGTAGCCCTCTGAATGTTTTTGCTTCCACAAAGTGCTGGAATATAAGAAACATAAGTATAAATGATCCCATATAGGTCCTTCGATAATTTTTTCTTTCATTTTTCTGAATACCGACCACAGTTGTAAGGATCTTGCCTCTTTCCTTAGTTTCGTGCTCTTATAATCAATGCTAATTTAGGAATGGGAGTGAAGGGGGGATTACACACAATCGGGGCAAATTGGTTTATGATTATTGATTGAATCACAGAAGCATTCTTATCATTTCGTAGATCCAAGTCAATAGCCTATGGTGGGTTCACTTGGAGCTTTAACAACCACCGTAGGAGGTGTGATATCCATGCACTCATTTCCTAAGATAATTGTCTTATGCATTCATGAGATTCTTGTACATGGCTCGGGACTAACATGTTTCAAGCTAACAATTTGAATTCCTCCCCATGATTTAGTACATTTAACATATGATGAAATACTCAGGCAAGCATATGAGAATACACCACCACCATTGATATGTTTAAAATAGTTTTTCACTCCAAATTCTTGCATAAATGCATTGCGTACTAGTACTACAGCTTCAAAAATATTTTTTGTGGCAACCGTATGCTTTACAAATTATGTTCCCTAATAGAGCCAAGACAAATCCTGGCCAACAGTATGAAGGAAGATTGCTTTGGACTTTTACCTGAACTATCGGTACATGAATTGTTGATCCAGTTCTCTATAATGGTTGATTCGATCATTTAAATTTTTGTACAAATATAAGAAGCACATGATCATACCTGTGTTGTATCAGGAGAAAAGAAAAGAAAAATGACAGATAAACCTCTAATAGACCTCTCAGTCAATGTTTTGTCTATTGGGCGTAATGGCTTGACTAGCATTATGTCTTCTGTTAATTGTTTGATATTGAACATGAAACTTTGTTGCTGTATTTAGTTCATGAGCTTTTATGCCAATCTTGAAGGGTGGCTTTGGATTCTTCTTCCTATAATGCAAGTAGACAACCATATTGGGAAGAATTCCTTGAAGAGTGGCTTTGTGTTCTGCTAAATGCTAAGCTCTTGTTTAGCCAGTTAGTCACTATCCTGAACAGAATCAGACAGAGCAACTTCTTCCCCTGACAGAAGCACTGGTCATTGGTCACGACCATGAACATAAAAACTTGAATTTCTTTTAATCGCTTCAGCTTTGTTTTCATGGCAGTATGGCACTTCCAGTTTGTTTATTGGATCATATATATAATGAGGACAATAGTACACTGCATATCATTTTCTTTATGCGTAAGAGTGGCATAGTGGTACTAAGGTGCTTTGCTATTTGGCCTTTGTCTTTTTGAACTATTGATATCTTGTTCTACCGAAAAATTATTATGTGTGGGTTCTATTGATCTGTCTTCTAACTTTGTCTACTTCTGTTAGGGACTTGTTTTCAAATAGTCACTACAGTTTCTATATTTCCCGAAATGTCTGGCTCTTGTGGGTTTCATCTCTAGCATACCCCAACTTGCTTGGGACTAAAAGGCTATGTTGTTGTTGTTGTTGTACTGTGCTTTAATTAACCCAGTTATTGAATATGTACTGTAAGTAATCAAATAAATTTGAACCTTTATAAAAGCTGTTCTTGCCAGTGCCCTAAAAAAGCAGTTAGGTCTGCTGTGGCATCTGTGGAATCATTTGAATCTGATTAAAATTGAGTTTCATGTCATTACTGTAAAGTGGAGTCTAGTTAACATGCTTTTCTGGCAATATCATGTTTACTTTACATTCACAAACTCGGTCCATTTTTTTACTCTTCTAAATATAACTTGGGAAATTCCTGATAATCCTTGTTTATATTGTTGAGATATTTGTTATTCATCTTTCATGTTTTGGCATTAGAATGTGCAACAAGTTCAATGATGGGTGATTTTATGAGATGGGACATGTGCCACTGAAATGAGTCTTGTAGACATGGTAGTTTTTTTTTTTTTTTTTGAAACTGTAGACATGGTAGTTGATAAACATGAAGAGTCATCTTGGTATTTCAAACTGTGATATAGCCAATATTGTCTGTTCTCATGGCTAAAACTCTTTGCAGTGTTGCTGCTGTTGACTAGGATGATTTGCCCTGAACATTGTTGGCCTACTTGTCTATTAATTGTGTGGCTAGATAAGGCAGTATCTTATATGGCAAACTGTTGTATAGTTTGGCAGTGGACTAGGAGTTGATTTAGGGAACTGAGCTGATCCTCAATGCCATATTTTATGTTTTTAATGTGATTGGATTCATTGTCTGAATTGCACCATCACGTTTCCCTTTTTTGTGTGTGCACTGAATGGCCCAACTGCCCATTGCAGTACAGCAAATGGAAACTTTATATTTTCGGCCAACCGAATTAATTATTTCAAGTTATTTTTTCCATGATGCCAATAGGCTGGGATGGTTTTCCAAGTAAGGGCCAAAAACAACCCGTGTGCCTCCTATTATCAAAGGAGGAAGTATATAATTTGTTAGGTTAAGGTTGTGGAGCATCGCCCTCTTTCATATGGAGGTGCTAGATGCAAGTCTGATGGCATGCTACAAATCATGTAATAGTGTAGGACCTGTAATTGTTGGCATGCTGCAAGTCTGATGGTATGCTACAAATCATATGGAGGCTGCTGAATTTTAAAACGGCGGCTTTAACCCATATATTGGCACCGGAGTGGTGATTTTAGAAAACACACTATATTTATATCAGTGTATTGTTGCTGTAATTGTTGGGATGTTGAGGCAATATGCTGTTAAGTGTTAACCCTACTTGAGCGTCTTTAGATAGATTGACTAGCATCAGAAACCTTTTAATACATGTTTCTTATTATTTTGTTTTGCCTAACGATAGTTTGAATGGCTATCGATGCTGCAGGCAGTTGCAGACAAATGCTTTACAGCGTGTGTGACCAAGCCTGGGACAAGAATAAGCAGAAGTGAGGGCAATTGTGTGTCTAACTGCATGGAGAGGTACATTGAGGCCACTCGTATTATTAGCCGAGCTGTGTTGAATTCTCAGCCTTGAGTTAGTGCAGTAGGGGTTTTGATTGTTGCACACTTGTGAGAAAGTGCAGAGACTTGTGCCAGACTAATTTGGACCGAGTTGGTAAACCTTATGTGGAAATATCCTTTTATTAATATCTTCTGCTAATGTTGCGGAGTGTTTTTTTTTTCTTCTAATAACCGCATTTAGCCTTGATTTACATTGTGTGTACTAGAATTTTAACGCAAATCTTAGTGATACGGCCACTCATGGCACTAATGAGTGTCCTATGTGTACTTAGCACGAATTCGTATAATTTGGCTCGTCTGGCCTGAATAAGTGTGCACGGTTGTCCATGCATTATTTTCTGATGAATATTACAAGCATCTGAAGTTGTAAAGATTGCAAGTGTCTGTACTTGTGGTCTGTAAAGGTTGCAACAGCTGCCTTGTCCAAGAAATATTTTGCGCGCTACTATGTACAAGAGCCAAGTTACATTCATACCGAAGGTCTTGGGAACCATAAAGATTATATCACATTGACTGCAGTGTAAGGAGGCGTCTCCGCAGGCATCATAGGGCGTCGGAATACTGCCCCGTATTGCAGTAAACATTTGCCGGTTACGCAAAGCCAACCCAGCATTGGCACCAAGGAAACATTACATACACGGAAGGTGTAGCAGGTCCTGGTCGAATATTAACAAGAGCATATCATCGATTCGTCGTCAGGCGACATGGAGATCAAGGAAGGTGGTGATGCAGGGTGTCAGGCGACATGGAGATCATCTGCAGCAGGCTGGAGCTAGAGAACGTCTCCTCGAGCGATATCTCGATCTTGCTGCTACTCCCGTTGTTGTCCCTGAGGATGTGCAGCAGCTCCCTGGCGACGGCGAGCATGCAGAGCCCGTTCTCGGCGCTGGAGAGGCACCGGACGGCGAGGTCGAACACCTTCCTGACCTCGTCCTGCGACGCCGGGAGCTGCTGCTGCTTCTCGGACAGCAGCGTGGGGTCGATGACCTCGTGCAGCCTGCCCTCCCTGCCCTTTGGCGCGACCGAGTCGAACGGCACCTGGTGCCGCATCCCCGTGAGCAGCTCGATGAGCAGGTGCCCGAAGTTGCGCACGACGTCCTGGTCGAACGCCGCCGCGTAGCGCGTCGCCGGGCCGGTGAGCTTGTACCCTGCGATCTTGGCGGTGAGCCGGTCGGCGTCGAGGAAGACGTCGCTGGATCGCAAGTCGTGTAGGAACGTGGGCGCGGTGTGATGCGCCTGCAGGTATGTGAGCGCGCTGGCGAGCTCGATGGCGATGTTGACGCGGTGGTGCCAGCTGAGCACGCGGCCGTGTCCCTTGACCGCCTGCCGCAGGTGGTCCTCCAGCGTGCCGGCGGCGAAGTGCTCGTGCACGAGCAGCAGCGCGCCGGCGGCATCGTCGAGGCAGAAGCCCACGACGCGGGCGATGTTGGGGTGGGACACCTCGGAGAGGAGCTCCACCCGGTCCAGCACCAGGCGCAGCAGCTTCGTCGTCCCGTGCGGCGTGTCGTAGCCGATCCTTTGGACGGCCACCACGGAGCCGTCGTCCAGCACGCCCGCGTGCACCGCGCCGTCGGCGGCAACGGCGGCCTTGTTGTTGTTGTCGCTGTCGAAACGCTTGGTGGCCGCCTCCAGCTGCTCGTAGGTGAACTGGCGCGCGTCGCACGCGTTGCGGAGGATCTTGGGGATGCACGCCGGGTCCAGGTCCCACCGGCGGCTCTCCTTGGATGGCTGCCTCAGGAACAGCCAGAACGAGACCGCCGCGGCGAGGAAGAACAGCGACACGAAGAAACCTGCTCATCACAGAGATCTGCTCATCTGGCCGATCAATTAAACTGGGAACGACGTGTGTGATGTGAGATGACCGCGCGCGTACATACCTGCCAGAGCGACCGCCCTTTTGGAGCAGAACCGTCCCTGGCAGCAATCACTGTCGCACGCTGCAACATACACCAAAATGCACACATGTCTGAGGACCAAGTATTATTGCAATCAGGAGAGAACAGAAGAGAGCGTGTGCTTACATCGCGTGGCATTGGAGCAGCCGGTGCCCAGCGCGAACCCGTCCCCGACGAGACCAACCGGGCACGCGCACCTCACGCCGTCCCGCACCGCCGTGGCGTTGACAACCGCGGCGCCATCGGCACACTTGGCCAACGCGCTGCCCCTGGGCACGGCCCACTCCACCTCGACCCCCCTCACGAAGAAGCCGCCTCCTCCAACGGTGGTGCGGTTCCTGACCCAGCTCGCGAACCCGCGGCACCCGAAGTCGGCGAACACGGCCAACCCGTCCCCGGGCTTCCACACGCCGCCGTCGGACAGCGGGTAGCAGCACCCGGTCCCGGTCCCGGGCGACGACGACCTGCCGCCGTTGGTATTAGCAGCAGCGCCGCCGCACGTGGTGACGACCACGTCGTCGCAGCCGGCGCGGCAGAGGGAGGAGTCCTCGCAGGCGTAGAGGCGGAGCACGTTCGCCGGCGTGGCCGCCAGGAACGGCGACGCGGCGTCCAGCGCGGCGGCCGGGGAGGTCGGGCGGGAGAAGGCGGCGTAGGCGGCGTCGCAGGCGGAAGGGGACGCCGGGGCGTAGTCGAGGAGGAGCGACCCGGGTGTGGGGAAGCCCAGGACGCGGAAGGGAGTGGAGCCGAGTTGGAGGGTGAGCGTGGCGTTGGCGTCGCAGGTGAGGCGGAAGAAGCTGGAGGAGGAGTTATTGGTGGTGCTCGCGTTGGTGCTGCTAAGAAGGCAGGAGGAGTTGAGGTGGAACGGGAAGGGGATGACGAGGTCGCCGCAGTCCTTGGTGATGGGATCGGCGGCCTGCACAGCGGTGGCTGATGTGACAACTGCGAGGAGAGCGAGGAGGACGAAGAGGCGGAGCGGCGGCACAGGAGGAGTCATGGGTGGCGGTGGCCGGCCGTGCATGCTTCTGCACCGGTTGAGAGTAGGCCCAGAGCGCGGTGGCGTTGCTGGGGTAGTACTAGTTGTAGGTGGACGACGGATCGGAGTTGGGGAGCGGTGCACTTTGGTTGGCGCGCGGGGGCAGGCGGGCGTGGAAGACCTGCCTGCCTGCTTCCCGAACGAAGGTGGCCGAGTCTGGAGATCAAACGACCAACGGCCTGCCAACGACTGTTGCCGCGGGAGCCTACGCTACGGGCGCCGGGCGGGTGGGTCCGTTCATTTGGGAGCTGGGCTCGAGCATCTCCAGGGCGCACCGAGATAGGCACCGCAACAGTAATGGTGGCTTCAGTTTGAAGGTTTTCTTTTTGTTCTTTTCTATTCTGTCGACTTTTACATTTTGCCGTGCGTTTCAATGTATCTTCTCTCCACTCCTTTCGGGAATTATTTTTTAAAATGTATCCTCCACACAAGTTCTTGGAGATGGAGAGGAGCAACAGACACACATTACTACAAAAGAAGATATTAATTCCTTCATTGCTGTCGAACATTAGTTTACTTACTTGACACACTGAATTAAGCTCTGAAATGGGATATTCAGAAGAACGTACATTGAGATCCTATCAAACTGTAATTGGATCGGTGATGCTTGTTGATCCCTGTGGAGTATTACATACCCACGCACAGGAAACCTCAACTGTAAGAAAAAAAAAAGTGCTTGTTCGCAATCGAGCTAGTGTGTTCCAGGTAGCGAGGAGGCCACAATGCCGGAGAAGAACACCTATCATATCACGAAAATGATTTCAGTCTCGCCGCAATGATTAGAGGATCCCTTTGGCAACAGTAGATGTCGCGCTCGTCGAGCGCAGCAGCCCCTGCACATCACGTGTCACTGCTACTTGTAGTAAGAGTAAGAGGACGGTGCTGCCGCGGACGGCCGTAGGCGGAGGAGTCGAACGAAAGGGGAATCGAGAGGAACGAGGCAAATGGCGCCGGGGTGCGCGCGGGCGGGGCGTGGGGGCATGTCGGAGACCGTAGCCGGAAAAGCCTTTTCTACTCTCCCGGCGGCTTAACTGGGCCAGTTCCGGAGCGCGCGGCCTCGAGTGGAGCGAGCGAGACCCCGCACGTCATTGGCGAATGGCAAGTACTAGCAGGCGGAGTGGGCTTAGGTCTTCGCGAACCGGGTACACTTTGGTACGCGTTTCCTTTTGCTTTTGCTCCTTCGATCCAAGAGATTATGATACCACTTCGTACGCTATCGGGGCGTGGAATCTCTCTCTCGGGCGCCGGAGCACGAGGCCCAGCCTGGGCTCCTCCTCCTCCTCCTCCTCCTGCGCTTTGTTCTCGAATGGGCTTGGAGTTGTCCAGCCGGGAAAATAATGGGCTGGACTTTGCCTCTCCTCTTTATTACATAGGGAGAACCGAAATGAGGCCCAGTCGATATGCTTATGGTGAGAACGGAAGTGCGGCGTGTCGGCCAGTAGTCATCACTAGACTAGTCAGATCATCACCAACCTAATCCACCTTCATTCAAGTTCACGTATGATTCTTCTTTTTCAGCTGAAAAACGAGCATGTGCTTGGAACATTCGGCTAGCTCGAAAAAAGAAGGTTTTGACAACGTGACACTTACAAGAGGAAGATTAATGGATATCTCCACTCATCCACTGAACTGAAATGATAAAGCTTTGGGCAAATAGATCAGAGAAAGCACAACGCAAACATGCCATCATTCACTGGGCATAAGCCATTTCAAACCCAGCCGGTTCTTTAACATTGCTGTGGATCCCGAACTTTGATGGAGTTTAAAATACCTGTGACGCTTTCAAGTGCATTTGCACATGCACAGGCATGTATTTTATTGCTCTTTTTAAGATTTACTTCTAGACGGTCCAGCGCTAATGCGTCGAGTCTTGGCGCTTGCAATTGCATCTGCGTCTGTAGTTTTTCCTTCCAATGAAAATCAAGGTAGGGGCCTCCCCTCCCGATTTCCTCAAAGAAAAACGAGCATGTGTTTCTTCAGGCATTAGTTGGGAGTCGGCAGCGTTGATGTTGATTTCACCAGAGTTTTCTTAAGGCCCTAAAAAGACAGAGTTTTGAAAGGATTTCACCAGACTTCGTACAGCCGCAAACTATATGTGTCCATTTCTCCTCGCAAAAAATACTGTCTATTTCGTCGAAAGAAAAAGGAAAATGTGAAAAGAGAGACCCCGTCATCATCAGTAGCACACCAGTGACGCACGTTGTTGGCATTTTGATTTCTTTTGCATTCGTGTCTTACAGTACTACGTAGTACTTGTTTAGCTGGCTACGTTGTACTACTTTTTTTATCCCACTGATAATATATAGACACTTTAAAAAGGTGCTACTAATATATATGTAGTACCGTTCGATGGGCATACCGTCATTGTGGAAGAAAATGTGTGTAACGTACTAATGTGAGCATGATCGTACATCCCATTGACGAAGAGTTATGCATTGCATATGGTCCCCCGTATATTTTTAGATTTCCAACTTGCGATGGCAAATGGTCCTCCTAAATGTTTGGCTAAAAGGAGCCTTTTCTCATGAGAATCAAGCTGTAAAAATATTCAAAAAAGAAAAACAGTCCCTAAAGGACGATACCACCCAACAAAAAGAACGGAAAGAGAAAAGGTAAAATTTCTTGTCTTTTGTAATTGGATTCTAATTTCCTTCCTTTAATTGGGTGCCCAAAAAATATGCAATTGAATATATTTGACCTTACAGGTGAATGATTTCCGAAATCTCACTGAATATAAAATGGAATTATTACTTGATTTTTTTTCAATTTTATAACTAAAAGGCTTAATTAGTACGATGATACATTAAAAAAAAAAAGATGACCCGAACCTCACTTGATGCTAGGGCAATTGGCTGAATGCCAATTTTTTTTTTCTGAAAATCAAGTAGACTATATGGAAATTCATTATATTAGAAGAAAATCCATAGAACCACAACTACCACATGAAATTAAAACGATTCTAGAATCTCACAGAATTAAAAAAAAAGAATGATTACTTGCCACTGTAGTACTATTACACATGACAACTTTACAAAGTTGATAATAAACGAAGAATTGTTTTTTTTTTCTTTTTGTCACCACTTTCTTTTTGTCCTTGGTTTGTGTTTCCTTGTGCTTTGGCTCTTTACGGGCAGCGGTCTAGTTTATCTCAATTGTACTTAGGATTAAAAGGTTTTATTGTTGTTTTAGTTGTTGTTGCTGCTATTATACGTCTGAATGTCGTGTGAGGTAGAGAGCAAGCTGCAAATGGCAGTAGTACGTGGTATCTGACTGTGTGCTCACAAAAAGGAAAAAAGGAAACTAAAAATGTGTCGATCATTTTCCTCAACTGACTAGTGAATTAGTTTCTTTAGCTCACGTAGTCCGTGATTGTGATCTACCAACCGTCAAATTAACTAACTGACTAGGTAGTAGTTTGGTATCAATAAGGACTGCTAGTTCCCTCGACTTTTCTCTCTCGCGCTAATTCATCTCTCCTTAGTATTTTAGCTAATTATAATATAATTAAACTTTTGTTGCAGTCTTGCATGTCTGCCAAACTCGGCGGGCGTCAAATGCCGCCCTGGCGGCGAATGCACGAATTCAGCTAAACAAAGCAACGAACCTCGGAAAGGTTTTCACTCTGCGACGCCGAGGTCGAGGTGGCAGCAACCCGGACGCAGCAAACAAAGCCGCCGCAATTCGTGTTTGGAATAAAGCGCGAGGGGCCGCCCGCCTCAATTCGGCGCGGAATCGGTGTTGGAATTGGCATCGTCTACACACGTAGACGTAACCTGGCCTGACGAGGCCTCAATGTCATTGGTGATCTATGGCGGCAAGCTAAGGAGAGAAACAAAAGAATAGTCAGTGACGGATGAGGTCATAGCCCCCGACGTCAGGCAAGTGACGTTGGCGCAATCAGCATCTTCCGGCGTCATCACCTCACCGGTCTGTGCATCTCGATCGACCGGTGCCTCTCCAAAAAAAAAAAAAAATGACAAGTTGCACAGTGTCACCACTGCAGCGGGTTCTGGAAGGAGCAACCTCGACCGCGCGTGTGCACTCGCCTGATCTGATTTGATGGGAGCCTCTCTCTCTGCCCCTTCCCGTCAGGTTCCCATCCAAGTTTATGGTGCCGGTACCTCAAAAAAAAAAAAAAAGTTTATGGTGCCGGTCCCTCGAAAGATTGCGTCGTGAGGGATGCTTTTCTGGCTGCTCATACTTGATCGACCCTTGCACAGCTGCTCGATCCGGCCACTGTGCTGCTCGACCGTGGCGTGGGAATCGTGGCGCCGATATTTGTTTCGGCGCTCAACCTCAACCACCGTATGATTGAAATAATCTGGCGGTGTCCGATGATAGAGAAAGACCGGAGGAGGTCGTGCCGTCCCCATGCTTTGCTTGTCGGTGGCGACCGTTCACCGCTGAACGGGCATATGTTCCATGTTGTGCAGGACGATCCGACGCAAGGCAGTGCGTGGCAGATAAAATTATACTACTGAAACTTATCAATCCACGTACAAACATGCATGCGTGTCAAATTGATCCTTTCTCCGGTGGTAACTACTACTGGCGTTCAAGGACGCCGCCCCCGATCCCGTCCAGCTCAGAGGGTTCAGGTAGAAACGACACGAAGATTCCGTCTCTGGACGGAGAGCTTTGGCTGTAGCGGCGGCAACAAAAATCCCGGTCGCCAGCAAACGGAAACTTTGGATCCTTCCTTCAGCCTGGTAAAATTACACGCGCCGTATGTACCTCGTTTTCGGGTATCACCTCGAGGTCGAGGTAGCAATTTGTCAGGACTCGACTCATGACTCATGACACAAGCCAAATCAGAGTAGATGGGTCAATCCAGTAGTACTCTTATAAAAATTCATCGCATCTTAGTGCACAACGGGACCTGCCACCAGGATGCCATGAGTTGCCTATAAAAAGGGCAGCAAACTGAAATCTGCAATCACCACCAATTCACCATTGGACAAGTTAACCAATTTAAATTACCAGTAGCTCGCAGAACAGCTGCCAAGCATCCAGCGAAAAGCTTTGCTCACACACAGTGTGGCAATGGCCCCAACTGTTGCCAAGCCTCTCCTTAGCGATCTGGTGGCACAGACTCGGCAAGTGCCGTTGAGCCACGTCAGACCTGTCGGAGACCGCCCGGACCTCGCTAGTGTCGATAACGAGTCCGGTGCCGGGATCCCGCTCATTGACCTCAAAAACCTCAACGGGCCGGAGCGCTGTAAAGTCGTGGAGGCCATCGGCAAGGCCTGCGAATCCGACGGTTTCTTTATGGTACATGCACAGTTTTCAATTTGGTGTATCTGGCCAGATGAAATGATCTAGCAAACGTGAATAACTTGGCTGACACTGGTGATGACATGAATGACAGGTGACGAACCATGGTATCCCGGAGGACGTCGTCAGGGGGATGCTGCTCGTGGCAAGGGAGTTCTTCCACATGCCGGAGTCGGAGCGGATGAAATGCTACTCCGACGACCCCAAGAAGGCGATCCGGCTGTCCACGAGCTTCAACGTCCGCACCGAGAAGGTGAGCAACTGGCGCGACTTCCTGCGCCTGCATTGCTACCCTCTCGAGAGCTTCATCGACCAGTGGCCGTCAAACCCGCCATCCTTCAGGTTCGTGTGTCAGACAAGTTTTCCCTGCAGTAGCTGACTTTTAAACTGATGCTTCCGTTAAGGAGACCTGCTAAGTAATGATTTGTCAAACTCAGACTTCCACAAAAGTACATATGTTCGTCCTTGACCTTTTCCAATAGGCTGCTTCTATTGGGCCAAGAGAAACATAAACAAGTAGACAAACAATAATTAAACAGTTCCAAAATTTGCCCTTACAGTAAGTCAGTAACTTGGCTAGCTACTTTGATATGATAAACTGACAATTAGCTGTACTTCTTCTTACTACTTGGCAGGCAAGTGGTCGGCACCTACTCCAAGGAAGCTCGAGCGCTGGCGCTGCGGCTGTTGGAGGCAATATCGGAGAGCCTTGGACTGGAGCGGAGCCACATGGTGACGGCCATGGGGCGGCACGCGCAGCACATGGCGGTGAACTACTACCCGCCGTGCCCGCAGCCAGAGCTCACCTACGGGCTGCCCGGGCACAAGGACCCCAATGCCATCACGCTGCTCCTCCAGGACGGCGTGTCCGGCCTTCAGGTGCAGCGCAACGGCCGCTGGGTGGCCGTGAACCCCGTGCCCAACGCGCTGGTCATCAACATCGGAGATCAACTGCAGGTATACACATCTTTAGCGATTGTTCTGTGAGATCGTGTACGATTAAACTACTGCAAAAATTTAAGTCTTTTTTATTTTTGTGAACTACGGCGGGCTTGCGCCGGCCTGAATGAAGAATTAATTTTAAGCCCGCTGATGAGGAACGAAATATATATGTGCAGGCACTCAGTAACGACCGGTACAAGAGCGTGCTCCACCGCGTGATCGTGAACAGCGAGAGCGAGCGTATCTCGGTGCCGACGTTCTACTGCTCATCTCCGGACGCGGTGATCGCGCCGGCCGACGAGTTGGTAGACAAAACGCACCCTCTGGCGTACCGGCCTTTCACCTACCAGGAGTACTACGACGAGTTCTGGAACATGGGCCTCCAGTCGGCCAGCTGCCTAGACCGGTTCAGACCAGGGTGATCGTATCAACTGAAAAGCCCCAAGAGATCGTGCAGAGCTTCTAGCTGGGCTACCACCAGTCTACAATCAGCACGTGCCTAGCTTTTTTAGATAACGGAACAAAGTTCCTCCTCTTGGGTGTACACAGCAAACATGTGCCTAGCTGGGAGGAAGTTGACCGTATAACAACAATAATAAGGGGGACTTTGCTGAGCCGCCAGATGAAGTTTTCAACGGCTGAGATTGAGGAGGAAGGCTATTTGCAGTATCTTGGGATAGATTTGGCTCACAAACTCTTTTCCCCTAGAGTCTCTCTAACTCAGAACATGAGACCAAATGCGTTAGGTGGACATTTTTTTTGTGCGCTACATTTTGCACACGTTTGTGATGGGGAAAAAATGTCAAGTAAATTTGAATACAAATTCTGATAAATCCTCAAGTCTATCACAAGTGGGACATGGGCCTACAAAGTTACTGTCATGTCACAGCAATGAACATATTTGTTGTGAGTTAAGGAAACCTTACATGTTCAGATGCAGTGTTCATGACTTTTGAAGGTGATAGTGAGACGACAATGTTGCTCTATGATAAGCTAGAATAAGTTGACATCATGCATAGAGTGTCATTTAAAATTAGAGGAGTTTTACTGTTCAAAATATTGGTCATTAGTTTTCAAAAACTATTGGTCAATAGTTTGAGAATAATTTTGTAATTACACCATTATGAATTATTTTATATTTATTTTTACAATAAAATTCTAACTCTATCGAAACATAAAAACGTCAATTGATCTTTCAAAAAATAAAACATTAATTTTTAATCATATTACTAATTTATTTTTATTCATAGAAATATAAAATAATTAGTATAACTCTAGAAATGTTATTTTTTCCGATATTACCCTCAAACTGATAAACTATTGACTAGTAGTTATGTTTTTAGATTATCGAATCTAAACCATTAGATCAAACTATTGGCTAATAGTTTTTGAAAACTACTAATGACCAATATTTTGAACAGTAAAACTCCTAAAAAATTAATGGGTTTTTTTCTTAAGAAAGAGAATCCCAACAGTAAATTTGATGATGCATTTAGAGAGGCAGATTTTAAACATCTATGTTTGATTGTAATGCCTACAATAAACGGAACAACTTCATGAGAAGTAATCCTAGATTATAACATTTGTTTCTTCTCTATAAGGTGTTTCCAAAGGCCATTATATATATATATATATATATATATATATATATATATATATATATATATATATATATATATATATATATATATATATATATATATATATGCTCTTTTCACAAATTACAAGAGAGTTTATCGATGACTTTATTAAGCTCCTAAAAGTAATATATGGTTGTATGTGTGGTTGCCTTTTGTGAGATTGTAACTAATCCCATATATGAAAATTTTAGTTTTATTAAATTCACATAACTGTAAAAAGCTCCAGTTAATTAGTACACACAAATGATCCGTTCCTGATCATCACTAAAACAAAGCTAGGCTACAAGTAAGCCTAGGTGATATATGAATACATTGTTGCAGCGCACAGTGCGGTACACATATAGTGGCATGTACTACACGTGGAGGACAAGATAAGGTGTCATAGGACAAGCTCACACAACTCAACAAGGATACAGTAATACAATCGTGGCATTTCCCCTTGAAATATGCTGCTGGCTGGCGTAGATATTGTTGGAAACACAACTGCTCCCTCCGTTACCTTCTGAAGTCTCTGTAGTAGCGTGTAAAATAACTAGTGCAGCTGGGAACTTCTGAAGAGCTCAAGGCAGTGCTCCTGGTCCAGGTTCCTGCTCCAAAACTTCTTGTAGTACTCGTCGTAGGTGTAGCTCCGGTACACGGGCGCGTCCCCGTCGGCGACGAGACTCTGCGCGGGGCCGATCACTGAGCTGTTGCACGGACACAGGAAAGATGCCACCGACATGCGCTCTTGCGCCGCGTTCACCACTGCGCGGTGCCACACGCTCTTGTATGCGCCGTTGCTCAGTGCCTGCGTGCATACACACACATGGATACATATATTGTACTAACAACATTAAATAAACCTAGTCATCACGCATCACCTGCAACTGGTCGCCGAGGTTGATGACGAGAGCGTTTGGCCGGGGGTTTACGGCGATCCAATGGTTGTCATCCTTGAGGACCTGGAGGCCGGAGACTTTGGGGTCTTGGAGTAGGATTGTGAGGGCGTTAGGGTCCGTGTGCTTGGGCAGGCCGTATGTGAGGTCCGGCTCCGGGCATTGTGGGTAGTAGTTCACGGCCATGTGCTGCTCCTGCTCGCCCAGCACCTTCTCGATGTAGTCCTCCTCTAGGCCGAGGCTGAGGGAGATCAGGCCAAGGAGCCGGAGCCCAAGCAGGCGGACCTCGCGGCAGTATGTGCTAATTATCTCCCTGATGCCGCAACGGAAAACGTACACAGTTAGTTCTTTCGTCGGCCCTTTATTTTTCTTCTTGTAGCTAGTTCCTTTTTTTTTTTTTTGCTGTAATACAGCTACTGATTTTGACGCGCAAAGCTTTTGCATGTTTGTAAAAAAGTCACACAACTGTTATTTCAGTTTCGCGTGGGTCATTTATGATGTGATGCTGATTAAAAACTGATGAGAGGCGTAGTAATGGTAGCCTGAACATTCCTTCAAAGACATAGAAGCATATCGATCTACGAGGGACACAAAGTATAAAGCATGCACACCCTCTGCCTGGGAGTATGGAGACTCTTTGATGCCACTCCCTTTTGCAAAAGCGACAGGACTACGCTATCTCTGCGCGTCCGGACGCCCAATTCGCTGTATAGTGCGCGCGCACTTCGTGCTAGATCACAAGTGTACTTTGTAGTGGTATCTGGAACCTCTCTAAAGATACCGCACTTGTATATGTATAGTGCGCTATGGATGACATCCAAAGTGCTTGTCACTCTCGTCATACCCGATAGTTTGTGTATAATCAAGGCATATATTCACATGAAACATGGAGCCTGCGATGCAGATGCAGAGAAACTGAAGCGGACTGTGTCGTCTTGTGATTTGTGATATCAAAAGATGTATGCGCTCCAGCTTATAGTAAGCGTGCCCTTTTTAATACTGTGATTCGTGACAAAGCCACGCGCTAACATGACTGACGATCTGACGTGCATGCATATGCTAGCCGCACAGGCAAAGACAAAGAGCATGTCGCGTCATTATTGATCATTTCCAGATAACTTAGCACACTCCGGCCGGTGCTGCAACATTGCAAGCTAGCGCGTCGTGTTACACGCCGGTGGTGTGTGATTGATAGCTCTAGCTCTAGCTCTAGCTAGATGGTCAGGCAGCAGGATGGTGAGCGTATCGGTTCTTGATCGTCTTTCGGATAAGGATATCGTTCCATCGATCTATGCTAGGCAGCTTGGGTGCAACAGATCGAAAGCGTCCAGGAATGTAGCTATCTGGTTCCCATGGTTTGCTTTTGCTCTTATGAGCAACAAGATCAGTTACTGAAACTAGCGGGTGCAAATAAGAAAACGGTGCATCTCTTGCTGATCATCGCAACCCAAGGAAACTATCAAATACAATTAGAGACATGTACACTGAGCAGATAGATGTTCAATTGAATTATTCTGAGATTTATCTTCTCACTATCAAATACTATGTTAGATGTATAAATCTCAATCTTGAAGGCAAACTCATATGGTTAATGTTCTTAATGTGGAACCAACCCATCTAGATTCAATCCTAGATGTGACATGGATGTTGCATTTGCAACTTATTATTATTATTCTTTTAATAGGAGCGATGTTCCTATCGACAGCGAGACACCTATGTTCACTTCATGAATCTCAAGATCAAGCCGACTTAATATTTCGGGGACTTTCAAAGGTAGTGTGTGTGTGTGTGTGTTCGTAGGTGTGAATACCCATATGTGTAACACAATACACCCAAAAAAAATCACAGTCCTGAAACCATCACAAAAGGACTATTCAAAATCCTAATGGTTATAAGATGGAAATCTAACTTTTTAGTATTGATAGAAAACTCTCATGAATATATTTTTTCAGTCATCATATTAGCTTCCTAAATTTATCTACGTGCATGATTAAATATACTCTAGAAAATCAATTGATCTAGTTTCATGGCCAGACGTATATCTCAGCTCAAATCAAAATTGAAATATCAAAAGGTGTAGCATACATCCAAATGCATTATCATTCTTGTACGAAATAGGGGCAGATCCGGTAAGTCCTTCAGGCATGGCGCTAGACCAATTGCAATTGAAAAGGATTCTAGTTATTACCTTACATTGACCTGACAGTACCCCAACGCGAAACTTGGGTCGGTCAGCTCGTATGTGCAAATTTGCTTTATCACATGTGTACTTGTTCATGTTGTAACTTGCAGCTCCTACTAGGTGTTCCACATGCGGAGATAAACTCCACGCAAAAATCCCTTACAATGTTTATTAAATCCTATATGTCAAAGTACAAGTGAATGCTCTCTTGGTTTTTCTCATCGTTCAACTTTGAATTTTTATGGATAAATTGGTGACTATATAGCTCAATATGTATTGTATCAGAACGGAGATTTCACGTTCAATCCTGCTAGTAACACAGGTAAGTAAAACAATCACAGCTGACTCATGTTTTTACGTCTGAAGCATAAGAGACAGGGAGGATCCATCTTCCATGTACATGTATTTGACTTTGGATGCCAAGTAGTACTAGTGAAGGTGAAGTGCACCCTTGCTCATCGTCACCATCACTCTAGCGCCTTGTGTTGGTTGGTCAATGTGTAGTAGCCTAGTTATGAGTCTAACCACGAAAGTATTCTATTTATAGCCAGGTTTCTCGCACGCTAGCTGTGTTTTATTTTGGAAGAAAGATTGTACACGTCGTCGTTACCGTTCCATCACCTATGCATGATCCCTGACTAAGTTTTTTTTTTTGACCCATCGGTATTCAATTAGAAAAGGCGTAAATTGATCCTACAACATGTTACATGACTAAAGTTTACCCCACTTGTCATAAGTTGGGTCCGTATACATAAAACATAGAAGTAGTGATCCATGCTTACTTGAAAGATTCAGGATTGGAGGGCCATTCGGGCAAGAACTCCTCCAACGGATGGCAGTGAAGGCGCAGGTAGTCCCGCCAGTTGTGCACCGTCTCCTTGCGGACATTGAAGCTTGTCGACAGTCTTATCTTTTTTGAGGGTTCATCAGAGTACAGCTTCGCCTTTTCCTCCGCCGGGAGTCGGAAGAACTGCAGTCCAACTGCCATCACCTTCTCCAGTAGATCATTTGATATACCGTGGTTTATAACCTAGAAGAAATAATATTAAAAGAGTAGTACGCGTAGACTTAGTGTAACATAGTAAAGCAAAAAGGACTTGCTAATTTTCAGCTGCCTGAAAGTTGGGGGAACTTTTAGTCAACTTCTTGAGTTATTTTGTTAGATCTAGATCTAATGATTTATAATTATTATATAAATAATTCTAAAAAAATTAAAACACAAAATAACAAACCATTGACTGAAAACTTTCAGCTGATTAAAATCTAGAAAATATGAAAGCAAAAGCATTCCACATCAGTGAGAGTGGGTGAGCATGAGCTTCCACAGCGAGGCAATAGGCTTGTTTGGAGGAGAAAACAATATCAAGAATTGACAGGCAGCTGAAGCAAATTAAATTCTAGAGTTATCGAAGACTTCGATCCACCGTGTTTGAACTAGTGGTGCCAAGACAAAAGCCTAGCGAGCTAAATAATAGATCGAGAAGGGACCTGGAAGAAGCCGTAGGTTCGGCAAGCCCGTTCAATCTCGGCGATGACTCGCTGCTTCTCCAGCGAGGCAAGGTCGATGAGCGGGATGTTGTTGTCCGTGGTTACTTCGGCGAGCCGTGGCCTGTCAGACTCAGGTCGGATATAGCTCTCCGGGATGGTCTCTCGACGCTCAACGGTGGATAAAAGCTGGTCCGCCATGGAGATGAGCCGGAGATCACTACGTAGAATCTGGAAAATTAAGCTTGAGGTAAAAGTTGGGATGGAGGGGATAGCACAAGGGATTTCTCAGTTCGACCGGAGAATCAGACCAACCCGTTGACGTGCTCACTGACCGGCAGTCGTACAATTGGGTTTTAGTGCCTACCCGTTACCCCCAATTCTTCGTTCAGTGTTTATAGGCGCAAAACGGTGCAGTTATATATATAGGCGCGAGCATCAATTCTTTCAGTGTTCCCACTGACTTGTTTCCTGAGTGTCACCACATGCTAATTAAGTTTCTTATTTTGCTTTGGTTTGCGTCCACAGCACAATAATGGCATTACAAATATGTTTGGAGCATGGCTATAAAAGGTGGGTAGTACTAAGCTTAAAAGGCAATCGTTGTGTTCCCATTATGATGGGATATTTGGTTAGGTAAAAATAAATGACATTTTCTTTGGTCAAACCCTCAACGTAAACTTAATATGTCCACAAAAACTATATAGGGAAACACATTAGCTTCATTTGCAGACACAACACAGAAGAATGAGTAACTCAAAGATATGTAGGACGCATGCTGACATTTTGAGGTGATGACAATGCAAATTTTCACATGTCGTGGATGGCGATTTATAGTAATATAATTTGTCTTTAATGATTCTTATCATCCGGATTATAAGATGGTTGTAACCTCCAAGCCAGAACGTAACTTGAGCTTAAGACGTTTGGTTATAATGCACTGGTCAGCTCGTTGAAAAGACTAAATGGCATCAAATGATTGCCAATTCACCCAACTCTATGCATGCATGATTGTATATTTTGATAAATTATATTGCTTCTTGTATTTGTATTAAAAATATAGGGGTATGACAAGAATCTGGTTAGTAAATAATATTGGTCACTAAAGAATATTGGGTCTCAACATACTTGTCAAAATTCGCCACTTGAGTTACGGATTTCCATCTTTTACATTCTTCGAATAGAATTGTATCTTAGGCTATTTCCAGTAAGGAGTTTTATTTCAATATTTTTCATAGGGTCATATCATACAGAAAGCAAATGAAACACCTACTAATACATAATTTTACTATTTTCCTAGTATTAGAATAGAATTTAATTGTTGCGTGGTGATTGATCAAGTTTTCATATGAAATGGTATCAAATATTTGTTGCACTTGTTTTGAAAGTTAATTTTATGGAATTCTATAGCATTGGAAACCATTGATATTCCTTGGAAACAATGTATACCTAGCTAGTTCATCCAGATGATGATAAAATTGGTTTCTTCTTACTCTTCATTATTAATCTGTCACAACATCAAAAATAGTAACATGACATATAATTTATTTAAAATAAAACTCCTACTAGGAGAAGTCTTATCTTACAAAATATGCATTTTATTATGACCCTATTCACCAAGACTCATGTAGCCAACTAGTACAAAGGCTCTACCCTCACTAAACCCAGATGTGGAGCTATATTATGGACTATGGGTGCGGCTGCACCCAAAGAGATTCAAATTTCAGTTATGAGCGCTCAAATATATTTGGGAAATTTGTCTGCAGCATACCAACAGAATATGGTTTCATCCTGAACAACATTAAACAAATCGAATTTAGCTGACACACACTATAATTCTAAAAAAAATCATCTGGCGCACACTGTGGCTATTTAATTTTTATTTTCAGAAATTGAAACTTTGAACAAATATAAGTTGTTGCATTCTCTATCATTATAAAATAGAGCTAGATATTTTTCAATTGTTTGGATGTCTTGTTTGATAAATTAAATATTAAAACAATGAGTAGATAATAAAAATAGTCAAAAAAATTCTAGCTCTATTTTTTATTGATAGAGAATATAGCCATGTATATTTTGTGTCAAGTTCTAAATTCTGATTCATTTTATATATTGAGATAGAAAATATAAAAATAATAGTTAAATGATCATAGTGTGTCTGAAATGAATTTTTCTAGAATCCTAGTGTGTATCAGCTAAATTTAATTTGCTTGATGTGTTCTGAATAAAGCCATATTTTATCATTATGTTTCAGACAAACTTTCCAATATATTTCGTGGCTGCCGTGTGCTTGAGTCCACTATTATGGAAATATCATTTTCGCATATTGTGATCAATAAAATACAAAAATGAGCATCGGTAAACCGATAATTACTACTTTTACTTTCATTCCTACCAGCAATCATAGAAATTTTATGTGCATCCGATCGAGCAAGAATGTACCCTTTGAACAAGTAGTCCATGCATGGATATCCATGATCGACCGCCACGTATGAGTTAACCAATTAATGATATTTTTGCAACGTGTACTTATGACATTTATTTTTCGGCCTGACCAGTGATATAAATAATTAAGTTTTTAATTAACAATATCTCGAGGGTGTTTGCTTGTCGCGTGGACTGCTACTACTACTAATTGTTTTATCATCTGATCTTGCCGCAACATGCAAATCTACTTGGATGTTGTTTATTTCTAATCGTGCGCTATGCGTCACGAATTATCAGGGCGTCTCCACATCTAGTACGGCACTGTCAGCATTACACACTTGGATACATGTGTGCGGCCGTGCATCCAAAGCCGGTCGAGTATTGAGACAAAATAGTTAATTAAAGAGCATGACTCATGACTGTGAATGTCCCCCACGTCAAGGGAAAATGTTCTCTAAAATCTGCGCAAAGAACGACCGTGCGTACTGTCGAGCACAGCTTGTGACACAATCTACTGGGCTCATTTTTCTACTAACTGAAAAATTGTAGTTTGCAAATTGCAAGCGGCACGATTAACGAGTATCTGTTCTTAATTTTCTTCTGAAAGAGCTGGGCTTAACTGAATTATTTGTTCAAGCCGGGCCTGATAGGTTGATACAGGACATGATTGTTCTAAGTACACACACACAATCCCGTCAGTTGCGGACGTCGATACAGAATGTGACGATTTGCTAAGGTGAGACGTGGGCTTCTTGACCTTGACTAGAAACTGTGTGCTCGGGGTGAGTGGGTCAACGCGCAAAACTCTCATCTACCCTACGTGTCACGTCCAGTTGCTATCCCCGTGTAGTAAACTACTATTTCAGCCAAGATATATTTTTCTTTTCACTTGTCTGCGTCGTCTAGTTCGCAAGCTCGATCTGATGAGCTGGCGATGCATTGTACGCACAATGCACACGCATGCATCAAATCTTCGAGTGTTTGAGCGTATCGGAAGAAACAGTCATTTTTCTTCATGACAGTGATCATTCTTGCTTGAGGTTATGGCACAACACAAAGAAACGTTCATCGGAGTCGTTTGGAAGCACATCACCCTCTTGCTTCGCCACTTGTGTAACACTCAAAATGGGGCAAGACTTCCTCGCTGCAAGCTCTGTCCGTACTAGGCAAGACCGAGACCAGATCAAAGTCACCGTGCTCTAAAACGCGTAATCTCCGGCCTGTGGCTCCGATAGTAGCATATGTCCGTAGTACTGGGGAACGACAAGTAGGACGGCATCTTGACCTGCCGATTAGTTGACGCGCCAAATTGAGTTAAAATTTGGTACTGTACACATCGGCCGCCGTCTCCCACACAACACGTTAGATGCCGAAGCGAAACAGTCAAACACGAAACGAAACGAACACCTATGAACAAAGGTTGCTCGACGGTGCTCAATGGTGAGGTTTTCAAGGATAGAGCCTTTCTAGAAAACAACTTCTTTAGAGAAACAAACTTAAGACAACTTATCTAAAGAAACAACTTCCTTAGTCTAGTTTCAATTAAGCCTTTCATAAATATTAAATGTCCTTTTATCAGCATTAAATGCTATGACTGAGTATGCATTTTTTGATACATGGTAAGATAATTATAGAGAGAAGTTTTTCTTTCATCCCATATGAGATGTCGATGTTGGCTCACTTACCTAAAAATCTGTTTTGAAAAAAGTGCAATTAAAAGATACATTGAGACTGTCCTTATAAGAAAAAAAAATCTATAGGAAAACAACTTATATGTAAAGAAGCATTTCTTTAAAATATTTGATAAAATGGCTTCTCTTATGATCTCAATTTAGAAATGAATAAAAAAGTTATAAGAAGTTACTCGCTACGTCCAACTCTATATGTCATTCTATGTTAAGAAAAAAGTTCCATAACAAGTGTCATTCTAGCCCGAGCCCACAATCCAATCCGCTCATCCTCTCCCCCGCACGAAACCAGAGCACATCGCCCTCCAATCCTAGCACGAAATCCATGGCTGACAGCGGTGAACAAGAATATGGCAGGCGTCGGGGGCCCTCCCCTTGCTCCACAAGTAGACAGTGGCACGTCACAGCGCTAACAAGGTTGTGAGGAGCAGTGCCATGACGTCTCGATGGCGGTTAGGAGCAGAGAGTTTGACGAGTGCGTGCGACTTTGCCAGGAACATGATAGTCTTTTCTCCTCTAAACTATTTTGTCAGATGGGAGAGTAGAACAACACTTATATTGGAACGAAAAAAAAGTATATTTTCAGAGTTTTTGGCTCTTAGTAGAAACTAAAGAGATACATTACAAAAATAGAATGTAGAAGCACTTTTTTTTAAAACCGTGAACAGAATTTCTTGTAGAACCCGAAGGAAAACCACTTTGAGAAGTACTATCAAACGGAGGCCTCGGAGCCATCACACTGATCGCGCGCTTGCTGCTCCACTGCCCTCCGTGAGTCACGCTAGCTTGCATGCATGTTACAGACTTACAGTGCCCTGGTGCGGTAGGGCCGCCGTGTAGTTTGGGCTCTGCGCGCAGCTCTTCGCCCCGTGGGGAAACCTCGCACTCACAATGTCGAACTCTTCGAGAAGAAATGTAGTAGTAGTAGTATAGTTTTCAAGGTTTAGTCCTGCCCCGGTACGTACGCTTGATTTTAGTCACGCGCTAGATGTTAACGGTGCGTACCTCTGCAACGTGGTTCCATGCTGCTCCTCTTCTGAACCCCCGATGACGCAGTTTTTTCTTCTTTTTTTTTTTAGAAACGAGGTGACCATCAGTTCACGTCTGTGCGTCCACACAAGCGCTTGTCACCAACGATGAAGCAATGGTTTCAGAAGTTACTGCTTTGCTTTTTTCGATCGGCATCGTTTTTACCTAAGTACCTAAAGGCGCAGAGGACACATAGCTTTTACTTGATTTCTTCGACAGCGCACTGAAAGTCCAAGATCAACAAACCCTGAAGAAGTGGCGGTCTGGTGCCGACAGTCCGGCACCGCCCGTTCGTTCTCTTTTGATCTTTCAGGCATATTTTTCTCAACCGGCAGATCGCTTCTTTACCTATAACCACCGGCAAATCTTGCAGACACCAAACATGTCGCACCGTGGAAGCAGTCTCCAAAAGACACATCATTTATGCTAAATCGACTCCACGCCGTTGAAACATACAAGACCACACTAAAGGTAGCATGCCCCACGAAGGCACGAACCACTAGTCACAGGGGCGAAAGACTGTCGAAAGCATGGAAGAAGATGTTCGTCGATACCATGGAACTTATTTTTTTTTTTCAGGGAAGAAGAGAGTGGAACTGTGTGTGATGCTGCCAGCAGGTCCATATTTTCCTGCTTGCCAACCATGTTGAGGCCTGCTCTGGGCCTACAAAGACATGGGCCGAACAGCACGTTCAGTGTGCTCGTAGCAGCCAGCTCATCAAACCTTGCGATTGCGAGGCATAAACGAGCGGGCCACTTGCGAATAAAAGAGGCCTTATGGAGCCTTCTAGGCCTAACTTGCATGTCGAGGCGGCCTTACGGAGAAAGGCCGTCCGTCCGCCAGAACAGCCGTCTCGATGTACCCAACAAAAGAACGGAGCCGGCCGGGCATCCCAATGCACGTGTTGACACAAGATTTGACACGATGAAATTCATACGTGGAGCTTGGCGAAGCATCCAATCCAACTCCAGTTTGAGCGTTGGACCTTCTGGGCCCAAACACGTCTGGTTCCCTAGAGTAAAGGCACTGATGTTCGCCGTCGCAACGGCATCTGTGGTCCAGAATCTGCTGCGTCTACACGCTACGTTTTCGACAATACAATCACGCCAACTGCATGGCTGCAACTCGTGATTCATTCGTCAGTCTTGCCGACTGTCCAAACTGATAGCCAACGGGCAACCTCCTGTACAGGAGCGTAGCACCAAACGGAGACGGGGCTGCAAATCGCAATCTATAAAGAAAGAAAGAAACGCCTGCAGCAGCAATAAGATACTATATTCTTAGCTCGAACGCAACAGTCACCAGTAACTCCCTACCCCAGCGCAGCAGGTAGTTCTGTTCATCAGGCAGGCATCGTACTTGGACGTCGTCGTGCCGTACATGATGCCCGTGCCCCGCCAGTTCAGCTCCGACGACGACCACAGCTACGAGCTCCCGCTGCGGCGAAACCTCCTCCTCCTGCTCGACCTCCTCGACATCCTCCGCTTCATCGCGGGCGTGCTCCTCGACCGCCTCGGCATCGCGCCGCCGTGCCACGTCGACGTGCTTCTGCCCGCCGGTGGACAGTCTTCTTGGGGCGGTGGAGGAGACCTGGTGGTGGACGCTGCCGCGGCGGAGCGCATCCTCGAGACGGCGCTACGTGCGTCGGGGATCATCAGCTCCTCCGCCCGGGCTCCGCCGCCGGTGTACAGGCGGCGACGACGGCGAGTGGAGGACGACGACGAGGACGTTAATTGCGCGATTTGCTTGACGGGGCTGGACGCGGGAGGAGGGATCATCGCGGAGCTGTGCGCCTGCTCGCACGCTTTCCACGCCGCTTGCATCGACGCGTGGGTCAGCAGCGGCGGCGAGGCCGCCACCTGCCCTCTGTGCCGCGCGCCAGTGTCGCCCACGGCGTGGGAGCTGGGACGGGCCGTGCAGAGTTGGTGTGCCGCGACCGCGCGCCCTGCTGACTGACAGGCTGAGGCCGCCTCTGTCTCTTCCGGTGTGATGGCTGAGGAACACGTCGGTAGATTTTTCGTGTATTCGTTATGTTCACAACCTATATACCAAGTAAAGTAAAAGAGACGGTAGTTTATGCGTATATCGAATTTCATTAGCACTGTACGTCTGTATATTACTTATACGTGAAAAGAAACGCTCCAAGTGCTAAAATGCTAAGGAAGAAAGACGCACAATGGTCACCATTCATTCTGAAGCGTGCACACAAACAAGTGGCGAATGTCAAGCCATCTTTAATGCAGGTGCCTGGAGAGAATTTATTTATTTATTTATTTATTGCGACGAAGGAGAAAATTAGACCACATATCTTCGACCTCGTTGCTTGTCAAAGCAGCGATCGATGCTTCAGCCATGATGGGCGGCGTAACTGCTTTCGTTTAAACCCTCCTGGAGCGCTCTTGAGCCGCGGCGTAACTGCGATTGAGTTATGGTGCGGTCAAATTGAGAAAGAGACCGGCGATCTAACAAAATATTTGTATTTGTGCCATACCACCTTTCATCGTCCGAAGACATAAGACGTGTTGGTTAGGTTTATTGTGTTGAAAACAACTTATCCCGATTCAAATCCTAGATTTGACATAAGTATTTTATTTATGACTAATTATTATTTCAGTGCAATGCGATGTTTCTATCAATAATGAGACGTTTAAAATATTTCATGAATCTCAAGAGTAAGACGGTTTAGCTTTTTAGAGACACTCATAGAAAATAAGATGTGTGTGCATATTCATATGGGTGAGTATGTATGTAAGTGTGTGTGTGTTATATTATGTTTAATTTGAAGACGAATGGTCAGTTTGGTTGTCTTACCAATCCAACTTGTCTTGTCTCGCCCAACAAGCATAGCCTTGCCAACGACGGGGAGCAATTCTGCTCTCTTATTTCAGACAAGAAAATTCCTTGATAGCACAATCCTCAAGCGCGGAGAGCAAAACAACCATACTCCTGAAATTTTGTCCAGCTAAAGCAAAGCAAGCGCCAGCAATGGATCCAAACGCACCCGAAGACGTGTGCGCGTGTCAATGTCTTCACCGCACCTAATGCAACTATCCAGGCAGCAGTAGAACCGTCCCAAATAAGCGGATTATGTGAAAATAGTACATCCCCTTTCACACACACACACACACACATATGTTGGAACGTGAGGTATGATAGTTTTATTTTATTTTATTATCTTTGTGCATAATTTATTAGGGTGGCTCCACGTAGCAATCGACCATCATTCCACTCAAATTGGACCGTGACTTGTTTCTAATAAATCCATCTTCTTTTCTGTACAATAAGCATATGCACATTCTTCATATCAACTTCAACTAATATTCATGTGGAATATGACGCTACCGTCCTTGCTATGGAAGATGAGATTGATTATTTTAGAAAATAGAAAATATTTTCCGTCATTGCAAGTCCTCAAATAACATTTAAAATTATTACAAAGTGTAGCTTCTACTGATGACTCGAAACAAATAAAGATAAATTGTGCAAGACAAAACCTATTACTATTTGTGTTGTTCATCCTCCAACCCACGGACTCCAATGTGTTGTTCATCCTCCAAAAGGATTCCTTTGTCTCCTATGTCTCTAGTATGTTTTCCTAAAGAGAGGTTGCATAAATGGTGAATATCTAAAATTTTCAAAGATTAGACCATTACAACATCTCCAAATTATTCAATATAAAGCAGAAACTCCAATAAGAATGTTGCTTTTTTCAATTAAGTCAAAGTTAGAGAGCTAGCTCTGTAGCATATATATAGATATATTTCTGGATGAAGTTATACAGATTGTTCTCCATATCATCCTAGAATTATGATGATCTGAGAAAAGGTACGGTGTTCAATATGTCTACATGCTCATAGTGTACCATGCATTAATCGTAAAAAAAATGGGAGAAGAGATTGTACTAAGCTTTACTTTATTTTTATGGAAGCTTTTGAGTGAAGTATTGATCAGTGCATATATTAGTCCAATAGTGTGTTAGATCAAAGATTGTGAGCCTGAGTCCTCATACTAGGATTTCGTAGTTAACTTTTTTTTTTTACTCCATAGTAGTATAATGCCTAAACCCTCCACTTAAGTTTTGTCCTCTTATTTTTGGATCAAACTAAATGTGATGTCTCCGGAAAAGACTTAAAAAGCTTCTTTGTATTCTACTGGCGGGGTGACATGAAAGCAACTTTTTAAGCATCTTTGTATTCTGGCGGGGACTATAGGAGATTCATATATACGATCAAGCAGCCTAACTCATGGCTAAGGGCTACCACATTTGACGATGCAATAAGCAAGTCCTATGATCACGGGAACATGGCCCGTATATCGTAGCTAGCGTGGATAGAGCATACCACGCGGGGTGCCGGAACCGGAACCCGGATCACGCCGAACCCGTGTGCTGGCTGGCCGCGTACGCATATGGCCATGGTCGGTCGGTCGGTCAGTTTCCAGACGAGTGAAAAAGGAGGCGTTCCGGCCGTGCGGTGCACCAGCAATTTTCCTTATTATGCTACTGCACGGTACGGCACCTTCTTTCACCTTGCTCTTGCGTTTCGCATGAGACGATACCGGACCCCCGTACGACACGTACCACACCTCTCGCGCACGCCGCTCGTCGGTCGATCGATTATGCTTCTGTGCACGGCTCGCCCAGCAACATCAATAATCGGAAAAACGACAGCCAACGCCGCAGTTTTCCCCGTTTCCGGCCCTCTTTTACGACGTTCTCGCAGCCACCACTTGCGCGTCCGTCGTGCAGAGTAGACACGAGAAAACGAGCCCGCACGGACACGTCGCCTCTATCTCTACGTATCGTCGTCGTCCCACTCTATATATCCGCACGGACGTGCCCCCCTCGCCTCTGCGCGCGCTCTGAAACCACCAACCAAAAATTAACAAAAAAAAAAAGAAGGTGATGACCTTCCCGCTGGTGTGCTACTGCCACGCGATGCCTCGGCCGGTGGCGGCGGTGATCAAGCTCCTCCACGCGGTGGCGCTGGCGTTCGTGCTCATCCTCTGCTTCCTGGGCCTGTACGAGTTCCCCTACACGCCCGAGGACACCGCGCCGCTCATCAACGGCCGCCAGCGCGCCCCGCGGAACGCGCCGAAGCCGGACGCGGTCAAGCAGCGCCTCCCGCCGGTGGAGTACCTGGAGCTCGTCACCCTCGCCGAGCAATCGCCGCCATGGACATCCCCGCCGGAGGAGGAGGATGAGCCGACATGCCGCGTGTGCCTGGAGATGCTGGAGGCGAGGGACGAGGTGCGGCGGCTGGGCAACTGCGCCCACGCGTTCCACACGGCCTGCATCGACAGGTGGATCGACATGGGCGAGGTCACGTGCCCGCTCTGCCGTTCACCGCTGCTGCCGCGTCGCCGAGTCGGCCTACTACTTGGTCGTAGGGCGCGGTTCGCCGGCTAGCAGCACCGCTCGATCAGACCGACGATCCTCCTCTTTCTCTCTCTCTCTCTCTCTCTCTCTCTCTCTCTCTGCTGGGCTGCCCACGCACGTACGGAACCGGAGGGGCACTCTCGTCATTTCCGTGCAGGTGCCACTGCTAATGGATGGATGGCTTCAGGCCAACCGCGAACTGATTGAGATTAGGACGACTAACCACCACCGCGCAGTACACCCTTATGGCAAGGGTGTTCGATCAATGGGCGCTAGCCATATTAAATGGAGGTTGGATACTTGTACGGCATAAAGTGTACTTGGAGGAAGCGATCAGTAGCCATCGATAACTTTTGTTGGACCGGCCAATGCTTTTGCATTATTTGTCCATCAAAGTTACACAATCTATTTGATTCTTGTAGCTACATGAGAAAAAATGTTTAGTGTTTGTCGATATTCTTTTTGTACCTACTACTGAGTGCTGATTTTCCTTTTTTTAGTGAACATGTGTTGTTAAAAGCGTGTTAATTTCATTCATACGAGATATATATATGGATGTATCAGCTATTTTTGTCAGGACGCTCAAATATTATTATTTTTACCATCTACATGCACACACATGTTCTTTCTGACTTTTTTACTTATAACAAAAAAATTCAACTTGCGGATAAGACAATCCCCATCAGACATTTTACTTAGAAGAAAATCTTCTTATGTAGGTTGAGAAATCTTTTGAACCCTTGCTCAACCCTTACATATGACACTGTGGACTGTATGAGACGATCATAATGTAGGCCCAGACCATAGACCTATGTTTTGGCATGGTGACGATAAGATGATTTTTGTCACCCCAACCCATAAATTCGCTCTCAGTAGAAGTTGAACTCTTTACGAGGTGCTACTAATCCAACTCATTACTATTGTGACACTTTGAATACTGAATTTGTTGTGAAAGTATGTTGTTTCAAATAATATGATTATATATTGTGAAATCATTTCTAACAAAATGATTTAGGAGCACTAATTCTTCACCCTCATTCTACTTATATATTTATGAAATGTTGAGAATAATATATAGAAAAACATACCAAGACACTAAAATGATTTATATTTCAAATTTGAAAGGAATTAAGTTACACGGATTTGTCTAGCCATGGCTCGTTTTTCTTTCATCAAGTTTATTAGGTTATTGCTTTTCTTGTATTTACGTTCAATCGAGAAAATCAATGGGGCAGCTACAAACAAGAAAAAGATCAATCCTTTCTTGAACATGACCCGCACGTGCTGCTTAATTCCTGACCCCGCGCACAAATCATTGTGCCCAACTGCTGGCATAAAATCAGAGGATTATTCATATCTACATGATGGCTCTAAAATATTTAGAAGTAGCACCCAACCACATCTTTCTTACGCAGGATATCTCTTCCCGTTGACGGGTCACGCGCGCCTTAATTATGATGGCTCTAAACGAAAGAACGGGTTCCTATTCCCCCCCACCCACCCAAACACACTCCATGCACGTTTCTCTTGTAGCCTTTGTTTGGTTATAAGTCACATCTCCGCACCAGATCGCAGTATGTATCTGCCCAGAAAATTCTGCCGCGCGTCACGGCACGGGAGGGTTGGAACTTGGAATGCAAGGACACAGTACCTCCATGAGGGACTGGAGCAACCGGATACAAACTGCAGACAAGCCAATCAGCGCAAGGTTTGGCAACCACGATAATAGTGCTAATACTTCAGAATATATGCCAAACTGATCCTTGCTTCTTGATAGATGTGTGGGACAGAGCCACATGTGCAGGAGGCATTGGTTAATTAACAGCAAGTCTGTAATCGTTAATAAGCTGTTACTTTTTGTATGACAGTGTACGTGTACCTGACAATGGTACAATAATTCCCACCACAGATCTGCAAGGAACTGAAACTATTGACTGATGTGGCTGATCCTTAATACCTCATTATCGCATTAAAGGATTGTTTTTGCACAAGCGCTTGCACATAACTGCATTAAGTTGGTAACAGTTAAATCACGAAAGCGAAACAGGTTTCAGAATTTGGAGAAAAATCGCTACAATAATCCAAGTTATATTAACTTACATATATAGCTTTTTTGCTCTTTAACTTGCCAGGAAATGTGCTAAAAACTCTCAGTTTGAACTCAATCACCCGGGTGATCCATACAAACATTTGTAAGAATTTCAGAATACAATAAACTAATTTAACATTAAAAAAACTAGACCTACCGGGGTAAGACCGCCTCAACGGTATTGCATTAAGAAGAGAGGGCCTTCTCACGCGGGTCTAGAAAATTCCCGAACCCCTCTCCCCCACTGACATGGTGACCCCTTTTTTGGCCTGTGTGAGAGCTTCATAGTACATCAGCCTTTAAAATCGGTAGCAAAGCCCACACCGATTGGCTCCAGACAGGGTCTTACACATGCTTTAGCTTAGGGGAAAGATGAGGGAATTCTTTTAACCTAGTCCGAAAAATTCGCTTCCAACAGGAATCGAACCTAAAAACTAGGAGGTGCTACTAAGACACCTTACCACTACGGTAAAGGCCCGTTCACTACTAATTTAACATTCAAGGGAAGCTTTTTGGTAGTATCCAGTTCTCAATAGTACCACACATACTGGGCGATATATATATATAGCCCTTAACTTTTCAATCTACTACAATATGACGATCTGAGATGAAAGCACACCATGAACAAACAGTAGTAATTAGGGAGACCTTAACCTCATTATAATCCAAGGATCAAGGGCAAGCAAAAGGGCATCACTCGTATGAACTATAACAGGCACCTTAATTGACCTGAGAGTGCATTGCGTGCTTTGTACACGCATATGTTTATAGTCCTTGCCATCAGTCCCGGATACTAGGGCACACACACCATCAGCACGGTCTGGCGTGCAAATTATGATATTGACCGGCATATGCGTTTAATCATTTGCCATAGTACACGACTAGTCTTAATTATTACTCGATTAATCGAGAGCAGCTCAAAGGGACCATCCGAGCATGAAGTTGTTCTCCCCTCCATCAGTACTATTTCTTGGTATGGCTGCTGCCTCAGGAGCAGTGAACTGCTGATACCTGTAGCATGCACAAATCATACACAGGGGCTTCTACTGTTAACTGGGAAACTTTAAGAATCTGGTATCGTCTCTTAATTGTTAACCTGACGGTTTTGATTTTATAGCCTAGCCGCCGTACCCGATTTGCAGAGTGGGTTCGCAGTCCATAGCAGCTCCTGGGTGAGCATTTGGCACAGAGAGTGCACAGCCGACGACGCTCACGGTGGCGTCAGGAGCCCAGGAGGTTTGGACGTCTTTGTAGCTGCTGCAACCTTCTGCTTCTAGCTGAAAGTGTTTGAAGATATAGTAGCGTATATTATAACAACAAGAAACGAGTATGATGTAACGTACATATATATAATAAAGTGGGCGAAATGACAAAGGGATATTGTATATCCAGAAACTATTGCTACCTTGCTTTTCAGTTGCTTGTTAAGCTCACCAAGCTCGCGCTCCTGCACATAATTTAAATTGCACATTGGCATGATATATAGCTCACGTACATTGCTGTAAAATTTGCATAATGCATGTGCAAAAGTTTTCTAGTCTTATCCCAATAACTATCATTCAAGGTGATACGTATTGCAAAGTAGCATCAATGCCAACTATTTGAAAATAGCCAATCTTACAAACTGCACCTTAGTTGATATTAATTAGCCAAATGTAGCAATTCAACAGCTGAAATAATATTTCCGAACAAATAATTTCCTCCTTTTTTTAGCTACTTGTGGTACATAAGTTGTACAAACTCATAACAAAGTGATATCAAACGATATAGTTTACTTTAATTTATCGCAGGAAACATGTATTTATTTTGTACTATGTTGTTCAAAAAGCACCTGTACTTTCTCTTTCTCTTAATTTGCCAAAAAAATGTGCGACTACCAGCATCCTTAGGTCAAAGGCTGATGAATAAACATACCTTGCGGCGCAGCTCATCCACCTGCTCCATCATAATTTGTGTCTGAAACAAAGATGAAGTTTTCAGGTGCTAATAATCACACTACCATCCTGATGACAATCCTTGTCAGTATCATGTACTAGAAGGTTGAAATTAATTGAGCATGAATTACTGTTACAACAGTTTAGACTATTAATAGATAGTGAACCTTTCTCTGTCGAGCTTGTGATAGTGCATATTCTAGTTGCTTTTCCAGTTGTTGTAGTTCCTTTATGCTCAGGGGTCCGAGGTCCTCGCCAAGCATGTGCCTGCTTGAAAGCAAGAAATATATGTGAATAAAGTTGGAGGTGATGGCCTGGTAAATTTATCAGCAATTCTTTATGCACATTGAATGTACATGAAAAAATAATCATTTGTCATTAAAATGTATCCTTCTTACTTGAGAGCTTTTTTTAACCGAGAACAATAGTCATGCCGTGAAAAAGTAGATGTGAATGACAAAGTTGGAGTCAATACCTCTGCGAGCGTTGGAGAGATTCAAACTTAGCCTTGAGTCTTGATATTTCTTGGTACCAACTCTTTAGATCAAATAATAATAATAATTAATGGTTGTTTAAACATTTGATAATATCAGCTCAGCAGTCATTAGTAAATTACGATATATATGTGTCGGTTTTGACCATTTATGCTCTATTTAATTGGTTTTCAGTGGAGAGTATGATATATGGAACTCATGTTGATTATGAAAAAACCCATACATTTAACTGGACATATGTTGCATTATTATTATGGGTGAAATTACAAAGCATTGAATAAAAGAGAATCTAATTCAGAATAAGTAACTGCAAATAAATGAATAAATGAACGAGAAAATATACTGAATCTATAAATTTTATTCTTCACGTATTCTAATTACAGATGTGCATCTAAGAAAAATATACATATATACCTTATATATGTAGTTTAACAAAACTTGTGTGTTATATTAGCATTATAATTCCACTACTTAAAGCAAATTAGTAATTTGAGTGAGCTCGAGAGAAAAAATAATTAATGTTTTATGTTTGCAAGTGTAACTGCTATTACAATGTTATCCTATAGTACTGAACATTAAAATCTTAGATCTCGTTTACTGCAGTCACCATGCACACCACACTTCTAAGAGGCATGTCAAAAAATTGATAAGAACACTAACAATCCACATTGCAAACTAAATATCGCCAATATTTTGTATTGATTACAAAGGCATGAAACAATCTGTACCTGAGGTTCGCCCCCAAAACCAGTGTTGGAACCTTGAGCATTGTAACAGCAATTGTGGTACTTTTCCAGTGTCTTGTTTACCCTGTAGAGGAAGAAATTGATGTGAAACTGAGTTTGAACAGATTCTATGTAAAGATCATAGTTACCTAATTTATTATATGCTTGAGAGGTTTTTGCATGTGAACTTTATTAAAGACACAATAAGCTAGACGTGCATTGATCAGAAATTATGAAGTAACTCTTAATAATAACAGTAATTCATACTGAATTTTTCTTTCAGGGAACTTTGGTGACTAAACTCTCTGGACTATATCAAATGAACCATGTGTATGTAAATTACAAGATTCGAATATATATGTATGGTGAAATTATTTGATGTCCTTGCATTGAAAGAAAACAAATTGTAAGCTTGAAAGAACCATGTGTATGTAAATCAACTCTCTTAAGAGAGCATTTGGCTTTGGCACATAAGGAAGTACTTCTTTTTTATATATATTATTCCTGAGAGAAAAATGTTCACTGAGTTCCTCAAACATATAATTTCTGTATACTGTATGACGTCTATATGTTTATGCATCGGTTAAATTGAACAACGACTACACAAAAGTAACAGCTTGCTAATTGATACTATTTGATAATCAACACTTCGAGTATCTCCTTTATATAAAAGCAACTGAAACTATATTTGATGCTTCGTCGTTATCTTCTTATTTTCTGCAATTCAATATGTAAAACAAGGATTGAAAATCTGTCTGACACAAAATTTGCCGAAAAAAACTTCATACACGTACTGGTATATGCAGAAATAGATGAAAACAAATTTAAACTGAAATTCTTATAACCATGCAGTGGCTGCAGAATCACACTCAACAAAATCAAAAATATAAAAAGAATGGAACACCAGATAACCTGCTATATCATTCAAGTAAGGTAATGTCTTTTGAACGCTGATGAAATGTCTATTATTTTTTTGTTCAGAAAAAAAGAACTAGGATCATTACAACATTAGCTAGGGGGAAAAGGGGTAACATTGAAAAATGAAATCTTGGTAAAACATACAAGCAGCAGGAAGGAAAAAATGGAATCTTGGTAAAACCAAAGACGAAGTTCACATGCATTTATCTTTTTTTTTTAGAATGGCATGCATTTATGTAGGAAAATGTTTAATAAAGCATCAAAGCAAAATATTGGCGCAAAATGTACACAAAGACCTCTTGGTAAAAAATCTAGCGGGGAAAAGTTCCTCCAATGTTTCCAGTCTTCCAGATCAAGCCTCTCACATGGTATAAAAAAATGCGCCGTATCTGGGGGTGCCTTATATTCTTTTGACAAAAACATGCTCACAAAAAACGTCGGACCGGAAAGGCAAAGATACCAAAGACAGTTCAAAAGAGAGAGAGAGAGAGAGAGAGAAGCAAAAGACTGATGATGAGACCACACACTCCTCAATTTCCCGGAGAAGACGGAGAAAGGGAGGGTTACGCTGAGGTTAACTGGAGAATGAAAAATCATAAGACGATCTCCCCCAAGCATGTAGCTAGGTTTGTATCCATTATATTGTACACAGAGAGTACTCGCGCGCATACTAACGGATCGGAGCAGCAAATACGGCTATATGGTACTGCCAAACATGGTAGATACGTAAAATACGGAAATTGCTACCAAAAACAACGAAACAACATGCATGAGATTTGATCTACGAGAGAAGGGAAACGAACGAAAAGCAAGGAAATTGGCAGATCTGCAGAGCTGCATGCGATCAAATTAAAGTATAGTCTCGGCGGCGCTCGTACCCTGCGCTGCCGAACTCGTAGAGCTTGCCACGGCTGGAGAAAACGATGAGAGCCACCTCAGCATCGCAGAGCACGGAGAGCTCGTAGGCCTTCTTGAGGAGGCCGTTGCGGCGCTTGGAGAAGGTCACCTGCCGGTTGATCTTGTTCTCGATCCGCTTCAGCTCAACCCTGCCCCTCCCCATGGCTCTTTTCTTGCTGCTGTCTCTACCAACAACTGTTCCTTTTGCTTTTTGAGCAATGACGTGAGCCCAGCAATATTATAACGTGCTAGCTAGCTGAAGCCGAGAGTGAGAGAGGAATCAAAGGAATGCTAGAAGTGGAGACAGGGCGAGGGCCTAAAGCTAGCAGTAGCGAGCACTGTTCTGGCGTTTAATTGGTTGCTGGTTTTCTCCCTCTCTATAGCTGCCCGCTTTTAAGTGTGGGCGGGTAATAACTTGGAGACGAGCAGTGAGCAGTTACTACGAGCTTACCCTAACTGGGAATGGGAAGCTTGAGCGCCCAAACGGGGCCAGTCCCATGCCACAACCCAGCAGCCTGCTGCAGGCCAAATGCCCGCCCCACGCCCAGAGGCAAGGCACGTGCATCTCTGCTTGTAGTAATCGATCGATCGAAGACCTGTACGTATTTGTGCACACGTATGGGAAGGAACCGAATGTAGTATGTTGGTCACCTACTGATCAACATGACCATATGCAAGCATGCACTTAGTACTTGACTTGTTGGTAGCTAGAGCCGCCGATCGAGAAACAAAGAGCCACGCTTGCAGCTGAGGGTTTGGCGTTTCTGATGATGCTTGATGATTTCCTGTTTGTTTTGCTGTCTATGATCGCCATTGATTCTTAAGCCGATATGTATTGATAGCACATAGCAGTAGTAGCAGGGAGCAGCGAAAGGAAGAGGCATGCACGTTTTGCGGGACTTGACCGGCTGTTGTCATCCTTACCGCTTTAATGTCGCTTTGTGCGTTCCATGTAGCTAGGCATCGTCCGACTGCTGGTTGACGTCAGGTGCTTGTCGAATCGACAGATATCGATATCTTGTTAACCGGTGCTTATTGACAGAAGAGCGGGGGCAAGATCTATGGGAAAAATCAGCAAAACAACATGCTAGTCAAACCCTAAGTTGCTATAAAATCTTTGTTAATAATGGTGTATATACAGTAAATGTTTAACTTTTTTAACACATATAATAGCAAGCTGCGTATACCGTTGAACCGTCCACATTGAACACCTAGCTACTACTCCCTCCATTTTTTTTTTCTATTGACGTTTCTACAACCACAAGCTAGTTCATATTTCACTTAAGAACAAAGTCTGAACGTCAACAATTTCTATACGGAGGTAGTACAAATTACTGGAACGGATTTATGTTACTCGACCACTACATGTCTACATATGGCATTTGTAAATTGTGTGCTAGATCCTTACTCTACTCATACTGTTCTACGTAGTACGTATACATGCATATGTGATGCGCAGCGTGGCAGTGGCGATCCATCTGCACCGTATGCCCTGCCGCAAGTATATGCATGTATACCAGATCCCCCGTTTCCAGTAGGCGATGCTGCTTACCTCCATCACCATGATGCAGCACTCTTTGGTTCGCTTCAGCGGCCAGCTAGCCGTTAGCGTGTTGCATTTGCACATGCAACTCCTACCCTTTCTCCTTACATGAGCTAGATCCGTCTCCCCCTGCTACGAGTTAGAGCTTGCATGGTTCTGTAGTAGAGACATCATAGACACGCATACCCACAGGCTATATCTGTAGCGGTTCATCATGCACACCTGTCTAATCCCGTGGAACATGGAACAATGTACAAATAACCTTGTACAGGGACAATGCAAACTCACAACTTTTGTCCTTTCGTTTTTTTTCTTTTCAATTTTTAGGTGGTCTTTTGGATGCATGGTTGATAGTACCATTCTGCGCTGCTGGCCACATGTAAAAGTTTCTTGAACCAAATAAGCCCTGTTATTTTTATGTTGTGCAAACTATTCTTCTACATTTAATCTGACCATTTCGTATGCTAGATTCTAGTAATTAAAGAAAATATGATGTACTGTATCTGTATTTGACTGAGGTTATTAGTTCCTAACTGCACCATTACATGCTGAAGTTACTTCTGAGAATTAATTTATCTATTACTGATTTAGTTTTCCTATGATGGAATGCGTACCTTTTATACAAACTCTACTGATTCCTCCATTTATTAGAAATAGTAAGCTTGTTTCATTTTGGTCAGAACAATGCAAATCTTTGACCAACGGTGCTTGATTGGTGATAAGAGGTTTCACTTCTCCTTCTTGTTTTTTTTTTGGCGGGGGGGGGGGGGGGGGGGGGGGGAGGTGTGTTTCATTTTTTTTTGGCACCTACTTTTCCGGATTGAGACAATATTAGGACGTATTGCTGCGATTATTAGCTGTACAGAGTTAGAAAAAAAAATAGCTGTATATGCATAGGGCAAAAGACACTCTAGTAGCAGCAATCGTCTCTGGTCAACGTTTAAGTTCCATTCAACTGTCATTGTCAGTCGAAAAATCAAACAGATCAAGATGACATCGATCGTTAGTCGTTCATTCATCTTATCATCTCACCGCATGCCTGCCTGTGTTGATAATTGAAGGAGTTAAACAAAGAAATTTGCCGTTCTGTTTGGAGGGTCCTGACAACTAGTGCAATAGTGCTTGAGCTCAGCATGTGTGCTGTCGATCACTGTTGGGCCAGTTGTCCATTGGTTCTTTCAGTGATATCTAGGCCTTTCACGTAGAAAGTAGGTTCATGAACATACTATCTGTGCTACGAGTCGGAACGAGTTACTATCATTGATCACCGAGTCTCTGAGATATTTTGCGTTTCCCGTGTCAACCAGACTTGCTTGCAGGAAAGGAACAGAAGAAAAAGTGTCTACTATTTGAAAGTTGCATGCTTCTTCAGCAAGAGTGTTTTTACTTGAAAATCGGTGTTCTGGCTTGGGTTATGTCTAGGGCCAACTCCACTGTTGAAGGTCGTTTCATGGAAATATTTTGAACTGTCTTGTCGAAACTAGCATCATTCGAGCTGGAACTATTGGTGTCCGTAGGTATTTGGCATACTTTGAATCCGAAAAGCACATCGGAAATGGTTGACTTATGATACAGAAGCTAGACTTACGTGTCGTTTGATCCCAAGTTTGCGGTTTCATCCCATATTTCTAAAATGATTTTTTATAATAACTATTTCTAAAATGCTTTGAAAAAGGCGCGATGATGGCACTGAAGAAATAACTAGTAGAGCAGGCAGCTTGCTTCGATGCGCTCTAGTGGCGAACTGGCTATACCAAGGCAAATAAACTTAGGAAAAGCTAACCGCGGATCAGAAATTAATCCATCAGATGGCCACACCGGCTGGCTGGAGGGCCAGTTCAATGGAGCGGTCAAGTACGACGGCGCGCCATTGACGATGGCGAAACAACGTCCCTCTCTGATGCACTGTTTCCGGACGTGGTCTTGGTTGCAGTTTCAGGCTTGCAGCAGCAGCGCGCGAGAGAGTGAATGAGATGCGTCTCCTTGTCCAGTTGCACTGTCACTGGCTACAGTTTTTAGAGTTTTCAGTGGTTACAGTTCTGTGTAGCCAAGCGGAGACGCCGCCAAACGCGGATCTTTGCTCGGTGTTCAGCCGCCTCGATCGAATTTCTGATGAGTCGCCCGCAGGCGATGGCTGATCAATGACGACCGAGTTGATGATGATGCGTGCAGTGCAGATGGACGCCCTTCGGGAATTCGGGCAGTCCTGTCTCGTCGTCGACGTCCGACGGGAAGTGCTGAATCCCGGCCGGCGCGTGGAATTAGGCGGACATTACGATACGAGTAGTAGGAGTACCTGCTACGAGCTGCTGGCTGACAGCTCCCGGTCCTGTCGCAGTCTGGGGAGGAAACGCCGAGCCCAAGGCAGAAGCAGCGTGGCAAAAGCCTGCGCCCCGCCGAGATTCCTGGAGCAAAGGAGATGGGCGCGTTAACCTGCAGAGATGCAGACATCATCAGTAGTCACCAGTCACAGGCTGCGGAATGAAGGGGGCGCCGTTGGAGCGAGCGACGGAAAGCGAGTTGAGCGACTACTTGAGCTCTTGTTCCGCTTGGTGAGAAGAGAGGAGAGGATCTTGTGCAGTGCTAGTCTGCAGGTAGCCTCGATGCCAGGATCCCACAGTGTGCTACTAGTAATGCCTAGTGCGAAACTGTCTCGCGGCATCATCCACGCGCTATGTATGTAGCGATACACTTTCTTTCCTTTCCTTTCCTTTTTTTTTTTCTTTTTTTTTTGCGAGAAGCATCACAGTACTTGCCACAAGTTACGTCACCACAAGATTTTCTTTCATTTTTCTTTCTTGAGACAATACACATAGGGGTTCTTTTCTTTCCTTTTTCTTTTTAAGACAATACGTGAATACGTAGGACTTGGCCCATGTCGGAGACAGGCTAGCGGAAGCGAAGAGGAGTATGTTGTTCGGCTGAATTACTAGTATTCTGATCCAGATAACAACAAGGCCGCAAAAGTATTCTGGCCCAAATAATCATACACATTTGCGCCTTTTCTCAGGACCAGCCCATTTGTGGCCTGTGCTCCTTTCAAACAGTGCGTCAGCTGTGACTGAGCGTGTGAGTTCCTTCAGCTAAACAGTGTCACAGTTATAGATGGTCAGATGGGGGGCATGGCCCGGATCTTAAAAGACTCAACACATTTAGTTTCGCGTTGGTCCGGTATGTCGTGTTTGTAGGGGTGTGTCCCACAGGTTATGGACTTAGCCCACGTAAGAAACCATGTGAATATATGCCATGGTTTGTTATACTTGTGATGAGTAATTGACTTGAGCGGATTTGGTGTTTGAGTTGAAATACGGGAATCTAAGGATTGCATAGATTTGCATATCATGGTTATGACTAACCGGAGTTGATGGAGATATTGCTGATGTTGCAGGAGATGGGAAATATGTTTGCTTGTCTCATGATGTGTAAGTCACTCGAGTCAGCTTGACGGTCAACGGCGAGAGGATCGGGCACAAGTAGGGGACTTGGGACCAGACGATCACGATGCCGGGTGAAGTCAAGGGTGACTCACACCGTACACGTGGAGAGGCAAGAAGCACGGACGGTTTCGCGATTGAGCCTCAAAACCGTGGTGGTGATGAAAACGGCGTGTTGACCAAGTCAAGGCGAACGGGATGCCGGTGCAAGTGACAAGGGGGCCCGATGGACAGGGACTGACAGAGACTTGTCGGTGGTCAGGATCGCGGGACAAGGTGACACGCGTCGACATCAAGAAGTCGCGCTTTGAGAAGCGTGTAAGGCGGTTTCCCGGTTTGGGCCTCAAAACCAGTAGTGATGATTGGTGGTGCACGTGGCACCATCACGGAGCTTGCTTCGAGATGAAGCAAAGACGTGAAGCGTCCGATGGCACTCGGGCGATGAGGTAAAAGATGGACCGTTATGCCCCCGATGGTAGGTGGATGTGTTATGTAGATTAAGGGTAGAGTGGTCATATGGACAATAGATCCTAGACGTATATAAGGAGAGGTGTGGCTAGTGGAAGAGGTGTCTCTCTTTCATTAGCCTTGTGTTATGACTCTATTCAAAGTGCTAGAAGAGGACTTCATATTTGAGAGGAGAGTAGTGGGTGTGTGAGAGACATCTCTTGCCCTTCCAAATAGTGGGAGGAAGAGGGTGGCTTCCTAGCCTTGTATCTATAGATCTTGTAAGCACATTTCTATGATATGAGAAGTATTTTCGTGTTCAAGATTTTTCTCTTCACTTGAATCCCGAAATTCCCTTTTTCTATTTTCGGATCTATTTTTGTGGTGATTTTCAATCTCACATTTGGACGGATTTTTAGCCCGGATTTCTTAAGAAACTTATTGCTATGATGTGATAGAACAATCTCATATAGGTCTTTGACCGAATCATAGGTACGAGCACCTTTAATTTCAATGTTTTCTCAAGTTTCCCCTTTTCGATGTTCTTGGTACAAGATCTGAAATTTATGATGATTTCTTATGTTTTTGGAGTGGATCTCTTTAGAGGAGGGTCATGATATATTGAGGATCATCTGGTCTAAATTTCGTAATTTTTGGAGTTCGTTTGATAAGGTTTTGCAATTTTTCATTGCGGTTCGTTATTGCTGGTCTGAATCTATCGGACTTCCCTGTTGGACTTGTCTGATGACCATAGGACTTGTCCGATGATCAATTTGTCCGATGCATCGGGCAAGTCCCTCGGACTTCAGAACCTGCGCCAACTTGTTTCATCGGACATGTCCGATGACCATCGGACTTGTCCGATGAAGATCTGAGAAATACCCATCCAAATGGCTCTTTTTCTTCTTGGGCTATAAATAGAACCCCACTTTGTCTCTTGGCCGATTGGTCACTTATTCCACTTTTGTTAATTATTTTCTGTGTTACTTTGCTGTGGTTGATCACTCCTAGGGCTAGTACACCACGAATTGGTGTGTGTAGTCTAGGTGATCGGTTCAGAGGTTGACGTGGGTTATTTTTGGGATATATGCCAAGTTCTCTTGGAGAATTTTGATTGATTTCCATTCACCCCCCTCTAGTCGCCTTCTTGGTCCTTCAATTGGTATCAGAGCCGGTTTGATCACTAGTTGATTTTCATCGGCTTTGTGATCCGAAGGCGACATAGAGAAGCGTGTTGTCAATCTGTGGATGTTCGATGGAGAGGCCTTCCCCTACTGGAAGTCACGGACCAAGGCATATCTGCTGAGTCAAGGACGTGCAATTTGGGAGATTGTTGATCAGGAGTATGCTATACCACAAGACCTGAACACTGCATCTGCAGGTGAGTTACTCAGGTATGAGAACAACTTCAAATCTATCAATATTCTGCTTTTTGCACTTGGTAGGAGCGAACATAATAGGGTTGCACACCTTGACACTGCTCATACTATTTGTGATAAGCTCTGCACTTACCATGAGGGTAACAATCAGGTCAAGTTTATGCGTAAGGATTCTTACAATAGACAGTACCAAACCTTTGCACAGAAATCGGGCGAGTCATTAGATGACACTTTTCGTAGGTTTGAGATAATTGTGTGCAACTTGCGGGCTTGTGGTACCCTTGTGTACAATAATAATGATAGAGCTAAGCAACTGCTATACTCACTTGATAAAAATGTTTGGGGGGTTAAAATTACTGCTCTAGAAGAAACTGCTGAATTCAATACCCTAAACTGTGAGCAACTGTATAGCAAGCTGAAATATCATAAACTGTCTAGGAAATCTCGTCCTAATCTTGTTATTCCTGCTTCTAGCATGGCTTTGCTTTCTAGTTCTCAGAAGGGTGATCACAGTTGTGCTTCTCATGGAACTAACCCCTCACTTGACAAGTCTTTCTTGGAGTTTGCTCTGTCTTCTCTTGTTGTAGCTTCCGATGAACAGATGGAGTGCATTCCTGACGATGAGCTGTTCTTGCTCACAAGAAAGTTCAGGAAGTTCTACAATAACCGGAAAGAGAGAAGAGGAGGTGGTTCAAGAACCTGCTTCGAGTGTGGTGACTCGGGACACTTCATCGCTGATTGTCCCAAGAAGAAGAAAAAGGCCGGGTACCGCAACAACAACACTGAAGACTTCAAGCAGAAGAAGAAACGATTCTACAAGAAGGGCAAGAACTCCAAGAAGTTCGCCAAGGCCATTGCACGCGCCTACGTTGCCGCCTTGAGCGATGTCGACCTCACATCAAGCGAAGGCCTTTTAAGTTCAGAGGAGGAGGTTGAAAAGCCACGAGTCAAGAGGAAGGATGACTTCACCGGGCTTTGCTTCATGGTAAAGAATGACCACGACACCGACTCTGGATCCGACTCTGACATAAGTGAGGTACCTCCCACTCTCGATGAGCTCTCTTCTGAACTTGATCATTTGCGCGATGTTCTGCTCATGCAAGATGATAAGCTTCGCAGTGCTGTTCGTGAGAGTAGAGAGCTTAAGTCTAAGTTGGAGAGTGCTGATTTTGAAATTGCTTCGCTTAGGTCCAAGCTTGCTCGTGAGGACATTGTTGTTGAGTGTGAGTCTTGTCAAGTTGTGATGAGTGATCTTACACAGAGGGAGAGTGTGCATGCTCAAGTTGCCAGTCAGCTTGAGAGTGCCTTCAAGGAGCTTGATGAGTTCAAAACTAGACCAACTATTTTGGGTGTATATCAAAAGTGCCCCAAACTCACAGATGAGTTGGAAGCGCAGCCCCTCAAAGTCAAAGAGCTTGAGTCCAAGTTGCTTCATGAGACTCGCTCTAAGGTCCTTCCACCACCTTGTGAGGTGTGTGTCTCTCTTAAGGACAAGCTTATAATCACTAGGGACGAAAACAAAGCCCTAGTCCAGAAAAATGACTATCTTGTGTCTAGGCTTCAGAGAATCCTAGTGAGTGAAGAGAAGATTGAGAGTGATTTGGTAAGAGTGAAGGAGAGTGCTTCTAGATCAACCTATAACTTGGGTTTAGGATTTGAGAGGTGTGACAAGAAGAGTGAGAATATGGGTAAGTTTGTACCTACCTCTAGCTACAAGGATGAGGAAAATACCATCAAACCCACTGACACATACTATCCACCCAATCCAAAACCCTCCTTCAACCCAAAGCAGACAGAGAAGCCAAAACCCAAACCTGCAATGCAAGCCAAGCCTAATTCTAAGGGTGTCTATATTTGCATGTTTTGTGGTCGCAAGGGCCACTTGGATGAATTCTGTTTTAGGCGTAAGAGGATTGAGAGGAAGCAAGCTGAGTTGACTAGGGATCCTTTTTATGATGATTTTGTTGACTTTCAGCCTCGCTCTTTTTCTCGTGCTTATCATGGACAGGGTCATTCCTCATATGGCTTTGATTCACACAGAGGCTTTGCACAGTAGCGCTTTGGCGCCCCATGTTTTCCCTATTGTAGTGAGCGTCACTCGCGTGGATTTGGCTTTCACACAGATGATTCCTATCCTCATAACTCAAGGTTTGAGTCGAGACGCTTTGACAAGCCACGTTTTCTCCATCGTGCTTCTCGTCCCATGCGTTCGAATGATAAAGTGCAAAGAACTGTGATGACTACTACCGGTCGTATGGTTAAGTGCTGGATTCCCAAATGCTTTTATACTAATACCAGCACTGAGCCATCGACTTTCACTTCTTGTTCTTTGTAGGCAGCAGGTGGAGGCTTGGAGAACAAGTGGTTGATGGATTCCGGGTGTTCGTGCCACATGACCAGAAATGCAAAGTGGTTCTCCAGCCTCACTCCCTCGAAGCGTCGGGAGTATGTGACCTTTGGAGATGGCAAGAGAGGAAGAGTGAAGGGAAGGGGCGCAGTAAAGACAAATGAGAACTTCACTCTCAATGATGTTGGTTTGATTGAGTTTCTCAAGTATAATCTCCTCTCTGTCTCTCAGCTTCTTGATGTTGGTTTGGAAGTGCGCTTTAAGTCGAATGTTTCTTGTGTTCTTGATTCGAGTGGTTCCTTAGTTTGTGGGATTTCTCGTATTGGCAGAGTTTTTTAGGCTGATTTTGTTGGTTCTCCTGGTTCTCACAAGTGCTTGTTTGCTCAATCTTCTTCTGAGCTTTGGAAATGGCATAGGAGACTGGGTCACACGAGCTTTGACTTGTTATGTCGTTTGAGTGGCCTAGGTTTGATCCGAGGATTGCCTAAGCTCAAATTTGATAAGGATTTGGTTTGTGCTCCTTGTCGTCATGGGAAAATGATTGCCACTTCTCATCCACCAATTAATTTGGTGATGACTGAACGCCCTGGAGAGTTGCTTCACAAGGACACTGTTGGTCCTTCTCGGGTTTGTTCGGCGGGTGGCAAGTGGTATGTTCTTGTGATTGTTGACGACTACTATCACTACTCTTGGGTCTACTTTCTTGAGAGCAAGGATGAAGTGTTTCATCACTTTCGGAGCTTAGCTTTGAGGTTGTTCAAGGAACTCCTTGGTGCATTACGAGCAATTCGCAGTGATAATGGCATCGAGTTCAAGAATTCCTCCTTTAATGCTTTCTGTCTTAAGCATGACATTGAGCATCAATTTTTTCAGCACCTCGGGTTCCCCCACAGAACGGTGTGGTTGAAAGAAAGAACAGAACCTTAGTGGAGATGGCCCGGATGATGCTTGATGAGCATAGGACTCCGAGGCGGTTCTAGGCTGAGGCCATTAGCACTGCTTGCTATGTTTCCAATCGAATTTTTTTGCGCTCAATTCTTAATGTGACTTCTTATGAGCTGCGTTTTGGAAGAAAGCCCTCGGTTTCTCATTTGCGTGCCTTTGATTGCAAGTGCTTTATTCTCAAGCGTGGCAATCTTGATAAGTTTGACTCAAGGTCTTCTGATAAAATCTTTCTTGGTTACTCTCTTCATGGTCATTCCTACAGAGTTTTGAATTTGGAGACTAACACCATCGTAGAATCCTGCGATGTAACCTTTAATGAATCAAACTCTTGTGCAAGGAATGTGATTGAGTCTGCAGGTGACAAGGAGATGAAGGAGAGCATCTTTGTAGAAGAGGACCTACAGGGCTTTGATGATGATGATGATGATTCACTTCATCTCTTATCTGAGCTTGTTCCTGCTGCTACCACTACTCCAGCAGAGGGTCCAGAAGCCTCTACATCGACTTTAGCAGCTGTCGAGCAAGCTCCAGCTATGATTGAGGGGGGGGGGTACACTCTGAGAGAGAGGCTCCTCACCACATTCAGCGTCGACATCCATCTCAACAGATGATCGGTAATCTCTATGAGAGGACAACAAGGTCAAGGTCTGCATATCTAGCTTGCTTTATCAATTCTCTCTTTGTTGCAACCTTTGAACCCCGGGATGTTACACACGCACTATCTGATGAATATTGGGTTAATGCCATGCATAAGGAGTTGGAAAACTTTGAGAGAAATAAAGTCTGGATCCTTGTAGAGCCTCCTAAAAATGTCAATGTCATAGGAACCAAGTGGGTGTTCAAAAATAAATATGGGGAGGATGGGGAGGTTGTGAGAAACATGGCTAGACTAGTTGCTCAAGGTTTTAGCCAAGTGGAGGGCTTAGATTATGGTGAAACCTTTACTCCTGTTGCTCGCATAGAAGCCATTAGGATCTTGCTTTAATTTGCTGCCTCCAAGGGCATTAGACTCTATCAAATAGATGTCAAGAGTGCTTTCCTAAATGGTTTCATAGAGAAAGAAGTGTATGTGAGGCAACCCCCTGACTTTGAGCACCACAAATACCCAAATGGTGTGTACAAGCTTCAGAAGGCTTTGTACGGGCTAAAGCAAGCACCTAGGGCATGGTATGCTAGGCTTAAGACCTTCTTGCTAGAGCGTGGGTATATCATGGGGTATGTTGATAAAACCTTGTTCACTCTTAAGTATGACAATGACTTTCTAATGATTCAGATTTACGTGGATGATATCATCTTTGATGGTTCCTCTCATGCTCTTGTGTCTAGGTTTCAGGAAGCTATGGAAAGTGAATTTCAGATGTCGATGATGGGAGAGCTCACCTTCTTTCTTGGGCTTCGAGACATGCTTTTCTTCAGGGAGAACTTGGTGTTTTTCATCCCTATGGCATCATTTGAGGGGGAGTTGGTTTTTTCTTGTATATATGTATCTTACCCTTTTTGCATTGCATCTCATATGTAATATATGCATTTGTAGATGAGCTTTAATTCTTATGCTTCCTTGCATTTCTCGTTGCTATGATTGAGCTTGAGCTAAGTTGTGTATGTGATGGTAATCTCTCATGCTTAGATTTTTTAGATGGCCTGTTATAAACTCATGTGAGCAACTTGTTAATCTTAAAGATAAACTGAGCTTCTTGTGAACCTTATGATCTAATCTTGCTAAAACTTACTCACCATGTATAAAATTGCTTTTATCCTTGTTAAAGCTTGCATTGAGGCTAGTCTAGAGGATGTCTTGGCTTTGGCACCTTGTGTTTGCGAAATGGAAGGCTTTGCAAATGTTTAGCTCATGATGAAATATTGTGGGAACGTATGTTCCTTTTGCCGCAAAGGCATGCTCTTTTGTCTTGTGCATAATCTTAAAAAATCTGCTAAGTGTTTTGATCAAGAACTACTCAATAATGCTAAATCCAAACATTATGACTTGAAGCCTTGGGGTATTTGCCGTACCCAGTCGTACGACCCTCTGCATGGATAAGAGGACACATGAGAATAAACTATAATCACTTGATCAACTGAGTCTCTGTTTCATATGTGAGCCTTTATAGAGCTTATTTTTTGCGAGTGCCTGTTGCTCTTGTTGAGATTGAAACTGGCTATATTCTTATAATTCACTTGGTGCTTGTTTTGCCTTGGATGAGAGTACTTACACATGTGGTGGCAGATTTTCTCATAATAAGTAAAATTTGATTCTATCTAAGCTAGTCAATTTTTCTGCTTAGCCTGTATAGCTCATGGTGTTTATGTCTTGCTATCTATTTTTGATCTTTGCATGATTGGGAGCTATTGCCTTTATACTTCATGGCACTATGGTTATGGTTAGCAAGGTTAAATGCTTGGTTGCATAATTGTTGAAACTCCTTAGATTTGCATTTTCATGCATTGCATGTTTGCTTATTCTTTTGTCTCTTTGATGAGTTCATTGCTAAAGGGGGAGAAAATTTTGGGGTCATGCACAAATAATGCTAAGAAATTCATATGATCTGTTTTACACTATATGAGATCTACCACAACTTGAGGGAGAGCATATCATGATCTTGAGCGGTTTCTTACGCTTTTCACATTCTTTGCGTCTCAAGTTGCTTTCTTTGCCAACTCTTGGTTTTGTGATTCCTACTTACTATGATGGCTTGTTTTCACCTTTTCTTTAGGTTTGGCCATTTGGATGTGCTTATTCAGCTTCGTATTTTAATATCTAATCTTTGTGCATTTGGTGTTATCAATGTACTCATCAAGGAGGAGATTGAGAAACCATGTGGATATGTGCTATGGTTTGCTATACTTGTGATGAGTAATTGACTTGAGCGGATTTGATGTTTGAGTTGAAATGCGGGACCAAGGATTGCATAGGTTTACATATCATGGTTATGACTAACCAGAGTTGGTGAACATATTGGTGATGTTGCAGGAGATGAGAAATATGTTTGCTTGTCTCATGATGTGTAGGTCACTGAGTCAGTTTGGCGGTCAACGATGAGAGGATCGGGCACAAGTAGGGGACTTGGGGCCAGACGAACGGGATGCCGGGTGAAGTCAAGGGTGATCCACACCGTACACATGAAGAGGCAAGAAGCATGGACGATTTTGCGGTTGAGCCTCAAAACCGTGATGGTGATGAAGACGATGTGTTGACTAAGTCAAAGCGAACGGGATGCCGGTGCAAGTGACAAGGGGGCCCAATGAACAGAGATTGGGAGAGACTTGCCGGTGATCAGGATCGCGGGACAAGGTGACACGCATCGACATCGAGAAGTCGCGCTTTGAGAAGCGTGCAAGGCGGTTTCCCGATTTGGACCTCAAAACCGGTGGCGGTGATTGGTGGTGCACGTGGCACCATCATAGAGCTTGCTTCGAGATGAAGTAAAGACGTAAAGCGTCTAATGGCACTCGGGCGATGAGGTAAAAGATAGACCGTTATGCCCCCGGTGGTAGGTGGATGTGTTATGTAGGTCAAGGGTAGAGTGGTCATGTGGACAATAGACCCTAGGCCTATATAAGAAGAGGTGTGACTAGTGGGAGAGGTGCCTCTTTTTCATTAGCCTTGTGTTAGGACTCTATTTAAAGTGCTAGGAGAGAACTTCATGTTTGAGAGGAGAGTAGTGGGTGTGTCAGAGACATTTCTTACCCTTCTAAATAGTGGGAGAAAGAGGGTGTCTTCCTAGCCTTATATCTATGGATCTTGTAAGCACCTTTCTATGATATGAGAAGTATTTTCGTGCTCAAGATTTCCCTCTTCACTTGAATCCCGAAATTCCTTTTTTTCATTTTCGGACCTATTTTTGTGGTGATTTTCGATCTCACGTTTGGACGGATTTTTGGCCTGAATTTCTTGAGAAACTTGTTTCTATGATGTGCTAGAACAATCCCATATAGGTCTTTGACCGAATCATAGGCACGAGCACCTTCAATTTCAACGTTTTCTCAAGTTTCCCCTTTTCGGTGTTTTTGGCACAAGATCTGAAATTCATAATGATTTCTTGTGTTTTTGGAGTGGATCTTTTTAGAGGAGAGTCATGATGTATTGAGGATCATCTGGTCCAAATTTCGTGATTTTTGGAGTTTGTTTGATAAGGTTTTGCAATTTTTCATTGTGGTTCGCTGTTGCTGGTCTGAATCTGTCGGACTTCCCTGTCAGACTTGTCCGATGACCATAGGACTTGTTCGATGATCAATTTGTCTGAGGCATTGGACAAGTCCCTCGGACTCCAGAACCTACGCCAATTTATTCCATCGGACATGTCCGATGAAGATCTGAGAAATACTCATCCAAATGGCTTTTTTTTTTCATGGGCTATAAATAGAACCCCACTTTGTCTCTTGGCCGGTTGGTCACTCATTCCACCTTTGTTAATTGTTTTCTGTGTTACTTTGCTATGGTTGATCACTCCTAGGGCTAGTACATCATGAGTTGATGTGTGTAGTCTAGGTGATCGGTTCAGAGGTTGACATGGGTTGTTTTTGGGATATAGGTCAAGTTTTCTTGGAGAATTTTGATTGGCTTCAATTCACCCCCTCCTCTGGTCACCTTCTCGGTCCTTCACCACGCACGGCACGAATTTGTTTAAACATGTCAGGCCGGCACGATTAACCTATTAACATGACAATCTAAGGGTAAAACGGGTTCAAACTCGTGACCTGGAGAAAGGAACAAACAAACTAATAACTGGATCACTCTGTCGTTGTTGAATAAACTTAAAAAATAAATTTTATTTAATAAATTAACTTAAAAAATAAATTTTATTTAATAAATTATAAACGGGCCACCCACGGCGAGTGGTCGGTCCAAACACGGCTCGATGCCGAGCACAAATTATTTTGGGTCATGTTGTGCTTGGGCCGGGCCTAAGAGTTCGGGCTTCGTGACTATCCAATTAGCTAGGCCCATTTGACCATCTATAGTCACACTACCCACAACGATATCCAAACACGAGTCTTCATAATTTTGGTAAATGTAAATTACCAGGTACACATTTCTGTTTCTACATCAATTAATATGTCGTATGATTGTATGAAAATTTTCTTCATGAATCAGATCAAGAATATTATTGGTGTGAATTCAAAAAAAAAAGAATATTATTGGTGGGATTAAAGCCAATCAAACTCTTTAAAAGTGTTTTGTTGCTTTTCTCATGAAAGAAGTCTCAGGTACACCTTGTGCCTACCGTTGGGTTACATGTGGCCAGTTAACTTTGCTGTTACAGGCTAGTGGTAGAAAAATACTTGAAGCAACGCATGCCCCGGATCCAAGAAATCGTCTTCGTGGCGACGAACATTTCACCATGTGTTAATGCGTGTTGCTGTAATACTGTTCTGAAGTAGTAAAGCGCGTTTGGGCCCCCAATTATAACGCCATATGGATCGAGGAGACAAATCGTGGGCGAGCCTAATGGTGCCGTGAGCACGCGGATGCCCGCGCAATCATTCCAACCAGATCAAATCGCGCGGCAGAGTGAGTTTGCTGGCTCCCTTCGTCCATCCATCCTCTGTGAACGGTCTTCCAATCATTCCGCCAAGTCACTGAAACTGACAGAAGACCTGTATGTCTGCTGTAGATTCCCAGATTCAGATCAACAGTACTGCAAAGCAGTTTGACAGAGCTGTAGCGAAGTTAACGAGTGTCATTGTTATCCAGTTTTATCGGTAATAACTTCAGAAGCACCTTTGTACTATCAGGCTTCTGAATTCTGGAGAATTGCAGTTACATCTCGCATAACTGCATCCGGCAACTAAGGACAGGACGGAATCCATCCAGAGCAACATCAAGAAACAGTGCATTAAGGAATCTGCTTGAGATCCCTGATTAGCTGATTGCTGAAAGACATGATGCTCTTAAGTCTGAAAGGGGAGTGACGACGACCACCTTTTTTCATGTTTGAAGCACTATACACCCTGCGGCAGAGCTACAGTAGCTCTTGCACGGAACTTTCCATCGCCGGAACAAGAATTGCCGCTCCTAAAAGGAGCCCTCTCCTTTCGACATTTTCACCTGCTTGCTGGAAAGAAAGAGGGGTATGCAGACATGATTATGGCTCGACTGATGAAGAACCTTCGCCCCCAATCCATGTCCCGCGAGTGGCGAGCTTTACTGCCTCCTCCCCACCCGGACTAATCAACAGCTCTACGAGGCCCCTAATCCTGTCCCTGTCCCTGCAAACCCACACGCCTACGTACACTTGCGCCCGGTAACAAACCGCGCCATTCTGTACTGAAATCATCGTGCTGTCCTGCACGCATAAATTAATCTCCTACTAGTATTAAACCAGATCAAATCTAGGTAACCATGGCATGCTTCACTCGCAAGTCACTAGAGATATGCGCGTCTCTGGCTGATGCTAGTACACCGTTATACTACAAGCAGGGAGGCTTTTTGCCGTTGCCATGATGCTCGCTTTCACTCGCCCAACTAAAATGTCCCCATGCTGTCCATGTCTTACGCTACCGCTTCTATTTCCAGCAGCTGCCATGACGCCAAGTGTAGCGCGCCGCGAAGCTCTCCTCGTGCCGCTGCTCCTGCTCCTCCGCGCCGCGACCGTTGCGCTCGCCGCCGTCCCGGCTCCGCAGCTGCAGGACACCGTGCTGGTCGACGACGTCGTGCAGGAGGCGGCGCAGGAGTGGTACCACACGGGGCGGCGTCGAAAGACGGGCGTCGCGTACCCGCTCCCTCTCCCGGGCAGCCTGTCCGGCGTCGAGGCCACCGTCTGCCGCTTCCGCTCCGGCAGCCTCCGCCGTCACGGCGCCCGCCGCTTCGGCGAGTTCTCCCTGCCGCCGGGTCTCGCCGTGCGCGGCGGCGGCGCGGCCCACCTCCTCGCCGTGCGCGTCAACCTGGGCGACCTCTCCTCCGTCTACGACGCGCATGCGCAGCGCGCCGGGTACCGCCTCGCGTCGCCGGTGCTGGGCCTGATGTTCACCGGCCCGGCGGCGGCCCGGCCCAACGCGTCCGCCACACTGGAGGTGGACGTCACGGACGCCGCCATCCGCGTCAACTTCTCCGTGGCCGTGCCGGCGCTGCGGCCCGGCGCCGCCGCGCTGTGCATGGCCGTGGGGACGAACGGCGCCGTGACGGTGACGGACGTGGAGCCCGGGAGCAACGTGTGCCACGCGGCGGACCAGGGCCACTTCGCCCTCGTCGTGGGCGGGGCGGCCGACGGCGACGGCGGCGGCGGCGCCGGGGAGGCGGAGGTCGACGGGGAGGCGAGCAAGTGGAAGCTGGCGCTGTTCGGCGCGGCGTTGGGCGCGGGGGGGACCGTGCTGCTGGGGATGGTCGCCGTGGCGGTGGTCACCGTGCAGCGGCGCAAGTCGGAGGTGGCGGAGCTGGAGCGGCGCGCGTACGAGGAGGAGGCGCTGCGCGTGTCCATGGTCGGCCACGTCAGGGCGCCGTCCGCGGCCGGGTCGCGCACCACGCCGGACGAGCTCGAGACCGACTACTGCGCCACGTTGTAACGCAGTAGTACTACTGTGCTGTAGATTGATTAAATTGGAAGGACAAAACAATACATATATATATATATATAGTTTTTATTAGTTATTTACGAGGTTCCCTGCTGTTTAATTAGGAATTTTCATTAACATTCTTTCTGTAATTCTCCTCTGTAGTAATACTTTGATTCAAGTAATTCCTTGTCTATGATGTAAAGACTAGAGCGCATGCACATTATTGTTGAACATTTATGATTAAAAAATTATTTTATACTCCCATCGTATTTTTGGCTAAACTGGGAGCGGCGAAACACCGATCCATCTCACGCGGCCAAACTAGAGTAGACGCAGGCAAGACACAGCCCCGACCGATGGCGTCAGGAGGAGTCGCTCGCTGCCGCCTCGCCGAGGAGCGCAAGGCATGGCGCAAGAGCCACCCCTTTGTCCGTTCCGTGATGCTTCATTTGCTGAATCCTGTGTGGTAATTACGATTGATCCCTTCAGGTTTTATAAGGCTTGTACTTTATTTCTTTCAGGGCTTTGTGGCGAAGCCGGAGACCTTGCCTGATGGATCCGCCGACCTACTAATATGGAAATGTGTTATCCCCGGCAAGAAAGGAGTAAGCAAAAGCAGTGTCTTTTAGCCGCAATTCTCAACTGCGTTTAAATAGTTCTATCATCTGAGTCTTACGGCTCAGATTTTTTTTGCTTTAATGAAACTTTTCTTCACATTTCATTTTTTTTTTGAAAGACCCGGAACATTGCCGGCATTTGATTATAAGAAGAAGTAGAGTTTACAAGTACGAGATGTACAAACAACCTTACGGTGGCTTAGGAGCAAGGGCTAAGCCACCTCTCAAACATACGGAATTACTCGCTATGTAGCTGAGCAACTAAATCATTTAAGCATTTGGCTCCCGCTCTGCACCAAAGCTCAGCATCTCCCTTGATCTCTGTTATGATTTGCCCTATGGATTTCTCTTTCTCCTGGAACACTCGAGCGTTCCGCTCTTTCCAAATTGCCCATATGAACAGTATGATGATTGATCGGAGACCCTTCGCTTGCCTTGATTCATAGGGAGCAGTGAGGCTCAGGTACCAATCTATGACATTCAGTCCCGGTGTCCACTTTGTTGGGTGTGACTGCGGCTGCTTAGTCCAATTTGCCATGATAATCCATAGTTGCCTGACTGTTGGACAATCCATAAACAGGTGGGTAATAGTCTCCAAGTTCCTGTAGCACAGCGGGCAGAAATACTGATTCGGCCATTGTCGTTGTTGTAGCCTGTCTGCTGTCCAAATATGATTCTGCAGCAGCAACCATAGAAAGAACTTACACCACGGTGGTGCCCATACCCGCCATAGTGTTTGCGGTAGAGGAGACCGAATTCCTCCTTCGAATTGCATCAGATAAGCTGAGCGGGCAGAATATGTTCCATCAGCTGTGCGCGTCCAAGTGATCTCATCTTCAGTTGTGTCTGTCGAATCAAAATGCACATCGTCAATGAGGGACCATAGCTGAACGTAGTCTTGAAATAGTTCTGTTGTGATGTTTGGCAGGACGTCTCGTATCCAATTGTCATTCATGAAAGCATCGGCCACTGATCTATTTTTCCTTTTACTGTGCCTGTATAAGTCGGGGAACATAGCTGCTGGTGCCACACCATGTAGCCAGCTAGATTGCCAGAACAAGGCCTTCTTCCTGTTGTGGATGGTGGCATTTATGGCTGCTGCAAATAGAGCTTCATCCCCATTCCCCACTATCAATTGGCAATTCCATGCCATTCCATGACTTGTCTGGCTGTGTCCACTGATACCATAACCATCGTAGGCGGAGACTACGGCCAAAGCATTGGAGATCATGGATCCCTAGGCCTCCATGCTCCAGTGGTCGACAGACGCGAGCCCAGCTGACCTTGCATTTAACACCATGTAGCCTCTGAGATCCAGCCCATAAGAATCTGCGTCGTGTTTTGTCCATGTCTTTTATAAACTTTTTTGGCGGTTTGAGAGCTGTGAGCAGGTAGGTTGGCATTGAGCTTAGCACAGAGCGAACCAATTCCCGCCTTCCGCTTATATTCATCAGTTTGCCTTGCCATCCTGTTAGCTTTGCAAGCGCTCGGTCCTGTATGGGTTGCAAATGTACCAGCTTGAGGCGGCCAAGTGTGAGTGGTAGTCCAAGATAGGTCAAAGGAAAGTTGGCTCGTTGGCCACTAAAATCCTGCAGGATGTTGTCAAGGTCGAGATCATCACAACGGATCGGTGCCACTGAACACTTGTGCATGTTAATCTTTAAACCTGTGGCTTCCCCAAACTGTGTAAGGATGTCCATTGTCATTTTCACCTCTGAAGCCACTGGGTTCAAGAACAGAACCGCGTCATCAGCATATAAGGAGACCCTCATCTTGGCCTGGCGTCCACGCAGCGCCGCGAGATGTCCCTCCTCTGTTGCAATGCTAAAGATTCGTTGCAGTGTGTCAATTGCTATAATGAACAGATATGGCGACAGTGGGTCTCCTTGCCGGAGTCCCCTTTCGTGTTGAATGCTTGGTCCGAGTACCCCATTCAGTCTTACTGCAGAAGAAGAAGTTTTAAACAGTAGTGCCAGCCAATCCCTCCATCTACTCGGGAATCCTCTCTTCTCTAATAATTCTAGAAGGTATTCCCATGATACCGAATCAAAAGCTTTAGATATGTCGAGTTTGAACAACAGCGCCGGATTCTTGGTTCTATGGTATGCTCTTGCTAGATTTCGTACATACAAAAAGTTATCTTGTATGCATCTCTTTTTTATAAAAGCACTCTGAACAATGGAGACTAGTCCATCAATCTCCTTTGTGAGTCGGATAGCCAATACTTTGGAGACGATCTTGGCAAAAGAGTGGAGCAAGCTTATTGGGCGAAAGTCACCTGGCATCTCTGCGACCTGCAGTTTTCGGCAGCAATTCTCCTCCGCTCCCGAGACCCGTTGGCGACTGAGGCGGACTCTCTCACGTCGCCGGGCGCCGCCCCGGCGACGACCGCCCTCCCGGCCTCCTCCAAATCAAAAAATCGAGATCCGAACTCCTCTCCGCCCCCTCCACCGCCTGCCACAACCAGTTTCCTCTCACTCCCCCACCATGAGCAGATCAGAAATTCGGCTCACCGAGGAAGAAACCATCGTCGAGGAGGCCATTCGCTGCAGCTGCGTCCACCTCGGCTCCGGAGCGGCGCGCGGACCTGCGTGCTTCCTGGTGCCCACGCGGCTACTGCCGGCCACGGAGCCGTGCTAGGCGGCGTCGACGGCGGTCCGCCCTCCGGCGCTGTCCGCCCGCTCCGGCGTCGCGTCGCACATGGGCTCTGCCACCGCCGTGCTGCTGGTGGTCGTCCTGGTGGCGCAAGCCCACTGTCGTCGCAGCCGCGGGCTTTCGGGCGGCACAATGCCCAGGTTGTGTTTTGTGCTGGCCAAGGCGAGCAGGCCAGCGTCAGGGGCGGCCCTCTGCCCGGCGCGGGCCGTTCGTTCGGGCGCCGCCGCCGCCGCGCTCCTGGTGGCTGTCGTGGTAGAGCTCCTCCGCATTCCTCGCGGTGGGGCGAGCAGGCCCACACCTGCCGCAGTTCCTGCGCTAGCGAGCCAGGCTGCCAGGATGTTGTTCAATGCTGTCTTTCATCTGTCGGGGACAGCGGTGGGGGCATAGTAAGGTCTCCTACAAAGAGATGCTCTAACGTCGTCCAGGAGGAAGAAGCCGATCAGCTGCAGAGCTGGACAAGAGCGCTGCCGAGTTCAGTGGCTCAGTTATAAGCGAAGAAGGTCGGAAAGTTGTGAAGGCCAAACGACCGCAGTCGTGCAAGGTGTCTCAGTCGGAGAGTGGAATACAACAGCAGCAGGAGGAGCGGCGCTTGCTCTATCTGCGAAGGATGAAGGGGCGTTGCTTCAACTGTCTTGCCCAGGATCACAAGGTCGCCTCCTGCCGTGACCCACCTAGGTGTTGGCGATGCTCACAGTTCGGTCACATCTCACAATATGTTGTTTGAGCAGTCTTGCGCAGCCTCCGAGCATTGGGGGCACTTCGACACCGCCACACAACTCTAGTGACACCGGCATCATGATCGACGACAGTCTTTTGCTCATAGGGCTCAAATCGCCGACCACTACTGATGAGAAGTTGTCAGCCCCGATGTTGACTGAGGCCCTCCTCGTGAGTCGGGGAGTAACATAGGGGTGAGTTCCACCACATCATCGTCCACTGCTACGTCTTTGCATGCTGCCAATCACCACCCTCTCATCGAAGAAGTCCAAACTCCAGTGTTGTTTAGGAGCGAGACAGAGCAATTGGTTGGACAAGAACTTATCAAAGCTCTCGGCAACTTCAAGCTGTTGATGGCAGCTCCCTCATCTCCTCGACAAATTCCTTCACATGGGGAAAAAGCAAAGGTAATACGTAATATCAGTGCCAACAGGAAGCCCAGAATCAAGCCTCGGACGCCGTCGGTGGATATTCTGAGTTGCAGCCACCGTCGGAGAACCAAAATCAAATCTCAGAAGCCAGTTGTCAAGGTAGTCTGGGACATGTTAACAAAGAAGTGGGTTTTCGTCAAGAGGGACAAGCAATTGAGTGTCTTGGCTGAGGTGGCGAAATTCTTGGAGTTTGCAAGGCTGTCTTCCTAGTTGTTGGCTCTAACAGAAGCATGTTGTTCTTAAGCTTATTTGATTTGTGAGTTGTTGAGTGTGTTTTGTGTTCTTATTATGGTTTCGATCTTTCGAGCTTGATGATGTCTACAGCTCGGACCTGACAGTTGTGTTGGGTTTATCATTGTAACTTTACCTTGTAATTCTATTTTTCTTCTACCTTAATGAATGGCAGTGCTCCTGCCTTATTTTCAAAAAAAAAAAGTTTCGGCAGCAATGTGATGGCTGCTCGGTTGAGCTTTGGCAATGGCCCGGCATTGAGATTGAAAAGGCAGTTGAAGGCCGCGATCACATCGTGTTTGATAATTGCCCAGCAGACCCTATAGAATGCCCCGGTGAAGCCGTCTGGCCCGGGTGCTTTTTCCTGCGGCATTTCCTTGATGGCATACCAAATTTCATTCTCCGTGAAAGGAGCATCCAATTGTGAGTTTTCTATCTGTGACAGACCAAGTTCATCCCAGTTGAGTGTGCATGTTCGAGGCTGCCGAGTACCCGTGAATGCTATGAAGTGTTGTTGAATCCGGGCTTCCTTCTCCTCATGCGACCAAATGTAGTGTCCAGTTTCATCCTTAAGGCAGGGGATAAAGTTCTTCCTCATCCTAGAATTTGCGTGGAGATGGAAGAACTTGGTGCAGGCATCCTTCACATTTCATAGAGTTACTTATTCCAGATGAGTCGGCTCTTTTGTAAAGTCCTCGAGCTGATCTCATCTTTTTGTGGCAAAGATATCCCAACTGCATAGTGCATACACATCAATGTCCTTAAAACTTTTGTTGTACCTCAAATTTCAACTCATACAAATTATGATATTTTAATTTAACATTTTTGAAGGTATATTTTTTTATACATGCACACTATGATATAGATACAAATATATATATGAACACTAGCACACATATCCCTACGAGCATATGCACACATGCAACTTATTCTTATAAGCTCCTATGATATGTTGAGCTGATGCATTTTGAGATTGAAGAAGTTTTCTACATTAAAAAAAGTTATATTTCTCAAACATATGAAATCATCTCAACCTTTGCATTTAAAAAATAAACTACTACTTTTTTAAAAAATTATTATCATTGTTAACTTTTTTTAGTGATGTTTAATCATTCTTATTTATAATATTAGTTAATATATGTAAATCCACATGCTATGTTTCAAGTTTCTCTGTTGATAAAATAAATCATGAAAAGACATATGATTATTTTTATTTTTTCAAATAAGTCAAATGATTAAACATAATGTAAAAAGTCAACTATGATAATAATTTTTAAACTGAGAGAATACCTTGTAGTACTATTGTTAGATATGTGCTCGTGATTGGTGACATGATAACTTCATAATCTGAAGAACGTGTATGAAGCAAGCATCAGCTCGGCCCCATGTTCAAGGATGCCACCGAATCTTCATACTTTTGCAAATCATTTTTTTTGTCCTAACGCTCCCTCTTATACAATAAATAATTGTTACTCTGCTACTCGTCCTTCATAGACTTTCAACCTATATGTTTTGTCAAAAGAACTAAATTGGTGTGATGTAATACTAAAATTGTATCTTTTATTATTTTTATGCAGACTGACTGGGAGGGTGGATACTTTCCTGTTACTATCTATTTTGATGAAGACTACCCAAACAGACCTCCCATGTGTAAGTTTCCGGCTGGATTTTTTCATGTCAATGTTTACGACACGGGGAGAGTATGCATGTCAATCCTTGGTAAGGTAAGCTTCAGTTAACGGACATTTTCTTCCTGCATAGCCAGCGACCTTGATATCAATTGCTTTTCACGACCTTTCCGGTTACTTTAGGCATGGAAGCCTTCCATCACCGTGCAGCAAATTCTTGTAAGCGTCCAGGAGTTGCTTGATAGTCCAAATACGACATCCCCTGCGCAGCTTATTATTAATCGCCTCTTTGCAAAGGTCCTAAAACACTGAGGTTTTTTTTTATCAGTTTTGATAAGACAATACACTGACCATCTGCTCTTTCTTTGATGCCATTTGCAGAATACGTTGGAATACAAGAATCGTGTTCGTCAACAAGCCAAACTTTATCCGTTACCTGCGTAGGGCTCTCTGAAGTTTGAACTGTGATAATTGTCGATGCTGTAGACACTAGAGCACATGCAAAATGTTGAACTTGTATGATCGTAAATTTATTTTGTGCAGCTACAGAGTAATCACCGACTCACCGTAGTTCTCTGTTCCATATCTATTGTATAAAAAAAGCTGACATGGAACAAAAAAAAAAATACCATATAAACTATACGTGCTTGTTCGTCGCCAAACAATAAACTTACTAAGCCGCAATACAACGCCTCTAAGCGCTTCCATTATCTGAAAAATCAGATTCATCCACGCTATAACAAAACAGAATAAGCGGGAGGTGAAGAAATTAGTGGCCTACTCGAGTTCGCCGCGTCGGGTTCGGACTTCGGAGTGAAGTCTCGGTGTTCACACCGCACACAGTAACGACTCTTCCTTACCCAAGAAGCTACGGATCAAACATTTCTCCCTCTCCCCTGCTAAAAGGAAGCTACGAGACAAAGCATTTCTCGCGCAATCTGTGCTCCAAACTGAAGCAGGCGCGTGCTGGATTCAGCCAGGTCCGATGGCGTCACGAGGAGGCGTCGCCCGCTGCCGCCTCGCCGAGGAGCGCAAGGCCTGGCGCAAGAATCACCCCCACGTCCGCGACGCTTCCATTCACCGTGTTAGGCTGACTCCAACGGTATATCTATATAGCTATCTAAACTTAAAATGGGTCAAAAATCTTTAAAAACGTCCTCCAACAAAGGATCTAAACAGATACCTATATTGGGCGAGCGTCGGGGTCGTGACCCACAAATCGGGCATGTGCTCTCGCGACCCAAACGGTCTGCTTCGTCTCCCCGCCTACCCTTCCTCCTCCGTTGCATCCCCGAGCTATACCTGGCCAAGTGGGCCAGGCTAAATGGGCTGCCACGAGGCCCGTCTATTTTGACCCGGTCCGAGCACGACACGACCCGAAGTTAGACGGGCCGTGCCGGCCCATGGCCCGTCACGGGCCGTGCCTGGGTCTAGCCATAGGCCCGCCATGCCGGCCCGTTTAGCATGGCCCGCTTAGCCTGTGAAGCACGGTCCATCAAATAAAATAATTAATATTTTAATATTTATATTGAAAATCATATTTTTATTTCAAATTTATTTTAAAAAATATTTTATCTACTAAAAATATTATTTTTTAAGAAAAATTAGATATATAAAAATTAAATAGTCTCCGGGCCAGCCCGGTCCGAATAGCCCGTCGGACCAACGAGCCGGCACGGTCCGTGTAAGACGAGTCATACCGTGTTTGGGCTTCGACGTAGGCCCGTTGGACCGGCACGGCACGACCCGTTAATTAGAAGGGTCATGCCGGCCCGTCTAAGAAATGGCACGACCCGTGACCGTTGGCCAGGTATACCCCGAGCTCCACGCCTCCGCCTCCTCCATTACATCCCCACCGGTCGAGTTCAGCCCTCCCTATCGCATCCCTGCCGGACGACCTCTACCTCCTCCGCCTGCATCCCCGACTCCCCCATCGCATCCCGGACTCTGCCTCCCCCGTCGGCTGAGCTCCGAGCTGTGCCGCCATCCTCGCCGCATCCCCGTCTCCCCCACCGGCCCAGTTCCAAGCTCCAGGAGCTGTAGGCCGAGCTCCAAGCTTTGCCTCCCCCACTGGCCATCACGAGCTCCACCGCATCCTCGCCTCCCCCTCACCTCCTCCGCCCGCGAGCTACCACCGCCACTGGCCAAGATCTGGGCCCTCTCGCCGTTGACAGCCCTGTCGCATCTGGCACGCCGTCCTCCAGCAGCGGCGGAGAAGGAGCTCGGGCCCGTTGTCCCTGATTTGGGTCTCTGATTTTCGGTCTTCCGTTGAAGATTGCCAGTTCTGGGTGGTGCCCCTTCGACAGTATGGCTACCCAATTGGCCATTTGGGTCTCCGATTTGGGTCTGTGTCTTGAAGATAGCCTTATGTCTAGCGTTTACATCCCAACGGTTTCAGAAGGCTTGCTTTATTTGTTTCTGGGCTTTGTGGCGATGCCGGAGATGCTAAGCGATGGATCAGTCAATCTGATGGTGTGGAAATGTGTCGTCCCTGGCAAGGAAGGGGTAAGCAAAAACAGTCGTCTTCCAATCCCAAACCGCAGCAGCGTTTAAAGAGCTCTGAGCCTTTGACATCTGAATGTCTTATGGCTCAGGTTTTTGCTTGAGTGAAAAAATAAATTTGCTTAAATAAACTATATGTTGTTTTATACGAGTTGGCTCTTTCTGGACCTCTGAATATCTAGTGCCTTCAACTTCGATCTGTTCAGTTAGTTTAGGCATTGGTTTAGTAAAAAGTAGATTTGAGAGGTATTTTATCTTGTTGTAGTTCAGAACAAAGTAATTTTGATAGACGAATTATTTGAGTCGTTAAACTGTGTCAGATTAAGCTGAATTTTGGTAAGTATATAGAGTACTCTCTTCATACTTCAAAAACAAGTCATTCTGGGTATATAACTGATTTTATAAAAGCAAGTCGTTTCCTCGAAAAACAAAAAATATTGTGGTTGTGGGAAATTGAACCAACAATCTCATAGGTTGAGTACTTTTGCTTTACAAAACAGCAACCACTTAGGTGAACACATACTATTGACTAGGTTAGTTCCAAGACGTTCTTAATAAGTATAGAGAGAGACAATACCCTATAATTAATTACTTCTTGGTATTGTAAATCATGTTCAAAATAACTTTCTTTTACAGTATGGAGGGAACACATACTATTGTTGGTTATAGTCGACTGTTGGTCCCATATTTTTTACTCTTCACATTGAAGAAGTTTTTCACATATAATGCATTGTGATTGTTGATTCTGTTACAGGGTTGTTAATTGATGTTCTTATTATTCACCATAAGACGAGGGATAGCTGATATTGATTATTGCCAATTTTACCAACACTACTTGTATAAATTACCTAAACTAGCAAAGTTTGTTAGAGATATGTTTTTTTCTAATTGATAGCATCTTAACATCATAGTTTGGAAATAACCCCATCTGACATGTAATGGTGTCCTACCTTACCTCTTATAACAGATTGTCACTCTACTGGTCATATATATATAGTCTCCAGCTATTGTCTCCGATACTGAGATTGTGTGTTTTAATGTTTTTGTGCAGACTGACTGGGAGGGTGGATACTTCCCACTTACTATGTATTTCGATAAAGACTATCCAAGCACACCTCCCATCTGCATGTTTCCAGCTGACTTTTTCCATGTCAATGTTTATGACACGGGAAAAGTATGCATGTCAATCCTCGGTGAGGTAAGCTAGTAAGCCACATACTTGCAACATGGCTAGAGACCATCAATTGCCTTTCATGATCTTGCGGTTTACTTCAGGCATGGAAGCCTTTCATCACAGTGCGGCAGATTCTTGTAAGCGTCCAAGACCTACTTGAAAATCCAAATCTAATGTCTCCTGCACAGCTTTGTATTTCTCGTCTATTTGAAAAGGTCATAAATAACTTATTTTTCTCAGTTTTGGTACGATTATGCACTTACCGTCATGTTCTATCTTTGATGGGATCTGGTGCTTTAGTGCTAGTATGATCGCATCCTTACAAAAAGAATGGTGATCTGCCATAGAGGGCACATGGGCCTAAGCGGGACTGTGCAGCAGCGGCCTTTTAACGTGGCACTTAGGCGCGAGTCCTGAGACTCGAATCCGTGCGGGCCGCGCGAGCGCTTTAGCGCTGCAAGCGCTGGTCAGAGCATGAGGCTCCGGGAGCGTTGCTCCTGTCGGCCCGGGTTCGAGCGGCGGCACCCGCGCGATACTGTAGCTAGCTACACTGTAGTGAAATATCTACGGTGCATAAAAAAAAAATCCCCTCATCCTCCCAGATCAAAGCACATGGTAAAGACTCGCGCCGTAGCTCACAGCGGCTAGTTGAGTCTCTGTGTATGGTCAGGGAGGAGGTTCGGGGGTTTTCTCGGCCTACATGAGAGGCTCTTCTCCTTAACGCAAAGCCGTCGGGGTGGTCTTACCCCCGACAGGTCGAGTTTTTTTATGTTCTATCTTTGATGTTATTGCAGAATATGTCCGAATACAAGAAACGTGTTCGTCAACAAGCGAGGTTGTATCCATTATCTGCGTAGTTCTCTCTAAACCGTGTAATAAGATCGTCCATAACACGGTTCTTCGCTCCAGCCTCCAGGCCACACTACTCCCAAGATATTGGACATGGCGCATTGACAGACTGCAAGATATTGGCGACTACACATTGCCTATTTTTGTAGGATTCAAGTATGTGATGGGACAATATGCTACTGCGAATTTAAATAGCACGCTCTTTTATAGTAAGTTTTATTTGTGAGTCATTTTATAATGCATCTCGCGCAGTTCGTGCGAGAGCATCAGAGCATACAGCTCGGTGGCAATTTTTTCCAACCTCAAGACCTATCAGTTTTTTCGTCCTATTTTTTAGAGGAATCTTTTTTTTATTCAATTTATTAGAGGAATCAAAAGAGTGAACGAGCGTGCGCCGTGCAGAGCAAGAGAAGAAAAGCTAAATCAGCCGTGGGTCATGGACTCATAGGCCTGTTGGGCCAAGGGATCTGAACTCTTTGCTTTGACATGATCGATCGCTTCACGCCTGCACCTCTCGGGTCGGCGTTATTACCCAAGTCCCCAATCGACGTAAACCCACCGGGAGCCGAAACGAACCGGCAAACCCATCAAACGCGACGCGATCCGACATTGTTCACGCGATTTCCCCTCAAAAGGCCTCGAGCTCAAGTCCCTCGACTTGAAGAATTCGGCTGTCGTCAACAAGCGTGCTTGGGTAAATCGAATGGCGTCCGGAGGCATCGCCCGCGGCCGCCTCGCCGAGGAGCGCAAGTCCTGGCGCAAGAATCACCCCCATGTAAGCACCACCGCGACCTAGCCTCTGTTTCATCGCTGCTTTTTTGCTTCCAAGTATAGCAGTTCCTTCCTGCTTGGAGAAATTGAAGCGTCGGTATTCGCTTATTTTGTTTCAGGGCTTCGTGGCCAAGCCGGAGACTCTATCGGATGGTACTGTCAACCTCATGATCTGGAACTGCATCATCCCCGGCAAGGAAGGAGTAAGAAAACACTCATCCCAATTCTTCCAAACCTAATGTTTATGCGGATACTGTGTCGTTCTGGCAATCCAGCAAGCACGGCTGTTCCTTTAGTTTTGGAGATTGTGCATGCAACCCCCGGTTTGATCTTTTTTGTGTGTCCGACCCCTTATTAAACTAGAGAAGAATTGCCAGTCAAACAAAAATTAGAGAAATTTGAAAAAGCAAGGGCCGATACAGTGATTTTTCGTTCTACATGGGGTTTTGCAATTGTTTGTTCACATTCCTGCTTCTTTTGTGAAATTAGGTTGACCCCCATTAACTTGTCTTTTAAACTGTTATTATACCTTATTACAGCTGCTGCATGATGAATATTTATAAGTGTTATTTTGCTATTGTCAGCAAAAATGAATGAATACAATAATGCTATTTTGCATGTATACCAAGGTTGGAATAACCGGATTGACCGGCCGGCTCGGTTCAGTTAAAAACCGACTGGTTAATCAGGATAACCGGCCGGTTAACTGGATTACTACAGTACCAGGTCCAGTTTTCTAGGGTTAACTGGTCGGTTAGCGCGACCGACCGGGACTGGTTTCTGGTTAACCCGATGAACCGGCCGGTTATTACCAGTTATTTCAATCCTATTGTATACTACAACACTTCTCAAGTATAATAAAGTCTACCATTCTTAACCATGAAGGCTTGGATCGTCGAGCCTGCAGTCATCCTCCGTGATATGTAGTCCTAAATTTAATACTGGAAGCTAACCTGTAGTCATACTCTATTTTGAAGCCATATTAAACATCGTAGAAAGCTAATTCAACAAGCTCCTATATTCACTACATATCTGGTTTAGTGGGAAGGACGAGCTCTTTCACCAAAATGGGAAGGACGAGCTCTTTCACCAGTCCACCCCACTGTTGCATTTGTTAACTCCACAATTGCCTGGTCATTATTCAATAGTGTTTTTGCACTCTTCGGATTTCTTTTTAACTTACCAAGAAATTGTCACTTTACTCCTCGATCCATATCCAGCCGAACAAAGGCATTATTAACTCATGTCTTTAATTAATAATCTTATACATGCAGACTGATTGGGAAGGTGGATATTACCCCCTTACCCTACATTTTACTGAAGAGTATCCAAGTAACCCTCCCACCTGCAAGTTTCCAGCTGGCTTCTTCCACGTCAATGTCTACGACACAGGGGCAGTATGCCTGTCGATCCTTGGCGGGGTAACTTTTTGCTGAATGAATACTCTCCTTTGTCCTTAATAATTAGAGTCTGCAGTCTGCACCATACAAATAGCAACACTTTGCCTTCGTGACTTCTCTATTTCATTCAGGGATGGCAGCCTTCCATTACTGTGAGGCAAATTCTCATTGGCATACAGGACCTGCTTGATAATCCAAATCCAAACTCCTCTGCACAACATCGGTGTTACCAGCTCTTGACAAAGGTCCTAGCATAACTTCAAATAGGAACTAATTTACTGGCTGATTTTTTGTTAGATTTGATTTCGTATGTGCTCAGAGTTGTGTTTTTTTCTTTAATGGTTCAACTACTGTCATTTTCAGAATATGCCGGAATACAAACTTCGTGTTCGTCAACAGGCCAAGCGATATCCTTCACTTGTGTAGCCATGGACTGTCTGCAAGATACCTGCAGTTAACCGTCACATGTTTTGGTGGAACCTCATGGCCGTGCTTAACCATCATTGGCTTAATCCTGTGATTTTGTTGCGGTGTGCAGGCGTGCAGCATCGATGACATGGAAAAACTTGACTTGTTATAGTGCTAAAATGCAGTTTGAAAACTTAATATATTTGCTTGAATAAGTTTTCTTCTGCTGCTTTTCATTAGCTATTCCTATTATTGTTTTCTGTGGAGCTTGGATTTGAACAGAAAGAAATGACTGAAATTCAAACTTATTATATTTGCTTGAATAAGTTTTCTTCTGCTGCTTTTCATTAGCTATTCCTATTATTGTTTTCTGCGGAGCTTGGATTTGAACAGAAAGAAATGACTGTAATTCCGAGCAGAGAATTTATAGCAACGGCATATTGCGGATATAATATACTTTTAACCAGCAGCTTCAACTTAAGCTTATAAAGTAATAATAAAACAGCGTCAAGTTAATTTGTATTGCTCAGTCGATTCTACTCCAGTGCTTTGGTTGTTCGCGCGGTTAGATGATCGAACACGCTAATTTGTCCTCTGTAGCGGTACACGCTTGTAATTCCTCAAATACTGTTCTTCGCCTGGGAAGATTGGCAAATTCTCTTTCCTCCAAACAATTCAGAGTTCCTTAATAGTTAGTCGAACCTGATGTTATGAATCTTGGTTACAGTTTTTTTTTTTTGACATAAAAAGAAGACTTCCATTAGGCCATTACTCGTGCCAACAAATCGTTCAGAAAGTAATGGTCAAATACAGTTGGGGGCACCTCCACAATCGGATGGTGCCTCCTCAGAACAATCACTTCCCAAAGCTGCAAGAGCATGGGCATTCTATTGGCTTAAACTGAATCGAGAACGAATTAAAATTGTACATAGCTCCTTTAGTTCCTTAATTAGGCCTATCCATTGGTGTCAGGTTGTAATCTTGATTGCAGTTGGCTCTAGATATAGAATTCTTAGTATGTATTTTTTATAGGGAAACCATTTCCATTAAACCGAGGGTTCCGCATAATACATGGTTATCGATTGATACAAATTTGAAACGACTGAACGAGCAAAGCAACCAAGCCACCAAGCAAGGAGCTCACCTCTTGCTCTTGGGCTTCTTCTCTTGACGGGCCTCGAGTCTTCAGGTTCGTGACATCCTACATGTGGCCGGTAAAGCCTACCCAACAGAAACAAGCCCACGTAAGAGGAGAATCTCTACGCCTCTACGGTCGCCAGACCTCGAATCCCACGCCGCTTTGGACTCGTCCGTTCTGATTCCTTCTCCAGCACACCACTACACCAGTACACAAATTTTACCTTAAAAAAAAGTACACAAATTGCTCTCGCTCGCGTCTCGCTCGATTGATTTCTCCCCCATTCCCCGAGAAGGAAGACAGCGACGAGCACGGCGAGGATGGCGTCCGGAGGAGGCATCGCCCGCAGCCGCCTCATGGAGGAGCGCAAGTCCTGGCGCAAGAGCCACCCCCATGTGCGCACCACCACGGCCTGCTTTTTCTCAAGTCCTTGTATATTGTATGCTACTAGTTCGTCGCCTTATAAAAATCCTTGCTTCGTTTCAGGGATTCGTGGCGAAGCCAGAGACGCTGCCGGATGGGACCGCCAATCTCATGGTGTGGAACTGCGTCATCCCTGGCAAAGAAGGCGTAAGCGAAAACCCATCTCGTCCCGCCCTAAATCTGTTCTTGAATGCCTTGCCTGGAAATCTCAGCAACCATGTTTGTGTGCTGGCTAAGATATTGACTCCAACCATGATTGTGTGAAGCTGGAGGGTGGTTTCTGACCAGTTTGGGAGGGTTTTGCAGCACTCGATCCGTAACCTTTGCTTCTGAACTGGCTGCGAAAACAGTTGAAACTAGTGCAAGTAGAATATTTAATAATGATATTTGCTGGCAAATGGATTTGATCAACACTATTGTGCAAACATGTTCATTTGTCTTACAACACTAGTATAGTATGTCCAAGTTTGGTTCACACATCGTAGTACTTTGTTCGTCTGGTGGCCTACCGTTCCAAATTGGGTATAGAATGCTGCGGTACTGTGGTAATAAAAGAACTTTCTATTGTTCCAGAACTAGCAAGTTGTCTCGTGGTGGTTGTGGTCCACTCTGTATGAATATATCAGATTTGGTATGTGTTAATAGAAAGCAGGCTATTTCAGGCTATATTTCTGAAACAAGAAAAACGAGGCATTACAATGTAGCTAGAAATTTCTAGCCTAAGCAACCTAACTTATGATCTTATAAATCATTGGCTTCCGTATCAGTATAGACTTCTGCACGATTGATACAAAGAAACTCTATCCAGGACAGCGGGTCAGCAAGTCATTGCATAATCTTTGTATTTACGAAATTGATCAGCTTAAATGTCAGGGATCCTAAATATTTTTAAGGAAATTTCTTACCACAGAGATTGAATCTTACTTGCTCATAATTATATTGATTCTGGAGATTTAGGGATGCCCTTGAAGTAAACTTGTAAAGGAACTGAACTATCTTTTTTATGAGGTATGTGAACATAGATATGTAGGTCAGGTGAGCAGCACTTCAGTGAATAGCCTGCCAGCCTGGAATTGAATGGTTTATGCTGGCACTATTTAGTCAGCATAGTGCTTTGAGTTGAAATATAAACATACCACCTGGATGAGCTGACGTGGTGGTAAGAAGGACCCCCAATGTGCCAGAACTAAGGACTGAACCAACTGAAGTATTGAAATTGCAGACTATTTTACCTTGGAAGTATCATTTGGCTTTATAGTCGCCATATTCAAGAATGACTAGAAAAGTATCATTTGAGACTGTTTGCCTTTATTTTTCTGGAGAATTCTGAAAATGCTCCTTATAAGATCTGTTCTTCCTGCTAGAGATTAGGCACAAAGAAATTTTGTAAGCTACTGTCAACGAATGTTCATCTCTAGTTCCCTACTAGTGGTAGTTCACAGTTCAATATAGTTGACATGCACCTGCAAATACTCTTTTCTATTTTCTTTGGGTGAGATGCCGTTGTCATATCTTATCTTCCTACAACGAATTGTCACTCTCCACTCGTTGTTGATAACCTTCCAGCCCAACTATAACACATGAGTAAGCTTATGCGTTTATTTGATCTTTTGCAGACTGATTGGGAGGGTGGATATTATCCCCTTACTCTCCATTTCAGTGAAGATTACCCAACCACCCCTCCTGTCTGCAAGTTTCCAGCAGGTTTCTTCCATGTCAATGTCTACCCTACTGGGGCAGTGTGCCTATCAATCATTGGCAGTGTAAGATCTAATTGACTGGATGCTTGTTGTTTACCTATCTGCAGTCCTGTAAATACAGCTTGGCCTTCATGATTCTTAAATTGTTTCAGGCATGGAAACCTTCCATCACTGTGAGACAGATACTTGTATGTATCCAGGATCTGTTTGATCACCCGAATCCTGCCTCCGCTGCACAGGATATAAGCTATAAACTCTTTAAAAAGGTCTTATTATGCTACATGCTGAAACTGAGATGTAGGTTATTTTGATTCCATTATGCACTTAACACGTTCTTTTGTGCTATTTACTGTCATTTGCAGAACATGGTGCAGTACAAGAAGCGTGTTCGTGAGCAGGCCAAGCAGTATCCTTCACTTGTGTAGCCTCGAACCGGCTCCAAGAAGATGTTGGCACCTAACTGCTACTCATTTTGGTGGAACCTGTCATTCTTGCCATTAATCATATAAGATAGAACTTATTCCTGTGACTGTAGTGTGCCATGGCGAATTGTGACATAGTAGCAGTTAACTTTCCAGAATTGCTGAGTTCTAGCTCAAACCAGCATAATGTGGTACCTAAACAGAACAATGCTTACGCTTTTGTTCTGCTGTTTAAAAAGTAGCAGCTTCTGGTCTTGCAGACAGAATAGAAACTCTTATCAGCCCCAGCCAATAAACAATAGGCCTGAGTGCGCTGTAAGGTGCTTCCAATTATCCATCTCACAGGTTAGGACGCCATTCCTGGTAACAAGTCAACAAAGCGTCCCAGCTTTGTTAATTCTGCATCTGTACTCGAACTGACCCATAAAAAGTGTTTGCGACCTGTTTGTTTTTCTCCCTGCTGGCTCCAGACTGCTGTTTGTGCCAATTGACAAGGGTTGGGCCAGTTCATGAAGATGGTGACACAGGGATGGATTTCGAGAGGATAGGAACAACCGATAGCGATTAAACATACATTCATGCATAAACCCCATTTGATGCTTTGAATTTATATTGCATAGCCATGCTTACGCGTTATGCAGGTCGATCCGGTTCGGTGAATCTGGGTGGATGTTTTGCAGGATTAAGCTGTGCTTGCACGAGAGGCTGACGAGGTGTTCCTAGTCACAGGTTCATGGAATAGATTGACCAGAAGTGGTCGTTAACTACTCGTGGCAAATTTAGTATTTAGAAAAGAATCTGAAAGGCATCTAGGGCAATGAGGCAGGTCGTGGTCGGCTCGGCTTTATGCAGAGCCTGTAAAATTTCCTTCTAGTACGAAACTTAGTAATGTACAGTACTATATTTCTGGAACAGCTATTAAACAGAATCAAAGAAACCAATATTTTCTCGGATGCCACTTTTGTAAGAAAATGAAACAACAGAAGGTATTATCATGAACACGATACAGCCAACCAGAAATTGTCCTGTTAAGTCATATCTTTTTTAGGGGGGGAACTGAGGGCGAAAGGGATGCTGCATTTGCTATATATAATTCAGCAACTCGTCTGGATTACACAAAGTCGTGGGCGGCCACTGTGAGCCTTAACCACCTCAGCCAAACAAGTGTAATCTGTACCCAAAAGCAAAAGAAGGTTTGGGATAGAATCTCCATACAGATAGCGTACTGGAACAAGTCACATGTGACTTGGTGGTGAGTTTCCTGGTTCCTGGATGAAAGAGGGTCAGATTTTCCGGTGGAACCGGATGTTTTTGTGACGCAAAGTCGTTGAGGTAATTTTTCGCCGAACTTTTCCGTTGCCTGTCACGGAGGTAATCAGCATGTCAAAGTAAATCTAGGTTAGGCCGGTCCTTTGTTCCTTCGTCATCAGCAAGTTCTTTCCTGGAAACCAAAACAAAAACCTCCAAACGTGTCTTAAAACATCTGCTAGAACAGCATCTTGAGAGACTCTTTGATTAAAAGAAGACAGAACAATTGGCCAGAACAACAGGTGCGGAAAGCGACAGCGTATGGCCCTACAGACCCCCCCTACCACGAAGATCTTTATTACTAGTAGGTTGGTTCATTTCAGAGGTGCGGCTGGTGGCGTCTGGCGTGGCGGCTATATATAATTTTCACAAATTCTTCATCAACGTTACTGATGGTACTTAGCCGAAATGGCGGATCCACTCTCCCTCATTCATTCCCATCATCCGTGCTGCGATATCCCTTGTACCCCCAAGCTATTTAGTCAGTACCGGCGTGGTTGATTACCCCCAACCACCATAGATCCTGCTTTATGATGCGTCCTGCCCTCTCCTGGGTAACCTTGTGGTGAATGTACGTACTAGTGAAAACGCAGTGCGGTACTTTTGTTTCGTAATGTTCAAAAGGGTGAGAGTGACAGCGCGGTGATTTTGAAAGCGATGTGCGTGGAGACGAAGCTTGAGCAGATGCTGGTGTGGGGACTGGGGGGGGGCACGCGCGCAAGTTGCATGTGACCCTTTCCACCCGAGCAACGGCCGCTGGCCAGAATTAAAAAGGAAGTAGTATTTGATCCTCTCGTACCACAATTTGGTGTTGCTGGTAGTAGACGGCGTCGACGGACCCAGGGGGGGGGGGGGGGGGGGGGGGAATATTTAAGCCGTCGGAAGAATCTCCCCTTCACTTTCAGTGGACTGATTCCTGCTTCTAGGCCAAGCGGAAATCAACCGCACTGCTGGAGTACTGGACTCGTCCGAACCATTGGCCAAGGAGCCCTCGTGGATGTATCTTCCTCGTCGCCGGTCGCCGCCGCCGTTGCTTCCTCGAACCGGTTCGAAATTCCAATTCAGCTGGAGCACACACGTGGCGCAATGCAAAGTCATTTGTCACGACGGGCTGCGAACGAAGACGTGTTGGTCGTAATTTGGAGTTACAGGAAGCACGAAACCGTCCACGCGTGCGGTAGAAATCGTTGGCCCGGGACTGTAGCAGTTTTCTTTCGTTTCACTCCTTGAATTCTCGGTCCGTATGCGATGCGATAGCGATTGCTCCACTCCAAAGGCAGCCTTGGACGCAGATACCTGGCAATGTGTGTGTGTGTGTGTGTCACAGACTCCCAGCTCGACGTCGGTCGAGTCGAGGCCACTCGCTCGCCTGCGGAGTCGCCGGACGGACCCCCACCCATTCCACCTCGCGCCCGGCCAATTAATTCACAGAAAGCTAACAGCTTCTCACGCTAAACAAGTCAAGTAACTGTAACACGCAGAAGAATAGTAGAAAAATGCTTGAGGACATATACACGGGTGAAAAATAGATAGAGGGAGTACAGCTCATTCAATAAAGCTTCCATCCATTCTGAATTCTGATGAGAATGGAGTGCCTGCCGTGGCCGCTATCAGCAGGTGCCCCCAGTTGGTGGAGACGGCTCCGTGGCCACGGCGCCCACCGCTTGCGTTCTGGGATGATCGACCGGGTTTCATGGTCGGCAACCAGACTCGAGCGCGACGTCCTCGTCCTAGACTTGAGAGATTAATGTGATCTCAGCACCCCCCATGCATGGCATCATGTCATGTCCATTGATGCGATGAACCCACGCACTGGTTCGGACCGATATTTTTTTTTTTTTTTTTGTTCCCGGACGCGTGAGACCTGCTCAAACTTCGGACCTGGCTGCTGATGAGGTCTCCACGTGACCGTGTGACGTACTGACGTGTATATTCATTGGTTTCGCTTCTCCTAAGAATAACTTTCGATCAACGATTCAACACGGTTTTCCTCGGAGCAACGAAAACAAGATCGCGTCTTTGAAAGCTTTCCTCACACAATCTTGAGAGGCGCGTCGACGCCGGGAAAGAGCGGCAGAGACCGGACGGACGGCCTGAAATCCGGTGTTGTTGGAACGGGTCGTGAGAACGAGACCCGAACGGGGACCTGGTCGTGCAACGCGTGTGACAGCCTGCCAAAAATTCCTCTCCCGTTACTGTCAGCCTCAGCCTTGGATGGCGCTTTCACTTTTTCACCTCGGATTCCAGCTGACGAGCCCCTCACTCTTGCCTCTGTTGATCCTCCTCGATTTAATTTCACATAAATGACAGGATTAGAGGGTTCCTATTCTGCTCGAGCGACTGGAATAAATGAGATCTGAAAGAGTAACTAACTTCAGGACCAGTACCACTTACGTTTGCAAGGAGCGACAGCAACAGTATGCTTTCCGTCACCGTATATTCTACCACATTTCTACTTGTACCGTACGCACGCCTCCTCTCGCTATATTGCCGCCGGCATCGACAATTTCCATGGACCACGATACTGGAACGGGGCGGGCCTGCGTGGCCGTACGAGGCTACGACGAGCGGCATGGTACGGCCCCCCACCGGCTGAGGGCTGAGTCTACCAGTCACTGACATGCACAGAAGAAATCCACGCAGAGAGATTCGTCAGTCAATTCGTCAGCTGCGCGCACGCCGTGGACACGTCCCGCCCGCTCTCAAGTTTGTTGGTCACCGAATATGAGATGGCTCCTGTTGCTGCTGCTTTCTGCCGATGAATGAAACCTGCCACCAATCGCCAAAAAGGCAGGCGCGGAGCGGCATCATTCAGCACCTTTCCATGCACCTGTTTCTTTTGCAACTAGTATAAACTAATGCGCGCGGCCTTTTCTTGTTCATCCGGGGACTAATCACCACTACCAGTAGTCCAGTACTAGTACTGCAGATTTGGTTTACGTAAAAGTGTTTTTTTTTTTTTTTGCGCGCGCGATGTGGGATTTCCTCCGTTGTGGGTGGTAGCCGGCCGGGCGCCGAGCTCAACCGCATGAAGGCGTCACGACGAAGATAAGCGCCGTCACTGGCTTTTACCAAACTGCCACAAGAGAAAGCGCCCCCGACGACAGGGACTGATGGGAGAAAACACTTGGGCCACGCCGTTCTCACTCTCCCGTGCTTTTGACGTGACCTGGGATGCGCACATCATTGAGGGCCACCTCTTGCAGTGCCTTGATCATTGCGATCCCAAATTTCATGACCAAGTGGTGCCGGAAATTGACCAAAGCGAGTACGGCCAAGGCCTGAAATTTCACGAGGATCATATAGAAAATTCATAGGAACAGTTCGATTTTACAGGAAAAAAAAACAATCCTCATTTTTTTTTAGGAAACTGGAGGGGATTGCTCCCAGGTTATAATATATTAAAAATAAAAGAGGTTTATAGTACATAATGAAAAGGAAGGAAAATAAAGACAAGAACAAAAAAAATCTAAATTCTTGAGTTTAGCCATTCTTGTAATTGATCTTTATGACTTGGTCTAGCCCGATAGATAACCATGAACAATTTTTGTGATCCCACAATTGTTTCCCTTCAAAACCATCAATTACAGATGTGCATTTTGAATTCCATGTGAAAATCCACTAGTGACTAGTGTCTTGCTTTATGTGAAGCTTATATATCTAGAAATGGCTAACTTATATTCTTGTGCATTTTCTCTAGCATCTCATGTCTTGTCATTTTTGTGCTACGAACAAGCACCGTATTCGTTTGGGGGTTCATAAATGGGTCTGAGCTACCATTTCAGTTCGTAGCTAGACAAGGTGCGCGTAGCATTTTGGGTCCATGCAGCTCAGCTCAGGTCATGACTTTGGAACGTGAACCAGGTGGGGCACTGGGGCCTCTCACTCCGCTTCCCCTCCGCGCCGGTACTACAGAACAGAAGTGGGGATGGGGATGTTGACCTCTCCGCTTATATGCATGGACGGAAAAGAGGTTCAAGTGCCGGACCCACAGAGAAGGCCCCGCATGTCAGTGTGGCTTCAGTTTCGATGTGCTAGTGCTGGTCAGGCCATTTGGACCGGAACATTCGGAATCGTTGGCTCACACGTGTCGGACTGGGCCTACCGTATGTTTGCGCTGGGATCTTCTCTAGCTGCTCATCTTGTAGTCAATGGTGAGGCTTGAATGTATTTAGCACTACAGAACGAGGCGTAGTAATCTTCCCTTCTTTTTTTGTGGTTGATCTGTCAAAAGGCACTAATAAAAATAAAATAAGGTGATGTTCATCTCTAATTTTGCTGCATAGTGTATATTACAAATAAAAGTTTTTGTTTTAGGAACAAGTAATTCGTTTGAAGCAGAAATTCTATGAGAATAGTGTTTGGTGTTCTCTGTCCAACAGGTAACTGGGAGGAGTATAATATAACCAGTGCAATCCCCATGAGGAGGATGGGTCAATTTCTAGCTACCTTTGTTTTGTTTTTGTTTTTGTTTTTGTTTTTGAGGGCTAGGTGCCTTTGTTTAGTCCGGGGTCCTGATAGTACTACTAGTAGTACATCTGAATGTATGTTCCGAAACGGTATGAACATACACATGGCTACGGAAAACCCGAATCAGGGATTCTTCGGGACACAGAGAGGGTGGGTACGGGGTTGTTGGATATTTCGGTTTCCTAACTAATTCCAAACGCGCATCGAACAAGCAACCTCCTACACACACATACGTCCCAAAACAAAAATCATTTTTCGGGTGTGACGGAACTGCCCGCGGTGCGCATCTCGCTCTCCCACGTCGGGGCGGGTCGCGTCACGTAACCCGCCAGGGGTATCCCGGTCGTTTCAATTTCATCAACTGGCCACCGTCGCGCGCGCACCGTGGTGTGGCTGGCTTGGGCCTGGCCTACCAAGCCAAGCGGGTCGAAAGCGACTTTCTCGGAATCCAACAATAATTTACCCCAAATCAAAGCTCCCGGAGATCGGATTCCCGGACCCGCTGTCTGTGATGAGCGGGCTTGCCATTCCGTGCAAGATAGATATGCGGTCGCGCCTCGAAATGCGATGGAATTTGGGGGCGGTTCCAGTAAAACCGGGTTCGTGGCGGCCACCGGGCAGGCGTCGGTGCTGAGTCGTCCCCCTCCTCGGCGCGGGGAAGGAAGGAAGGAGAGTTGCGTGACGCGATCACGCGACACCCCGTTTCCATTTCCATCGCCCATCACCCCGGCCCCTGCGTGGGGGTGTGAGGTGAACAAGTCGCCATACCCTGCCCGGGCCTCGCTCGCATTAAATCCGGCACAAAGCGAGACGGGGGAGGAGGAAATGGGTCCCGCCATAACGCCTCCCGATAAACACCACACCAGCGCACCCACCACCAACATCGCGGGTGGCCCACACCATCAGCGAGGGTGCCGCCGGATCCGAAACGGCGGGTGCGCGTACGTAACGTAGCCCCGCCCCTGCAGCGGAGTTTTATTCGAAGAAGCAAATTGAATTGAATGAGGGGGCACCGGCTCTTATTAGCTGGAGCCGTCGTAGCTGCTCTTGTTGTAGCCATAGCAGCAGCATTCCATTCCTCACCCTCCCTACCACCTCGGTAGATTCGTCTCGTCGCCTTCCTCCTCCCTCCTCTGTCCGCCTGCATGGACCCGGGGGCGCCGTGGCGCGATCCGTCGCGCCAGGGGTACGCCACCGCCGCCGCCTACGGGCTCGGATCGGCGATGCAGATTCCGATGCAGCAGCAGGCGCGGGTCACGGCGGATGCGGGAGGGGTGCTCAAGCGGAGCCTCGGCGAGCTCGAGAGGTGGCAGCACCACCAGCAGGTGGCGGCGCAGCAGGCGCTCTACCTCCGCGCTGTCAGGCAGCGCACGGCCGCCGCGGCGGACATCGCCGCCTTGCTGGGCGGGGCGCCGGCGTCTCATCATCAGCATAATATGGTCCTCCCCGGGTCCTCCAGTTACGGAGGAGGTGGGTTGGCTTCGCCTTCGTCGACGCTGTCGTCTCTCACGACCGCATCCAGGGCGGCGGTGCCGCTCATGCAGCCGCACCATATGCAGCAGCAGCAGCGACAGGTTGTCCCGCCGCTCATGGCGGCGACCTCCTCGCTGAACCAGGCGCAGGCCCTCGGTGTGGTGACGTCGAGGGCGGTGGCGCCGGCCCTACAACCCACGGCCGCGTCGAGCGATATGTTTCTTTTGCAGGAGCTGGAGAAGCAGCTGTTGGGTGACGACGACGAGCCCGTGGCGACAGAGGCGATGAGCGGGACGGGATCCGCGGTGACCAACTCCGAGTGGGAGGAGACGATACAGCAGCTCAACAACTCCATCTCCGCCGCGCCTTCCCCTGCCGTCATCCCCGCTGCCGCGGCGACCCCAAACAACAACAACAACAACAACAACGCGGGAGGAGGGACGACGCGGTCGCCTTCCAACTCGTCCTCCTCCACCGCGTCCTCATCAGCCTCCTGCTCCCCGCCGACCCCGGGGTCAGCGGCGACGCGCCAGCTCCTCACTGAAGCCGCGGTCGCCATCGCCGACGGCAACGTGGAGACGGCGGCGACCCACCTGGCGGCGCTCAAGCGCGCGGCCAACCCGCGCGGGGACGTGGAGCAGCGTCTAATTGCCATGATGGTGTCGGCCCTGTCCTCCCGCATTGCTTCCACCACCACTTCCGCCGTGGCGCAGCAACTTGCTGATCTCTGCGGCCCGGAGCAGCGCGCGGGGTCGCACCTCCTCCACGACCGCTCGCCCTGCTTCCGCCTGGCCCTCCACGCGGCAAGCGCCGCGGTCGTCGAGGCCGTCGGGGACCACCGCGCCGTCCACCTCGTCGACTTCGACGTGAGCGCCCCGCAGCACGCGGCGCTCATCCAGCTCCTCGCCGACCGCCGACTCCCGGGACCCACCTCCCTCAGGGTCACCGCCGTTACCGACCCGACCTCGCCGTTCACGCAGGCGCTGGCCTCCACGCTCCCCGCCGTAGGGGAGCGGCTCCGGAAGCTCGCGGAGCGGGCCGGGATCGAGTACCAGTTCAACGTGGTGAGCTGCAGGGCGGCGGAGCTGGACGCGTCCAGGCTGGGCTGCGACCCCGGCGAGGCGCTGGCGGTGAACCTCGCGTTCGCGCTGTCCCACGTGCCCGACGAGAGCGTGTCCCCGGCCAACCCGCGCGACGAGCTGCTCCGCCGCGTGCGCGCGCTGGGCCCGCGGGTCGTCGCGCTCGTCGAGCAGGAGCTCAACACCAACACGGCCCCGCTCGCCGCGCGCTTCGCCGACGTCTGCGCGCACTACGGCGCCATCCTCGACTCGCTGGAGCAGGCGATGGCCCGGGACGGCGCGGAGCGGGCCGTGGCCGAGGCCGCGCTGGCGAAGAAGGCGGCCAACGCCGTGGGCCGCGAGGGCGCCGACCGGCTCGAGCGGTGCGAGGTGTTCGGCAAGTGGCGCGCAAGGTTCGGCATGGCGGGGTTCAGGCCGGTCCCGCTCAGCCCGGGCATTGCGGACCAGGTCGTCGCACGCGCCGGACCGCCGCCGCCGCCGGGGTTCGCCATGAAGGCGGAGAACGGCGTGCTGCGGCTCGGCTGGATGGGCCGCGTCGTCACCGTCGCATCCGCATGGCGCTAGACCACCACCACCACAAGCCCCGCCGGCGACACGCCATTATCGTCAGTTACTTAATTCGCGCTTTTTTTTCCTCGTTTCTCTTCCAATCTTTGGTGAGGCGTGATGAGTTTGTTATTGATCTGGTAAAGCCTTAGCTGTAGCGACTCATAATTCTTGGTAACTGCTCATACTACTAGTATATGGAAAAAAGAGAGTAGTAAGTTATAACGCAATCTCCTGTTAAATTCGATCGCGTGTGCTCTGCCTGCCTGTCGCTTGAATGAATGAAGATAAACATTCTCTGAATTCATTTCGTTGTGATCGTGGTTAAACAGCCCCCGCCCTGTACACTGGCGTCGTAACGCCTAACTTCTAGTGGGGCGCGAAATGTGCACGGCGGGACCCCCGCCCTTTCCTTGTCGATTAATGCTTGGTTGCCACGTCGGCCGGATGAGGCCTTTCTTTTGTGGCGTACAAGTGTAGGCTAGGTACAGCCATGGCAAGTAAAAATTGCCACTTGGGAGGAGTGGTAGTTTGTGGTTTGTTGAGTTCATCGCCGCTAGCTTGCCTGCTCCTCCTTCCTCATGCCGACCCCACGGTACTTGTGATTAGTTAAACAATTACATATAGCTTTTTTGTGATTAAATTAAGCAAAGTAAGGGACAGAGGATTAACTCTAGAAGGGGGAGAGGTGCACGAAACGATATGGAAATGGCAATGCATTGCACCGGGAGCAGTACAGCAACGTGCCACCTGATCTCGGTTGATGTCACTCATTCATTGCTGTCAAGTTGCTGGGGGTTGCGTCCGTGGGGACGGAAGGGAGGGCCCCGGTCTTTGTGGTGGTGGAAGAGGGAATTGTCTGATGTTGTGCGCTTCAAGCTACGGCGAGAAAGCGTACGTGGATCCCGCCAAGCGCCCCCGATTTGGCTTTCGTCTCAAGAATGCCAAACGCGAATACCAAACTTGCGCTGGCCTGCCCGTGCTTGATTGGCTCTGTATATTTCTGGATTCCTGGGGCCACGGTTTCACCGTCAAGAGTAACGACATTTTTTTTCTTGTGTAAATTTCCAGATTCCCGGCCAGAGTAATAACGTTTCATTGCATGTGGACTGGCGGTGTTAATTAGTGCCGTTAATTGTGACTGCGTAAACTGTAATACTAGTAGACTGGACGAATATGTAATGATATTAATCCTCCTGCACGTTCGTTGAAAAGGAAGAGAGGAATGGATGAGTTAGAATATCGTTCACATTGATCGTGCAGCTTCCAATGGGGATTAGTTTTCCAGGAAAGGCTCCTCCCTCATTTCCCATTACTAAATAGGAGGTCTTACAGTATAAGACCTTAGCAAATCATTACAGCTGTTGAGGTACAGCACAAACGGCGGCAAAGGAGCAGCATCTTTTCCAAGTGTACTGCTAGTTTGCAATGAGAGTAGTATATTTTTCTAACCCGCTTTTCAGTGAGGCAGAGGTCACTCATCAATTATAAAAACCAAAAGTCAAGATAAGTTGCTTCTCGCAGAAATACGAGTTGCTACAACGCGCTAAAACCGAAGTTGTACAACTTGATGATGAAATATCAATTAGGGATCTGTTTCCCGTAGACTTTGTTAAAGTACAAATACAGTTCTGCACAACAATCAAAGTAGGTAATTTTTAAACGTATTTTTAGGTTTTAATCGACTGAAAGCTTTCACTCAATGGTAAGTTATTTTGTACTTAATTTTTTTTATAGAATTATCTATATAATAATTATAAATTATTGGATTTAGATCTGATGACTCAAAGAGTTAATTAAAAGTAATACCAACTTTCAGTCAGCTGAAAATTAACAAGACCTAGTTGTAAATGCCTATGACCTTGATTTAGCACTTGTAACTTATTAATTGAAATTTCAAGATTATCCAAAATGTAAAGAAAAAAGATAGCCAACGATAAATGTCAACAAGCCTAGTGTGTCAAAAGTATCAATTTCATTTTCACTCGTAAGTCTGCCGATGCATCAGAAAACATGCGTTACACACCGCCGCCTGAGTATCAGGACGAGACCTGGCAATAATATTCCAGAAGAATAGAATGATTTTTCTTAAATACCCAGTCACTGTAGCAAGTTTTACTCGAGCAGTTGTACATACAGCCATACAGGTGGATCAATGAGGATCAGAAGTACTCGGTCTGAGAAGCCGGTACTGCCGCTCGAACGCACGTTAGGTCTTTGGGTATAAAGTTCTTTGATGATTATTCGTACGTGCGTATACTAATTAGAAAGTGGCTGGGGCCTGGGGGCGACGTAGCGCAGCGCCACCTGTAGTGTAACCAATCATTCAGCACATTTTAATGATGGTGGAATCATGATCGTACGTCGCGCGATATTGCATCAACCACGCATGCAGAGAATTTTCAACCAAACATTGCAATTGCATCAACGCATTCTCCCGTCCTCTTTGGTACATACTAATTACGTTTCATCATCCGAGGCAAGTGGGTTACCGAGTCCAAAGCTGTTGTAACGATAAACAGCGGATCGAACAGGGCAAAAGCTAATACGAAGCAGTGCAGTGTTGACTTCGCACCTAGTGTTTTGGGCCAAACGTCCAAATGTTTTGGTTGGTCTTCTTAATGCAATGGAATAGATCTTGCAGTCTCACAGCAGAAGATGTCTCGAGTGTCAACTACCAGGGTTCAAATAACCGAGTTAACCGGTTGGTTCGGTTCAACGGAAAACCGACCGGTTAACCGGAATAATTGGCCGGTTAACTAATTTACTATAGTAACAGAGTCGGTTATTAGCGACTAACCGACCGGCTGAGATGACTGGACCAGACCAGTTATGCGGTTAACTGAGAAAACCGACCAGTTAACCACGGTTATTTAAACCCTGTCAACTACTCGTGTAGGCCAGGTCACATGCATTGAGGCTCAACTCGTCCTGTACTGGGGCACTACTAGTCGTTTCAAGTCAAGACAGGGCCCCGATCGCACCAGCATTCTGTTGGCCACGAGAAGAAAGCTTGCGAAACCTAGCTAGGATTAGCATCCAAAGCGTCTCTTGTGATTGCTGCCAACAAAAAGAAAAAAAACGCTTCTCTTGTGATCCTCTCTGCTGGTCCTTCACTGAGGATACGGACGAACACCAACCGAGCCGTTCCGGCCCCGCCGCCGAGCTCGGCTTCAACAAGACAAGCGGCCACTGGGAACAAACAGCCAGAGGCATCACAGGCTTCCTCAAGTGTTGTCGACGCTTCCTGCCGAGCCAACTGCTCCATGGAATGGAATCTCTTGCCCCATTCACACACAAAAAAAGATAAGCTTGTTTTCACACAAGCTCGTGTTACCCACCAACGGAACGAGCCCGATCGGGCCATTCGCAAAAGAAATACTACTTTAAAAACGAACACGATCGGGCGGCGGCAGGTGCGTCGTCGTTACTCTCTAGTGTCTATAGAAACAGCAGGAGCGAATGGATAATCCGTGGTACGCGTTCATAGGATAGGAACAGCCGAGCAGGTAGATATTAAATATAAGGTGTTCGGTAACACGAGCGCGCTGTGCAATGTGTGTAACGGAAGGAGTGTCCCGCTATACGCATGCTGTTGACATGTCAACAATCGAACTGATGTGGAAGGAAACTATGGACGGAGCGTCGACGCAGACTGGACAGATATAAATAGCGTGACCGACTTCATCACGCTGGCGTGGACGCGAGAAACTACTTGTTTACGGTTGCAAAACACCCGCCACTTTCTCATGCGTTTTCACCTACATACACGCGATGGAACAAGCTAGTTGCATGCCGGAGCTTCAAGAACGAGAAAGTCCGCGCTACTTCTCCTGTTCGTTGCATGCCGGAAACGTATGCGATCACTCTCAAATCTTCCGTCGCTGGCGCAGCTGATTTTCCGGTAATCGCGCGCCGCCGTGACCGAATCCATTGGAAAAAGAAAAAGAAGATCGGATCTGCGCGCCGCGATTTGCATGAAAGGCGTGTGGATCAGGCGGCTGTGGCATAGTGTTCCATGAGCAGGACATGTCCGGTGCATGAGGGCCAGCGGCATCATCAATGGAAAAAAGGAGTGCCTCAGCTTGGTCCACGTTGGCAGTTTACCGATTTGCACTCGTGTTTCGGCTTCGCCGCGCGCGAAGCGTGGGCGGGCGGAGCAATGACGCGGGTTAACCATGTCGCGCGGGTAACAAGTACTCCTAGTAGTGCTTTGTTGTGGCGGCAGCCGCAGCAGCCTTTGCGTGCTGCCGCGGAGACGTCACCGAGCAGGGCTAGTTCTCGAGCCCTCTCTCAACCCGGCGGCGGCGGTCTGAGAGTGAGACTGACCGTGCGGGCCGCGGTCGTTACAACAGGCTCGCAGCGCAAAGCCTTGGCTCCGCCGATGCAATCATTGACCACATGACTCGTTGTAACTGTAACTTTTATATGTCGTCTCGTTTGGGTGCCTTTTGTTGCCGAGAAATTCTTTATAGCATGTACATACTCAACATGTATTATCTATACTATTTATATTGTGTTAAGATTCGTGTTATATATACTTACATATTAAAGATCACATGATGAAATATATATGAAAACAAGATTTCACCAATTCTAATATAAAATATGTGATCTAAATAATACATATTTAACATGTATATGTCAAAATTTCGCTTTGGTTGTTGCCAACACCCCGAGGCAGACAGCGACAGGATCAGAGTGAGTACTGTACAACGAAGGGAGGTGACAGCAATTCCATTATAAACTGTTTCCTCCAAATACGCAGTAGCCTGGAATGGTACTGTAATTCCGTCAAGCAACCTGTTCCCACACTATGACTTTACCAGAAATTAGGAGCCAGGATAAGAAATGTACTAGTTGTCCCTGACGCAACTCAGTTTTTCCAGTTCAGATGACGGTATAACCTGAGCAAGTAGCATGAGGCCAGAGGATTCGGATAGTAATATCATTTTTTTTTTCTTCCGGAGATCTCAACTTGCTCAGGTTGAACCTGTTCTTCTCGTTTTCGCCTTTTCTTTTCTTATTTATTTTGCTCTCCGCCTTGGAAGTTCAACCTTTAATTCGCCAAACACTAATTTTTCAAGGTAAACTGGGCGCAAACGGGTGGACTAAGAAAATTCAAACCAAGTGAAGAAAAATAATTGGGCAACACAAAACTGAAGCAAGAACAGCAGTCGGCCAGTCGCTTTACCTGGTGATCATAACAACAACACTTGATAACATCTATGACCGAAGCAGATTCAGCCCGAGCCTAGTGCACCAAAGCAGCAGGCTCTCCAGTCTCCACACCTATCTGAGTCCAGTAGCACTCGTTTTCTTTGGAATAACAGCAAAATACGCAGCAACAGAATAATAGCAAAGCACACAGCAATAAGACCAGAATGTTAGGACAAGTAGCAAAAAGACTCGGCTAATTATGCATTTTCAATTATTCCTTTAATACCCTGCAGCCACCAAAAGTAGTACAAGTAATACGATATGTGTCTAGACGATTTAGAGCAGCAAATGGAAGATAAGAGGAAGAGCAAGAGGTTTTCAGAAATCCTCCTGTTAATAATGGATAATGTAACGTAAGCCATCACAGCTAGGCTCATGCTTCATAATGAATGACACGAGAATACTATTACTAGAATGTAGGTTTGATGATAATCTAGCAAGTAAATAGGATGGTAATTACTCAGCAGTTCTTGAGCAAAAGGCCATGCCATCTTACTTAATAGCGGTAAATGATATTAAGTTTTGAATTACTAATTGTGTGCACAATAAACAAGCAAAGAATGGTATTGAAGCTATTCTCTTTCTATGCGTCCACACAAACATGGCATAATCACCCTCTGGTTAATCAAAAGTTCAAATCATGATCTTTTTCTATTCCACGAATAATTCTGCATTTAAATGATTCCCTCGATCCCCAGCAGGCAACAGAAGTAGTAAAAGTAATATCATATGAGTTGGATAACTATTTCTTTGAACAGTAGAAGAAAGGGTGATATCCCAAGCATATTATTTACTTTTCTGCAAGTAAAAATTTTATTTACATGACAAATTTAAAAGGAAACACTCTAAAGTAACTGTTCAGGATTGTCATCACTCAGAGCTAAAAGATGAAAAAGGGAAAAATTGGTATAGCCACATAGCCACTGAGATTCTCTCCCAAAAGGAATCGTCTGTGCATAAAGTATAAGAAAAGAGACTGCAACACGAGGAAACCAAATTCAGTGTTCAAATAGCTATTCGTGATCCAACTGAGACATACGAGCTAATCTAGATGATGCATGGATTAAAAATTCTCTGACTTCCCTATTTGTTACAAGCAAGCAGTCCCATGTACCAATTTACAAGCAGACAAGTAGGTTTCTCAAAGTCAATGAGACTTCATGAGGCAAAACATAATTTAGGTAGTGCTTCCTCAATTGTGGTTGATCAGGACTGACGCTCAGTTTTTCCTTTAAAACAAGTGTAGAGCTCTACCATTAATGTTAACAAGAAGATAAGATAATACATTGGCCTCAATGGAAAGATTGCAAAGAGAACATAAACACCAACACATAGCAGTTCAACAAACAAGGATAGATCATTTTAACACCTCATCTAGAAGCACCTACAGACAAAACAACAAATTTGGAACACACCGAAGGCATAACACAAAAAGTTACTAAACATTTAAAATTGGAGGTAAGCTCAACAAATACAAATAATACTGATCGTCAACATAAGGTTATACTGTATCTTGCATCTAAGTACTACATCTTGCATCTAAGTACTACACTAAGCTGATACTTTGAGAATCTTTACCATGAAGACCAGTCACTATGTTTCCGAAAAAAAGGTATGGAGTGGTTATTTTGGGCGTCCGAATGAGCTGCACTGCTATGTATGTAAAAAAGATTGTGAGAGACAATAACCAGCAGCTGACCAGCATAATAAAAGTGGAAGGTGGGCACATATAATAAACAGACCAAAGTAGTACAAATGCTCCACATTCTGTATTGATTCAAAATAAACTTATGTGGTTGATGACACACCTTCAGGCTTGAGATTTTACTGAGTACCAACGCAACACAAGAATAGCTACCGTTTGACAACAAATGGACATGTGTTCAGTTCAAAGATTGTCAAAACATTTAGCATCACCAATTCACCACTGAAATTATTCGGGTACGCCAAGTAGCAGTGCATGTCCAACATGGTGCTAAGCATATAGAACAGAGTGAATGCTCCGTATAATAACCCCAAAGAAAGAATCATAACTGTCCGAGGAGCAAATAGAGTAATACACAGATAAATAACTATTGAAATGATGCCAGATCTGAACTTCGTATATGAATTAGACCTTTGAAGGTGAAGGCACAACATAAGTGTGACAACCTTGTAAAACTGATGTGTATTTTTATCCAGTCACTCGTTTTCTTTGAGGATGTGCCACATCTGGTCACATCCACAACACAACATACTGACACTTCAGGGATGATAATGGTACCTAGACTCTCGACGATTTCTTAAGAATAAACATGATGCAAGGAACTTCTAACAAGAAGCATGACAGCAAGATTCATGCTTGACAACAAGTAGCATATACGAATTATTTTCATATGATGAGGCATGGCCAACCAGACCATCTCCCACCATGCACCAATGTACAAATTGAAAGAACAGGTACTGCAAACATCAGTAAGCTCTGTCCAAACAGCTCAAAACTGATGCTAATCTTGATCATGACCTTCCAAATTGTTATCAGGGAACTCCATCAAGCAGGGTGTGTACGGGAAAGACATTAAAATTTCTGCAAAAACACCGGCAACAGCATCGTAGTCTTTTGGGAATATATTACCCAGGTCCTGCACCACCAAACAATTCAAATGATAGGCGACTGCCCTTCGTGCTGCAACATTCAAGAAGACAACATCTTTGTAAGGATGGAATCCAAGAACCGTAATTTCTCCATGGTGTCTTTGTGCAGCTTCATACTCAACATTGATAACATCATCATTGTCCGAGTCCCATTCAAAATTCTTTTCCTTAACTGATGGGTTGTCGTCATCTTTGTTGTTGCTGACATCCTGTAAAATCCAGGGTCCCTCGATTTGTTCATCATAATCCAGTACACACAAGATAGGTGTCATGTCAATCTGATGCCTCAACACCCACTCTATCTGATCACGGGATTCGTAAAGGACCCATACCCAAAGGTCATACCAGTCATGAAAAGATGCAAAAGACAACCCTTTCTCTGATTTTCTCAGATAAAAATCAGAATGATCTGTCCATTCAACATCTGATGGCATTTCAATGACCCGGTATTTATCATTTGATAAGGATATTCTGCATACAACCAACCGTTCACGGGAATGTTAGTGAATCTTTTTAAGGAGAGAACATTAACTAGATATATGCAAACATAGCCTTTCAAAGATATACAGGTTACAGGCTAGGCACAACATTCTTTTTGAAGGAAGGCTACACACATCATTAGTAGTTTATAGTTCATATTACTACAGTAGTTAACAAAGCAGAGAACGAAAGCATATGTGCATCAATATCAAAAGCAAGGGCCATGGCAGCCATGAAATTAAACTCTACGGAGCTTACCTCACAATAGACTCTCCCTCATTACATTGAACATAGACTGCATCCCGCCAGTAAACGGCATAGCCCCGCCAGGAGCTGTACTCCATTGGTGGCATGTCTGCAACCATCCCTACCGCTTTGCCTTCCCGTGAAAACGCTCTCTCCTCCCAACGCCCCGTTCGTGATGAGAACACATGAGAACACGCACAATAGCCATGTCAATGCAGGCCATTCAATCAAGCGGTCAAGTGACATCGTTTCATTTGCAGATGAGCTTGGCTGTTCTCTGTCCTTGGTGGCAGATGAGCTCAGCTGCTGGATTGGAGTCCACCCATTGACAATGGATGCTGATGTTTTCCTATTCACCTGAAGGCACTTGTTGATTTTCTCCTCTCTGTGAGGATTGTCAGGAACAAGGAAGACCTCATAGTGCGGTGACTCAGCCGGATCAAACACAAGGTGTGCAATGTGATTCAAGATAACCTCATCACACGGCGGTGGAGGCAAGCACGCCCCATGTTGCGTAGCCGGGTTGATCACGTGTAGTCCGCGACTATCTCGGTAAAGCAAGAGGCCATTGCAGTGATCCAGGACTGTCGCGAAACCAGACTGTGCCCGGTCAAGCAAGTAATCAAGCCCGCCGGCGATGCCAGGGCCGGTGGAGGGGCGGGCGAGGAAGGCCGGATAATGAAGCAGCTGGTACTTGATGAAGATGCCGCGCACGGAGTGCGGCAGGAGGTCCGCGCGAAGCAGCCGGCGGTCGTGGATGGCGTCACGCCACGCCTTGCAGACGCAGCGCGACGCGGCGAGACTCCGCGGTGCGAGACGGCGGAAGATGCCTGCGAGGGCGTCGTCCGGCAGAGCCATGACCTTGCTGATCTTTCCCACCGACGGAGGGTGGATCCTTGAGGTCCGCGCTACATGGAGCTTGAAATTGTACTTCGGGGGGAGGCGCTGCCGCCGCCGACGACGACGCTTGAGGACGAGGGGCGCAGTTCCTGGCGATCCCCTGCCGGCCGGAGATGCGTCGATTGAATCAGCGGCGAGGGCAGCTGGCGATCTGATCGAGGGAGGAGATGGGTTGTGTGTGATTGTGTCGAACGGCGGCTACTGGAGAAATGGGGAATTGATGGGCAGCAGCGAGACTTGTTTAATCTGGCAGGCCGCGCACAAGAGACCAGCCGTGTCACCGGCGCTTGCACTGGGTCGAAGCGGGGGGTCGCCGGATCGTGAAAAGCAGAGCAGAGGAGATCGAGGGGACATATGATCTCATTTCCAGAAAATGAGGGGGTTTTATGCAAAATATTGGATCGCGGTTATTAGTCGCGATCTAAAATAGGGTGTTTTATGCAAAAGTACCGACGGCGTTCGGGATGGGCCAGTTTCGCCATGGCGGCCGGCAGGGCCGCGTTGCCACCGCTGGGGCGCCTCCACCGTCAGTATCTGCGCCGCGAGCGTCGCTGTCATCAACACCACGCAATGGTCGGCGGAGCCACCGGCTTCTAGCGCATCCACCCTCGCCGGGGAGCGTGCGGCAGCGGGATCGATCTGCGCGCTACCTCAATCCCTCGTCACCGTTGGTTCCTGGCCCTCTGCTCCATTTCTTTGCCCCACCGGCACCCGGAACGGCGGTACACTGGTACAATGCCAAGGGCGCCAAGAATGCTTTTCATCCGGTAGCAGACTGGTCGATTAGGTTTCAGTCAGGTTTATAGAAATCGAGTAGTCTGCAACTGCAATGCTGAAGCAAAGCTAATGGGGGTGGAATTGGAATCAGCAATTCAGTTAAGGTCTTACTCTGCAGAAAGAGGCAGAGAACAAAACTTCGCAGATTCTTTAAGCAACTTGTAACCCTTTAATTTCTTTAACCATCGCAACCCCTTGCCTTGCAAGCAGATTCTTACATATAACAGGTGAAAATGTAGCTAGGAGTTCCTCCGTGATTGACGTTCGGCAGAAAACCAACAGAAAGCACTAAATGATTGCAGGCGCAGCCATCCATAGAGGATCCATTTTGTTGTCCCTCGTGCTTGTGCATTCCTTCTATCCCCGAAGGTCTATCTACATCTACTGATCTACATCTGTCGCTTGGCGTCATGGCGTGTCTGTGAGTGCCTTTGTTTGAACATGCTTCAGCACTCCTTCACTGCACAGAGACCCAGCCTGCCTTCATCAGGTCATATGAACAACAAATTGCAGGGCACAAAATCATGCAGTTCGTTCCCCAAACCAAAGCCATAAAGCTGATATGTCATTCTTAGAAATTGTGAGACAAAACTAAGCATTGAGGCTGACCTAATAGGATACACCTGACCCAACAGAGGGAATGACACTAACAAGTTACCTAGAAACACCTTCGGGTGCTTTATGTTAAAAACGGATCAGAGTCAAGCTCAACAGATACAAATAATACTGATTATTGAAGCAAGATTATATCCTGCAGCTTGTACTACACTAAGCAACCAGTTTCAGAATCTTTTACACATAATGTCAATCACAATAATGTCTTCACCGAAAAGAAAACGGATGAGGTATGAAGCAATACTGCTAATCTGTATCCATGCAAGATAATGTGGAAGCATAAGCAACAGCTGGTCTGATTATTATTCCTACTGACCAAGTCAACAAAATAAATGACCACATGTTCAATTTAAAGATTGAAAAGAATATTTAAGCATCACTCTATGGGAGTCGATATACCATTAAATTGATTCAGTTCAAAGAATAACATAGACAAAAGTGAGAAGATGCCGTAGTTGCGAATGCAATCCTGGGTAATACTAGGATAATCGGGCAACTGAAAGCGCAAATAGACAGAATGAACTAATGATAAATTGCGACTGGTTCATGACTGTTTCAGAAACCAATACTAATGCTATACGGTTTTCCTGTATATCATCTGCCAAAATAGGAGTGAAAGCAGTACAGCTTGATTACCCCTTTTTGCATAGCATCTTAACCTCCACGCTTACAAAATCAAGGCTTTGCAGGACTTTTGCAACGACAAACTTCTAAGGTGTGCTACCCTCTCTATGTTATCTTGCTATTCATATGTGATATAGATTGTTGTCGATGCTTGAGAGCACCTCCAATGGGGGCCTACCGAGCCGCCCTTGAGAGAGATTGCGGGGAGATTGGATCGAGTACTTCTAAGGGAGAAAAACTGAGAATGCAAAAGGACTGGCGCTCAGATTTATCCAGGTTCGGGCCGCTTGAGCGTAAAACCCTACATCCTGCTTTGTATATGTTGCTCTTAGTCTGATCCCTTTACACTGAGCTCACTCCTCCCTTTTATAGGCCAAGGAGGGAGGCTTTATTACATGATTCGGGCCCCTACTAAGCCGACCACCCAGGTGATGGCGCCGAGGGAGGCCGGATCTCAGGAGATCGCCCCTCGCTGTCCTCGTCATTCACGCCCGCGTGCTGCTCCGCGCCGCAGGCAGGGCAATTTATCACGCGCACCTTGAAGTCCCCCGTGCTCGCACGTTCCCGAGGAGATGACTCCAAGTGGCACACAAACCGTGTCCCGGGCCCCGGGCGTGTCCCGTTCCGTCAGCCGCCCGCAGCCGCGGGCACTCGAGTGCCCGCATTTACTCGGGTGGTTGGCAGCGGGACGTGGATGCCCCGTCCCAGGCGCGGGGTTGCTTGGGCTTCGTCCTTGGTGGGCCGTCCTCTTGGCCGCCTTTCACCTTCCAGGCTGGCAATCGACAATTGTGAATACATAAAACAACAACTCCAAGAAGTATAGGTAAACACAAAATGTCCCAAATTTTAGTTGCGATCTCAAACAAGCTATGCCATATAAGGGGGAAAAAAAAAAGGCACCTACATGGAACGCAGTTGCTTAGCACATTTTCAGTTGCAAGCTCAGATTGGAGCATGGTACGCAAGAAATTGGAATCCATATTGCTGACGCTAAATTAATCATGTATTGAACATATCCTAGAAAGAATAAGAAGATAAGCTAGAACTGAAATTACTCCGTGGTGCACCAGGTAGCGGCTCATGTCACACACAAGAACTGCGTGAAAATTTTATTTAATGAAATTAACAGCAGATAAATTAGTGGGAAGGTCCAGTAAGACCAAGAACGAAAACCTGTATAATAAGGGGAGAAAAGGTTGCTAAACAGTATAAGCACCTCCAGACAAAACAGCACCTCTGGCCTTTGGAACACAGCGAAGGTGTAAGACAAAAAGTTATTAAATGTTAAAAAACTGGATCTAAACTAAGGATACCACTTGCAGCTTTTTCTTTTTGAAGGGAGGGCTTGGGTATAAATTGACCAGCATATATAACAGTTGGAACTTGGAAGGCTCCACAGTGAGCTGAGAATATAATAATCCTAATAATAACTCAAACAAAAAGGTGCTAACAGTTTGAGGAGCAAATGATACTAGATCAGAACTTCATTTATGAATAAGACCTTTGAAGGTGAAGGCACAACCTTGTAAAACGGATGCGTATTGTATCTAGTCACTCCTTTGTACCACATCTACAACACAACATACTGACAATTCAGGGTGGATAATGGTAAATAGACTCCAAGATTTCTTAAGAAAAGAATTAAACACGATGCAAGGAATTCCTCACAAGAAGCCTAGCAGTTCACAAGCTAATATGACATCAAGATTCAAGCTTGATAACAAGTAGCATATTCCACTTGTTTTCGTATGATAGGCCATGGCCAACCAGACCATATCCCACCAGGCACCAATGTGCACAAATTGAAAAAACTTGTACTGCAACATGAGTAAGCTCTGTCTGAACAGCTCAAAACTGATAGTAATCTTGATCATGACCTTCCAAATTGTTCTCAGGGAACTCCATCAAGCAGGGTGTGTATGGGAAAGACATTATACCAGCAACATCATCGTGGTCTTTTGGGTATAAATTACCCAGGTCCTGAACCACCGAACTACTCAAATGATAGACCACTGCCCTTCGTGTTGCAACATTCAAGAAGACAACATCTTTGTAAGGATGGAATCCAAGGATCGTAATTTGTCCATGGTATCTTTGTGCAGCTTCATACTCAACATTCATAACATCATCATTGTCTGAGTCCCATTCAATTTTTTTTCCTTAGCTGTTGATTCATTGTTATCTTCATCATTGCTGACATCTTGTAAAATCCAGGGTCCCTCGGTTTGTTCACCATAATCCAGTGCACATAAGATAGGCATCATATCAATTTGATGGCTAAACACCCACTCTATTTTATCACATGGTTCCTCAAGGACCCAGACCCAAAGTTCATACCAATCATGAAAAGATGCAAAAGACACCCCTTTCTCTGATTTTCCCAGATAAAAACGAGAATGTTCTGTCCATTCAATATCTGATGGCATTTCAATAATTCGGTATTCAACATTTGATAAGGATATTCTGCATACAACAAAACCAGTAACGGGGATGTTGGTAAATCATTTTAAATGAGAGAATGGATACTAGATAGATGCATACATAGCCTTTCAGAGATATACAGGCTATTAACAAAATTCGTTTTGAACAAAGGCAACACACAACATTCATAGTTCATACTACTATAGTACTACAGTAGTTAAAAAAGCATGTGTCGATATCAAAAGCAGGGGCCATGGCAGCCACAAAATAAAATTCTATGGTTCTTACCTCATAATAAGCTCACCCTCATTGCATTGAACATAGACTGCATCTTGCCAGTAAACGGCATAGCCTCGCCAGGAGCTGTACTCCCGCCATGGCATGTCTGCAACCATCCCTGCCGCCTTGCCTTCCCGTGAAAACGCCCTCTCCTCCCAACGCTGCGTACGTGATGAGAACACGCACAATACCCATGTCAATGGAGGCCATTCAATATAGTGGCCAGGTGGCATTCTATCATCAGGCTGTTCTCTATCCTCAGCGGTAGATGAACTCAGCTCCCCACTAACGATGGATGTTGATGCTGAGCTATTCGCCTGGATGCACCTGTTGATTTTCTCCTCTCTGTGAGGATTGTCAGGAACAAGGAAGACCTCATAATGCGGTGACTCAGCCGGATCAAACACAAGGTGTGCGATGTGATTCAAGATAACCTCATCACACGGCGGTGGAGGCAAGCACACCCCATGTTGTGTAGCTGGGTTGATCACATGTAGTCCGCGACTATCTCGGTAAATCAAGAGGCCATTGCAGTGATCCAGGACTGTGGCGAAACCAGACCGCGCGCGGTCAAGCAAGTAATCAAGCCCGCCGGCGACGGCGGGGCCCGTGGAGGGGCGGGCGAGGAAGGCCGTGTAATCAAGCAGCTGGTACTCGATGAAGATGCCGCGCACGGAGTGCGGAAGGAGGTCCGCGTGAAGCAGCCGCCAGTCGTCGATGACGTCACGCCACGCCTTGCAGACGCAGCGCGACGCGGCGCGAGACGGCGGAAGACACCCGCGAGGACGTCGTCCGGCAGAGCCATGACCGTCTTTCGCGCCGACGGAGGGTGGATCCGGGGAGGACGTGCTACATGGAGTGGGAAATGGTGCTTCCGGGGAGGCGCTTACAGAGGCCGATGTCGGAGGCGGCGGCGCTTGAGGACGAGAGGGGAAGCTCCTGGCGATCCCACGCCGGCTTGAGATGCGTCGATTGAAGCGACGGCGAGGGCGGCCGCCGGCCGGAGATCTGATCGGGGGAGGATGATGGGTTGTGTGATTGTGTCGGGCGGCGGCTACTGGGGAAATGGAGAATTGACGGGAGTCAACATCAAGACTTGCTTAATCTGGCAGGCCGCACACAAGACCAGCCACGTCACCGCCGCTGGCGCTGAGTCGAGCGGGGCGTCGCCGGATCATGGAAAGCAGAGGAGAACGAGTGGCCACATGATCTCATTTCCAAAACTTTTGAGGGGTTTTATGCAAATTATTGGATCGCGACTATTAACCGCGATCCAATATTTTTACAAATTACCCCCTAATTTGGATCGCAATTATTAGTCGCGATCCAAAATAGGGTGTTTTGTGCAAAAGTTCTGAAGGCGCTCCGGATGGGTAAGGTTCGCCATGGCGGCCGCCGGGGCCGCGTTGCCGCCGCTGAGGCGCCTCCACCGTCAACATCTTCGCCGTAAGCGTCGTGTCGAAGGTCAGCAGAGCCACCGGCTTTCAGCGCATCCACCCTCGCCGGGGAACCAAGGAGAGTGCGGCGGCGGACCGATCTGTGCGCTACCCTCATCGCCGTGGGTTCCTGGTCCTCTGCTCCATTTCCATGCCCCGCGCACCCGCCGTCACCCAGAACGGCGGTACACTGGTACAATGCCAGAGGCGACGAGAATGCTTTTCATCTGGTAGAAGACCGGTCGATCAGGTTTCAGTCAGATTTACTGAAACAGAGTAGAATTGGAATCAGCAATTGGGTTAAGGTCTTACTATGCAGAAAGAGGCACACATTGCAGGGAACAAAACTTCGCAGATTGTTTAAGCAACTTGTAATTCCTTCAATTTCTTTAACCATCGCAACCCCTTCCTTGCAAGCAGACTGTACATACAACAGGTGCAAATGTAGTGAGGAGTTACTCAGTGATTGATGTCTGCTCTGCAATTCTGCACTGTTCCACGGGGTTTTGCTTTGATGGAAGCTTCATTTGGAGCCGAAGTCAAGCTTCACTTTGAATAGAATGATTCCCAACAAATCACTCTCCCCGAAACACTGCAATCGGCATGCTTCTTTCAGGCTCCCCAGAAACTAGCCTTGTGATGTGAATTATTAATGGTCTAAGAATCCTGAGAAAAATCTGAGGAGGTCTGAGACCGCCACAATAAGAGAAGAGATTATGTTTTTTTTGCTTGGAATTATAAAAAAGACGACAAAATTATACATGTCTAGTTCAGTTCACAAGGCACACCTACTTTCATTCCCGAAGACAGCAAATGTACCTTCAAGCAGTTAAAGCCATTTCTCATGCCGAAGACAGTAAAGATACAAGTGTACCTGATGGAATGATGGCGCGGCATCAAAGCTGATTGCAGGAATGCAGTTCAAGTTACCAACCAAAAGCTAGAAAGTAAAGTAGCTGTCAACACCTTCAGGTGGTTATTAGTAGCTAAATATTAACTTTCTGGTGAGCTTATCACTTAAAGAAATAACTAAGGGTGTGTTTAACAGGATTTATGTTGCTGCTTTCAATGCTTATACTCTATAAGCAGTTTGGAGTGCCAAACAACAAAATAGCATAAGTGCTTATGGGGTATAAACACCTATAAGCACTTTGCTATTTTGTACTACCATAAACAGTTTGGGCAAAGCAGCAAAATATAGCTTTTAGTGATTATGGTGGTCTTCTCTCTCAGCATAAGCAGTTTGGACAAATAAGCATAAGCAGTTTTGCCAAACGGGTTGACTGCTTATGCTACAATAAACGCTATAAGCACTATGAGTAGTTTTAACATAATAAACACTTTTAATACTATAAGCACTTTAAGTATAAGCCCTGCCAAACACACACTAAGATAATGTTTGAAGGAATATGTTTATCAGTTCAGTTCTAGTGGACACTTCAGTACAACAAAATAAAGAGACCCAACTCCGAAGAATACTCAAAGGAGGACAGGTCCAGAGCAAAATACTGAAAACACGCCGGACCAACAGATTTGATTGATCAGCACTTCAACAGCAACAGTTTATAAAACTGGTGAACCAAATGGCATGGCTGAAAGGCATTATAGTAAGCTCCGGAGCACCTAGAGGCCTGTAAACAATTAAGAGGATCAACTGATCTTTTCATACGCCCGGAAAAGTTCAAGCGGCTCAACCACTTGCCCACCAACAGCTTGACAAATGGATGAAAACAAGCGGATTAGGACAGAATATACTCTTAACACTGCACCAAAGCAAACATCCATCCATTTGGTACAGCAACATGCTCACATGGCAGGCCAGCTTGGTAAAGGATAAGGTGACAGCTAAAAAGGGAATACTACTGTAGAAGAAGGCAAATGCGCACGAACATAAGTACCCTCTGAGACGAGCCAGCATGTAAATAACATTTTGAGTGAAAAATTAACTAGGAAAACGAGCGCAGGAATGCCTTAACAGACCTATTAACACTCAAGTTTCCTTTCAGTTCAGGGGATATCAGTGTTTGAATACCTCCTTTGTTGCTTAAAATGGATTATACAAATAATCACCCTACTTCATTTCGATTCAATGTATGCAGCATTTTAGTACATTGGATCTGGTATACACTGCACAAGACTAAGACCACATATATGATGGGCTAATTGCCTCAAATCCAACATAACAATGAACTCAAATGGAACAGGTCAGACACAACTACATATCATACAAATCAAGCTTTATATCACAACATCCTCCACCACCTCCTTTCACATTTTGAATAAATGTCATCAAGAATTTTCACATATTGCTGTGATCCTCAAACGAGCTGGTTGCTCTGGTTCAGAATTCCTCTTCCAGAAGGCACGCCGCCACCACACCTCGAATCCTCTCTGAATGTTTGGGCAGTCCTCCCCAGAGTTAAGGAACCGATTAAACCATGCAAGAAGGATCTCCTGTTGCATTGGAAGTGGCAGTGTGAGGATCGTGTTTGCCAACCCGTCCTCGATCAGATGCCGGTCGAGCCCCTTGCAAGCTCTCCTCATCCATCCGAAATCCTCGTAGAAGGGTTCAAGCCAGGTGCTCAAGAGCTGGCAGCGGGCCTCCTTGGACACCAGGATTTGTCCCTTGCCAATCCCGACAAAGAGCCTTGCCGTCACTCGGCTCACTTCATAGCGGTGAATCGCTGGCACTTTACTATGCATCTCTGCTAACTCGGTCTGCATCGCCCATGTCCTCAAGAACTCCTCGGCAATCTGGCGTTCAACAAGGATGTCGAGCATCCAATGCAGGTTGTCAGCCTGTCTGGCGATCTGTGCCACCTCCGATTTGTCACCCCCGGCAGCCTTCACAAACTGCTCACGCAACAGGTCGAAGCACCCATTGCATGCGGAATAGAGCGACTCCTTTCGGAGATCGCCACCGATCGCTCCACCGCGCGATGATGCATTGTTCTCCCTGAGCATTTTGGACACTAGCCCCTTCATCTCCCTCCTCGCCTTTTCATCCTTCCCTTCCAGCACAACCTGCAGGAGCCTCAGTAATACCTCCTCACCCCCACCGGCATTGCTGCCACCATTGCAACTCCCTGCTAACTCAGCCTCTTCGGCCGCTGCGGAAGGTGCCAACTCCAGTGAGACCCTCTTGAGCACCTCCCCGGCACCGGAGTTCTCAAGGCGCAGCTGCGTGAGCAATGCAGCCACCTTCTCATCGTCATCCTCTGCCCACGGCGCAGCCTCCAGGTATTCCAAACAAGACAGCACCCCAGCATCGAACACGATGGCCGCAGATACCTGCAAAACGAACACAGAAATTCATCAGTGATATCATACCAAGGAATCAGACATTCATTAGGCATTTAATAGTCGGTGGAGGAGGCTGCGAGGGAGTAGTTAGTACCTTTAGGATGCCGAGAACCTTGTTGACATCCTCCCGCATGAGCCTCCGTCGGAGATCCTTGCAGTACATGAGGCGCAGCGTCTCGGCGTAGACCTCGACGTCGTCGCAGTCGGAGATCTCGACGATGTGCGGGAGCGTCCGCTGCTGCTTGGACCAGCGGTCGGAGAGCTTGGCTGCGAAGAACCTGCTGTGCGCGACGAGGATGTGGCGGTGGACGCAGAGCGTGACGGAGAGGCCGTCCCTGGAGGTGAGCGTGAGGCGGACGTCGGAGGAGTCGGCGTCGTTGAACTGGTTCCCGGGGCTGCAGCTGCCGATGAGGTCGGCGATGCGGTCCTGCAGCAGCATCTGGCGGTCCATGGACCGCGCGGGCTGCAGCGGGTGCGGGTGCGGGTGCGGCGGGGCCTGGATGGCGTGGACGGAGCCCGCGGCGCGCGGGTGGTAGTCCTGCTCGTTGGCCATCATGTCGAAAAGGGTGGGGCTGGAGCGCGTCTTGTCGAGCGGCAGCGGCGGCGGGGACATGGGGTTGAGCAGCCCCGCGTTGAGCGCGGAGTTGAACTTGGTGTAGCTGGCGGGGTAGGACGGCGCCGCGGCGGCGTAGGAGGAGGGCTGCTGCTGCGGAGGCGGGGTCGCGTAGGAGGCGGAGGAGGACGGCTGGTGCGGCGGGGGGTCCATGGCGTCGGCGCCGGCGCGGGCGGGGGAAGAGGATTGGGACGAGGAGGATGAGGAGGGGGCGTGGCCGCCGAGACCGTGGGGCGTGCAGCACCAGGAGGAGGAGGAGATGTCGAGGGGGACGAGGTGGGAGGGGGAGGAGAGGAACTTGGGGAGTGGCCTGGATCTGGACGAAGCGGCCATATGGGCCTCCTCGCACTGGGTCGGGCGTGGGCGTGGGCGTGGGCGTGGGGATTCTCGCCGCGCGCGGGGGGCAGCCGAGCACGGGAACCGGTTGTCGTCTTTTGAGGCCCGGTTGGGTGGGCAGTGACGGAGGGGCCCACCTCCGGCTGGCTGTCGAAAGCGTGTGATGAATGCCCGTTGGTGGGCGCCGCGCTGGAGGCTGGAACTGGACCGAGCGATCCGCGCCTGCACGCGCGCACAAGGTGGCGCGAAGGCGCCGTGCGCACGGTGCACCGCAGAACGTATTACCTGTACTGTAGAGTACGTACGTATGCCGCCAGCCTCTTCTTCCCGTGTTGTCTTCTCCAGTACCGAGTAGCTGAGGTTTAAGATACAGTGGTACTACTCCAGTACCGAGTAGTACTGACTGACAGGCGATGATTAATGTGTTGCACACAGCTGATGACACTTGAATCCGTCACTGTACATGGGGGCGGATCCAAAGACCAGCAACAGTATCAGTGTGGTACGATCCCAGTACGGAGGAATAATGACAGCGCAAGCTAGAGTCTTTCTCCTGCTGAATGATGATGCCTCTCTCAGGTAGCAGCATTACTGCTCAGGCGGTTAGTTGCTAAAGCCAAGTTTTTCAATATGATGCCCTGTCTCGGCCTGGTTCTGTGTGCCGAGCTATCGAAGCCCACCAACGCATCGACCCGGTACATGGGCGAATGTGGGATTGGACCAGACGTATGGTCGGCTTGTGTTATATAATGGACTAAATATAGTAATGGGCCTGTTTAATAGTAGCTATTTGTATGTTTCTTGGGCTGAACGATCAAATTAGGCAGGTAGGTGAGAGGCCTGTCATGTTGGAACACGGATTTTTTTTTAGCATCCATGTTCTTTTTTTTGACACGTTTTGCATCCATGTTGGACACATGGATGATAGAAGACCAACTATACTCGTCTAAAAAAAAAAAGATCAACTATACTCACTTTAGTAGTACGGCAGGCACAACCACGTTGCCACCAGTTAAGAGAAATGAACCAAAATGCATTCTGCCGCCACTGGATAAGCTCTTCTGACACATCCAAGCACATTGTAAATGGCAAAGCATGCAGCAGCGGTTAGCTTTAGGAAGTCTTTTCTGCACGACAGTTCAACTGAACTGTACTGTTAAGCATATCCAATGCAGATGCAGCCATGTATCCTGGTGGCCGGAGTGCGCGTCAATCCGCAATTGCCAGCTTTACTCTGAGGCGGACTGATCCAAATCCAGTATCCTAGGTATCGTCCGTACGGCGGCTGAATATTCACGACACACTCAGTGGGGGATCCTGCACACCGACAGAGCGATCGGCAACTGGTCATTAGCCGCAGGCAAACCTGTTCCAGCGACAATCAATAGTTTTGACGCGACAGAGGAAAGGTTAGTAACATGCAGCAACCGGACTTGGTTGGCGCCTATACTTGTTCTGATAAGGACGCTGACAGGGCGAGATCCTCTCTCTACGGCGAGAAAGTGAATCATGTGCGACGCTTTTGGAAGTTCATATCCAGCATGCTTTTTTTTTCGACCAACGGATAATCCCCCGTGTCCCCTTCTCCTTTATTCAAAAGACAAGGTTACACGATTCCATATCCAGCATGCTGATGGTACTTCAATTGAAAAAGAAAACCTTAGGGATCGGAGCATCTTACACACAAGCCACATTTGTTTTTGCCGGAAATAGGACACACCAACTCTCCTTTGAGCAATCGGCATGGAACGTGCATGCAGCTTGGATAAGTTGTCGAGTCCGGAGAGTCCTGGCCTCCTTGGGTTCCAATTGGAGCAGACGAACTGCGCAGTGCTGGGCGGGGCCTGCAACGAAGGACGTACTGTAGCTTCTTAGTCCACGCGGGACACTGGGACACGCAGCGCGTGCAACGAACCGCGCAACCCGCCAGGACAGGACCAGGGCGGCGGCGTGCTGGTGAACGTCACTTTCTCCCGGTGCATGGACAAGCAGCAGCGGCAGGACGACGGTGACGTGGTGACGCATGCACGGTACACGGGACCTGGACAAGCAGCAGCGGCAGGACGACGGTGACGTGGAGCTAATCGCACACGTGGGTGGCTGTGCCGCGGGGCCATCTTGGCTTGACTCGCGCACCCGTCGCCGCCACCGTGACAAGTGCGTGCTGATGTGGTTGGACTTGAAGTTGAAGTTGAGGGCCACCAGATCAGGCGGCGCCGGACTCAACGGACGAACTGAGCTCGCGTCGCCGTCGGCTGCTGGATGTGCTATGTGCTCCGAGCACGGCAAGGGATCTCTCTGATTGTACTCGGGTTGCCTGTCACATGCCGAGATAGCCGCGAGCTGCAGCCAGCGGCCGTCCGGGCGCCACCTGCCATCCGTGCTGTTGTGTCGTGGCGGCCGTGTGGTGCCTGCGTGGCTGTCCATGTGCGCGTATCGCGACGGAAAGATTGCCCGGCGTCCTTCTGCTCCGGCAGCGTGAGCTGTTAGTAGATCGGTGTTTCGACGATCAAGGTGCGATTGTGTAGGACTCTCATCAGATGCATGAACGTTCGCTTCCTCTGTTTTCTGCAGAACAGAATCCATCAACCTCCGACCGAAGTGACGTCTCCTCGCCTGTCATGACTCATGAGCGACAAGGAAAGCACGCACGAGTGCCACTGTTATCACAGTCGTCGTGGGGCTGCGTGTCGGTTTGCTGATACAGTATTATTTAGTACTCCCTCCGTTTATATTTAGATGTTATTTTAGAGTTGGATATGGAAAATAAGGAGAAGTAAAAAGATAGGTGTACTAAAAACGAGAAGGAGAGAGATAGAGATAGAGATGTAGTGAGAAAAGAGAATATTATATTGGGAAGAGAGAAAGGTGCATTAGTAAACGAGAATGACATACAATTGTGAAAAAGTTAAAAACCTTAGAGTGATATGTAAATATGAACGGAGGAAGTAGTTAGAAGAAAATGTCCAAACCTCTATACATATGTAAGGTCCATGAAATGACAGTTTACAACTCCACAAATCCATACTATTTCTGATGAAAATATACTTTTAACCCAAAACTCTAGAAACGAGCTCTGCATGTGTTTACCTTATGCCCGTACGTCTTGAAAAGATATATGCTCTATGAAAATAAAGCTCAATCGAAAGCGCTGAGCAAAGAAAACTAGTCTTGCATTACGTTAGTTAGGATCTGGATCCCCGATCCAGCGATCCTGAATCTTATCTCATGGAATCAGGATGATGACATTTGGATCCTGTCTCCTGGACAGTACTGATCGTAAAATGTACAATCAAAGGAGGCAGATAGTGGTTGAGGTGGTTGATTTACTAACTAGTACTAACCTACGTGCAACAAGATCTGCGTAATCCGGTTTCATGTGCCACTCGAACCAATCTTTTTGTCTGTTGCGCGTAAGGACGATCTACGACAGTCCCAATCTCTGAATTCCATATTCTTCGGATTCCTTCATGGGATCACCTACTCAGTGTGACGAGGCCGTGCTTGTTTTAACTAGACTAGCCGGACTTTTCAGCCGGAATCTTGAGAAAAGCACGACCGCGCAACTAATGTGACATTATTATCACAGCACACCACGAGATCAAATAGTGTGTTACTATCGGCTTTGCTTTTAATCTACTTTGCAGCGTGCAGGACTAGCAGACAATTCCATGGTCCCAACATCTGCAGCCAAGACAAGAGGGGCCTAACTAGCTTAGCTAGAGTAGACAACGCTTTTGATGGAGGGATCACTGTCGAGACCACATAATCACCCTGAACATACAGAAAGGTCTGGTGCCTCGTGAGCCTCGTGCAACATTTTTTTTTCCTTATTTCACTCAGGTGGTTCATGCACCTGCTCTCGAACCATCCATCCATCGTTCCAGCTTGGACTGCTACTTGCACTACAAACTAATAAGTAATTATTTTCAACAGTTTTTCTGGAAGTGACCGACAGTTTATAGTATTTGATTATCTACAAAAATCGTGGGAACGAGTTTGTTGGTAATTCGTTAAAATTGTTGGATATACTAACTGCGGGCCATTTGATAACTGTCCTAAAGAGTGATGCACTGTTGGTCACTTGCGTGCAAACTGTCAGGGAAGATCAGAAATCTTGTTAGTTCATCGCATGCCATGGCTCCGTTTTCGTTGGGCTTTTTACCCTTCCCCGTATTGGTTTCTCAGGGATTTAATTCAGCAAAGAAAAACGTTCTCTACAGTCTATTAATTGAGTTAGGATCGTTCACTTCGTGTCCACAAAGTTAGAGATTGAATCCAAATCGGTTTCGTACCTTCTATATCAAGTACCGAATTTTAAAAATCATAACTCCAACATCCAAAGCTCAAATGAGGCAAACTCGGACTCTATCTTGTAGCCCTCGAAAAGTTCTACAACTTTGGTATTCAATAGAAGTTCAGATCCTGTAGTTTTAATTTTCAAATATGCAATGCAAAAATATTTTTCTGATTCAGACTCCTCTGTACAGGTCTCTGTGCGGGGCTCATATCTCCTAACTCCTTAGTCCAAATAATATGATCCATATATGTTTCAAAAAGGTCTCAACAAGATCTATAACTTTTATGTTTTAACTTTTTCCATTATAGTAAGTATTCAATTTCAAAATCGCATTGCAATGTAGTGCTATTTGTGGACTCCGTGAATTAATTTTTTCTTCCGGATAAAGCTTTAGAATATGATAAAAAATAGTGATAAAATTATTGCTTTTGACATATAAAATGATATAATAAGAAACACCAATGGTAATACAAATATAATATTTTATGTAAAAAATATTAATAATATTATATATATCTAATAATTATATTATATAAATACTTTATATTTAAATTATAAAGAGTGTTTTATTTTTTAAAGTCTATAACAACGTACGAACATTTTGCTAGTGATGAAATGATTTAGTTTAGCTATCCATGTCTGCAAACTATAAAACACGCACCTCATACTGGATAGCGAAAGGATAGTTTTGTGTCCGAGGTCACGTTTTATCATGTTTACCCAGGGAGATACAAATAAACATCTTTCGCTCTCGGAAGAGATTTCATCTGTTGGCAGGTCAAATTTTTACATAGTCCTTAAACTAAAGTGGCAGTATTAGCACCACAACTACGCCAACTCTGAAGGCGTGTCTTGTCTGTTGATGTGGATATGTTGTGCGTCGTTTTCCGGGCAGAGGAAAAACAACAGTTCGTCTGTATGATGAGAGCAGCTAGCTCCTTTCAATTTAAATAACTCTCTGAAAGCCAACAAAATACGCAGAGAAGTTTCAAGCGCAAGTGAAAGGAAATGCAGAGTGGATCTCTGACTGGGTGCTTTCATGCCTTGTGGAAACAACAGAGATGCCATGACGTTGGTACGATCTATCCGTTGGTACGATCTGCTCCTCGCGGGGAAAGGACATCGTTGCTGTAGGCACGCACTGCTACTGAAACAACAGGTCATCCGCGACACACGTCGTCTTCATCATCACACTACTATTACACTACTAGCGCTGATCGAGCTGACGGAGCTCCCACTGTGTTGTTGACACTGATCAGCCGGAGCAGTCTACAAGGCCGAACATAATAACTGGCATCGAAAGCTCGCAAAATTACAACGCAGGGGTCAGAAGCGAGAAGAGGAGCAATGACATTTCTGTGGTGCTAATTGCGTGTCTCAACGGACAAAATGGGAAGAGTTAAGGTTTACAGGTCTCTCGACATGATGTCTGAACGACAAACAGGGCAGTAGCGAGAGAGACCTGAGTTATCGCTATCACTAGCTACTACTCTCTGCCGATGCAGCGGACCTGAATGCAACGTTTAACCGCTGCTGTGTTCGTAGTCGTTCCAGTGCAGGTCATCGTAATCATTCGGAATCTTGAAAGCACTCATTGTCACGCGAGTGCAGCAGATTCAATGCACCATGCGTGTGTCCATGTGATCGACCGAGACTCGAACGAGTTTTTCTCGCTATTTTCTGGGACCTGAATGGAATCACGGCGTGTTAGCTGAAAAAAAAGACAACGCGATACTTGCTAAATAGCATGCTTCAGTTCCAACAAGCGGCTACACGGAGGACGGCAGAGACCAGCTACTTGCTAGCCTGGCTGGACGGTTCGATTTGCATCCCAGCTTTCGCAATGAGACGAACACAGCTGTGGATACAGGTGATCTGAGGCCACGTAACTAGAAGCGCATTGGACGTGGCCTTGTGTGAGATAACCATGACTTCGCGTCATTGGCGTAGCCAGGCCAACGCATGGCATGATCCAGCGCTAGCTCGATGGTAGTACTAGTATTTTAAAAGTACACTCGACTGGCTGGCCAAATGATGGAGCTTAGCTGAGTCCCAAGATAAGAGAGAATCGTCTTCGGCTGCAAGATCTACATGGAAAGGGTGGTAAGCAGCTTGGGGTGGTAGATGGTGAGATAACATTAAAAAAGAAGGCGTACGTGCACTTGAGTTTTGTTCGTTGGACTGCTTCCTCTGCAGCAAGGGAAGTCAGATTACTGGTAATCTTCAGAGCAAGTAAACGGGTCCATTGCCGATGATTGTTTAGTTTGTTGCACAGTTGTTAAATTTTTTTGTCTGTAATCTATTCGATCAACAGCTCCCTTTGCAGGCTCGCCAACTTATGAACCGTGACGTGATATAGCACCCAGTAGCTCCAAAGTAGTCGCGGACTTTGAAAGTCCAAGTAAGACCGGTTGACTGTGGAGACTGGCCCGATGAATGCCTTTTCATGATTCGTGCGTTGCACCAGAAAATTTGCCTGCATACTTTCTCTCCTGCCACTTTCCACGCCAAACATTTTCTCTCTTTTTAAAGATGCGCTGCTGGACATTTTCTTTTTTTTCATAGAGTAACAAAAGGGATGTACGTACACGCTGCTGGAGTTTTGACCACGACCTGGTCTGCTAACTGACTAATAATGAGAAGCAGCTAAGCATGGATTGCTAACCGTCTGCACATTATTGCGTCCCAGCATTTTGTTTTCTTAAAAACAAACAACCAAAAACTTGAATTCAGTACAGCATTAGCTGTCCAGATCACTAACCCATTGAGTGTTGGTTTCATGTAAACCGCACGACGGAAGACAATTAATAGAACGGGCGAGCTGCCGATGCAAATCCTTTCAAGATTTGGCCTTTTATACATCACAGGGCACCCAATTCTTTTCGTTCTTTTAAGGGCGGGCAGCCGCAGGCGGCGACGGATAAATAAAGCTTAATAGATAGATAGAGGGCCTGCCTAGCTTTCGATCGGGGTCAGCTTTAGTACTCGAAAGGATCTTGCCTGAACCTGTGGAACGGGGACCGAATTGATACACTCCTCTAGACCTTGTATACTACCGTTGGCCGGTACCGGATATAAACTATTGACAACCGACGAACGCTTTTCCGAAAGATGTAAAATAAATTGCACCGACGACAGGCTGAGAGATTAAAGAAACATGAACCCCGGTCACTTGGGCGAGCATTGGAAAGAGGATTAGCGCGTCCGTGCGGTAGGTTGTTGGACCGCACGAGCACTTTCTTTCTGCATAAGCTACTATACCAGGTCCCATTCACAATCCATAAGCGTTTTGCTCACTGATAAGTTTTCATGTCATCATGACAAATGCAACTTGTATGAAAGCCAGCGGATGAGCTTAAACCGCACGAACCACAAGCCAGCAAATGACTAGTATGACACGGGCCTATGTCGTGCTAGAGGCCGGAGGATGAAATCACTTGCACGCAGAAACTTCCACGGCACGGATATAAAAAAGAAGGAAGCGACGTGCCGGTCTTTTTGACCTGGAACGACGCTTATTAGATTAAAAACACCCGCACGTACGAAGGAGATGGACCGTGATGCGAGCCGAGGTGACCATGAAAAAAAAAAGAGGAAAACGGCAACGTAAAATATCAGGCAAAGGATCGGAGAGCCTCTCCCCTAAAAGAAATGGTAAACCTGCGTCCACGAGCAGGTAGGTTGGTAAAGGAGAGTTGGAGCGCGCAGACGGCAGCAGCCCCGCGACGAGACAAGCCGAGTCGCAGAACAAGTTGCCGCCTCCCCCATCCCTTTCGTTTCGATTGGCGAAAAGCAAAAGGATCCAAGCACCTTCGTGCATCCATCCATCGCTGTCTTCCTTCTCCCTCACTTAGGGCGGAGCTATGATTTTGAAGGTCTAGGGGCAACAAAAAATTTGAGACCTTATATATATAAATATAATCTTTTTTATTTATTCTATATACATAAAATCAGTTAAATAATCTTTAATCATGTAAATATATTATTAAATTATTAAAATTATTAATAGTTGTATATACATATGATATGAAAAAGGGTCCTTAGAACCTGGGGGCCCAGAGCCACCGCTCCAGTTGACTCTCTCCAAATCCGGCCCTGCTCACTCCGCGCGCGGCCAGGCCGAACCGGCGAACCGTGTCTCTGCGTCGCGAGTTGATGCCTCTCGTCGTCGGTCCGAAAGACTGGAAAATTCCCCGCCCTCGGCTCAGCCTCCGGGGGACCTAATTTTGATGAGCGCGACGGAAACGGACACATGGCTGTGAAGCACGGGTGCGGTCTCTTTCACGTGAGCGGCACACGGGCGTACGTGTGTGGAGGAGAAGCGGTCCGCGCACCCGTACACGCATGGGAAGCGTCCGTCATGTGATCATGTCCCTTGATTTTGTAAGCTTCCGTTGCCCATCGGTAGTAAAGCCGTGCGATGCACCGAGCCGGCAGGCAGGCTGCAGCACGATGCCGTGGGTCCAACGCGACCAGGATTGAGGAGTCGTCATCGCGTTCCCGACGCCGGGGTGGGTCGCCCGGCACGGCACCGTCCTACCGATCCGGCACGCAGGCGCGATCCCCCTCCCACGCGACGCAGCGCCGACGGGCGGGTCCCGCAGCCTTTCCGCGTCACCACCCCCCTTCCTCCTCCTCCTCCTCCTCCAGCTTTCGCAGCGCTTTATATAGCAAGCCCCCATTTCCCCTCGCTCCCGTCCACGCATCCCCATACCGGTGGCATATCTCCTCTCACCCCCCGCCTCCATTCATTTCCCACATCATACTGACACGGCCAATCCGGGCAGGCAAGGCATGGGGTTCCCGGTGGGGTACTCGGAGCTGGTGCTCCCCAAGCAGCTGCTCCACCTCCTCCTCCTGCTCGGCTACATCCGCCGCTTCCTCCTCTGGGCCTTCCACGCCGTCGGCCTCGGCGACCTGCTGGATCTCGGGGACGACCACCACCAGGTCTTCCTCCAGGACCACCACCACGCGTCGCAGCACGGAGCAGCAGCGGCCGCGACTCATCATCAGCTTCTGCAGCACCGCCGGCCGGAGTTCCGCGCGGTGCCCGCGATGCTCGTGGAGGAGGTGCTCCCCGTGGTGCGCTTCGACGAGCTCCGCTCCGAATCAGCCTCCGACTGCGCGGTGTGCCTCTGCGGCATCGGCGGCGGCGACGAGGTGCGGCGCCTCACCAACTGCCGCCACGTCTTCCACCGGGGATGCATCGACCGCTGGATGGACCACGACCAGCGCACATGCCCGCTCTGCCGCGCGCCGCTCATCCCCGACGAGATGGCCGGCGCGCTCTCCTGGGCCTCCGCCGCCCTGCCCGACGCCTCCGACTTCGACTTCTCCTACTTCGCCGCGCCGTCCCCGTCCCCGTCCCCATCCCCGACGCTGCTGCGGCCGCACGAGCTGCTGCTCACCGGCATGGGCGGATACCAGTGACTGAATCCATCCATCCTTGGCTCGCTCGCTCGCCGACCAATCAGGCACCGGCCAAGCGGAATGAGCGGTCCCCAGCCGGCTGGATCGAAAGGACACACACGACAGGAGAGCCTCCAATTGTACATAGCAGGCGAAATGACCCCCCTCCCAGCCTCCCAGGCCAGGGAAAAAAAGAAAAGGCTACTGCTACTCTAATTAGGAGATTAGATTCCTCTTGTGCATAGGTAGATTCCAAGTTTGTGGAGTTGTGAATCTTTCCACGGACTAGTACTAAACTTGTTGGTTCAGCTAAGCTAGGCGTGTCGATGCAGCAGCAGAATTTAGCCATTTTCTTCCCTCCTCCCATGATGCTCTTTCTCTCTCTCAGGTGACTGATCTACCTTTTCGCTTCTAACTGCGCGGACGGACGGTTCCCTTCTTTTTCCTTGCCACTTTGGAGTACTACTATACTCCTACATGGGAATAGGATAGAACGCGAACTTGACCAAGCACGCATTTGTTTTCTTTACCTGTACCGGAAAATTTTGCTTCAACAGGAAAGCGCCTACTCCTATATGCCAAGCCTTCCTACCACTAAGCCCGTAAGCCGCACGCAGCCTTTCCTCAATTCCGTTCCAGATAGTTTAAAAAAAAAAAAAAACCGTTCCAGATGCCAATCATGCGATGGTTATCGATCGCCCTGAGGAATGCATATGCATCCTGGTGACCGGGTCTGTCAGGTCATTCTCTTCGCCGGCGCGGCGGTTCAGGCTTTGCGGTAGCGGGAAAGTTTCAGGCGTGGAAGCCAGCGCGCTACGAGCCTAGCACCTGCGGTCACGTTTGTTCGGCCGCCGGCCCTGCTCTCTCCCTCTCCTCCGATCCCGAACAATCTGCACAGAAAAAGGTGACGAAATCAATCATTGGGTCTCGCTCGCGGGCTCGGAAAGCAGAGCGCTCATCTCTGCAGTGGACAGGTGTAGATCGGCACTGCCTGTACCGCACGGCTAGCCCTGCTCCATGCGCACCGAAAGGGGAGGGTATCGTCATCACCCCAGCAAAAGAGTCTGTAACGTCAAGCAACGGCGGTTTTCTTAAATTCTGGAACGCATTATCGGTGGTTCTTCACGTACTATATCTAATTTGTGTACTGCGATGCGAATCTGATCAACCTCGTTTCGCTTGCAAGTAACATCAGCTCCAACTACTAGCAGTAGCAGGCAACAACAAATGGTGTAGTAAACTAAAACCTTGTTCCCAAGACAAGAAAGTGAAGCGGGTAGGGCCGGGGCGCTCGATCCGTGCACTGAATGGAACCAGAAACGAAATCGGAGGTCATAATTGATGGGGAATAATGACACATCAAGCCCCGGCCCCGCAAGCTCATTTGTCGTACACGTAGGGCCAAAGCCAGCTTTCGACGTGCCATGTAACGGCTGGCCGATGCGCGTATCTCTCTGTTGCTGCCGGAATCAAGGCGCCGTACGATATTGTTCTCAGGCAATGAGCAAAGGCGACATCACCCACGGGAACATCTGGATCTGGTTGCAATGCGTTTTACCGTTTCTTGAACAAGGTCGTTGATGGACGGAATTCCCTGCCAACTTGGTAGTAACTGAAAGCAAGGTGACCAAACCAAGGGCGAAAAGCTTGCGTTCTGAACGCGTCAACTGGACAGTTTAAGGCACAACGGCAACTCCTTTTTAGCTCATGAGTCATGACACGAAAAAAAGGTCATATCATATTCCTGAAAGCAAGTACTACTAGAAGTTCAGTACTAGTGAGCTATAAGCAGCCCCCACAGACTGCCCGTCATTTTCAGGTTCCATTCGCGAGAGCAACAGTGAAGGGGCCGGCGCTACAGAGGATAAGAATGAGTTGATCCATCCATCCAAGATCCAACCAATCCCGCCGTCGGGCGTCAACACCACCGTCCGTATCAATGCTTTTTTTGCCGAGCGGATACTACACGAGATCTGCAGTGCCGCGAACGTGGTGCCACACTCGCGGCCCCGCCCATCCAAATCGCATTCGCATCGCGGCGTCAGATCAGGTGGTCTCTCCTCTCCCTCAGCATCGAAATAATGCGGTGCCGCGCAGCGGCAGCCTCCTCGTATTTTTGTTACTCTACATGAAAAGCAGGCTCCTCGTATCACCTGTGTATCACGCGCTGGTGCTCCCCGCAGCGTCCAATCCAATGGGCTGTGCTTGCTTTTGCAGCACCAGCGCGTGTGAAAAAATCTCGGACGCAGCCATGAGCACTCATCTAGATCCCTGAATATTTATCAAAGGACTGTATTCATCGAAATCATAGCTAGAGAACATAAATGCATGAGCTATAGTACTTCGTACCAAGACCCTGACTGCTCCAAATATGCTGAGGCCTCCCGTTCCTGAATCTGAAACAAAATGCACCCTCAATTCTGAATTGGTTCAAAACCTCAGTTGATGATTAGGATCCGGCAGTTGGGCACTCCATGATGAGCTTGAGCGAATCTGCAGCGACGAATTTGGATATCTCCCACCATGTCGCGGGTCGCAGCAGGTCCGCTGTCTACTTGGGCGGATCTCGGAAATATTTCAACGATGGTGGCCTGACGAAAGATCTCGCTGGCCCCTCACCATCCACCATACGCCACGGGGACCAGCGGTGGCCGGTGGTGTACCGGCCGGCAGCTTGGGCTGCACGAGACAGGCTCAGTTTTTTTTTTCCGGTACGAACACCACCATCAACAATGGACCGGCGTAGCGTTGCTCGCCACCTGTTCCTTCGCATTTACTAGCCGTGACAATTTCTAACGCTCGAGATATTTGTAGGCTGAAGCTCTTGGCAGTTAACCTGAAAGTCTGTGTGTCCTGGTAGCTCATGTCTGAAGAATGCCTGATCAAACAATTTCTGCGTATTTCCTCATCGCCCGCCTACATTTCTTGAATAATTTCTTACCATTATTTGTGTGCATAAAGATTGCGGTAACCTACCCATAGTTTCTGGCTTATATCTTGTAGCATACTTATGCATGCTAAGATTGGAGGATTATTTGTTTGAACAATGATTCTAGACGTTCCCCGTTATATTAAAGTGTTACGAAGCCCATGGTTTTCTTTGACACAACAAAGCCCATAGCTCATTCAGGACGTTATTGGTTGGTCCATGTTCCTTTAGACAGAACTGAAAAGAAGCCCATGAGTTTCTCATACACGACCAAGCCCATAGTCCAATATGGCCAACAAGGTCACAAAGCAGCGAAAGCAGCAGCTGGGCTCAGAAAAGCTGTCCAATACCAAAGCCGAATTAACCCGGGCCTGGGCCCTAGGGGCAGTTCGTCATCCTTATCAGGGCATTTCCATGAGCAGAGCAGGTTTGTACAAACGAGGCGTCGTAAGATCAGTCGTCTTGTCCGGCAGTTTCGTCGGCACAAGGTTTGGAGCAACTTCACAAATGTGAAGGAGAATACGTCGACGCCACGGCGATTGAAACATCATCATTGGCGGTGGGTGGTTCCGTGCACGCGAGCGCGCAAGCTGCCACGGATATATAGCACAACATGCGAGTCAAGTGTCGCGCGTTTGGATTTGGATGTTCCGGGCGAACTCCAAGGCTTCGATGCCAGCAGGACCCCCATTCGCGTGCAAAGGCCGTTCCGTTCCGCTTATGTGAACATATCCGGACTCGAGTCTTTTGCTGAATTCTCATTCCTGACGTTGTGATAAACCCATGATCCGTGGACTTTCTTTTTCCTTTCTCTATTTTTTCTGGGGACACAAGCAAGACTCTGGACTTTTACCATTTGCAGCAGGTCGTCGTAAAGGTTTTCAGTTGCAGTATCACGTATCTTATGGGTCAGTTTGACCTGATATAGCCAACATTTCGTAGAGTGAGGACCCTGCTATGCGACCGAAAAAAGAGCACTTCGTAAGTAGTGGCCCCCAGGAATACTAACAAACAAGGAAAAAGATGGCAGCACGCTCACACCGATTTTTTTTCATACCCACACCGATTTATTAGTAGCATGGAATATATGGGCTACGCACCAAACATTCCCGGCGTTTTGACCCAGAAAATCGAGCAATAGCTACTGCCTCCCATAGAATGGTAGGCGGCCGAAGGCGACACCATGGAGCGGAGCGGTGGAGGGGCAACCGAGTTTAGTACCACTGGTCTTCACTTTCTCGTTTCCGAAATGATTAGTGGCCTTTTCTTGCACGAGAAACTAGACAAGCACTCACGCCTAAATCTCCCTGCAATCCTCTCCTAAACAATGTCATCCGGTTGGCTTCTTTCCACTAGTGCGTCGTCTGTGCTGTGTCGCGCTCACGCAGCGAGCGACCAGGCAATCATTTCCCAGCACCCCAAATACTGCTATTTTAAGTTGGTTTTGCAGAGTGTTGGTTGATCGTCGTAGCTGCAAATGCAGCTAACTAAAACGGAGTATGACTGCAGCTACCAGTCTCGTCAACCAGCCATCATGGCTCGCCAGAACCGGCGGCTAATTCTCGCCGAGATCACGCTCGTCAGTTTTCGGCATCTCTGTTCCGTCGGTCACAGCTTATTAGCTCATGTTGGGCAATGTCATACCGAGGGTACCAAAACAATGTTGCTGTTGATGGCTTGAAGCAATGGCACGGACACTAATGTTAATTCCAATGTGACATGGGACCAACCTATCCAGAGCATTTCTAAAGAACGGACATGGAAAGGAAGTGCTCGGTAGTAGGAAACGAAAGAGAATCGAGTGCCCTTCCCTTTCAGCGTCTTTTTCTTTTCCTTTTGCTATGGTGCCATTAGTGCGTCAACACTAATAATGTTTCTTAGGTACCAGTAGACCAGAGCATTTCTTGTTTGAAAAACACAAGTGGCAGCCGAAATAATATATAAGCACCATTTTGGGGCGAAACACCGTGGTCAAAACCTTGGATTGGAGGGCCTGTGTATTTGGACCTAGTTAGTAGTAATTGGAAACACACGCTAGAAGCCAAGTAAGGTTGAAATAACCGAATTAATCGGCCGGCTCAGTTTAGTAGAAAACCGACCTGTTAATCAAGAAACCGATCAGTTAGCCATTCAACTACAGTAGCTAGTTATGGTTAGGGCGACCGGCTGGGACCGGTTTTTCGGTTAACCGAGATAACTGATCGGTTTCTACCGGTTATGTAAAGCATGACTAGAAATCAAACCTGAAAATCATCATGTCAGATCCACGATAGAATTGTGCGCCTCATTTTGGCCCAAAACTAGAGATCGAATTGCACGCAAGAGCACAAAACCGCGATAGAAATTTTTTGAATAAACACAAGACATTGTAGCCGCATTGCAGACAAGAGACAGCACAAGGTACAATTGAACTAAGAGCAATACCACAACCGAAGTTAGTTCTTGTTCGCCAATAATGGTGCTTGATTTGTTTTTTCCTTTTACAACGACAACTAAAATGGACAATGCCGTTAAGGATCAATTTGCTTACGCATCTTCAAATCAAACTTCCAAGAGTTGCTCTGTCTGCAAACCTAAAAATTATGATGTCATGTATAAATGATATCCCCACGTCACAAACAGTGTCTCGTTGCACTAAAAAAGAAACAATGGCTGGCGTCGATCGTGTATACCGCATTAAACTCTTCCCTCGCATTACTAGCTCAAAATAGGATACATTTAAATAATAAATTTGCACAGAACTTTGTATCTCGAGCACATTTCATATTTGTATAGCGCTAATATCATAAAAAAAAAACTAGATCTACCGGGGTAAGACCGTACTAACGATATTTTTTTAAGAAAAAAGACCTTCTCACACAGGTCTAGAAAATTCTTAAACCCCCCTCCTCTTCTGATATGGTGACTCCTTTTTTAGTCTGTGTGAGAACTTTTATAGTGTACCAATCGGCTTTAGGTAGGATCTTATACATGCTTTGACTTAGAAAAAAAATAATTTTTTTTAACCTAATTCAGAAAATTCGCTCACATTGAGAATCGAACCCGAAATTGCTACTAAACTACCTTACTACTCTGGATAGTATGTTACATATAGGATTGAGTAACTCTCGCATATGACACGTAATGCTTGTAAGACATTTTCTTTTTTTAAAAAAAATAATCTTATAAGACATGTCAGTAGCTACTAACAACGATTGTATAATCTAGTGTCCCTAAGAATGATATAGGTTCACATAGCAAAAAAAAAATTGTATATCACCCACATGGGATCGATCCTAATCTGCAAAATACTGTTTTGAACTTCCCGTTTGCAACATCTCCATAATAACCGTCTGGTCCTTGAATAAAGAGTCGGGTTATGTAATTTATCGCAAGAGCGTGAGATGAAATGGGCAACCCAAGATTTTACTTTAGCAAAAGGGAATATGTAAAAACGAGGAAATATGGCATCTGAAAAATTCCTGCTGGTTTTGACGGTACAGTACATCCATCAACAAGAAAATGCGTTCCAAATCAGAGCGTGTAAAACGAAGTTTGACAGCTAGTATATACTTGAATTCAAACGGCGCAGCCAAAACGAGCCGTTTAGCTTGTGCATCACTCTCACGTTCATAACGCGTCCGATTACGTGTAACTTTTAATCACTTTCTAGTTAGTTTGTAGTAATAACAGTATGACGTTATTAGAGGAGGAGGAAAATCTGCTCGCTCAGACTAATAAATACACGGACGGGCGGACGGACTCGTAAAAGGCAGCAGGCAGGCCGAAGCGCCGACCCACACCACATCCACCGTACCGCCATCTCCTGTACAGTACCCTCCTGATTCGATTTCCTGCAACACCGAGAAGACGAAATCCCTCCAACTTCAACCAGAAAGAGGCGAGGAGAGAGGGCGGCAGGAGGAGGAACACGCGGCGGGAGAAGAGAATGCGCCGCGACCCTGCAATCCCCCGCACCCAGCAGCCCCTGTGAGCCTCTCGCCGCCGCGAAATCCCCGCCGATCCGCCGAAATCGGCCCGGCGAGGGTGAGGAGGATCCACGGCGGCCGGGATGAAGGGAGGCGGCGGGAAGGAGACGGTGACCGCCTTCTTCCTCCGCTTCCTCCTCCTGCTCCTCCTCCCCCTCACCGCGCTCTACTTCTTCTACACGCTCCACCTCCTCCTCACCTCCGCCTCCTCTTCCTCGGCATCCTCCTGCCCCCCTGACCCCACCACCATTTCGGTCGCCCGGATGTCCTCGTTCGGCAACCTCACCCGCCAATCCCCATCTCCCCCCGCGGCGTCGGCGTCCACGGCGACGACGCTGCAGCACGTGGTGTTCGGCATCGCGGCGTCGTCGCGGCTGTGGGACAAGCGCAAGGAGTACATCAAGGTGTGGTGGCGGCCCCGCGGCGCCATGCGCGGGTACGTGTGGCTGGACCGCGCGGTGCGCGAGTCCAACCTCTCCACGGCGCGCACGGGCCTCCCCGCCATCCGCATCTCCTCCGACACCTCGCGCTTCCCCTACACGCACCGGCGCGGCCACCGCTCCGCCATCCGCATCTCCCGCATCGTATCCGAGACCTTCCGCCTCGGCCTGCCCGGTGTCCGCTGGTTCGTCATGGGCGACGACGACACCGTCTTCTTCCCCGACAACCTCCTCGCGGTGCTCAACAAGTTCGATCACCGCCAGCACTGGTACATCGGCTCCCTCTCCGAGAGCCACCTCCAGAACATCTACTTCTCCTACGGCATGGCGTACGGCGGCGGCGGCTTCGCCATCAGCGCCCCGCTCGCGCGGGCCCTCGCCGGGATGCAGGACGGCTGCCTCCGCCGCTACCCGGCGCTCTACGGCAGCGACGACCGGATCCAGGCGTGCATGGCGGAGCTCGGCGTGCCGCTCACGCGCCACCCGGGCTTCCACCAGTACGACGTCTACGGCGATCTGCTCGGCCTCCTCGCGTCCCACCCCGTCGCGCCGCTCGTCACGCTGCACCACCTCGACGTCGTCAAGCCGCTCTTCCCGGACGCGCGGTCCCGCCCCGACGCCGTGCGGAGGCTCTTCGACGGGCCCGTGAAGCTGGACCCGCCGGGCGTCATGCAGCAGTCCATCTGCTATGACGCGGGCAACCGGTGGACGGTGTCGGTGGCATGGGGGTTCGCGGTGCTGGTGGCCAGGGGGGTCATGTCGCCCAGGGAGATGGAGATGCCGGCGCGGACCTTCCTCAACTGGTACCGCCGCGCCGACTACACGGCGTACGCGTTCAACACCAGGCCACTGGCGCGGAGCCCGTGCCAGAAGCCGGCGGTGTATTACATGTCGACGGCCAGGCGCGCGGCCGGGCGAGGCGGAGGGGAGACCACGGTCACACGGTACGAGCGGTGGCGCCACCCCAACGAGACCAGGCCGGCATGCCGCTGGGACATCGCCGACCCGGACGCGCGTCTCGATCGCGTCGTCGTGTTCAAGAAGCCCGACCCCGGGCTCTGGGACAGGGTAATAAAATCTTCTTCCTTGCCCATTCTTGTCTTCTTCACTCATGCTGCATTGCCGTTTCCATTTCGAGAGTAGATTATCTACTACGAATTATGTGGTTCTTTTTATGCACAGAATCAACAGCTGTAGTGTGATCCCAATTGACACTAGTAGTTTTCTCAATTGGAGCCAGCGTCGAACAGAAATGAGGACGCTGCAGTGCCAGAATAGAATTTTACTAATGTGATAGTGGAGTATTTGTATAACTGCATAGTAGTAGAGTACTACTAGATTTTTTATATATAGCAGTAGATTGCTCAATGTGATTTGGCACATTTTGTGTCGTGGTTTATAGCAAGCACTAATGCGCCTCACATGGATGTGCAGTCTCCCAGGAGAAATTGCTGCCGAGTGGTGTCGTCGCCCAAGGAAGGTGAGAAGGGGGGAGACAAGACGATGACCATCGACGTAGGCGTATGCAGGGAAGGCGAGTTCAGCCAAGTAGCAGGAGTATAAAACTTGAGTAGACATATGAGGATAGGAAGATTCAAATTATTTCTTCTTCGTTTCTTGTAGTTGTACGAATCTATTCTTCTTTGAGATGAGGGTATGGAGTTTCGGGTCTCGACGGGTTCTCCTTTGGACCTCACTTTTGGCAGCCTGATCCGGCACCTCACTGGTGAAATAATAAAAAAGTAATCCACGACACAACAACTCAAAATTTTGGCCGGGCGTTCCTCACTCCCGGGCCGGCGAGCGAGGGAGTCCACGCGCTGCCCCCAGCCCCCCACCCAACGGCTACGCCGGTCCGGGTCTATGCTTCAGACTTGACGGAGGTAGGGCACGGGCGTACTGTGTACTGATGGGGAGAGTTGGCTTCTGTCAAACAAGGCGTGGGTCGGGCGTCCGCGTGAGCAGGGCAGCCATCCCTAGTCGCAGTCCAGGACACGGGATGGCTACAGAGCAGAGCGTGCGTTTGCATCTGAAACCAGATCGGCGCGCCCATTTCCGCTGCTGCGGTCTAGCAAAATCTGTGTACATATACTCCGCAGTTACACGGCTGCCTTGCCGTCTTGGCGAAAGCCCACTCCGCGACACGTTCCGTTGCCTTTCTGGCCAAATCAACGACAGCATTCACCCGCTCCGTGCCTCGTAACATTATGACTGTACTTATGTTCATTGATGATTGCTCCGAACCATGCATCTAAACAGCGCTACAGTATACATTAATTAAGTGCTCGCTCATGGCTATGCTAACAGGTGGCAGCGTTTCCACGCGCTGCGACAATCTGTTCGCCGCATGCCGCGCAAGTTGCAGACCGCTTGTTAAAACCTGAATCCAGCATGCACATGGGCAAAGAAAAGGATGTTTCGATGCCAACGTCGTAGCGTGATCCTAGTACGGGGAAAGCAGATGATTATTATTACCTAATCAAGTACTATTTTATGCTCACAGCCGGATACGTCAAAATGCTGCAGCCAGCCAGCCACACTTGTTGCATTCTGAAATCTAGACATAGTACTCTAGTATAGAAGAAACACATAAAAACAAGTCATAATGTTTTTTTAAATTGATTTTATTTGTTGGCATTGAGTGCGATCGAATGGTTTAGTTCCACACTGTATTTATAGAGAAAAACACTCGTATAAGTATTCTTTAATTCCATACTGTAAAACCTCAACTCTTGACACGAATCGGCTTCGCATCCTGCCAGCAAGAAAAATGGATTGCTGTAAAAGGCCTTCAATCATCCACCAACGCGTGTCCTAAATTGTCTCCGACACACTGACACACTTTGCCACACTGCGGCCACACCCCAATACTGGCACGCTTGTGTAGGTGCCAGCATTTCGAGTTACGAGGATAATAAAAGGCGAACGCTCTAATAGTTAAATGTTCTTTTTTTCTTTACCGGCAGTAGTAAAAATGACAACGCCCGATAGAGTGCTAGAGCAGCGGCGATGCCTACAATTTCGGAACACAGAACCAGGTTAACGCAATCGACCTTATGCCAACATCTACAGTACAGTAGTATCCGAAGTTATACTGAAACCCTTCACAAAGGTGGTGCAATAATCCGCTCACCAACACGCGGCACGAAATTTCCCTCAAAAAAGAAAAAACGCGGCACGATATATACGCCAGTGGTCAATGGTCAATGAAGTTCCTCACTCCCCAGCAAAGGTTAGTATCATGCAAAACTGGGGACGACAACGTGAAACTTCAACTTGGTTCCAAAGGAAATGGCACCAACGAAAATGTTTGCATATGAAATGGATGGCCCGAAGACAGAAAACACGGACGTCTTTCGTTCGCCCAGTCAGCAAGCAAAAATCCTACTATGCACCACCACGTATGCCGGTATCCCGTTCTGCATAGAATTCACCAGCAAGTGACGAAATTCTGATCAGAAGATTTACAAAGAGTGAAGATGTAGTGGAAAAAGAAAATATTGTATTAGGAAGAGAAAAAGGTGCATTGGGAAACGAGAATAACATGTAATTGGAGAAAAGTTGAAAACATTAGAATGACATGTAAATGTGAACGGAGGGAGTACTTTCTAATCAAGGAATCTTTCTTCAGGACTAAACATTCATTCTTTAGCATGCAATTTCAATGAACGTTGCCTAGTGTATGCTGACTGACGGTAGAAAGATTTTTTCTTTTGAATTCGTATAGGGATGTCAATATTGCAAACATAATCAACCTTGCAACACATGTAAAAGTTCAATATATGAAATGAGCCATATACATGCAGCAAACTGTCTAATAGCACTGGCAGAAAATTCTCATGTTTGGGCAATAAACAGCAACTGCAAGTAGAAACGGAATAAGAGAGTGAAACTTCATTTGATATAATGCTTTACGAATCAGGGTTGATGAAATTTAACATAGCAGCTATGGAGGGTATTATCTACAGGTTGCAAGGGCTAAAACTGAAAATGCATACCCAGTTAAAAGTCTCTGAAGACCGAGTTAACAGCACTGCATGGTGCTTCCCAGTTCAATGCCATGCGACTTGATAATCCTAGCAGCTGCCAAAAGAATATCCTGTTCTGCAGATAGCCACTCATCCTTTTTCTGCATATGGTATACAAAATATTTGTGTTAAAAATTAAAGAGGACAAGTATTATTCTGAACCTGGACTAAGTATCCAGCAGTATTTTAAGCCCATGGCGGTCAATTGCAATGATAGCCATGGATAGATCCTATACTCTGTCGGTAGTCCGTCCTACGTAAAATATGTGTCAACTAAAATGCATTTAGTTAGGCTATTTATCTTCAGAAGCCACCAATATGACGACATATTAAATTAGTACAAGTAACATTTGACTCGAAATACTTTTCAAGGTATTATACTATATCTCACAAGACCTGTAACACTTGTGACTGGAGGGAGTAACTGACTGAAAGCCCACCGGTAATGGGACACTCAGGAATAAATAAGTATAGCAGCATAACTCTGGAAAAAATAATAAACATACCATGTTTTTGAGGTTGCATCCAATTGTGAGCTCTCCATACGAACTTTCCAATCTTGAGAGATAGCAATAAGGAGCATCACTTTCAAAGGACACATTGGGATTGGACCTTACCATCTCCTTTATATCCTCTGATACAGAAGGAACCTTCTCAATATCTTCAATTCTTATAGGAATTTTTGTCACGCTAGCTCGCCAACTAGCTCGTGATCTGTTCACTATCATCTGCAAATTATTTAAAGAATGTCAAACCATGATACAAGGTAGGGCTGCTACTAAGCCTACAAAAAGAGTAAAAGATAAAGAAGGAAATCACAGCATTATTCTTGAGATACAGCACAATGGAAATCATTCTAGCATTTTTTGGTTAGTTAATGAATCAAAGCATTTGAAGGAACTTCCTATAGAAGTGGATCATTCTGGACGGTTTCAAAGGATATACATAATCCAGAAATTATATGTCTTCATCCAATCGAACTGGAATTTGAAGTCTAAATATCATTTGTGAAATCCTAAATCCAAAATGGAACCAGAAATATAAGAGACCAAAATTTAGCAGTGAAACTACAGTACTGGCTAGATTTGGATATGTGATTCATCAACCATGGTTCAAAAATAATGTTGATTGAATAGATATTACTGGAGTAAAAGTGTGCTTATTCTTGCAATGGTGATAACCATTGTTGTGTTGACTAAAGACATTCAGGGTGCTAATGCCCCAAAAACAAACGTCTATAAACACTTTGTTATGTGATATCATACAATCCAGTATACTTAATAATTTTATTCAAACTCAGATAAAACAGGATATGAAAATGAAAATAAATAAAGATGGCATCATAAGTATGCATTGCTTCATACTTCATAAACTCGTGTCCAATCTGAGTATATGAGTCTATAATGATGGGAGCTGGGTGCATACGCGTGTTTGTGAACTTTAACAAATATTCAGTGACAGAAGCGATTTATGATACCTGACTGGAGAAGAGAGAGTTGGGTACTATGACAGGGAGCTTTTCAGGGTTGATCAATGAAGTAGAAGTGAGTCCAATTTCAATCACCTTGCCTTCTATCGACCCAGCCTACAAAAGATAAACACTCCTTTTAGTTAGTGTGAGCCAACAGCCAAGCTGTAAATTACAGAGAAAAATGTACAAAGCTACAAAAGATAAACAACAGCAAGTCAAAACTGTGTATTTAGGCCACGTTTGGTTGAGACCCTGGCCCATCCTGCCTGAGCCAGGAATCAATCAGAGCCCCAGGCACTCGAAATTGAATGCCTGGGAGCACTGCCTAGCTCAGGCAGTTCCTTCAGGTCGTAAAGCAAACAGACCCTTACTGCTGGCACATGTTCTATTTACAGAGTAGGGCGTTGTTCACAACAAGAAGAAAAAAACATGATTGACTTTCTTCTACAAATGTTCTTAACTACAGGAAACAGATGACAGAATCAGAGTTAGGAACTTATGAGAGCTTAGAACAACATATAGTACTACCAATAGCTTAAAGCACACATATATTGAGAAATACTAATGAAACAACCATTTTAGGAAAAGGGCACAATATTCAAACAGATAACGTTTCGAATAATTCCAATGGCTGTGTTCTTTTCATTCTTAGGATCCTTTAACAGCAATGAATTGGTTTTGCTGGAGATATGATGCCTAAGATTCACTCATGCTCCATTGGTTGTGATGCCTTTAACTCTTCTGAACTCTAAAAAACCAAAAACCTTTCTTACCTCCAAGAATCATAGCCTATAGCCCTATACTACATGCAAAAACTCACGCACTTTAAAATTAGTGCTATATTCTCAGTTTTTGGAATATTGCGGTTACTGTATGTAATGTAACTGCTTGGAACCTCAGGGGGTAACTTAGGCATCTAATGGACATAGGCATCAGCATCTATCCAGAGTTAGTGTATGAGTCAATTAAATTTAACTTTATTGAACATGCGGTAAAAGCAAATAAGTGTCTTTAAGGCACCTTGATGTAGTCTCCAGCTACAAATGGACGAGAAAACTGCAAGGAGAATCCACTGAGCATATTGCCAAGAACATCTCTAGCAGCAAAAGCAGTAGCAACACCTAAGACAAAAGCAACAAAAGGTAAGTTCAACACCCATGAAACGTCAGTATTCAAACATTAATGCATTTTTCTTTGTTGAATGAAACATATCCTGCATATCATTTACCAATTACCATAATAGTTAGCAATAAATTACCTCCCACACCACCAACAGTCAATATTGATTGGACAGCTACACCACAAGCTTCAGCAATACCCATTACACCTAATCCAATCAATCCCAATGAAGAAACCTTGTCAAATACTGATAACTTGTCGCGTTCGATACTTGAGGCATCCAGGTTGGTCATAGCTTTAGCAATGAAGTTGGTTTTCCACCTCTGAAGGAACCATACAAAAGAGAGAACAAATGCACCCCTCCATGCTTGTGTAAGGTAAGTTGATATGCTTGGTGCAATAAGTGTCGCCCTAAGAAGAGGAACCATCATACATATGAGAATTCAGAGTACAACATAACAAGTAAAAGAGAAACCACCATGCATATGAGAATTCATAATAAAACATAACAAGTAACTAAGTCACTTTTTGAACAGGCTGTAGAGAAAGATGCATTTTGTACTTTTACAGGGCAAGTACAATTGAATAGGTATGAATGCATCCTGCATCAGTACATTGTAATGGAGCTTTAACAATAATGAAGATATATTGATAATTAGGAATGCTTATTGTAGTAATTTGTATATCATGTTTCTTTGCAACATGCTTGCAGAAATAATATAACCACAATAAGTAATTCTCAAATAAGACATGAAATTGACAATCGATTGGATCTAAAATGCTATTTGCTGAAGAAATAGTTTTCAACACATGACAGAAAAGGGTAAAGTTCACTCAGAAAGTAAACTGAAACTTACATCTCTGAAAATGCCATGAATGTGATCAGATATTTCGCAGGATCCTCTAATGCAGACCAGAGGCTAGTTTGGTATGAAACATCACTTTTAGTTGAGCTTCCCAAAAGTGTTGTAATGGGATTTTGTGATGCGTACTTGTGAAGTCTCCTTAGAATGATAGGCATGACCCACCATGCCATCATTGTACCAAATAGTGTCCCGCCAAGTGGAACAACTACCTTTTCAAGACTTGGATTTGCATCAAACAACTGTTGGACATGAGGTGTAATTGCATCAGTCAACTCCATAAGTTTCTTGCCAGCATCAGTGGTAGCATCTATAGTAGACTTGCGAGCGTTATCTAAGATCTCAATCCAAGAACTCCCATCACCACCTGCACTGCCAACCTTCGAGCTTTCTGTAGAAGGAACATTAGAAACGGCACTTTGAGCAGCTTCTGGCTTGATTCCAGTGTCTGAGGAGTATGCGCGGCTCATGCTTGAAACACCTAAGAATCCTGGCAATGCACTATATCTGGACCTTGAAGTAATCAACCAACTAGTTGCTGTATGAGATGACAGGGGCATTCGGCAGGTCTTTGACATAGCATTGACTGCAGAATAACGACCCCCTCCCTTGGTCTGGTGAACAGCAGAAATGTCAGATTTTCTTGAGTGCTTGGCACAGGTGCTGAACCACTTCGAGGAACCAGAAGATACACATGGACCAACATATGCTTCCATTAGACACTGACTAGCAGCTGATTGGCAAGACCGACGCAGAGCTGCTGCAATCCCAGACATCACGAACTACTTTAATATCACCTTGAATTCGTCCGCGCTCCACAGAAAGAGTTCTGAACGAACCAAGCTGACCCAAGTGTTTCTTGACCTGAAACATACAAACAATCAATTATATACATACAAGGGATAAAAAACACAACTCTGCTAGTGACAACCGACAAACAGAAAAATACGGTATTCCCCATTACATAAGAGCTTGATTATCAGCATGACGATACAAAGTTTAATCACATTAGATATTGCAGCATATCGAATAACCCTCTAATTGGATATAAATCTGAAAATTCCTATCAGGGGAATTGCAGTTTCCACAACCTTTTGGTGCGAAAAGATGCTTAACATATTAAATGGCAGCAAGCTCACACACATCAAACAGAAGAATTTACTCATCAATTGTTCTTCGATCAGCCTCAGGAAACAACCCCCATGTACATAAACTAAACCATAACAACAAATTACATTTTCTGCCCATAGCCAATGAACTCAACTTTTGAACAAATAAGAAGCAATACAGTGTAGAGTGTCCTTGCAAGGCAATTAACACCCCAAGTTCCTCAAAATAAAGGATAACCACCTTGATTCCATTTACAATTCCAAACTGAAGCAGCGTGTCAAGAATTCAGGTTAAAATAGCCATCAGAACCACCATACCGAGTACACAGCGCCCATGGCAACACCACATCGCTGCTGAATACCACTATCGCCTCGAGATTTCGTAATCACAACAACTAGAACCCATCGGCGCAACCAAACAAGGTTAACAGCTAGGTGCATTCCAGGGATTTTGGAGCTAAGGCGTCACCCAATTTCGCAAAAACCCAACCAAACCCTGGGGATGGAATGGGTTGTATTAGCAGCACCCGAATCCGCAACTCAAGGAATGGGGCGGGGAGAAGGAAAGTTTGGTTGGATCGAGAACTAAACCAGCTGGTAGAACAACGGAATCCATCCAGGAAAGCGAGGATTATTGCTTACCAGCAAGCAGCAGAAGAAACCAGTCAACGCCGGCCAAGAAAGGAGCGGCGCTGCGGCGAAGACGGCGGAGTTGAGGGAGGCGGGTGGAGGGATCCCGCAGACGGACGGAGCGGACCGGCGGCGCGCTGTGCTAGCGGCGACCAAGCCGACGATCTCGGCCCCCTGCCCACTCTTCTGTAAGCGCTGCTGTCCCCTCCTACAAGGAAGAAGGCTACGGGTTCGGCGCCGCAAAGAGCCCAAAAGCACAGTTGTATCATGCGGATGTCGTTGTGTGGTTCCGTGATGCGCTCGCCGTGGTCAGTTACAAGCCCACCAGGCCTACACGGCTTTCGGAGGTGTTGGGTCTAATAGAAATGGGCTGGATATTTGGTCCAAACAACTTTTCAAAGTGTCAAATCCAAACTTCAACAAGCTCAGTTTCAGTGTCATCGTGAATATGGTCATTTTCAGCCCTCATTGCTTTGTTTCTTTCTGCTTGTGATTTGTGAATACCCACAAAAGATTAGCAGCTTTCAGGTTTATCAGACCTCGTGAAAATATATTAATCCTTGGTTCAACTCACGTTCGGTTCTATGCAACAATCTCTACTGTGTTCTTTTTCTTAGGAAGACTCTCCACCGTATTCTTTTTTGAGGAAGACTCTCCAGTGTAATTAATGTGTCCGAAGCTGAATTTCATGAAAGTGTGGAAAGTTAAAACAGAAAGAACATGATCAGAGATAATAAAGGCAGATGCCAACCTTGTCCTACAAAGCTGAGTTTTTTTTATTTTAAACCCGATGAGTTCACAGCGGTTCTGAGGAGGTGTCACTCAAGATTATTACACCGGAAAAAATTCAAAACAGGCTTGATACAACACACTATTACTACAGCAGTCAGTAGTCTTATCACTGGAAAACAACTAAACATCCCAGTTTGTACATAGCTACATTTGCAGACGGGCTACTCGGCGAAGATCTACCGGGTACTTGCTCAACCCCCTGCAGAACATTGCGAAGTTCAATTTCAGTACATTGATATGGTGCAGACTAAGGAGAGAACAAATGAAAGCAATATGCAACGGTACCGTTGTGACTCATTTCTTGTCATCGTCACCGGAAAACATTTGGAAAAACGAGAACGCAACCAAGGGCCCGAGAACAGGCGGCAGAGGAGGCGGCCTGCCAAAAGCAACCAGAGGCTCGACATTTTCATCTTTTGTAATGGCCGATTCACTGGAACTGTTCTCTTTCTCGTGCCTCTGAGGAGTAACTGTCATCATTCCTGGTTCATAATTTTCATACAAGGGACAGGGAAAACATAGTGGACATCAGGCATTCAGGCAAAGGACTCTGAAATGAATCTTCAATAAAAAAAATGACGAGATGTGGTAGCATACTCGCTTGTGCATTGACAGGTTTGATGGGCTTGATTGCACTTTGAACTAGAAGCCTCGTTGCTCCTCTCATCTGGTGCTTCCAACAACACGACCTGAAATCTTCAGAGAAAGAGAAACAGAAAGTTTAGATTTACTTTTTTCAGATACGTAAAAGAAGGTTTCACGATGCATGTAGTTGATAAGTTGGTAACTGAGGTTGCAGCTAAGTTTGCCATTCAGTTAGACACTGTATTCTACGCTTTCTTTTTACTTTAATTCATGGTCAGTTTGCTTATAACAATTCAATTGAGCAACATGCTGATGAAAATCAGCCAGGACCTCGACCTCCATGAGTCCATGACCGAGTTCTTTCAGAGGTATCAGACTATCAAGCATACACGTATCGGAGTAGGCAGCGCAAACACAAGAATCACTGAATGTCTGAATCAAACAAGGAAACCACTTTTATACAGCGAAGGGGAACAGGTAAATCCTATTCTCATATCATGAGCAACGAAGCATGAACTTATTGTTGCAGTATCTAGAATTAGACATACACGTATGAATACCTTTACATGCGCCAGTAAATCCGAATTCAGGCATCACTAAAAACAGAAATTAAGCATGGGAAATTTGAGGCAACGAAAAGTCACCGTAGGGGAATCGCGAGCAAAAGAGATCTACATAGATCAAGAGAACGTACCTTGATTCCTGTCAGTTCGCTGAGCAGCTAGTTCGTGCGACGGACGTCATGGACGGTACAGCCTCGAAAAGAGAAGATGCGATGCGCTTCGTTCAGTTATAGAGGATGGGCGAAATCTCCAGAAATTTCTCGTGGAGGATGGAGGGCAGGAGGAGTGGAGGACCAGGCCGCACAGAATATGGGCCGTTTTCCTATACTATTGTGGCCACTGGCCAGTAGGCCTTGTCGAACCTAGGGTCTGGATGTCATGGGCTGACTATTATACGTTCTCTCTGTGATGGGCCTTCAGTTCTGTAGATCGTATCCAACCCAAACATCCGTGACTATTGTACGTTTTTTTTTCCATAGCTGCAGAATTTGGCAATTCCTGTCATCGCCAATTTCCGATGTTTGTTGTTTTATGCGTCCATGTTGACCTTCCTGGTACCACTAAAACTGGTCCTACCTCAAGTGAAAAAAAAAAAACTGGTCCTACCTAGTGCTGGTCTAAGCTGGCTCTGCAGCGTTACGAGAGGAACCTCAACGTAACGCTGGTGCAAAGCCAAAGCATCAATCCACGATATCGCTCAAAAATAGCGGCCTCGAAAGTAATTCCCAATCCACGGAAGCAGTCCAACTTTTGCAGACTCCCAGGCATGTGCTGTTGCCGGATTGGCAGGTTGTGCGGTTACCGGCCTAACCTTAACCCGAGCAGGACTAACCAACCTAAAGTATATTGGCCTTCCTCGTCAGCGCACTTGCACACCTCGTACGTTACTTCATCGACACTGCAAAAGCCGCTTGATAAACAACAGAAGCCATCTGCCGCACTCTAGCTTCCACTCGCCAAATAGTTCATCTCTGACCGTTATACCAAATCGTTACTACGGTCTGACTCTGAATCTCGGAGTGTTCACACTAGAAATATAGTACATACGATTTGGGATAGAGAGACAAATCTTGAGGAAATAGTGACGTGATCATTTAGAAAGAGTGTGGGCTAAGTAAAAGCTTCTAAAAGGATATCATATTTGGTTCCGGTGACGCGGTGCACACATTCCGCGTTCCCACAATCTAACGGAAGCTTTAGTTTTGAGCAGTGCTTACATTAGTATAAGCTTGCTCATGGCTAGGTGGCGCACGCTTGACGTATAAGCTTGCTCATGGCTGAGCATGCGCCCTCTGCTCGTCATCAGCAGGCTCCTGCATTTGACGTACGCAGTGGCGCACGCTTGAGCCAGACAGTTGGTCAATTTAAAACTAGTGCGTAAAGTGGGGAGAATGTTCGGCAGACGTGTCTACCAGCTGTTTCTTGTGTCTACGCATGCCCCGCTGAATTTTGCATCCTTGAGAAAGAAAATGAACGAAGACATCAACGAACGGTGCTCCCGAGTCCTAATTATAGAGTGTGTACTATATTAGACAGGCTAAATATGTATCTATCTAATTAGTAGAATGTTCTCCATACGCTCCCCTTTTTATTTCTGTTAGCCTCGCTTTTCTTCTTCTCTTGGCGAGCTCTGAGCCTCTGACGATGCTCCGGCACGATGTCAGCGTTACTGCGTTAGATCAGGTTTCTTCTCGCTCTACCAAAATGTTTGATGGCAGCAAGGCATCTTTCAAACGAAAAAGATTCCTCTGTTGAGCGTCTATATGTGGACTATGCGAGAAGCGGTTTGGACGCCTCTAACTGAGACGGAGAACCGATTATAGTGCCTTGGCTGGTAACGATCAAGAGTGACACAACAATAACATACTTACTTCTTCCATTCTATTATTATTGTCGTTACAATTTCAGAATAGAGGGAGCAAGTATGACATACTGTTAGCTGATGAAATGGTGCTTATGCGGCTCGTACCGCCGGTTCTGAAAACTGAACACATTTTACTTTTGTGCATGAATAATGCGATGAACACATGGACATTTTGCTTCAACAGTCATTCATGCACCGAACACTTCATAACTTTCAGAACTGTTTCCATTCCAACCACCGAATCTAGTTTCATTATGAAGTGGTTCACAACATCCCTACATGTTATACACAGCATCCTCCTAGCCATAAAGAACAGAGACCGGTGACAGAACGCGCTCGACGTCTCCACCGAACAAAAAGGAAAAAAAAAAAAGAAATCATGGCACCGAACATTTCCATGTACGGACAGTGCCTCCCCGGACCATACGAAAATGCTGAATAAACGTTCACGCCCACTTTCAGTTTCAACCGAACAAAAAGGCAATAGTGTACGCGCTCCCGCGCCGCTATCACGAAATCAAATTGCTGATGGTTCCCCCCGTCTTCCAGTACCGACAATCGAAGAATCAACAAAATTGAGAAACTTTGGAGGTAGCGGGGAGCCCCGTGCCGGGCTCCATGCCGCCGTCGGAATCAAATGCTCCGGCCGATTCGCGCGAGCTCCTTCTCCAGATCGTCCATGCCACCAACCTCCTCCAGCTCCTGCGCCAAGGAACCACAGCCACACGCGTGATCAGCAACGAGAGAAAAAACTATGTACAAGTATAAAGCACTTCGTTTGTCCTGAGCTGATCGATCGGGGTCGGGGAGGACAGAGCGAGGACAAATGGACAGGCACCACTCGCTCACCTTTGGTCCCAGGAACAGCCCATACGGCACGCCCTCATACTTGTCCATGTGGTGTATCTGCTCGTGACATCGCCGAGGAGCGCAGCCACACACACACGAAAAGGCGGTAAAAATATCAGTTTAAGTCGGTACTGGCTGAAAGTTACTACTAAAGATAGTTTCTTTTTAGGAATGGTAAATGGTCAGCGAGAGGCGGCTAGCTAGCAGCTGGCCCCGTCAACGTGGTACCTTGTGAGCGGCAGCCACTCGCCGGAAGTAGGGCACGTTGGCGATGGGGCCGACGGGGAAGCGGCGGTGGACCAGGCCGTCGTGGACGAACATGTAGGCCATGCCGAACAGCGTAATCCCGAGGCCCTGTAGGAGACGGACACGTGGCGGGTGAGATCATACTAAGAGCCACCGTGGCAACCGATGACAGGTGGCGGGTGGGTCTCAACAAACGGGACAGATGAGACTAGTCAGCGAGCGGGCGGCGGCTTACCGCGCCGAAGCAGAGGCCGGGGACGAAGCCGCGGTGGAAGAAGCCGTAGGCGAGGAGTCCGATGGCCGGCACGGCGTTGATGATGGCGAAGACGTCGTTGAGCTCGAATGGCCCGTCGCGCGGGCGGTGGTGCGACTCGTGCATGTGCCAGAGCGAGGCGTGCCACAGCGCCCGGTGCGCCCACCGCGCCCAGAACTCCATCCCGACCTGCACACGCAAGAGAATCCATCCAGCTGATCTCATCACGTCAAAGAACACCAAACCCAAACGAGTTTTATTCGTACTGCACTAGCGAGAGTGTTTGAATCGTACCGCTGCGCCCACGGAGAGCGCGAACGTGCCGAACATCTCGGTCACCGGCACATCGCCGCCCTGCAGGGTCAAGAAAACGCGTAAAAAATCAAGCATTGCACAACCACTCACAAACTTGTGTGGCTATGCCTTTCCCACTTACTATTTACCAGTAATAGGCTAATAGCAGTAACGAGGAAACCGTAAAAAAGAGGCAAAGTAACAAACATTGAAAAGTACTATAGCACAGTACCTCCATTTGCCAGCTGAAGCGGTAGTACACTGCGGCGACGGCCATGGACGTGACACCGAGGCTGGACATCACGGCGGCGACCAAATACGTCCGCCTCTCCGACCGCTTCCGCGCCTTGCGCTCCGCGATGCGCCGCGCCGCCTCGTCCAGCGCGGCCGCCGCCTCCGGCACCGGCACTGGCGGCGCCGGGGCCGGGGCCGGCTGCTCCGTATCTTGCGGCACGAAGCAGGTGACGGTGCCGAGCCCGCGGCGGCGGCGCGGGGACGACGACGACGCCGACCGGGCGGTGAGCGGCGCGAACGCCAGCGCGCGCCCGGCGAGGGGCGGCGGCGCCCTGCGTCGCGCGGCGGCGGCGAGCAGCGAGTTCTTGGGCGCGAAGCTGGTCACGGCGGCGCCGGAGAGACCGGCGGCCATGGCTCGGGTGGTCGCGTTCTCGTCTGTGGCGCACCCCGGAGGTGGGGGAGTGCACTTTCCGGGGGTTGTATAGGCGGACAGGGACCCGTGACAGGGGGGGGGGGGGGGGGGGGGGGGGAGTGGAGACCAGATGCAGGCAGGGGCTTACTTATGACCTCGAGTCGTCGAGAGGCTGGCTTCGCTACGCGTGTGCAGGAGGAGGAAGGAGTGGCGGAATTGGACTGGGGTTCTCAATGGCTCACGAGGGTCCATGTCACGCCGAGGCTCAGATTTGTCAGAACGCTGTCCGATTTTGATCGGACGGCCGAAATTGATTGCTTAAGCATGATGGAAATTGTCCCCTGTTTATTCGACAGAGCAGTGCGGTCTCTCTGATCTGTCGCACGTCGGCAGGAGCCGGTTTGTAGCAACTTTGGCGATAAGTAGTGTTGTCACACGACTCAAATGCTGCCTGAATTAGCAGCTGACCACATATAAGGCAATCTTCCTAAGGCGGTTCAGTATACTACTTTCTTAATCGAACGCAGACTAGACTGTAGTCCATCCAACACACAGCACAATTCTGTCACTCTCACGCTGATTTACCAGTGCAGACACATACACCACAGTAGAAGCCAAACGCGAGGCCAGGCGACGGGGGCATTTCCGGCCGGTTTGTACCGTGTACAGTGGCATCGCCTGTGAACGCTGTGTGGCCGGGGACAGCAACACGCTCTCGCCTTCCCCGCCCTTCTCGGTTTCTCTGGGCAGTGACTCAGCAACCCACGAAAACTGTTGAGATCAGCAACCACATCGCTTCAATGAGGTCTTCGGAGCCACGAGACGAGATGTGGGGGTCAGCAAAAGGGCGCCCGGGAACGAAGAAAAGCAGGAGAAAAACAGCTGAACACAGAAGCTCCAGCTCGGTCGCTGCAGAATGAATGGCTGGGTCGCGACTGGTCGTCCTCCGATGGAGATCCGTCCCCCTTTTTCCTTTCACTCTCGCGGAATGTTCTCCCTTGCCGTACGCATCAAACCTTAACTAGCCGCCATCAGATGCTGAGATTGGCAATCAGATTCAGATATACCACTTTTTTTTTTTTGGAGCAAGTTCAGATATCCCACATGCCACATCTTTGGCAGACAATGGACTGAATGGAGCAAGTCCGACGATGCATCTAGCCCATGGGCCTCGGCGTTCATGGCCATGTCACGAACTGCAGGGTGTTTCCTCTGTTCCTCACTTCTCGCCCGTGAAGATCAGTTTGGAGGCAAATTTGAATCTCAACCAGCTCTTCTTGTACTTGTACATCCGATTCATCTGCCAAATTTGAAGACATATGGACAAAAACCGTTTTATATATATTAGGATCTCTGTTTTAACAGTTTTCTAATATCTCATCCCAATAAAAAAGCATATTATCTCAAATGCGTTTTTATAATGTCAAAACAAACCAAATGCAAATACATCTCTCTCTCTCTCTCTCACACACACACACACACCTTCCTTGCCATGAGTGCAACACCGGTTTTTCGATGAGTCGCCTCTCCTCCATGGCCAATCGAGCAGCAAATCCAAGCGATTGGATGGACGGCAACTCCTCACCTGACGTGAGGACGACGGTTGAATCAAAGCCCAGAACCACACCCAAAATCCATGGCCTCGCCCTCAATTTGGGTATCCAAATTGGTGAACTGAGGTGTGGCGCTGCCTTGTGGCGTTGTCTTGATGCTCGGGGTGGTTGGTGAAAGAGAGAGAGAGAGAGAGAGAGAAAGAGAGAGAGAGAGAGAGAGAGAGAGAGAGAGAGAGAGAGAGAGAGAGAGAGAGAGCGGATCTCAGGTGGTGGCTCACGGACAAAGGCATCCACGGGCGAACGATCTTAGACAGCGACGAAGAATCTTGGACCCGCAATGGAGGGTGACGCGCGATGACATCGGGTAGATCTTGGGCGGGCGACGAGCTTGAGACCCGGATGGAGGTCGACGAAGGCAGCCCAAATCAGGTCAGGTGGTGGCACGATGAGTTTGGCAGACTGTCTCGGTGGTCGGAGTCACCGGAATCGGTGGTTGGCGGCATGAGAAGAGACTCTGGAAGGAGGGAGATAGGGGGGGGGGGGGGGGGGGGGGGGGGATCGCTCGCGCCACAAAAACCGATGAAAGATGGATGGGATCTAGCTAATGGGAATGGCTGGAGATCCTCACTATAGTGGTGATCAAAAGATGAATGTTGGAGATGTAAAATTATTGGGGATGAGATTGAAAATTGTTGGAGCAGTTTTTTCACCCTCTCACCTCCAATATGATTGTTTTTTATTATTGGGGATAAGATTGGGATCTGTTGGAGTTGCTCTAACAAAATTCACATATTTATTGTATTATCACCCTGGTCAGGCTGTTTTATTTCTTGACGTGAGGACTGTTTATTTTTCTAACAAGTGATATATTAATTATAAAAAATTTCTTGAAAAGGGGCCTACATGCTAAAATTCATAAAAAATTCTGGAAGTATCAATTGTTAATTGTTGCTTTGTGGTTTATCAACGTATGAAATGCACCATTTTCACAGGCCATGTGCAGATTCAAGTGGTCCTATGCGTGACATTTTTTTTTTTGACACGTCCTATGCGTGACATGAGTCTTTGTTTGGATGCTACCATCCTGTTGTTTCCAACATAATCAAATGTACCGTTGCCTCTACAGTTTTTGTTGAATTCATGCTAAGCAAGTCATATAATATAACACGACATAATCTAGGTCTACTTTCCATTTTGCCTGCTAGTATGTTTCAGACAAGATGTATTGCGAATGAATTTTAATCTAGTATGTTTCAGACAAGATGTGTTGTGAATGTGTTTGAACTAAAACTAAAGGACGTGAAGTCATGCTCTCATAAAATAAGCATCACGCTTCATCGATATAATGAAGACTTTCAATTATTATTTTTTAATTAATTTAAATGAGCTTTTTTTAATTTCTTTTAGCTTCATATCATATTTCTAAAAGATAATGTTCTATATTTCAGCATAATAGATTGTCCAACCTTGATTCAGTTTCCAAAATAATTTATACTACCTGAGAGTAGCAATTTGCATCAAAGATTTGGAAACATCCATGTGAATAAAGCATGACCAGATAAATAAGAACATATATATAGTTATACAAACACAAACAGAGAAAAAACATAACATGAACAATTAACACATAGGGAGACATGCCACGGTCACTCTACAATAAATAAGATCACCATTCCAATACTGTGAATATAGTGTCAACACACGTGCAATCATATTATCTTGTAGATTAGCTTCGTTGATCTATCATTTGTCATGCTCATCACTGAACAGAAACCTGGTGCATAGCGTACCCTCGTTGACGGTCGGTCCTAAAGGGAGGGTGTATCTAAACATGTTATTTCAGATGTATCTCAAGTCTACATATAGTAGTGTATACAAGTCAGTAGTATTATATTAGGGGACGCACTCACAGTGATAAGAAGCCCGGAGTTATGGCTTAACTGGCTGGTATGATAGATGTTGCAAGGAGGTCTATGCGATGACACTATCGGGTCTGAGACCTCTTTCTTCGGAGCAGCAGGAATTACTGGTGGTTCTTGATTTGCTTCACCAGCGGTCACCTTGTCATCCTTGAGACTGTTGCTGTTAGTCATTGTTGTCTTCTTGGTTTCTTGGCTCGATTTATTCACGTGATGCGTAATGATCTCCTCTGGTTCGAAGAGGTAGCTAAGAGAGCTCTGGCCACCTCCGCTGCTCCCTCTTCTACTCATCGTCTTCCTTCGGTCTTCTTTCTTGTTTACCCGCCTATATGTGACTCTCTGTGGTGTGGCTCAGAAATGAGGTGTTGTGCTGCGCTTGCATCTCCTGAACTATCTACTGTGGCAAGTTGGGTGTGGGAAGTGTCAGCTACTTATAGAGGTTGATGTGAGTGCAGAACACAATTGACACATCTCGCACGATGTTATTATATGTTGACGGGTAAGCAACCGCATAAACAGATGATCTGCTCATGAAAGCTAAAAAAAAAGGCATGATGAGGTCGTTTAATCCGTATATTTGTGTGATACATAATTAGAACCGACCGCACCACAACAACTGACCCGATTCATCGTAGATCTCGACCATCTATCCAGTAGACTAGCAGTGATCCTGTGCCCTGAAAGCAGCAAAAAACTCTTTGCTTTGTGCTCCTTACTAGTCCTACGTCAGTTGCTTCTATTCTAATTTGCCTCAGCTTTCTTTTCACTAAAAAAAAAGCTATGTTTTAGACATCCAATACATTTTTCCTTCTTCAATATGAATAATACGTCAGTATGAACTGACCTGCAGTCTTCCTAGATGTCCTCGAACAAAAGCGAATGCTACCCAAACGTTACTTTGCGACTGTCACAAATCTTAAGCCACAATATCCATCAATGATGGACATGTTTGAACAATTTTTTTTCTTTCCGATTTCTTTTGAGGCACCCCAAAAGCAGTTTGCTCCACTCTACTACTTGTGAACAGTGATCCCACACGCACGTTGGACCGTGCAGAACCTTGTTTTTCAGCAGTTGGCACGGTTGGTGAGTAGGCCACGCATGAGAACAGTAACAGTTACTGAACAGCCTACCGAGTTGATTAACCGGTTGCCTATCATTCGCATCGTACAAAGCTATAGACATAGTTTTGAATTACGAATAGTAAGCACGTTCACTTCACAAGATGCAGGTCATGAGTCATGACTGGAGTGTGCGAGGATAGCGACCATTCGACAAATTCATGATTACTCCCTCAATCCTTTTATCTCCCTCGCCTAAGCATCTGACACAGTGACTAAGAAAACAACCATAAGCTATTAGGTATGCGAGACTTCCACTTTGATTTCCTATAGATCCGCATGTCACCAATCATGCATGCAAAATTGTTGACCAGAGTTTATACCGACCGCTGGATGCAACCAATAGCTATGCAGCTCTACATCCACACAGATTGGTGGGCAGTGACAGCACCCTTTAATACCCATCGAGCCTCAATTAAATTGGATAGACAAGGTAGATTTTAAGAAATCTAATTTTCTCTTAGACGAGGGAGACTTTGAGATGGAGGAAGTATTGTTTAGGCCATTGATATGTGATTACTTTTATTAAACCTCTGGTATGACTGACATGAAAACCATACATACGAAATCAGAATCAGCAGTATCTTAAAAATTGGGGCCCAAATGTTTTAGTTGCTTTGTCTTATCAGTAGAGCACAGCTTGATAGTCTGAGTGACCACAGATTTAAGCCCCGGAACAGAAAGATTGCTTGTGGTCGAGAGGTTGGACTGGAGCTATTGTAGCCCAGCCCACCTTTCCCGAACTAACTCTGTTGTGCGCCTTGTGCCAAGCGATTCACAACTAATTATGGTTCTAATTGAGTTCAAAAAATTTATGGTTTCTCGTTAGGTCTATATATAAGTTACGGTTCTGATAGATTGTTGTTAAATTGCAAATCGCTTCATTGAATTTAGATTTATTAAAGATTAAAGAAAATCCAAATGGGTTGCAAATTGAAAATTTATGGCAGAATTAATCAAATTCTTCATCGCTCAATCTGGTCAGTTCTAAGAAGCGTTGTTTGGGTCAACTTAAGCTTCTTTTTCTCAATTTCTTGACATCGATCAGTACAGAGAGTTGAAGAAGCGTTGTCTGTACTACACTACAGTCATGGGACCACTTTTAAGTTAGGTTTTGCTTTGCAGATAGTTACACTACAGCTTCCAGTTGTCCATGAAACAATTAGACCAACGCATTGCTCAGTTGTATGAAACATCATCTCATGGATGCCTAGGCATCTCCGAAGTCTGACATGCGAAGTTTACTCATAAATCATCATCGCAATGACGTAGATATTCTAAAACAGTATAGAACAGAAGATAATACGGTGTAGGATCAGAAGAAAATACAGATAGTTATCAGTCACTGAAAATTCAGAAACACGGACCAATCTTTTCTTCATCACATCCAGCAGCAGTAAAATATTTACAAGCGCAATAATAAAAAAAAGTAGGAAAAAGAGAACCGCGAATGCATTATTAGTCGCAAGAGCGAGGGTCATCAGAGACTTAAATACCAAGAATCATATCATTGATCATATTGTTGCAGTTTTCTCTCCTCATCTGACTCGAAACTCCGTTGCACACATCACAAAAGAGTAAAAACGAAAAGGAACACAAACAAAAATAAGGGAGATGGAGCGAACAAATCGCGTATCGACTGAAGCAAGAACCAACAGCGGTAGAGAAACAGAGAAGAGACGGCGCAAGTCCGCAAGCGGAGCCGCAATACCCACTCTCTCAGACCCTCTCGTTTATAAAGACGTCGGGAGAAGAAACCCTAGAGGGCCTAGCGCGTCACATGGGCCAGGCCCATAAAAAATATGATCCGATCAGAATTGAAGAAGCTTCTGGAATATGGACCGAGATGGGCCTAATACTAAAGTCGTGATTGTTGACTAATGACAAATTAACAGATTAATAAGCTACCCCTAAAAAAAAACAGAATAATAAGCTCTATTTTTTGCGATAATAATAGGTATATACAATATACAACGTACGTACATCTGGATTGATGCAGAATGCACGGAGCCACGGATGCACGGATAAAATGGTGATGCTTCATGGTTGCACGTCCTCATCGCTTCTCCCAAATCCATCGGCTCGGCCTGAAGATCTGCCGTAGCAGCGCCATCTTGGGAACGTTCCAGTTTTCGACGTGCCTAGTATAGTGACAGTGAAGATATTGGTCATCTGTCACAGAAGTATAATCTCGTGTAGCCACGCGCATGATACTGAATCTTTTATCTATAATTATCATGGAAATCTTCAGTACTACCTGCAGACCTTCCTTGATTCAGCGTCGAAGTAGTATTCCGTGTACCCGGTTGCTGAAATGCGGAGGAAATTAAGCACGTAAGAAACAAATGATGCACATGACCGAGCCAAGTCGGCAACGCTTACAGCACGAAGAGTGACAACTTGCCTGACAGAATAGGCCTCCATGGGAACGACATGACGCAGCTGAAACGCCAGTGCCCAATCGATTTGTCCTGCAACCAGAGGTAAGTAATACATTAACAAGAAGCAGCACATTCACTGATTTTGCTACGATCGACACCAACCACCACACCCACACACCATGGCAAAGATCTGAAGTTTCATGTACCTCTAGGTCCTCCCATTTGGTGAGCTTCATGTTCGATTTCTCCAGCAGAGACCCAAAGTTGGTGCAGTTCCTCTTGAACCGCTGCAGGCCTCTGAATGATCCCGCCGGGTCGGCGAACTCGCAGTCCTCTTCGTACGCTCTCAGCGTGAGATTTCCTGAGAAAATTACCGAAAACGAAGACCAATTTGCGCCCGTTACGTTTAATTAGTGACTGTTCATCAGTTAACTGGAGAAGGTTTTCCGATACCTGTGACGAAGTAGGACCGCGCGAAGTCCTCCTTGATGGCCTCCACCACTCCCGTGCGGTCCACGATCTCCGCCGCGCCTACTTCTGCATCACCGTCAGCGGCCTGCTCTGTGGACGGCGACTGCCGGAAGAACGAAGCGGCGATGCCGAGTAGCTCCGAGCCGTACCATGCCGCCTTGAGGACGGCGTTCTCCGACCGGGAGGACGCCTCGGGCTCTGCGTCCGCGACAGGGGAGCCGGAGCCGGGCTTCCGTGCGCGCGCTCGTAAACGGCTCGGTGGGTGGCGCTTTGGCCGGCGGAGGTGCGCCGCAGCAGGGGCGGGCTGGAGCTCGGCGGTGAGCGTAGAGGTAGCCGGAGCTGGGTGCCGTAGCAAGGCCATGCGATCTTTTCCTCTTCTCGCCGGTGCTCCGCTCCGTCGCGTCAGAGCACAGAGCGCAGAAGAGCCACTCACTTGTTTTGTTTGGCTACTGCTACTGTGGCGTTACGTGCGGCCGGGATTGATCGAGAACAAAAGGGCCGCATATTATTATTTGGGCCATAACAGAAACTCCCTGTGAAGCCCATGAATTCTGAGTCAGAAACAACCAGAATTGGTTAGATTGGGTCTTCGACGTGTGAGCCCCCAACTGATATGATCACGTGGAGACCATGACCCGGAACGCACGTTGTGCAATGTAGCAAGACCAAAGACTTTGCATACCGGGATGGATGCCGGCAATGGTCCACGATATAGGAAGAAGAAGAAAAACTAACGCCACGATGTGAGTCATGAAATGGGAGAGCAGCTGACTCGGACCACAGTTCCACGAAGGCACGTATGTACGTATGTTCCATTTGGAAGAATAAGCTAGCACTATCGAATTCATAATCGTCAATATTCTGTGTCTCTCAGAACTGAGAACACACGATCGAGTACAAATAATAAGAAACAGCAAAGCACACAACATGCTGAATCATAGAAGAAAATTTCTTTCATTCTTCTGCTCTGAAATATAATGGAAGTGTGGTAGAAATACGACAGACAGAGAGATGACCCTCTGATTGGAAGAAATGTAATTAGCTTTCGTTCCTGAGTTGTGCGGTTGAGCAATCAGCACCCGAACTCTCACCTTTACAAAGATCTCTACAATTACTATTCTTTTTGCTGTCTCGTTTCCAGTCTAGCAACAGGGCCAAAATGCTAAACCTCATAAATCAAAAGAATAGTAATCGTTTCCGGGTGATCTTGCATCCGCATGTGAGAATACAGAGGAACATCCATTTTACATTTTTTTTAACAATTCTCTTTGTCCGTTTCACCTCATAAATAAAATCATAGCTCAATTTACTCCTTGCACAATTCAAGTTGATAGAACACACTCTCTAGTAAAATTTACCTCTTTTGTTTCTCTGCTTACAATTTGATTCTTGAATAATGTATCATGATAGTTAACATAAGAAGTTGTGCTAAAAAATATGGCATATTTTCAATATTACTTTTATAGTTTAATAGCCACTAAGAATATATACATATAAATAACATCGAAATAATATGTTATCATTTTTTAACATGGATTGTTGTGCCATCTATCATCATAAAACATTTGAGATTCAAATTCAACTGTTATGTCAAGAAATAAAAAAGACAAATAGTAATAATAGGTTAAACAGACATAATACATAATTTTATTAGGCATTAAATAGACTTTTCCCCGAGGATATGTCTAAGAAACTGTCAAGATATCAATTAAGCATGTTCCAAACATGAAGCAAGTGGTGGCACGTGTGCCGTGGCATGTGCTTTATGACCAATCGAACGTCAGCAACGGCGATTCCTGGCAGCGATGGAGACCACCGTCAGACCGACGACCACGCAGGCGACGTCGTTTTCACCGGCGAAGCGGCGATCCTTCGGGGCTACCCCGCTCTCTGCTTCTCACAGGATGCCACACGTATGCAAGCTGTAGCAAAATGGGTGTAGCTAGGGTGAATGGGTGGTTTCTCTTTTTAGATAAGACTAGTATGATTCGGACATGCTAACAACTGGGGTAATTTATTGTCATTAGCCCATTACCATCTTTTAGCCAACATATTGCAACAAAAAAGAAACAACATAGCAAGATTATTGGCCCCATGCTATTGGGCATGCATGAATGGACTGGTTCTATCCATGTTATTTTTCTGTAGGCACTGTCAAAAGTGCCGAGTTTCAACTGACTGAATATATGAATGAACGTTGTAACGCACACGTTTTCATAACTGTGTTTAAAAATATAATTAATCATCACCAGGGAAATATTAAAATGCTAATAGAACTGTCATGACTCATGAATAAGACGTATGCTTTTTTTTTATAATCGTGGGTCGAGTCGGGCGGTTGGCCTGAAGGGTGAAGTTGTGCGTCCATTTGACGCAGCATCAATGCCTCGTCAAACCAGTTCACCTAGTCACCCGCTTTACCATATTGTTCTTCCACTTTTCCCTCTTAGAACAACTGCACCAGTTTGAATCAGCTTGCTAGAGCGGTGTTTCCTCTCTTTTTCTTTCCATAGCATATGCAGTGATGCTCCTGTGTGCATGAGATCTCTGGATAGTTGGTGCTTCGTGCTCTCTACTACAAGCATTCTTGGTCCTCAAGATATTGACTTACCACTGATCTCGTCACATGCGTTTTGTTCCTTTGCCGCGCACTAGTGCATGCGTAACCTTTGTGGTTGCCTAAGTGGCATTCAGTAATAATTGTTTCCTTTTCGTTTCATGATACGAGTCACTAAATCAGCACACCGGCGGCACGTGTACACGCGGACGCAGTGTATTTGACCACTGACCAATCGAAACAGTTTCGAACAAACCGACGCTGGTCGGGTTGCCGATGAACGCAAGCTCCTTGTAGACCACGAATTCACGTGCAAGCTAGCCGTGCATCAAGAAGGGGTCCAGTCTTTTGGCTTCTCTGTGGACTCTGGCTTTACCGTCCCCAAGTCCAGTCCAGCACATGGTTCAAACGTTAGACTCCATGGGAAACAAGTGAAACAAATGCACAAACAGCGCGCCACACCACGCTAGTACACACTCCAGCGAGGAACGACACGGTGTACCATGTACTCCTGATTGATTGGACTGATGCACGCGCAAACAAGCCCAGCGGGGCTTTCAGCCGGCCGGCATGGCGTCGTTTTCGTGGAACCGACACGCATATCCGTCGCTTGCACTGGTGATTGGAGTAGTCTCCTCTGTGTTCACCCACCGTTTCGCATTGTTTGTGAGGCGCATGGCTACTCGGAACATTGCCATCGTTTATGTCGACTGCCTGACTTGTCGCACGCTCTCCACGAACGCTGGCGCGCCTGATCCGCGGCCCTTACGCCGCAAGAGATGAAAGAAGCGGCGATGTTACGTGCTTACGTGAGCGGAGCCCGGAGAGAAGCTGACTGTTGCGACGTACTCTGTTCGTATTTAAATTGTTATCCTCGTTCACTTTGTAAGTTATATTTCATTATTTACGTTATATAAAAAAATTTAAAAAATATCATGTTGTTATATAGTTTGTTTTATCACAAAAGAAAATGCAAACATAATTTATAATTTTATATAGTTAACTTTATATAATAATTTAAATAAAACAAATAATCAAAATTAATTAAAAATCAATAACAGTAATAATTTAAAAATAAAGAGAGTAAAATTTGTAAGATAGATAAGGACCTCTAGATCAAGAACAAGTAGAAGAGATGCATAATATCACCTCATACATCAACAATATAATCCCCAACAAATATGTCTAGATTGACGTCTTATAAATGTTACCACCAAGCTCCAGATCTAATTCATAGCCCTACAATAACCATTATTGTCAATATTGACATAATTATGATCTTTTTATTTTCTAGATTCCTAAATAATTCATCGTATAACTTATTTGTTTTGCCAGATAGTTAAGTAATTTGCTCGTGATTATAATTTATTTACTTGTTCACAAAATAGGAAAGACAGATATGTACATGCAGAGCAACTCCATACTTTATTTTTAAAATCATGATTTTTATTGTTAGATTAATAGTTGAAAAGAAGTATTTCAAAATACGAAGTACCAGTGGCATAGCTTGGGGGGGGGGGGGGAGTAGGGGCCATGGACCCCCCTACCTTTTGAAAATCCTCACAGGAGCCCTGTTTTAACGGTAGCCCAAGGATCAAACTCTGCTTCAATGGCATGACTTCCCCTCCCCTCCTCCCCCCTCCCGATTTCTTGTCCAGCTACACCATTGCGAAATCCCTATGTTTTGAAATGCATGATAAGAGTACTTTAGCAGGTTTTTTCCAAATAGAAACTCACATTGCCATGACTTATCACTTTCTTCAGTTTCAACTTTCAAGTACTGCACCAACACGTCAATTCGAGGAAAGAGTGTAGTCACCCTAGTGGCCAAGTTGAGTGTAAATTGTTTCGTGGCAGGCATGTGAGAGCCATGACAAATGAACTCAAGCAATTTGTGCGCGTACCTGTACGTTGGTGGTGCATGTGAGAATTCTGACCAGGGCACTGTATTGTCGGTCTCACAACCAACCTATGGTTATCAGCAGACAGAGACACAAACCAAGAGGGTGTGTAATGCACTAAAAGTTAGAAATGTAATTTTTTTTAATGTGAATAATTGGATCATAACCGTTGGTAGATATGCATATTTCTGCACTTACTTAGACTTTGAAACTTAGAGATGCACATGCACAACCATAGATGCATGATATAGCGGTTCGCACTGAAAATTTTTACATTTTTTATAAACTTTTGATGTATAACCAAATAGGACTGTGTTGACGTCAGATTGCGCTATGCAAGTACGGACTGAACTCAATCAACTTCCAAACTGGGTTAGGAGGGCGCACAAAGGGTTCTTTCTTCTGGCCGTGAACTATGCATAAACTTTGTACGTTTTCTTGCTTCATTTTCAAAAGGTAGCAGTGAGCTTGCCAACTCGATCAACTCCACGGATCGGTATCACACGCGGGAAATTAGCAGCTGCAGTGTAGTAGCACACACTGCCTGCATGCAATTTCCTTGCTGCCCGGCGGCGGTTGAATTGTTGAATCCTTCCTTTTCCTTCAACGTCGTACTAGGAACAGCAGTTAAGTTCAGTGCTGGTCCAACCATATTCAGTTGCTGAAGCCGACGGCGGACGATTAAATCGCCGGCGCCGGCTATTACAGTTAGCTTGGACCCGCTTAACCGCGTGAGTCGACACAAGGATACTGGCGTATTCAGTACGTGTTTTTCCCGTCGGTTAAGTGAGCCGCTTCATCATCATCAAACGAAACGAAGCTGCCAGCGCTGTATATACGTGTTTTTTCCGTCGGTTAAGTGAGCCGGTTAACCTGTCCAATCCAACCCGGATTGCGGATTGTGAGGCGAATTGAGCGTCACGGCCAACCTCGGCACGCACTATCGTCAACTGCTGATGATTCGATTTGGTAGAGGCCACGCACAGAGCCTTGGGTCAGCCTCGCTTGCTGGCGAAAATTCAAAGGGTCACGAGGCGGCCCCCACATGTTCCTCCTTGCTTCGGTCGCGTCCTCGCATCCCGTTAGCCTCCGCACCCTTTTCATCGAAGTTTCCCTGGCCACTGGCCAGCGCATGAGCCAACCCGAAGGTTTATCTCTTGACGCTTCTACCCCGCGAGAACGCTATAAAGGGGTGCCGCGCGCCGATGGCAGGGGAGCAGGCAAACCATCCCGTCTACGCCGAGAGCAAACAGCTCCGACAATCTAATCAGCTCGCGAAGCATTGTCGTGCTCAGCTCTGTAATACAGCTCCCTTTTGTTCGCCCTTAAGCGCAAGCTAGCTAGTTTGGCTGGGCTTCTGTTGTGTTCCTGAGAGGCCTTGACGAAATGGCCTTCCAAGGTGAGCTCCTCTCAAGGATCGCTGCCGGCGACGGCCACGGCGAGAACTCGTCCTACTTCGACGGGTGGAAGGCCTACGACGCGGACCCGTTCGACCTGCACCACAACCCTGGGGGCGTCATACAGATGGGCCTAGCCGAGAACCAGGTACGCATTTTTTTTTCATGCCGTCTGACCTTTGTACTGCGCAGTGAAGCATCGATTTTGCTCATCATCGTTGCTGCAATCCGATATTTCTACAGCTTTCACTGGACCTGATTGAGGAGTGGAGCTTGAACCACCCTGAGGCGTCCATCTGCACGGCGCAGGGCGCCTGGCAGTTCAAGAGGATAGCCAATTTCCAGGACTACCATGGCTTGCCAGAGTTCAGACAGGTGAGAGCTCATGGAGCTAACAACAAACTGCTTCAAGACAAACCGTGTTATCGCTCATCTCTATTATTATTGGCTAGAGTACTTAATAAATGACAAGATTGCTGTCTAATTGCCACTGAGAGAGACGGCGCAGCAGCTAGTGAGCGGTCGCCTTCGCGACAGATCATTGATATAATGGCATTGTGATTCTGACATCATTAATTCTTTGCAGGCGATGGCCAAGTTCATGGGGCAGGTGAGGGGTGGGAAGGCCACGTTTGACCCCGACCGCATCGTGATGAGCGGAGGCGCCACCGGAGCGCAGGACACACTCGCTTTCTGCCTCGCCGACCCTGGGGACGCTTACCTCGTGCCGACACCATACTACCCAGCGTATGTCACGTCATCCTAATTATGCCCATTGATTAATTTGCTAATAACAGCCTCTCACGTCAAAATCACGTATGCACGGTGTCAATAAAATTGTCAAACTAAGAAAAGTTGATAGCTACGAGAGCATTCCAGTGTCAACCGGTCGGCAATAATTTCCTCTTTTTCGTACTATTTGGGTAACGTTTCAAAATTGACATTTTTTTTTTCTCATGAAACGTTTCAAAACTGACTCATGAGGGGAACAAAAGTAGCACTTTGCGGCGGTGAAGATCAAAACAAAATCTTATTAGTTGACAGGTAGTCGTAAAATCGAACCAATAGTCATGTCAGGAGCGTAGCCATGCATGCATGCACGAATATGCACAGTTATTGTTTCTCTAGTACTAGCTCTGACTCTGACGGTGTGCGTTCTCATTTTGTGATAACAAACAGTTTCGACCGTGACTGTTGCTGGAGGTCAGGAATCAAGCTTGTGCCGATCGAATGCCACAGCTCCAACGACTTCAAGCTGACCAGGGAAGCGCTGGTGGCGGCGTACGAGGGCGCGCGGAGCAAAGGCATCCGCGTGAAGGGCATCCTGATCACGAACCCCTCCAACCCGCTGGGCACGACCATGGACCGCGCCACGCTTGCGATGCTGGCCACCTTCGCGACGGAGCACCGCGTGCACCTCATCTGCGACGAGATCTACGCGGGCTCCGTGTTCGCGAAGCCCGAGTTCGTGAGCATCGCGGAGGTGATCGACGACGTCCCGGGCTGCAACCGCGACCTGATCCACATCGCGTACAGCCTGTCCAAGGACTTCGGCCTCCCGGGGTTCCGCGTGGGGATCATCTACTCGTACAACGACGCCGTGGTGTCCTGCGCGCGCAAGATGTCCAGCTTCGGCCTCGTCTCCTCCCAGACGCAGCACTTCCTGGCCGCGATGCTCTCGGACGCGGCCTTCATGACACGGTTCCTGGAGGAGAGCGCGGCGCGGCTGGCGGCGCGGCACGACCGGTTCACGTCGGGTCTCCGCGAGGTGGGCATCGGCTGCCTCCGCGGCAACGCGGGGCTCTTCTCGTGGATGGACCTGCGCGGGATGCTCCGGGACGCCACGCCCGAGGCCGAGCTGGAGCTGTGGCGGCTCATCATCCACAAGGTCAAGCTCAACGTGTCGCCCGGCACGTCCTTCCACTGCGGCGAGCCCGGGTGGTTCCGCGTCTGCCACGCAAACATGGACGACGACACCATGGAGGTGGCGCTCGACCGCATCCGACGGTTCGTGCGCCAGCACCAGCACCAGAAGGCTAAGGCTGAGCGCTGGGCCACCAGCAGTAGGGGCAAGCAGCTCCGCCTCAGCATGCCGCGCCGGGGAGCCGTCACCGCCGCGTCCTTCTTCGCGCTCTCCACCCCCATGGGGTTGCAGTCGCCGCAGTCCCCGATGGTCCCCGCCAGCTAATTAATCACAGCAGGAAGTTGACTGGGTGTGCGTCGTACACATAATTTGTACGTACACGGTACGGTACACCTTTTTTTTTTCCTTTCTTTCTTTCGCGATCACACGGCTGCACTGCACACAAAGGGTACCTAATGGCCTAACCCCTTTGTGTGGCGCTACAAAAGTCTACGTGATCGTTGTGGAAAGATTGGACACACATGCGGCTGCAAGTAAATAGCTTGGCACTTAGACGTCGTTGTGTAGGCGTCAGGTTAGGCCAGCATGACATACATATCTGCCCTCCATAAGTTCGTACGATAATGCACGATCGGATACGGCAGTCTAATTCCTCTCTCATGATCAGTTGCTGTAAACTTGTCACGAGGGAGTTGTACCAAAACACAAGTGTGTATAGTTGATTCATTTACCAACCATCCATCAAATTAATGAAGTACTCCATACACCGTTTTTCTTGTGTGTACACTTGAATATACCACAACAAATTCTAGTTCAGAACATGATTCTTCTGATTATTGTTTCATGCAGATAATCAAAACAATCTAATTGCAATGACCATTGAACCTTACAGGACATGTATAATGCAAGGTGTTTAATCAGGACATGTACTGAAAAAGGAGATAATTAAGCATTAAGCACTTGTGCACAAAACCTCTTTAAAAGAGACAAGTGTTAAGCACTTGTGCACAAACCCTCTTCCATAATGTACTCCCCTCGATTGTTTCCCCTGACATTAAGCCAAGTTGAGATGTGCCACGACTTGGCACTGTGATGAGTACTTGGACGTCGAATTGAGTGTGAGTTAAAATGCAAGTTTTTAAGAATTCCATGAGCATGTTTATGTATGGCTATGCATTATTATATTTCTCATTAATTAGAGATTGTGATGGTGGTTTGTTCGAGTAGAAGGAAAATTGTTTTTTTTCTTTTTGCCTCGTGATGTGTAAGTCGATAGAATCAACTCAATTACGGGAGAATCATGTCTAGGTGAAAGGGCTTGGGCTCGATGAGTTAAAGGGTGATCCATATAAAAATCTTGCCTTACTACACTCAATTAATGGATGCTAATTTAAGCACTATTTTCTTGATATAAGTACTCAATACAAAAAATATATATTATTATCAATTTTGCATTAATACAATACTATTCGCTCCGTAGCTCTGTGAGTGAGCATATCAAAAACATTTATGCACATGATATATTCTTGTTGAATTCCTATTTGCGCTCTCTCTCTCTCAAAAAAAAAATGAATGTGATTTTTTTTTGAAATGAAGGCAGGACCACTGCCGTTCATCGAGGTTTAACCAAAACTAAAAGTATTGTGATGGGTTAGCAGAAGGATAATAAATAAGATAAAGAAGGATCCCTAAAAAAATTAAGAGGAAGAAAGATGAAACAGAAGTAGAAAAACAATCGGATGGAATTCAGTAGCTGGAAGAGCAGACATCAGCCTCCGGAGTATTACCGTAACTAGCGTCTACTCTGTTGCTTTGGCCACAAAATACATTTGCACCTCATTGAGCAATTGACGATGGTCTGCCCGGCTCTGTCTGTCCAAACGTGAGACTTGTATCAAACACCTGTTGTTTTCTTTCTTTCAAAATTTCCCAGCAAAAGGTGAGGAGAGTTAAGCATTTGGTGCGTAGTTGGTATAGTACGATCAGGATCAGATAGTGGATTTTTGTTCAAAGTAAAATGACGTGGACGCTCTCAGAGGCGGTTAATCGGACTTTCAAACTTTTGAAAGTTGTGCACGAGCGGTCCATGAGAAATACTTATGGGGTTTGGCTTTGACATATTTTGCATTTAGTTTTGAAACATGCGCAGAGAGTGGCCGCTGGGCCCTACTAAGTGTGACATAGACTTTGACGTATTTGTGTTATCGTTCGCTTAAAAAAATCCCCCCGTTTAACCATATCTGTTTGTGGGTCATATTAAAACCCGGAAAAAGAAACGAAGTACCCGATCAATATATAATGATACGAATCAAAACTAAACTAATCAGTGCCATGCATAAAAATTTGGAGGTAAGTATATTTATCAGAATCAGTACATCATGCACATCAACATAATATCAATCCGTTGGTAATAAAATTCTAAAAGCAATTTGAAAATGTCATCATTACTGTCGTTTCACCCACATCTTCCCTGACCTTATCCATATCTGACTTCTTCCTCCAAAACATCAACATGATTGTTCTTCCTCTTGATCCAGTTTTTGACAAAATGTAGACGTTGATCGATAAGAATATATACATTGGACTCACGTGTATGACTGTTAATAATACAATCAATAAAATTATAATCAAACATTTAGTCTTTTTTTATAAAATTGGTAATTAGTAGAGTGGGGGACAAGAAACATCATTGACTAGACTAATTATATAATTTTGTCATCAAATATAGTTTTAAGCAACAATAGGAGCGCCTTTTTATTATGTATTAAATGATAACTAATATCAGTTTTTAACTGACTGAAAGTTTAGTCAACTTTCAATCACCTCTTCGATTTATAATTATTATACAAATAATCTAAAAAAATTAAAACATAAAGTAACAAACTATAAATTGAAAACTTTTAGTCGATTTAAAGTTAAAAAATATGATAACTTTATTTTTCTTTAATTTTCGCATTAAAGTAGTTGCATTGTATCATCAAAGTCGTCCAAAGTTCAAAACAGAAGCACATAGATGAACGGCACCATAATCCAAGAAGAGCCGTGAAAAAACCCATCACCTAAACGTGGGTCAGAAAAAAATCATGAGGGGAAAAGGCTGTTTCCATCTTCCTTCTCCCAAGCCAATTCCTGATTAAATACTTCTTATACTGCTCGCTGACCATTTGAATTCGTATCTAATTTAACACGAGGCATCGCTTGCCTTTTGTCAAAAACAAAAACAAAACAAAACAAATGCTGCTCGCTGACACTGGGATAGCGATGCCCTCAAAAAAAAGAAAAAAAAATGACACTGGGATAGCGATAGAGTTCCAAGCGGCCGCCGGAGTCCACACGTTCCCTTCCCGAGTCGTCGCCACCGCCGGAGCGCCCCCGAGCCGCCGCTAAAGAAAATGACGGCGCTGACCACCACGTCCGCCCTCCCTATGCGCTTCTCCGCCACCCTCCCACCGAGGCCGCAGCTCTGTCCTCAAGTAGCCCGCCTGCGCCTCCAGCCCCGACGCCGCGCTCTGTTCCGCTGCGCCGCGGTGTCCGAGCTTGCGCCGGCAGCCTCGGCCGCTTACGGCGTGCTCCTCCTGGGCGGCGGCGCATTCGCATGTACGCACGATCACGGAGCATTTGCTGATTTTGTTGCTCTGGTCTTCAGGGCTTTATTCTTTGACCTGACCACTGAGTCCCTTACTTTCCGGTGTTCAGATGCGAGGTCGGGGAGTAAAGGCTCCATCTATGGCGGGCTGGCTGGATCTGCGCTGATGGGCATTGTGAGTGGACCTCGAATGTTCTCTATGATTCCTGCGCGTTCCCGTCTTGTTTCTTTGGACGAGTCCACTTCGTGGATTAGATATCAAATGCGATGTTGCTAACTTACTGTATCATGATTCCAGCTATATTAATTATTCTGAGACGGCTATGAAAATTATGCTTCGACCAAATTGTATACAGCTGTATATGCTCCTTGGTTAGTTGCAACCTCTGAAGCTCTGAGGTTTGAAGTCTTGGGTTGAATTAAGATTGTAGTATAAGTCTTTGGTAGGATTATGCTTCGACCAAATTGTATACAGTTATATGCTCCTTGGTTAGTTGCAACCTCTGAAGCTCTGAGGTTTGAAGTCTTGGGTCGAATTAGAGTGTAGTATAAGTCTTTGGTAGGATCTAATTGCTAGGTGCGGCATATGACCTTTAAGCCATCTAATTTATTCAAGGGTAAATTCAGTCACGAGCACTACTGGAAGCAGTCTGGTAGCGCAAATGGGTTTAGGAAATCTAATGACATGATAGCTACTACTCATGGGAACAATACTAGTAGATTTTTTTTTTCATTTTTTCCTTCCTTTGACTGATAATGCCAAGAGAAACAAGGACCCATTTTATTTTCCCATAAGGAGGGCTTCTAAAACTAAAAGAAATATGTTGAACATCAATGATACACAGTGTTCCTGACCATATGTCATTCCTCTGGAATAGAAACCAGTATTCCTGTAGAAATGTGTTGCCATGTTCATAATGGATTCCATTGATATACGAATTTGAATGTGATGCTTGTGGAATTAGGGGATGAAACTCATAAAAGTGGTATTGGAATATTACTTTTAATTGAACTATTATTCATCTTTCTATTCATAGTATGAATACCTACCAGATTGGGACGTTGAATCTGATTCTGATTCATCGACATTTTTCTCAAAGTTTGTTTCAGTTCTAAATCCGAACATGCTACCAAGCATACAATTGGCTTGGCGGAGTCTTTCCTGAGCCTGTCTCTTTCATATGTTTGGAAGAGTCTAGAAGCAAATGCCCTGTCTTTGCGTTAGTTCATTTGTCATGTTGCTGGCTTCTCCTATAGATAGTATTAGTTCTTTTGAGTTGGTTATGACAATTATGCTTCGGCAAATTGCACACTGGATTTTGGTTCTCTGATCATTAAAAGCACTGGGGTTTGAAGTGTTCTGTTGAACTGGAGAGTAGTTTGAACTTTGAAGTCTTTGGTAGAATCTAATAGCTAGGTGCGGCGAATGACCTCCAAGTTAGTTTAATGCAAACTGTCCCATTGGCTAGATCAATTGCTTTTCCTTGCGTGGACTGGTTACTTCCATCACCAAGACTGTTGTAGGCATTCGGGCAGCGCAAATGGGTTTCAAAGATCTAATGATATGAAAGATTTCTTAATTAAATATCTCTAGAAGAAATTTCACCTTTTTGGGGTCTGATCATGGCAATAGGAATAAGTACCAAGTTTTCTCTTGTAAGAGAGATTCGAAAATGGAATGTATGAAACAATAAGCAGTACACAGTTTTCCAGATGACATACCATTGCTCTGAAATAGTAACTTGGATTCCTTTGGAAATGCATTGCCAAGTTCAGTCCATTGTTAACACAAATTGGGACTCTGATGCTTATGGAGCTGTGGGATGGAATTTCATGAAAAAGCTGTAGGAATCATTGCTTTTCAGTGAACTATTATTCTTCAGTCTATTCGTATTTCTAGCAATCCAGTTCATTGAAATACTTTTCGTCCTTTTCTCCAGTTCTAATCCTATCATGCTACTAAGCGTGACATTGACTTGACTCCATTTTTGAAATATTGAGACATTGTGAATAAAATTTTTAAAAAAGGAAACTACAAGTGAGAGATGATTCAGAACATGTACCCTTGGCAAAAAAATATCTTGTCAATTTTGTGATTTCAGTAAATTTCATCTTGTAAAGCAATGCATTCCTCATACATGCGCTTCTATTTACATTACTGGAGCATTGAACTATTTGGCAATTGAGAGTTTCAGACCCAATTTTTTTTTCGAAAGAAGTTCTATCCTCTGTCTGTTACGTTGACAAACAGACCACTTACATAACTCAATGGCTAACTTTTAGATTATATGGCTGCTTTGTAGACTTATTACCTGGTGCAATCACCTGAGACGAAGGCAGCTGGTGATGCTATTGGATTTGGTTCTGCCTTTTTATTTGCCTGTGTATTTGGTATATTTTGCCCTCATAATGCTTCTGTTTAATGAAATTCAAATATGATATTGAGAAGTCTAATCATCCCACCCTACTTATTTCCAGGTATCAGGCTGTACAATAGCCGGAAACTGGTACCATCTGGTCTTCTTCTTGCTCTTTCTCTTGGTGCATTGGGCGTTTTCTACTCTGCTTACTTGCAAGACAAGGTTTAACTAGACCAATTTGGTTTTGTACTAGCTTTAGAATTTTGTACCAACTGGAGCTTCCTTGAAGGTCTGGGCTTTTAGATGTAGAACTTTGGACCAGCTATAGCTATGTTCTTTCCTTTGCTGTAGTACAGTCGTAACAAACAGAGCCATGCAGTGGCCAATAATAAGTACGTTCAACGGTCCAAGCCTCCAGTCATCAGTGTGCTAATTGCTTCGCTGCCAATGAGCCGAATGCTTGAGAATCTGCTCACGAGCTGAATGCTTGAAGACATACGAAAGTTTTCAGCTGCTTGTTGCTAGGATACCGATGGGAGGTACGGAAATGTTTGTTTGTCTTGCTATTTCAACTCACCGTCCGACAGAGTACTAGAACAGATTTGTGTTGCCGACGGTGGTGGGTAGTCATGAATTATTCAGCCTTCATCAGGTACTGAATGCATTATCGGTCGCCACCAAATCCAGGACTTGTATAAGAACTAAATTGTAAATTTCGGGACAGCAGATGCTGTTCGCTTTTTGTTGGACACGCAATCTAACATGATTAGGGAAGGCGCATCGACATGTTTGCTGCTGCCTAGTACTAGCAGTATCATCGTTGATGCTCCTTGCTGGCTGTGTGTACTTCTCGTGGCCGTTTCCGGTCGTTCAATTGTTCTTCCAGCTTTGCACCGTGTCAGAGCACACGTTGTTGAACATAGGCGGCCTGCTGCGGTGCTGGCTCTGCCCCCGGCTAGCTTTCATACTAGGTGCAGGCAGCCGCAGTTCGCTCGGGCCTGCAGGGGCAGAGACCACAGCGAAACGGATGCAGCTGCGTGATGACAGTCCATCAGACGGTGCTTCAGCTGTAGCGGGTGCTGCGTGATGACTCCGTATTACCAGCATTTCTTGGACAGAGGACAGAGGAATCACGTCGTACATAGTTTTTTTGTTTTAAGCTTCAGCTGTGGTGGACGGTGGCACGGGAAGGCCGTGGAAATCATTAGATGGACCCTGGACGATGGCTGCTGGTAAGACGAGACAAACTCGATAGGTCCAGCCCAAAACGGATGGGGCCCAAGTGTTTACACCCCATCCAGGCCCATACGCCAGTTGGTACTCAACCACCTTCCAAGGTGGGAAGAAATTAAACCAGAGCACCTCAAATTTTGCTTGTGCTAAAAAAAAAACCCTCAAATTTTCCTGGCGCATTGTTCAGGAGTTATGAGCGCATTGCGCGCTTTAGCGGCCAGTTGGAGCGGGTAGGTCTGACGTTTGAACCTACGCAATCGCGTTTAATGGCTTTCGGGGGCCTATCACATGCCAGCGGGCCGGGAAATTGAGTTGCTAAAACAGGAGGCAATGGCGAAACTTTGGCATTTCCAGGAGGGAACACAGGAGCGAGCAGGGCAGCAGAGAGGTCGCGCATTGATGGTCTCTCACGCTGCCTCTGTTGGAGCACAGTCCCCTCCTGGCTCCCGTGCGCACTTGAACCCACCACTGGCGCCATCGGATCGGCACCACCTTAATTAACTCAATGCACGGGCCCTCCATTGATTTGGCAGCCATCCAACCACCATGGCAGCATAGCATTCCTTCTTCGTCCTCCGACTCCTCCCAAGCGCCTTTTCGCCCCCGGCTCCGGCCGTTTGCAGTTCGGCGCTTGGTTCCAGTTCCGCCAACTGCCGACGCTAACGGCCACGGATTTCACGGCGAGATACCTGGCATTCTTGTCGACTACTAGTCTTCTGGTGACCATTGCCCATTGCGAGCGTAGCGTAATAAACGATATCCGCCAGTACTAGCTTCCATGAGATTGGATATCTAGCTGGTTCGGTGGGAAATGTGGAAGCAGAACGGAATGAAAACTGGGGGGAGAGGACACTCACAAACAGACGGGGAAAAAACATCTGCGGCGTGATCAAGTGGTACTCTACCGACCATGGCTTTGCTTGCAAACAATCTAGCTAAAGCCACAGCTACTACATCGCTCGCAACACAATACAGTAGTGGTAAGTAGCGAGCACGTACGTACGCGCGTTGATTAGCGCCACACCCGCGCGGTGTGCCGAGTTCGGCGCTGCTGCTGCGGCGGCGGCGTTGGCCTCTGCCGGGGCGTCGTCGGCCTGGCTCCCGACGACAGTTGTTCCAGGTGCTGAGGCTGAGCGTGAGCCTGCTGCTTGGTGGTGGTGGTGGAGAAGGCCTGGTCCCAGATCTCGGTGAAGGCGCGGAGGATGGCGTCGTGGTGGTGCGGCGCGTTGAGCGCGAGGAAGTGGCGCAGCAGCTCGCGGAGGTCGTCCCCCGTCGCGATCCGGTTCTCCACGACCATGTTCGCCATCGACCGCCGGAAGTCGCCCAGCGGGTCCGCCGACTGCTTCACCACCGCCACCGTCATCCCGTCCAGCCGCACGCCGCCGTCGAGGCTCTTCGCCTTCCGGTGCTGCGGCTGAGGTTGCGGTTGCTGCTGCTTCTGCGGACGATGTGGGGGGAAGCTTTTGTTCACGTCTTCTTTCTGCTTGCTGCCTTTGTCCGTGACCGTGATGTCCTTCGGGTTCCGGAGCTGCTCTGGCGGCAATAATGATGGCGACGACGACGGAGGTGGCGGTTGCCTGAAGAGGGCGGCTAGTTCCTGCCGCTCGCCTTTATCCATCATGGTCGTCTTTGCCTTCCCGTGCTGCTGCTGCTGCGTCTGAAACTGGAACGAAGGCGGCATTGGCGGAGGCGGCGGAGGAGAGAAGTCGCCGTGGCCTTCTTTCTTGTCGTGCCTGTCACCGCTGCTATGCACAACTCGCTGCTTCGCCACCGGCCGCGACGGTAACGGCGGCGGCGGAGGCGGAGGCGGTGGAGGAGGAGGCGACAGGTCACTGTGCTTGCTGGTGCTCTTTAGCGCGCCCAATGTCACGACGCTCTGCTCCAGCTCGTTGAGCTGCTTCAGCAACCCGGAGAAGCTCGTCGTGCTCTCCCGCTTGCCGCAGTCCACCTCCTCCCCGTCGCCGCCGTCTTCCGCGTCCTCCCACGGGAAGAAGGACGACGACGACGCCGAGGGCACGGTGAGCGTGCCCGTGGACCCCGACGCCGACGGGTGCGCGGCGGCGCCCCTCGCCACCCTGCGCCACGTGGCCGACGTCGCCGTCGACGCCTCCGTGGAGTAGGGCGACGCGGACGAGGCGGCCGCCACCGCCACCGCCACGGCCTTGGCGTCCTTGCAGCCGCACCCGAGCCCGAACCCGCCGCCCCCGACGCCGAGACGCTTCTTTGCCGCGGCGGGGCTCATTCCTCGCATGTGCTACGTTGTGTGTCGCGCTCGCGGTTCACAGGAGTCTTGGACGGTGGCTATACCCGTACCCGGGACCTTATATCCCGGGTCGGCGTCTGCCTGGTATTCCTCGTGACCTGGTTAACTACTGGAGTAATCTAAAGCGATCGACGGCCAAGTCAGGTGAGGTAATAGAATAACCTCCGTAGTCTCTACCGTGTACGGTTTCCATGTCACGCTAGCCAACTAGTAGTACATGGCACCCGGCTTATAAGGTGTGAACAGTAGAATAGAAGAGTTATAGCTCGCCGGCCCGGCCACCGTTTCGATTTGTCGGCATCGATAAGGTAGCCAGTGGACTGTATCCTTCGGCGCGAGTGTTCGATAGATACAGGGGAACTACTAGTGAACAATACGTACTCCCAGCCAGCTCTGCATGTGCAATCATACACCGCGTGCAGCTGAGAGCTTTGGAGATAACAGATGGTCCCTGCAACGAATGCAAGATCGGGCACGCACAAACGCCTGGCCGTCTGCTGCACAGCTGCTGAGTTTGGGAAACTCTGCTCCTATGGCGCTATCCGGGCGTTCCCCCGGATAAGGGCCGAGTTGCCGGTTTCGAGGCTCCTGTCCACGCTGGGAAGAGCCGTGCGTGGCCCATGCACGGGCATGGCCATGCGGTTCGCTGGATTTCTCTTCGGGCCTCGGCATTCTCATGCTGTCATGTGCGGCGAGCCTGATCGAATCATCCAAATCCAAGAGCGTGTGATAGGATCATACCTGAACGCGAGGGCTCACATGGGAGCGTATTCTTTAGTTTAGTGCACGACTTTTCTCACGAGTAGTAGCTGTAAACCTGTATCGAGTATTAAACTGCTCCCTGCATCAACTAACACACGCACGTAGGTCCCTTCCCTGCCGCGAATCCTACTTGGATCATCTGATGGGGGCGTGACCTTAGCATCTCTTCCTCGTGACGAGAGGGACGTCCAGATTAATTTCCGCCGAGGATTTGGGAGTGATCTTTTGCATGTCGTCTATGGAAATCATGTCTCGTCCACTTATTTCCATTTTTCATATCAAACAGAGATCATGTTTGAAAGCGGAGTAGAAATCTGACAAATTCCATAGCAGCTGAAGACTGGGATCCAAAAGGCGATTCGAATTGCCACTCTATGGAAACATGTGGATCCGTAATAAAACGTAAACAAGCCTAAAAACAATCGGTTCCTCTTCTGGTACAAATTGTTCGGTTACACTCCTCGGTCCTCTCCTACGGCGGCTGCTCCTGTCCGGATCGTTCTGCAGTATGCTCCCATACCACACCTTGCCATTGCCCCGTGGCTGCATCCCGCCTAAAAGAATGAAGAAGAGGATAAGCATGATATGCAGAAGGATGTAAACACAAAGAGGGATCAGCTTTGGCCACAGGGCACATTAAGCCCGTGATCGTGGGCATAATTATTCCGAGAACAGCTACCTGCCCTGCATATCATGGCGGCCAACTGTTGATGTGACGCGCTAATTAACGACATCCCCCGTCGGACGCGCGCGCTCTCGCCCACAGTCCCACGGCAGTGAAACGTCTCACCCTGTTTCGTCTTCAGTCGCCAAAACAGCGCCAAGCGGTTGGTTATGTCAGTATGTGTAGACTGCAGTGTGCATCTTTGACTGCAGATTAAAATGTTGTGGGATTCAAACTGCTGGTGCTTGTGCCTTTCTTCGTGTTGGCGGCGTACCTTGTGCAATAGCTCGTGGTAGCTTTGGCTAGTTGTCTCGTGCCTTTCTTCTGCTATATGAGGCCGATAGCCCGTGACCGGTGGCTGGCTCCACCCCTGCTGATGATGTGACGACTGGTGACTTGGTGAGCATCTCATCTCCGCGGCGATTTTTGGAGTTATGCTTCCGTGGAGCACGCGAGGCGAGATGACTGTTGGATAGCTAACCCGTTTTGATCTGAAAAAAAATCCAACTCCAAACAAGCACCAGCTAGCGCTGCCAATCGCAATTGGGCTTGGTCTAGTCATTTTTATGGGCCGTATCTCTCTCTCGTCTGGACAACATCTGTCGATGCGGCCTTCCTCCTCCATCCTCGGTACAATCGCGGGCTCCTTGTTGCGAAGGAAAAGGCCCATGGATAACCGGACATGGCGCGGCCGCCGCACTTGGGCCAACGCCCACATCACTGGAATCTTCGCACGCCGCCACGAAATCCTTCGCGGAATCCCCCGGAACCGGGCAGCGGACACCGCTCCAAGCTACGCGAGTCCCCCCTCTCCGTCCACCGCGTGTCTTCACCGGCGACGATGGCACAGGCACCAGCCCGGGCCGCCTCCGCCGTGCGCCTCTTCGACGCGCACTGCCACCTGCAGGACCCCCGCGTCGTGGCCGTCGCCCCCGCCCTCATACGCGCCGCCGCGGCCTCGGGCGTCGCCCGCTTCGCTGTCAACGGCACCTCCGAGGTACGCCCTCCGCTCCAATCACTCTCACCTTCAGCAGCATGAGCGGTACATGGCTCCTCGCTGACGCTTCCCCTACTCGGTGCGCGCAGAAAGACTGGCATCTGGTGAAGCGGATGGCCGAGGACCACCCAGCCGTCGTCCCCTGCTTCGGCCTCCACCCATGGTAAGATCCCCGGCGTGGCACTCGAGTTTCTCTGCTGATTATGATATGTAGTTCCGTGAACTGGTAGGTGGGTGCCCGAGAGGTCGCCGGATTGGATGGATTCGCTGCGGCGGTTCTTCGTCGAGACCCCAGAGGCGGCTGTTGGGGAGGTGAGCTTTTCCTCTGTCCTCTTATTGCAGTGGCAGAGGGTCAGCTGCTAAATCTGTAACCAACAATTGAAATGAGATGGTTATTCGAATTCTGCACTGCAATATAGTACACTTCAAAGCTGAAGCTTCCCTATGCCAGGCATTTAGTTCTTGTATTATACTTAGTTTCGTAGTGAGTAATTCGGTTTAGAGATGCCTCTATACACTTGCTAGTTTTGAAACCTAGATGATATCTGAATTATGCCATAGATGACCGTGGCACATGTTCACAGATCATATCCTCTTCTAGATGTTCTGTTTAGGCACCCCTTTATCTGCTCTTAGATATCTGGCGCTGCCTTGCTCAGTTCCTCTACTCTTGTAATGTCAATTTCTGTTGTCGACTTGTCATATCTTTCATATGCTCATCATTAATGCAGATTGGCCTGGATAAAGGTTCACACGGAAAGACTATTGACTTTGGTGACCAGGTGAGAACTTCATAGTGCACGCTTGCATCTGAATTTCTTGACAGTTTTGGTTGCCTGTTTTTTGTACACAACTGTACCTTTCATATCCATAATTCCAAAGTAGCAGTGAAATGATTTTACACAGGTTGAAGTGTTCCGGCGACAACTCAAACTTGCTAAGGAATTGGACAGACCTGTTTCTGTTCATTGTGTGCGTGCCTTTGGTGATCTTCTGGAAATTCTGAAGTAAGAAATAGACATCAGGCCTCTGTTCGCTTCCTGTATGAAATTCTAAAAGTAACCGCTCTCATATGGTGCATATTGATTTATATATTTTGTATGGGAAATTCAAGACCATGATAATTCTCCGTATTTAATCCTTTGATTACCTAGTGAGAAGCCATATAGCTCCCTGTCACTATTATGTCCAAGTTGTGTTAACCTTTTGTTTTGTAGGCAAATTGGACCTTTCCCAGCAGGTGTTTTGTTGCATTCTTATCTGGGATCTGCAGAAATGGTGTCAGGCTTTGCAAATTTAGGTTGTTACTTCTCACTATCTGGCTTCCTTACTGGCATGAAATCCAGTAAGGCAAAGAAAATGCTGAAATCGGTAAGTAGGTATATTCTTTACTATTGGCATTTCATGTCTGAAAGAGAGGTTTACAAGTGAATCACTTTTGTTATATGTTAGATACCCTTGGACAGAATTCTTTTAGAGACGGATGCACCAGATGCATTGCCAAAGTTGGACAATTTTCCTGTATCACCAATCCCTGTGCCCACTTCAGACACAGATACTGAAAACCAATCCCAAGATTCAGATCCTCAGGCCCCTGCTACATCGAACGAGTCCTGGAACCACCCAGCTAATATCCTTATTGTAAGATTGTTCTCTTTTTTTGGCTCTTCAATGCTCTTGGCTGACATTTTTGTTTATGAATTTCTGACTTCCTTTTCCACTATGTATTTTATACCGTTTCAAGTCTCAACAGTAATGTGCTGAGAAGATGCTATACTAGTAAACTGTTGGTTACCTTATTTCCAGGTTCTGAAGTATGTGGCATCACTGCTTGAAATGTCAGAGGCAGAGCTTGCTGAGACTAGTTACAAGAATGCTATCAATCTGTTTTCATATCCTGGCTCCAAAGTTCACCCTGAAGCTGAAGCCAACTGATGGACCTCGTCGCGTTCTCAAATACTAACAGTCAGATAATATGAACCCAGTTCTTTGTTGATCCTTCTTTTCTTTTTCTCTGTCTTTCTCCTTCTCATGCACATATGTCTTCTATACTTGTTTATGTTACAAAATAAATAAATAAATATAATCAGTTCAGGCTTGCCCTTCCTGTTGCTTGAAGAATTATGAACCCTGTTCTTCTGAATGCTCCACAATAAGTTAAAAGTTTTATGTACTTCGCTGTTAGTAATAAAGGAACAAACCAAGAATGTCTGCCGCTATACTATCTGACCAACAACATTTTTCTAGACGAGATCTTATCTAGGTGGCGATGCGCTAAATAACTTCGAACCAGCGGAGCGTTCCTCTTCCTGTTATGCGGCTTGCACCGTTACGGTCTTTAATTAATTTCGTTGGCTGCCTCAGTTTCTGCAGATCCCGATGGCATGCTTGTCGCGTGCCAGCATCTTTCCCTTTGGACCCTGAGTCACACCATCCAGCCATCCTCCAACCCTGTGACCTGTTCTTTCTGACGTCCATATGATTATGATTTAATTTATACCGCACATGATGTCTTTTAGATATTGGTACTGCACACGATGCACATGTGCTTCAAGTGGACGACACTTTTCGAAGTACTCTAGATGACACTACTATGAGAAGGACGTATCCTCTAGATGAGGATAAGTTCAGATCTTAGCCAATTAATCCACTCAGTTCCAGTTCTGAAAACTTCGCCTTATCTCTATCTAATCCACTGGATCAACCAGCTACCACCTTCCTGAGATGTAATGCCGATTCTAAACCAGCAAAAGCTGGCCGAGTGATAACCATCCTCCTATCCGGTTGAGAAATATCAACAGCCGGGCCCCCCGCGCCCATAGTGCACGTCCACTTCTCGACGGGACGGCGGGGAGGCCGACCAATGGAGTACGAATCGGCAGCACACGGCCGCTTTGGACTTTGGAAGCAGCGTGAACGAACAAATCTGCCGAAAGATCGCACTCACCTGATCAACAGATGAGGGTGAAGAAACGTACAAAGAAGCATGTCACGTCGACTTTCTACTAGCCAGGTAGCTAGTAGCCCAGCAAGAACACGTACTTGAGCAACATCTGAATAAACGAGGAGATCGATCAATCAAAGTATTATTACCTCTAAGCATATGCTCTGTACATCTGTGGTACTGCCAAAATTGTCAGGAACAACAGACTACTGATATAAGCAAACACGTACACAAGCAGTTGCAAGACTAAAGCAATACTAGTATCATCGTACGTAGAGAAAGGTTCGCGCTGCTGGTAGCTAAGCTGGTGATGCATATCCGCCGGCGGCAGGAGGCGACGGCGGCGCCTGGCGGCGGCCGCACAGGTCGGAAGCGAAGAGCGAGAGCCATGCCATGACGGGCGTGCCGAGGAGGACGAGCCCCGCGGGCACCATCCACAGCCGCGCGTGCGCCGGGTGGAACGCCAGCGCCCACCACACCAGCAGCGCGGCGCCGCCGAGCCCCACCGCGACGAGGCTCGCGGCCGTGGCGGACACGCACGAAGACCACGGCGGCGTGGGCGTGGCTCCGGGATGGCTGGGCTTCTGATGATGAGGCCCCGCGCCCGCCGCTGGCTCCATGGTGGAGCCCGAGGAGAGGTGACACGCGGCCTGGGTTCAATCAAGTCTTTCGAGCATATTTATATAGCCCCAGTGATGAGATGCACCGGCGGCGGTCGGTCGTGCTCTGGGTTAGGCCGATATGTTAGTCGCGCGCGCTCTGTGTTGCGCTCATTGTTCATGCATTTTCTTTGCGCGTCGTGCGCTTCTGCCAGTACCATTCGTTGGTCGTGCAGCTTACAGTCAGCTTTCCAAGTTTCCAAACGTATAGGAACAAAAACGAGCAGTCATCGCATTTCCACACGTTCAACAGACAGACGCGAAATCTCATGTAACCCATTGGTCCGTCCGCATCGATATGTTGTAGTCCAATCCTTAGGGGAGGGAAAACCGAACAAGAACAACGCAGCTACGGCCCAGACCAACCAGGACACAAGGGCAGACGTTGATTTCTCATCACTTGTACTGGTACTGGTACAACTGGCGGACATTGATAGGAGAAGCCGCAGCCGCGTCCCCGTCGAGAAGTTTCGCTGCGACGATGAAGTTTGCGGCCTCCGTCGGGTGGAACGCGTCCCAGAAGACGTATTTCGAGCGGTCCTTGCACAGCGACGTGCTGGAGGAGTTGGCTATGCCGATGCAGAGGAACGGAGGGAAGCTGCCCCCGCAGCACGGGTCCAGAGCGTTATCGAAACCTGGAAATGAGAAGAGAACTAAAAAGTTTCAGTTTTACATCCACAAGGGTTTGTGCTCTGAAGCACTGCGCTTGCAGGAAGTAGCTGTCTCAAGGAGGAAAAACTGAAAACCGTACCGTATCGATTGTAGTGCTGGATGATTTCCGTCACGATCTCGTACGTATTTGCGTACACAAATTTACTCTCTGGACCCATCTCCTGGTTCATTTGTCCGACCATCATCTTCAGTTTCTGGTTGTAGCCTTCAGTGACCCGGTTTGCAGATGCTGAGCACTCCCCTCTAGGCATGAACTTGAGAGCACGGACGTACGGTATGCAACCGAGTGGTCCGACGTCAGACACCACAAATTTGCTGGCCCCCATCTCATTTAGTCTCTGAATCGAGAAAAAAAAAGAACATAATAAGAGAAATCAACAAAAAAATACAGTAATCCGCGAGTTAAAAGTCACCTTCAGATGAAACGTCAGGTTGGAAACCAACACATCCTGAAAATATGACGGATCAGGTTTCTCTCGTCCGAGGAATGGTATGGACGGTGTAAGATACTCCAAAATGTCATTGGATCCTGCTGCTACAACGAAGAGCGCCTTCTTGAATAAATCCTTTGCAGCTTCCTCCCCCAGGGTCTCCAGTACTTGAGCCCTGGTCTTTTCAAAGTAGCTGATTTGCTGTGACAGAGGAATTCTTCCAATCTACAACGATGTTTCATAATTGGTCAAAGAAAGCTAGGCAAAAATATAAGTAGCTGCGAAGCAGTTAACATACATAAAAGGAGCCCGTCTCGTCGAATATGCCAGAAGAACCAGAGGCGTAGTTAATCCCTATGTTGGCCCTTTCAGCACTTGAATTTGGAGCCAAGTAGGGTGGAGCAAAAGATTTCTGCCCTAAAGCTTCACCTGAGAGCGTAGTGCCAAGGAAATGTTAAATCAGGCGCCGAATCAAAACTCACTGAACGCGAAATTTGCATTACCAATGACATCTGTAATGGTCATCCCATTTGTGAACCTTCCCGTCGGCTTGCCAGCAGAATGTTCAAAATCAACACCGTACGGTGGAGCATTGGCCTTGGAAAGGGTCACAAGATAGTCATTGTTGCCTGCATCAACAAGGGAGTCTCCAAAGATGAAGAGTGCATGAGGCAATGCTGCAGATGCATGAAAAACGAGCAGGAGCGCTGAAATGAGAACAGAGGAGCAGTGGATGGCACAAGGCAGAGCCATTTTCTGTTTTACGTACGTTGCGCGCTTGTAACATCTCTGAGGCAGTGTGAGGTTGCATATATTCTCAATGCACTTGGCATTGGCATATGCTTACTGTTTCTGCATACGTTGGCCCTTCGACATATTCACTGGCTTGACTCCTTCAACAGAGAAGACGAGCATGAAAACTGTTCGGCAGGGCCGGCCCTGACCAAAGACAGCAGGGCCGGCGGCATGATGAATTGTTGTCCAACTAAGGGTCCGTTTGATATGGTTTATTGTGACTTATATCTTATTGGTTTATGTACTTTTTGGTACTGTAGCTATAGTAAAAGTACTATTCTATGAAGGAATAAGCCATGATAAGCCATATTTTTTTAGCTTTTCATAACTTATGACACTGTAGCAAGGTACATAAGCCAAAGCACAATAAACCATGCCAAACGGACCCTAACCCACGCAGCCCATCAACTGAAGCTCTGGTCCTGTTCAGTCGTCACAACATAGGACCCTCGCAACTGCTCGTCAGACCGTGTCATCATACCGCAAACCGAACAATGTGACTATCGCCAATTGTCTTTTTCCCTATTATATTTCGTTGATTCTTTGCCTTGCTAGTTTCTTTTTCTTGAGTCATGTTCCAAACTTCCAACCATACTATCCCACATCGCACGGTTGAAAGTGTTCATCTCCGCCCTTTCATTTGTTGCCAAATTCTCGTACATACATTAGTTTTCTTGTGATGACATGTCAAATGTAACAAATTTTCACGGCATGCAATAATTTTCACTACTGATAGTCTGATACCGTTGACAAAAAAAAAATGTTCACTCGTTTGTCAAACTGAAGCGCATCAGAGGGTTTCAATTTTTTTATTCAGGCCTCGGGGTACAATATAAACCTTGCACTGCTGTAGCCCAAAAACGCAGTCAGGCATGCATATCTATGTTTTAACTTTTATTTGGTTAATGGCCGTTGCATGCTACTAAAAAAGAACCAATGCTTTTTACATCAGTTAACTGACAACATATCAGAAAGTTAGTTTGAGGTATACAGCAGGGAGTCCAAGTTCACTGTGGCTTTCATTAACTCAGTAGAAACCACCAGTTTGAGGTATCTCCAGACGCTTTCGTCAGAAGTAAAGGCTATAATATACACATAAATAACCTCAAATTTGCAATGACTTGCTTAGCGGTTCTACTCACACCAAAGTGAAAACAAATGGCATTACCAACTACATAGCACATACAGCATCATTATCATATCATACCCAAGCTTGTCTTGCTTCTCTGGGGGTTTCAAACACAACATCTGCGGACTTCTTCATGGATCTACTCAATTGAAACACGGGATGTCTGCAAAGCCTCTCAACCCCTTTCCTAAAACTGAACCTATCAAACTTGCCTTCCGCATTTTTGTTCCCAAATCCTTTTCCAGAATTGTTGACTTGGTCATTCGAATTAATACTAAGAAGGGAAATATCACTCTGGCTTTTCTTGTGGTCCATATCCATCCCATACGTCTTTGGCTCATCGGAACGGCTTTGTACATCATGATCAGGAGCTTCCTCGGTTACAAGGAGAGAAGTAGCCCTATCCATCATGGGAAGATCAACATCTGTTTGACAAGAAAAGACTACAGGTTTCTCCAAATGTTCTGATATCTGAACTTCATCTCGGTTGGTTGGGGGATCAGAGCATGATTGCAATGCCTTAACTGCTCCAGTTGCCTCCTCTCTTTCCTTTAAAGTCTTTAAGATTAAAGTCTTTAGAAAATTCATCACCTGAACTGCATGTATCAGGGCAGTTAACGGATCGGCCATCTGAAAGAGAAATACACTAGGATTAGTGTTTGCATTTGTTGAAATACGAAGATATAAGGAAGGATTTCTGATAACCTGAGTCATATTTGGTGCAAACACCATTGCGATATTCCGGGCGTTCATCTTATTGTGGTTTTCATGCTCCACAACATCGGCCATCAGATTAATGGCCCAATTAAGTAATGCTGCTTCCACTGGTGGTAGCATAGAGGCAAGGAGAGCACATTCCTCCTCTGTGTTGCAATGCATTACCTGTTCTGGTGTTAGTGCATCCAATATTCCTGCAGGAAGTTCCCGAAACCATGCCTACAAAAGAGGCACCACTGGAGATCATGGAATGATTTACAAGAAAAATGGAATAACATGACTATCTGAGAATCATTTGGAATAAAATAGAATTTTCATTCTACAGATCATTTTTATTTTTGGTCTTACAACAACTCAAATTTGTGCTATTCCTAACTGTCTGTACCTTAGTCTGTCATGTTTCAGTTTCTTAATTCGGAAAAGTTAAAGAAAGATATCACTGCAGACGGATATTAATTGAGTTCACAGTACCTTTATCAATCCAGCAAGGCAGTGTAAGTCAACTTCATCTGGAACCACTCCACTGTTCAATTGGTCCCTGACATATACTTCCTGGCTATTTTCTGCGTTAATCCTGAAAATCCCTTCAATCTAAAACAAAAATGGATAGATAAGGTTGAATACTGAATCATTGACAGTTAGTCATAAATTGATAGATAGTCTGCCCATACCTTAAGTCCCTCTCGTACATACAAATTCCTTTGCATCATCAATAGTATTGTGGGAACACTGTTTCCTCTTTCATCATATGAGCATTGCAGAGAGGTAGGTGAAACCCCGAACACACTCACACTGCAAGTGAAATTAAACACAGAATAAGTTAGAGAATATCGCTAAATAACATAAGCTGGGAGACCATGTCTAAGGTCAATACAACAGTTAAAAAGTGGATGTGCATCCAGTATCAGTAAGAGAACAAAAACTATGTAGCAACATCACAACAAGGAGGATACTCATATTTTCAAGCTCAACAAACTAGTAGGTTACTAGAGAAACTATTGAAATCATGATTTGATATCGGACAGTTTAACCCACCATGTGAATCATATTTGTAAACGCAAAAAGGATTAAAAAAAATCACAGATGAACTTGGTCCAAAGCAAAATAAAACAGTTCTTCATAGTTGCCTTTATATGCTGGCTGGGTAGTGGGCAACAGGCCAACCACCTCAACTCAAACATTCCTGTTGCTTGAAGCTGAAGCGCAGAGGCAAATAAGTTTGGCAGCAAAATCCATTGAAGGGCTGAATAAACCGTAAGCCATGTAGAAATCCATCTTCAGAACCATATAAGTCCTCACATGTCTGTTCCATTTCGTGCGTAACGGCACCGATGTCAAGCGCAGAGCAGAACAAACCATGCATCCAGAATGGGCTAGAATTCTCACTTGTACTTGTTGAAGCAGGAAGCAACGACTTGTACTTTAAAAGAGCCACTTGTCCTGTCTTTTAAGGTGATCAACTTGTTCAATTAGAACTAATTAATTCAGATCCCTTCTTAATTAACTCCACCGTCGATCATCTCCAAACGAATAGAACAACAAAACACAGCTCACTTCTGTCAGTTTGCTTTGCTTAGGAGCGTTTCCTGATGAACACAAGACGTGTGCCTAATCTCCAACAAAGTGCAGAATTCGGGACCACTAAGGACAACGGACGGACCTTTGCGTTGCACGCACCATATGTTTCCGCGCCCAATTCACGAAAACTACGTTCAATTCCGTGACAGAAGCTAGTGACACAAAACCAGACTGGAAGAGAATCAAGGAGGTTGAATTGCTGACAAAGGCAGCACATAGGAAGCAAAGCTTACCTGGCGCTGGGCGTGGGCCTTGGCACGTCGGGCTCGAGGTCGGCGGGGAGGCCGAGGAAGCCGCCGAAGCGGTCGAAGGTGACGTGGGAGACGTGCCGCACGTCCGTGGGCCGCCCAATCTCGATCCCGTCCCCCTCCCCTTCGCTGCTGCCGTCGTCGTCGTCGTCGTCGTCGTCTTCCACGGCGCCGGCGCTGCACATGACGAGCGACCGCCGCAGCGCCCCGACCACCGCGCCCACCAGCCCTCCCCCTCCTGCAGCTGCTCCCTTCCCGGCCTGCAGCATGTACGGAGGCGAGGCCGTCCCCTCGCTGTCAACCTCGTCCTCCTCCTCAAATTCCTCCTCCTCCTCTTCCTCTTCGTCCTCTTCCTCTTCGTCCTCCTCGAAGTCGGAACGCGCGGGGGAGGCCTGAAGCCCGAACCGCATCTGGAACGGCGGCATGACTTGACGGCCGGGCTTTCGATAGATAATAGGCGGGAGAACGGGAGGCGGGCGGGCGACAACGGCACGGCTGCGCTTTCGTCCTTGGCCTCGCAGTTTTTATACCCGGGTTCGTTTCAAACAATGGCTAATGCTAACCCCCCTGCTCTGCTCTGCTTTTTACTACCCCCCCGTCTTACCAACCTTGCTGCTCTGCTCTGCTCGCCAAGTAGTCGTAGTTTGATTAATCCACGTCGTTGCTGCGATACTGCCTGTCCGCTTTCACTTTTTGCCGTGGCCGATTTTGAAATGCTTTGGAGCAAAGCGGGGCAGAGAGTGGTTGGGTTATGGCGGGATTAATTAAAAGGCATGGGGTGTTGGTTAGTGGAGCGGAGTAGGGGTGGGCCGGTGGGGAGGGAGCAGCAGCGCCTGGGCCTGGCTCTGCCCGCGGCCGATCTGCTGGCGCGCGTGTGCGGTGCGCGAGGAAGGAGATCTTTACAGCCTGGGTCTGGGTTGGTATTAGGCAGGCGGGAGCCAGTCGATGTTTACAGGCGCAGGATGACCAGTTACCACGTGCACTCGTGCTGTGTTCGCGGTGGGTGAGCAGCTGCGGCCGGAAGAAGGTCGCCGCGGTTTGGTGGCGAGGGGCCGAAGGCACGGCGCCGTTGCCGTTGGTAGATGCCATGGTCGGAACCCGGGACCGTGCTCCGTGGGCGGGGGATCCGGATCGGCATTATCGTTTAGCCTCGGGTTTTTCTTTTATCGCTTCCGTTTCGGGGAAAGGAAGGAAGGGATCACATGCTTCCTCCTCCGCTCCCGTGCCTGCTCGGGGACGGGGAAAGGGAAGGTACAATGCTTTCCGGCAGCACGAACCCCGGCCGCGCTTCTTCCGTGCAAACTGGAAAGCAACAACGTCCACATCGCGAGCCGCGCACAACACATGGCAAAGCCAAGTACTCTCTTACGATAAATACGTGTGTACGAGCGCATAGTTACTCCTCCGATGCAGAGCCAGCAGCGACGAACTGGCGGTGTACTGTCGGGCCAGTCGTTTCCGGTTTCACGTGGTGGACGACCAGCCAATCTGGACCCCCAGCCTACCATTTCTACAACGACAGAGAGATCGATCCAGTCGTCGAGGCACCCGGCTACATCTAGCAGCTACTACTACTAGTACGAGACATACACACTGTTGAATGTTGATCGATCTATCCATGGCCTACGTGTATGGAGAAACAGTGACCGCGCTTTGCTTTGTGTAAAAGGCAAATCAGGACCACCTTTTTAATTCCTCCGGCCAACTCCTGTTTATGGTTCCTGCGTACTCGATCGCTCTTGCAGTTGTTGCCTTGTCTAACCTTGGTCTATACGCCCGTCTATCTGGCCAGTACGTGGCTATCGCGCGCACTGGACCATTACTTCACACTTCCACAGGTCATCGATCGACCAGCACGTTTAATTGCGTGGTACTCTGTTAGAACATGCTAAGGCCTTAATATCGCCCACGCCCCAAATCCTAGTCATTATTGAGCTAGCATGGTACTTTATATTAGAACATGCTGCGATCATCGTTAATCCTCTTTCGTAATTATCACTAGCTTCTCCTAATAAGCAGAGGGGCGCATGCATGATCGTGAGAGCAGTGCTACTTCGATGGTCCATTATTCCTCCTTAAAGATGAGCACCAGATACAAGCTTCATTTTGGTAGCATCGCGCTCTCAGAGAAAAGCTAGTAGCTACTATACCTTGTATTGATCTTTTCGTTCCAAGTGCATTTTCTTTCCGTTTTAATTATGAACCGCGCGCGATTGACATTTCAACTTGCCCATGCAAATGCATGCATGCTATCTTAATGCGTGCCCCTATTTGGCTATTTTTGGTGCTCATATCGTCCTAGTACACGTAGAGCGCGGTGGCGTGTCACTTGCGTGTTGTTACGCCGTGCCAACTCGAGCGAGGTGACGAGACAGCCCAAAAATCACAAAAAATTTCTTCATGCGATGCGACCAGCAGAATGTACTACATAGCACCTAGAGATATAGCTTTTTCTTTGTTTATCATGCCGTTTTACTTGGGTTTTAAGCATGACATGCCGGTCGATCGATGGATCGATCAAGGATTTTGAGCTTTTCTGCGCGATACCACCTTCCCTCACCTACACGTCGTCCGTTAGGGCATCGCTTTTGCCCCAAGAAAGCAGACGATCGATGCAGGCTACGTGTTTGGTTTGCAGTTTCCTGATGTGCCTCCTCGTCCTCGCGAGCAGTTGTCAACCTCTCTTTTTTCTCCTTATTGATGGTGATATTCCTGATATACTGATGGTAATAGTATCTAAAATCTAGAGCACTACTCAAGTTAATCGTCTATATGACAAGTTAATATTTGCATGCTTTCCCCAAAGCTAAGTCTCCTATCAGTATGCCTCTTATCACGAGAGTCAGTCTATTAACACACAGTCACTTTACTAACGGGGATTGTCACAACAAAATTTTCTAGACACTCGATACGTGTGTGCACACGTGCATACTGCTTGGCAAAACCAGGAACGCCAGAGTCCCTTTCACCTGACGTGTGGTGGATCATAAAGGATGGGGGAAAACCGTTCAATTATCACAGGTATGTACTAGTGCTCAGGAGATGATCCTTGCCTCTAGATGATGCGTTAGGGCCTAATTCACCATTTCCAGAACCAAGTGCACAAGAGCTCCAAAAGAAAAGGGGAAGAAAAAAAAAAGAACCAGGAAAGAAGCAACGCACCTATGCCTACGTGCTACCGGAAGATGATGTGAACCTGAAAAAAGACGAGCAAAAGAAAGCTAGTGCATATTGCTTCACCCCCAAACAAATCGATTTCGGTTCTTGGTGCACGGTGCTTTCTCTGATTTCGACAGGTGAGGAGGAGCTTTGGCTTTGTCAATCTGCTGGTGGCCACTCCCAACGGCAGATCGCAGCCAAAATTAACAACTGGACCGATGCAAAATGGAAGTGCCAACAAGTGCCGCTGCAGCGACGTCACAGAGACGTTGTTGTCCTCCAGTGGTGCACCTGATATTGGAGTGATCAGTTTGTGACAAGAAATTGTCTCTTTTTTATGTGTGGGTGTGAGTGTGGTGTACTGGTGTGGCTCTCTGGCAATATGATGCACTAGTTCGCACTCCAATGAGAGCGGCACTGACAAATACGCATTGTGGATTTCTGACTTTATTGTAGTGGAGTAGGATATTGTTGTGTGTTTGTTTTCCATGAAAACAAGATGCTGTTGTGTTGATTAGGTCAGAACTGGTAACTTGGCGCACGAAAAAAAAAAAACTGGTGACTTAGCAAGCATAAAAGCGGCGGGACATTAGTTTTCTGCCAATTATTAGCTGGTTAAGCGAAAAGATGACATCTCCACAATTCAGCAGTATACACGTCACTTAATTTGATGTGTCAGTGCTATCGTGGACACAGTAAAAAAGAACATTATCTGACTTTGGCTACTCAGTATTTAACATAGCAGAGCATATAGGTGTTGCCTGTTTCCTGCCAGTTCAGAAACTGAAACGAGCGTGTACCTCTTTTTGAATTGAAACTGATGTGTTATGTGATGATCAATAATAAACTGCATGTGTGTGCAGATCAATATTCAGTATTCAATGATAAAACAGGGTTTATATATTTTATACACGTGGATATATAACCGAGCTACGAGGATCAAAACATTCATTGTCATCCAGCCTGCCACTGAGATCCAAAACTTTATGCTTCGATTTGGCAGGGAGGACCCATCCTTTCATTCTGGAAACCATGACTAAATTCACAGAAGACTAGGAAGACTGCATACAGAAGTGCTTAGGATAATACCAAAATATAGATGGCCCATATTTCCATCAACCATTTACATAATTCAGTTTATATATCTACATGCCGGTGAATCAGAGGTATGGGAAGGAAGGAAACACTTAAGACAGTTGTGTACAGCTACCTCAGTAACCAGATCACCATGCATGACAGGACAATAGCTGATTTCTAAGAATAACTGTAGCAATAGCAGCTAACGTTTCAAGGAGTAGCTCTTTCCAGTAAATGCTTGGAACTTGGGCTCGTCCTTCGGGGGTTCATTGTCTTTCACAGGAGCCTGTTACAATAAGTTGACAGATATCATATTATGGTAAGCCTGAAAAGTGAGAATAACACGAACGGCTTTTAAGTTCTCATGTAAAGCTATCCTTATACTTTCCCATACAACACTAACACCAACAAAGCCTTTTAGTCCCAAGAAAGTTGGGGTAAGCTAGAGATGAAACACACAAAAAAGCGAAAAACAAGGAGAGGAAAAGAACAATAAAACAAACAGAAAAAGGCAAAAAAGGGTGAAACCGAAAATCAAGGTTCTGATATGTTAATTGTTCCACGTTCTCCTATCTATGGCTAACTCCTTAACAATACTTTCTCATACAACCATACTCCCTCCGTCCCAGAATATAGCTAGTTCTGGGTTTGTCCTAAGTCAAACTTTTATAACTTTGACCATCCATAGCAAAAGATTTATAAATGTTGACTACATAATAAGAGTTATATATTATGATAGTGTGATTCATGACAAATCTAATAGTAGAGTTCTTGTGTAGTACACCATTATAATTTTTTTGTTATGATTGGTCAAAGTTAAAAAAATTTGACTTAGGACAAACCCGAAACTAGTTATATTCTGGAATGGAGGGAGTACAAAACAATTTTTTAAAGGAATCTGCTGCAACACACAAGATCAATGCTAGCCGCTATCTTTATACAGCAGATGACAGAACTGTTGATTCTACTAACCCAAAAATGTGCTTATAAAAACAAAAAGGTATATATCCTCCCAACAAAAACGGTTGGTAGAATTAGAAACTTTATATGGATTTTAGTTTCTAAATACATAATAACATTTAAACGTTCACATGCTTATTTATAGGTAGACACTACAGACTACAAAAGTAAAAATCTTTCATCATCTGCTGTGTAAAGATAAATATTGATAATATATATACCAATAATCATAAGATGTAAGAAAAAGCAAACAGCCAAAAATCCAAGAAACAACTTCAGTCAAGGAGCATTAAAAATTGAATACATCAGGTGTCACTGAAGTAGGAAATACCTTTTGCGGTTCTTTGTTGCTTGCGCTTGAACCAAAAACAAGCTTTCCTGTTTTCTGGCGAGTGGAACTGCTAGCTTCTGAAGTTGCTGGTGCTGCGGTTTGCTGATTTGCCCTTTTGTTTGAATCTGGAGGTGCAGTAAATGCAGGGGAAGGAAGCTCGGATGCTTGCAGTTTTGAGGCTTTACCATCCAACCGCTTTCCAGAACCAGTAAATGGTTTGAATTTTGGTTCATCTTCAACTGTAGTGTCTCCAACTGCATGGTGCCAGAACAAGTGTTCGTGTTTTTTTCAAAAAATAACACCATACACAGCTATTGTTTCATGCGCTTAATGGATTGGACAGATGTAACTAAAGGAGTGTACAAAGATTTAGAAATTAGAACTAAACGTTAACGATTCACAATCAAAGAAACTTGAGAATATATGAAATCATGATATAGCGAAGCACTAATATGTGAAACATTAATATTGAATGAATGTAACTAGGAATTAGGAAATAGATAAGAGCGCCTAATTTTTTTGGTTTCAAGTATCTTCCCATGATTTTTTTTTCTTCAGATTATATTACAGTTACACCTATAGAATACAAGCACATTGATGATTGTAGAACTTCCAGATGGCAGTGCCACAAACAGGAATGACAAGATCATTGATCAACCCTATAGCATTACGTCTAATGAGTCAATTTCATACATAGGCACTAGTTTTTTCAAAGAAGCTAATACAAACCTTCAGGTGCCTTGCTTGCAGGAACTGCAGGTTGTTGTGGCTTCTCAGGTTCTTTATAATCGAGGGGAGGTGCAAAATCCACTTCACAGTCTGTCTCAATGATGCTAACTGCTGAAGCAGGCTTTGTTTCAACAATATCTATGTAATACTGTTTGTTGTTGTAAGCTACCATGATGCTGTCTCCCGTGGTTAAGCAAGAGAAATTTCTCAGAGTTTTCTCCAAGCTGCAAAGTTACACAGAACATAATGAGTATGATGACACTATGCCAAACGGAAATAAGGTATTTTAATAGATATACATATAAGCATAGAACAATCTTATTGGTTACTGACATTGCTTTCGGATTTGAGATGTCCAGAAAATCAGTTGTGTGAGGTTGCAACTTCACATATTTACCCTTGGGAAGGGTTGCATTTTTGACACGGACAGTGTCACCCTCCTGAAGCAGCATGTTTTGCATCATCTATACATGAGCAGAGACAACATACACAAATCAGCTTCTTTGGCAACATAACGAAAGATACCAGTAAGTACTAAGGAAAGTCTACTTCTTAGACAATACCCAGTAGGGCATGATTATCATGCCTTCTTCTGCTACAAACTCCAAAACTCCACAGTGTGAAATCCGTTGAGTCGCATCATTGTGCAGCTCAAACAGCATAGGGTACTCAATGTGCAGGGAAGCTATCAAAGAATCCCAAACAATTAGTAAAACTTTTCACAAAGAATAATCAAGATCAACAAAGTAAAGTTACAATATTCAAGGAACCAATACTCAATGAGCATACCAAGACGATCAAGGGCAGATGGTGGCATTATTACTGCAATGGACAGAAACAATACAAAATCAGAGGCACATCATATGAACACTGATATGAACCCACACCTCTGATAAAAAAGCAACTAAGTCCCAACACTTACCTTTGTCACCACCTTCCAGGTGTGGCTGAAAGAAATACAAAGGAGATCAAGTCCAACTCAGTATGCATAAGGACAAAAAAGTGCTAGGTATAAGCAGACAAAAAAGGAGCAGCATACCTTATCAAAAAAGGATGCTGGATAACAACGGTACGTCTGCTCAAAGCTATTCCCATGGTAAGCATATCCCCCGTAAAACTACAAGGACAAATAAGTTAATTAAGTATATATCCCATAACATAGTTCAGCTGTACAAGCAAAAGATAATACACACAAAAGGAAGTGCAACTAATGTTGCCATCATTGGAATCTGCACAATTTCTTGAATCTGAGGATGTCCCTTAAACCATGTTACTAAAAAAATAGGAGTTGGAAACTAAGAGCTGCATAACAAGAAATACAAATAATTAATGCAACCTCTTTATCACACAGGGGGTAATATCAAGATAATACTCTATAGTTTGTTCAGTATGACGTTTGTTCTATGGGCCTGTAGATATATGACCAAGTGGCTAAAAAATTAGGTTGGACCAGTAAAGACTATACATCTGAATTTCAAACACATATGCTTTTAAGGATATGTTTAAAACCAGCTTCGTTTATCAAATGCAAAACTTGGAGGCAGCAAGGGTGAGCATATTTATTGTACACCTATGAACCTAGTAAATATGAAAATAGTCCATGGTCTAAAAAAATCCGGAACTCCCAGACAGTGAATCTACACATAAATTGTTCGAAATAATGCATGAGACAAGTAGTTTGAACATAGAATAAAGAATAGTGCTATGGTGTGATGCATACCATTTTTCTGTGGTCCTTTGCTTCAACTTCTCTCAAACCTGTCATCATAAATAAAGGTATAAGAAAACAGCAACTTGACATGAAATGGAGAAGCGTTGACGCAAACACCTAGTAACAAGTTACAAAGTATGTGTACTTTAATGATCAAAAAGCAAAACAAATACGAAAAGATAGCATATACGACCAACTGTAACTCTGCTTCTGCAGGGTGATCATGACAGAAATCACATTATTTGAAATGTTGGTATAGAATAATGTTTTTACAAAGGAAAATGAATATATAAATGATGGAAATCATGAATCAAAACACACACATCTGGTGCTCCAATCAATTATGTGCTACCAGTATATCAGCCTTCTATACCCAAATCACACCTCATGCCCGTTCTTCAAAATCACTGCTTTTATACAATAGGAGGAGCAAGGAAGAATAACACCTTCATCACAATTATCCCAAGGTCCCAACTGAATTGTCCAAAATCATTAGCAAGCTCAAAGATTTTCCTCGGCACACACCAACTAAACACTGACACCAATACTCGTATTAACAATGAACAAAACAAGCTGCATTATCAAGTATGTATCCGAATTCACCAGCATTGAGACCAACAAATGGCATCAAGGTATCCCAAACTAACTTGACACGAAACAGACATGACAGGTCGGGAATGGAAATATCTGCATTTTGCTGCCAGTGGGAGGAGGCCCGATTTTTTCAGCGTTTCATGATATCTATTTATGATATAACTCAATATGCGAGTTCAGGAGCATACTAGGCGTTGGGAAACAGACTACTCCCGCACCTAATGAGATCCAAGCCTTGTGGCGATATCGCTGATGCGCTCTGAGAAAAAGGTCCTAATGGAACCGAACCATAAAAAGGACGCAAGGGCTAGAAAGCGATGGCATCCACTACTACCAGATAAGCGAGAAGTAAGATTTGGATTTGATTGCCTGCAGCAAGTAAGAAAAGAAAATCCACCGTAGCAAGCTAAGGGTTCCTTACCCACAGGAAATCAACTCCAGGCCCAGATGGATCTCCACTCCACGGCAATCCAATACCAGGGGAGGGGATAACGACGACCACCGCGAAGGGAGGCGAGACGGCAGGCACCGCTTCGATGGGAGGAGGTTGGAGCGGAGTTCGAGTGTTCGACGGCGCGGGCAAGGCGCATATATCCCGACCACACAATGCAGAGCCGGATTGGAATCGGGCGACGAGATTGGGAATCGATGTTGCCACCGATTCCGGTAGAAGTGGGAATCGAATAGTTTGAGTGGGCTTTGGATTGGGTGCCGGTTCCGATTCGCGAGAGAAACTTGGTTGGACCAGAAAATCGGCCTTTGCGAAGTTGTGGGCTGCTATCTCTTGGTTGGGCTGCGCCGCAATTGAAGCTCAGTATGAAACTGCAGCCCTCCGGACTCCGGTAAAAGTTCAGAGTAAAAATACTCTCAAAAAAACTGTTCAGAGTAAAAGGTGAAGGTGAAAAAAAAAAGTGATAACGAGGCACGTGGTGTAAAGTTATGCATCTGCAGGTACTAGTACATGTACTACAACCAGAACTGTGTATAGTGTACTACTTCTGCAGTGATACAGAAAGCCAGCGTCCTACGCTCCTCGTCTCCTGCAGAAAAAACAACATGCAGCCAAATGCCAAATGGCTCCACCGGTCAGCCACACAGCATTAATCCGTGAACCGATTCTGCTCCATGAATCCATGTCTCCCCAATAATTGTGTATCAGCGGCAAGCCTTTCCGAATCCTGACACGAAAACTTTACTCACCCTGCAGCGCGCAGAGCAAAATTTACGCATTGTGTTGGTGTTTCCGACCGTTCTCGCACCCAGCCACATGGCAAGTATACTCCAAATCCTACTACCAGCAGCGGCTCTCCACCTACACGGCGATAGGAGACACAAATGCAGACACCTCCAACCTGCTGGTTGAGGAGTGAGCACAGTAGTTGGTGCCATGCCTTCGGAGCTCGTCCATCACGTGCTACTTGTTCGGGTCTCCGGAGGCCTAGATCCCAGGCCCAACAGCTACGGGCGCTAGGGGCAAAACTGCTGATGCCGATCTGGTTGACAAGATGCCATGGGTTGCAATCTCCGCGTCCCCTGAGCCCTGACACCGTCACTCTGCTCTTCCAAGTCCTCACTTCGAAAAACTCGCGTCAGAAATTGCTTGAAAACCGCGTGGTGGCATCCTGAGCTGCAAGCAGGTCTACCGGCTCGAAGACAGCGGGGGTTCTCCCCAGATCAAAAGCACCGGAATCGTAGTGCGTGCCACTGCCAGTCGTCACGCCATTCCTGCTTGACTCGTCGGACTGATGACGCAGGGGAGAGATGAGGAACTCGCCCAGAGTTTGGCGGAACACATTCAGTGCTACTTTCATTGATCTGGAACGGCAAATGCAGAAAGGTACAAGTGCGTACTGTACATTGCAAATGGAATTGGCCCGTTTATTAACCCAGTCCACCGTTGCACTGTTGCACGTTCAAATGTCCTATACTAGCGTAAGCCATTGAGCTTCAATGCACATTTAAGTCAATGATCATGTACCGCCAATAAACAGATGCTAATTATACAGGGCGTGCGGTGCGGAAGTGCCCGTGCACCGATCGAGTTTGGTGGAGTAGCTAGCTAATGTGAGGACCGTATTTAACTCTGAGGCAGTGAGGCTCAGCCCAAGTACAGGGTGTGTGCATCAATCTCTCAGTAAACGTGGGATAATGCCGAAATAACGGTATTGTGGTCAGTCAAGCCAGAGCCAATATGATAACCATTTGTTTTATTGTTTGCAAAGAGTATACAATAGCTAACGTGTCCACAGAAATAATGGTCTCCACTGGCAACAAACTTAAGGGCCCTCCCTCACTTCGTCTGTTTGAAAAACAATTGCACAAAAAACTGGGATAACGTAAACTAATCATTCCACTCGAGAACAGAACAAGTTAACGGTCATGAGACAAGCATCATTCACTCACCAAACCAGTTGCAATTGGGATATTAAAATGCAGACAAATGTACAGCACATGATGCAAAAAGATGTTTGGTCTAGTAAAATGGGATTAAAAGACAAGATTCCATGAAGCCAAGCAGGCCCCTACACGAATCAATTGCTACAGAGTACAGAGGAGTACAGAACGGCCGAGATCAATGGCCACGAGGGGACAAATCCAAGGCAGCTCGGTCCTGCATTAGTAGCCGTTGCGGATGGGGAGGGGAACCCCACATGCCATGCCACGACATGGCAGCAGCATCTTGCCGTGCCAAGCACCAGTGCACCACATGGTTCTTTGCTTCCCGGGAGAGAACACCTCCCCTAACCACGAGATTAGGACGGCCAACGGCTACTTCAGCCATGGGCCAGCCTCCTTTCTTGGCGGGAAACGGTTCCCGGGTCCATGTGTCAGTTTGGTCCTCGACGAGGGCACGCCGGCCGGCTTAGCTGAGACTAAGACTAACCTGAACTAATTAAGAAAAAGAATCAACAAAAAAAAATGGAGCACAATCTATTGAACTGACAGTGCCGGCCGAGGGCGCCGGTGAGCTACGCCGGGGACGGCTGGGAGGTGGGGTCAGCGGAGGACGGGAGGTCCGGCCCGACGCGGCAGCCCTCAAGCATGAACACCACGTCGCCCATGGCCGGGCGGTCCAGTGGGTCCGGCGCCGTGCAGAGCAGGCCGACCTTGATTCCCAGCAGGAACTCCTCCCACTCGGACGACTCCGGATCAAGCTCCAGCAGGCCCGGCTCCAGAAGCTCGGCCACCGCGCCACGCTGCAGCTGCCGCCTCACCCACTTCACGATGTCTTCCTCCTCCCCGGCAAACATGCCCGGGCGCCGGCCGGTTAGTAGCTCCAGCAACACGATGCCGAAGCTGTATACGTCTCCTTCCCTTGTAGCCTGCCCAGCAACAGCGGCGTCAGGGGCAACGTAGCCGAGTGAGCCCACTGGTGTTGCCGCTGATGTTGATGCGGCTGCCGCTGCTGCTGCAGCTCCTGCGGTCACCACCATCGTTTCAAGACCAAAGTCAGACAGGTGCGGCTCGAAGTCGGCATCAAAGAGGATGTTCTGCGGCTTGACGTCGCCGTGCACAACACCAGACTGGTGCAGGAATGCAAGGCCGCGGGAGACACCGAGGGCGATGAGGTGCCTCATTGGCCAGTTGAGGATGTGGCCGTCTTGGTGGGACGCTTCCTGGAGCAGTGTGGCAAGATTGCCGTTGGGCATGTAGTCATACACCAGCAGACGAACATCTGGTGGCGGCCCTGCGTAGTAGCCACGGAGGACAGTGAGGTTCCTGTGCTTCACCTTGCCCAAAGATTCGGCTTCTTTCCTGAATGAGCCTTCATCAATCACCACGGCACCATCAGAAGAGGTGGAAGGAAGCCGCAAGATAGCCAACACGGTGCCGTCAGAGTAACAAGCCTTGAACACGAGGCCATGGCGACCTCGGCTGAGCACATTCTCCTCATCAAACTGCCTTGTCGCCTCAACTGTATCAGCATATGTGATCCTGGAATTGAACATGATCAGCCTTGGCTGGCTGACACCATTCTCCGTGCTTGTGCCACTCGACCCGCTTCCCCGTCCAGGGCTGCGTCTCCTCTTCTTCACACCATCACGGCTCTCAATGAACCGGCGCCTCCACCTCATCAAGCTGAACACGCAGCAACAGCAGAACAGCGCAAGGAGCACCACGGCAGCAGCAACCAGACCAATCAATAGAGCCAGACGCTGCATCCTCTGCCTCCTACGCCGTCGCCGGTACTCATCACATTCACTATCCAATGGCGGACCACACAGGTCAGAGTTGGAGGCATATGCTGAAGGGGAGCCAAACCGAGAGCCAAGCATTGCCGGTATCTCTCCAGTAAGCTCATTGTGTGATACATTGAGTGACTGAAGTTCTGGAATCTGAGCCAATGAAGTAGGGATGCTGCCTGTAAGATTGTTTGATGACAGGTCAAGCGTCTGCAGCTTCGAGAGGTTTGCGAGAGAGGCTGGTATCTCGCCACCAATACGGTTGTCATCAAGCCTGAGAATGGCAAGCGACGAGGCATTGGAAATTTCCTGTGGTATCTTGCCAGAAAGCTGATTGTAACTGAGATCAAGCTCCTCCAACTCACCAAGGCGTGAGAGATCACTTGGGATGGTACCGGTCAGTTGGTTTCCACTAAGCTCAAGCACGGTGATGTTGGAACAATTTGCAAGCTCGGCAGGAATCTCCCCAGTAATGCGGTTGTGAGAGGCCGACAGCACTTGGAGCGATGGCAGGTACCCATACGTCGCCGGGATTGACCCGGTGAAAGAATTGCTGGAGAGATTTAGATGCTGCAGGCTCCAAAGGCTGCTGAATCCTTCAGGAACATCACCAGAGAACGAGTTGTCAGCAAGTGACACATACTGCAGTTGTGGCAAGCCAAAGAGCTCTGCAGGGAGATTGCCAGAGAGGTTCCTCTGATCAGAGAGGTCAAGAACACGCAGGTTCTGCAGGTTGCCAATGGTTGCCGGAATGCGGCCAGATAAGGCGTTGCTGCTCAAATTTAGAGTCTGGAGAGCGGCCAGGTTGCCGACGGCAGGAGGGATCTCTCCGGTGATGTTGTTATCCGACAGGTCCAGGAAAGTCAGATTCCCCAGCTTGAAGAGCTCACCAGACAGGCCGCCAGAGATGCTGTTCCCCGGAGTGGATAGGGTCTCCAGCCAAGACAGGTTCCCCAAGCTCGCTGGAATTGGGCCGGAGAAAGAGTTCCCACCAAGATATACCTCTCTGAGCCTTGTCAGACCACCGAATGCGGCAGGCACCTCGCCGGTGAAGTTGTTGTCCTCAAGGTCAAGCACCTGCAGCGCGCCGCATCTGCCAATCTCCTTGGGCACAGCGCCGGTCAGAGCATTGCCGCCAAGGCGCAGCTCCAGCAGCGCAGTGAGCTGCCCGACGTCAGGCGGCAAGTCGCCGGTGAACGCATTGCCGGAGAGGTCGAGCAGCGTCAGGCCCCCGGCCCCCGCGAGCCAGGTCGGGAACGGGCTGGCCAGCTTGTTGCCCCCGAGGTCCACCACCTGAAGATCCTTACCGAGCTTTCCCGGCACGTCCACCTCTGAGAACTCGTTGCCGCCGAGCTGCGCGATGCGCAGCGACGAGTTCCCCTGGGCGCCGAACGCCGCCGCCGGGATGGTGCCGGAGAGCCGGTTCCGCGACACGGAGAGAATCTGCAGCGTGGGTATCGCCGCCACCGCGGTGGGCAAGATTCCCCGGAGCGAGTTCCCCTGCAGGCTGAGGTGGAGCAGCGCCGAGCAGTTGGCGAGCGCCGAAGGGATGGTCCCCTCGAGGAGGTTCCCATCCAGCCAGAGGTAATGCAGGTTCTGCAGGGCGCCCAGCGACGCCGGCACGGTCCCCCGGAGCCGATTGAAGGACAAGTTCAGGAACTGGAGGTTCGCCGCGGAGGCGCTGATGTTGGCCGGGATGATGCCGGAGAAGGCATTGGAGGAGAGGTCGATGTACGTCAAGGTCGAGGGAAATGAAGCGGGGACAGGGCCGGACAGGAGGTTGCCGGACACGTCGAAGGTTTCGAGGTTGGTGAGGTTGGAGAGGAAGGACTGGGGGATGGGGCCGGAGAGCGAGTTGGACTGGAGGAAGACGGCGCGGAGCGCGGTGACGCGGGAGAGCGACGCCGGGATGGCGCCAGAGAGGGAGTTGGACCGGAGGCTGAGACGCTCGAGGTAGGGGAGGGAACCCAGCGCAGGCGAGATGGGGCCCGAGAGGCGGAGCCGCGGGAGCTGCAGCTCGACGACGTGGCCGGCGCCGCCGGGCGCGCACGCGACGCCGCGCCAGGAGCAGGGCGCCGACGGCGAGGACGCGTCCCAACCGGACATGGCACCGTAGGGGTCGCGCAATCCGCGACGGAACGCGAGAAGCGCGTCGATCTCGGCCTGCACCTCCGGCGTCCGCGCCACCGGCGGCACGGACCCCGGCGCCTGCGCCGCCGCATGGAACGGCGCCAGGGCTAGCATGAGCAGCAGGAACAGCGCCCGCGACGGCAGCATCGCGGGAGCCCGAGAGGGTGGAGGAAAATCTGCTCCTTTTTCTCGCGGTCGTGTCAGCTTTGACGAATGCGGCGTTTAGGCTCTCATGGAGGTGGAGAGTGAGGCGAGTGGAGAGTGCGTTTTTGGAGCCGGGAGGAGGGAGAGAGGACGAGAAAAGGAGGGGTTTGGTTGAGAGAGGTTTTGGACGGGTTTGGGTGGCCTTCGAGGCCGTTTTGTTTACTCGATATGCGTTTCTCGACGGCCTTTTTTTTTGTTTTCTTCTCTGTCTGTGTCCCAGTCTCTCTCTACTGGCGTGCTAGGTTAACGTTAAGCTCGCTTTTAGTGTGAGGGACAGGCTGTCACAGTTAAGGCCTTTTTACTAGGGACGAACGCTGACGGAGCGTGGCCGGCGTGAGGTCGCCGACGGCTGGGGCCGGAGGTAAAGCTGGATGCGCCGAGTGCCTGAGTCAGTGAAAGCGTGGGGTAGGGCCACTGTGTCTGCATCAGTCATGGTCCTGAAGGCAAAGATGGATGAAGGGCAATTAGTCTAGTTTAGCAGCTGTTTAGGAGCATGGTTGAGATGCGGCAGATGTTGACTGGACTCATCCTGCCACGTAGGCTGTGCTCCCGGGACACAGGCAGCTTTGGGCCAGGGATGCCCTGCCGGCCTGCATAATTTTGCTTTGCCATAGCTTTCCTTCCATAGTAGTAATCCATCGTTGTTGCTAAGCTCTCATGTGTTGGAAGAAGAATGATACTAGTTGCAACAGTAGTGTGAATCATTGTCTGAGACTTTTAAAACTGAAACCTAATCAATCTATCTAATTGATGGACAAGGACAACTCTACAGCACTCTATGTGCTGGCTGATTTGTGATGGGACTACATTTAACGGACCTTTTTGAACTTTAGTTTTACCTCTAACAAAAAAAAAAAGGCCAAGTGGTGAACTGTTTTAACACAGCAGTTTCTTTTTGGTACCGGGAACATGATGACACACTTAATGATGTGGCAATAATAACAGGAGTAAATATTGTACACAAGAGTAACAGAAATGGTACCTATTTGTGATGCTCAGTTTAGAAATTGTGAACAGTACAGACTGAATAGGCAAGTCTTCATCACCTACTAAACTTTCCAATACAGCGATGAATTGCCATATGCCAACCACACCATGTTCGCCTCTGGCTCCTCCATGCTCCTACCACCACTGCCAGCTTCTTCCACTCTCAGCTCTAGACCTCACCTGACACTGAAAAATGTGGTTCCATCAGAGAATTCAAGAAACCACTAGACCCATACGCACATCTGGATGACGGACAATGCTGAAACCAATATGCTAATAAAGTAATAAGAGAAATTCAGCGCAAGCTCCTGGCAGCAATATTAACCACGAAGCTGGTATACACGCTTTACTAAAATACAGGTTTTCCCATTCAGGGCCAGCGTCAAATTGAACCGGTCACCTCCATGCTTCAGATTTGACCTTTTTGGGCCCCTTTTCCTAGAAGTGAGCAGCAGATGGAATTGCGCGCTCCGCCCTCCGCTTCTCGCAGGTGCGTACTGCCATTGTACGCTCCCAAATCTTCCAGCTGGACTCCAAAGTTAAAACTCACATGTGTAAAGCTGGTGGTACTACCATACAGCGTAGCTCTGCCTCAGTAATGCACGGGCCTGTTTGATGCCGATGAGGGGAGGCGCTTAACGAAGTCACTCCCGATCAGCGCATGTGCGCATCACCGTAGGGCGGCAGGAGCGTCTTGTAAATCTGTCCTCCTTTTGCACCCCGGATCTTAGCAAAAAGATTGTGTATGTTGCCTTCGATGCTTCAGGGCTAAATTAATCAAAGTAGCTTAGGTTGATTTCAAGATTCCGTTTACTGCACGCCAGACACAAGT